>JAGIQG010000001.1:100860126-102060126 GCA_024679065.1 Sphyrna mokarran | reverse complement strand
TGTGTCAATTGGATATCAGTCAGTTAGCTCAGTTCTTTGCATAGCTGGTGCATGTGATGCCAATAACATAGATTCACTTCCCACATCAGCTGATGTTATTCATAAAGGTTCCACCTTCTCACCTTGCCCCTCACCTGAGTTAAGTCACCTTTAGTCACAGCCTGTGGTCATCTAGGATTATGGTGACTTTTTATTCACGGTACTCAAGTGGAGAGTTTTCACTAGGGACTCATCTGTGTTTGTGTTTATCAGAACATACTGAAAGAGAAGGTTTTGTTCTAACAGTGCTTGGTCTGCAAATTGTGTCTCTATAAATAAAAGCTCATAAATGAATAAATTATACACTCCAATATCCTTCACCACTTGGTTATCTAAATTTCAATAAATGGAGGGAAAACATCCCATGGAATCTACACACTGAATTCACTGTATTTTATTATATAGCACCTAAGATTGAACACTATGGGTGGGAATTTACAGCCTCGCCCATCCCAAAACTGTAAAGTCCCACCCGAGTTGAATGGACCTTTCCATTGACCGCCCCTCACCCACTCCGATTGTCAAGACAGGCAAGGGGCGGTAAAATTCCAGTCAATATATTAACCAAATTTTGTATAACTTCTGTCTACTTTATGTCCCATTTATAAAATCTAAATGCCAATCAGCTTTATCTTTCAGCACTTGCACTTTCTGGAAATAATGGAAAAAATGGAAATAATGTTCCCTGATGCACCTGTTTTTGAAAAAAAAACATTCTGATAACTACCTAAAATAGATATTTGAGCTGCTGAATATTTTAATAAGGGAGAAACACCATTTTAATCTATTTTTCCCTGAGTCGCACTCAGTAGGGCTGACTTGTTCCTCTTTGATGTTTGGATTATAATGTAGCCAACCAGCAGTTCTGAAGCCACCCACTACAAAAGAGGTAAGTCACTGTTTAGTCTTACCTCTGTGTGGACTTCAGCAGAGCACGAGTGCGCCTCCCAGCTCCGCAATACTCCTCCACAACAGTCCACAACCCTATCCAATATTTTCCTCACCTCCACTCCGAGATTTGCATAAAGGCCACTGGCCCAAATTGAAGTTGTAGTGATCACCCTCTGGAGACCTGACTGATTTGGCAGTTCACCACAATTACTCAGAGGAAACTTGAGGACTGATTTTGGGAGATCATTGAGCCAACTCTTCATGGTGACCTGGTAGTTAGCACTGCTGTCTCATAGCAACAGAGACTTGAGTTCAATTCCAGCCTTGGGTGATTGTCTATGTGGAGTTTGCAAATTCTTCTCGCTTCTATGTGGATTTCCTCTCAGTGCTCTGGTTTCCTCCCATAGTACAAAGGTATGCAGGTTAGGTAAATTGGCCATGATAAATTGCATATTAGGACATTAAAGGGCATAGGTTAAGGGATTAGCCATGATAGATGCGTGTGATTACAGGAGTAGGGTGGGGCCATAGGGCATGTGTGAAATACTCTGTCAGTGTTAGTACAAAATTGATGGGTCAAATGTCCTCTTCTGTACTGTAGGGGATTCTGAGATGATGTACGCACCATCTAGTTCTGACCCTAAAATGTTCCAAGATTAATTTCTTACCCCATAAATTTGGAAGACTTTGTTCATTTATTCTTTTCAGCATCTTTGCTTTGTCTATAAATTCTCATTATTGTATTTTTCCTATGTAAATTATTTCTTCACACTTATCCACCTAGATTGCACCTATGGCCAGTGTAGAAGAAACAGAAGCACTAATGTAGGCAAAAGTCAAAAAACTTAAACATGGATCTGAGAAAGTTGCAGAATAATTGTGAAGAAAAGTCGGGGGAAATTTATATGGTAGGATCAGAATGGCACAGTGGTTAACGGGGACCTAGGTTCAATTCCAGCCTCAGGTGACTATCAATGTGGTGTTGGCACGTTCTTCCCTGTGTCTGTGTGGGTTTCCTCAGGGTGCTCTGGTTTCCTCCCACACTCCAAAGATGTACATTTAGGTGGATTAACCTTGCTAAATTGCACCTTGGTGTTGAGGGATTAGCAGGGTAAATACTTGAGGTGATGGGAATAGGGACTGGGTAGGATTGTTGTCGGTAGTGTCTTGATGGGCCAAATGGCCTCATGCACAATAAGGATTCTATTTTGATTTATCAGAATAATGAAATAAATCCTTTGAGTACTGGGAAATTAGGAAGATGATGAATGGAAAAAGGGGGCAGAATTTAAGAATAAAAACAAGTTCTAAGGAAACTCGGCAAGTCTGACAGCATCTGTGGAGGGAGAATTGCATGTCAGCCAATTAGCGGGATTCGCACATGCATTCTCGACGCATGCACTTCTTCCAGAGCCAGGGAACAGGTGCTATTCCCTGTGCTGGAAACCGGGAAAATAAGTATCTGACTTTAACCTATTTTAAATATATTTTAAATATAGTTTAAATTTCAGGAATATTTTGCTGTAGTGGGGTTTGGAGTAGCTACCTATGTTCGGGGAGGTATGGGAGACCCTGCTAGAGTGAATGGGGATACAATTGGGGCACCCCAGGGGGTCAGGTGGCAGGGGTTGCCCCCGGGCATGGATAATGTGGCAGTGCCAGCATGTGCCCTGACACTGCCCAAGAGGCAAAGTGGCCATGTCCAGCGAGCACCTTGGCACTACCCCAGGGGTACCAGGTAGTGCCAAGGGAATGAGGCCTATTGTGGGTGCGGCCTAGGTGTGAGTGGAGGGGATTCCGCTGCTATTCTGCATGGAGATCGATCTGGGCTGGAGGGAGGCCAGCAGTTGGACTGAACTGGAGGGGTGGTGGTCTGCCAGGAAGGGTATGTCCGGGGTGGGGGATCGCCAATGCTTGAGATGGGAGGGGGGGGTGGATTTGGGATGCTCCAGAATGGGAAGGGGCTCGGCGCTGGCCTTGAATTACTGTGGCGGCCGCAATTGGGCTGTGAGAGGCAGGACTGCGGAGGTCCTGGGCTGGCCAGTGATCAAACTGGTCAGCAAATAGGGAGGCTGACAGATCGGGGCCACTGCACATGCACAGGGTTCCAGAACTGTCAGATTCAGGCGTGAATAGGCTCCGCTGTCTGACATTCACCACTGGGACCTAAGCGTTGCACAGTGTGCAGAGATTTGGATCTGAAGTTGCACTGAAAAAACAGCCGTGATCTAGACCAGTTTTCCAACCAATTCAGGACCTTTAGGGGAAATCCAAAGATCAACTCAGAACATTAACTCTGTTTTTCTCTCCACAAATGCTGGCAGACCTGTTAAGTGTTTTTCTAGTGTTTATTGTTTTATTTCAGATTTTCTGCATCAGCAGTATTTTATTTTCATTTTAAAAATTTAAGGGTGGAACGCAGTCATGGTATTCAGAATGTGTTGGAATTTGGGTGTTGGTGCAGCAAAGAAAATATTAGAGAAGTCAAACCTGAAAATCACAATATTGCAGAGGTGGAAAATGTAGGGCAGTATTTTCACTAAGCTGAGTTGACTTGAGAACCCTTGGAAAATGGTATCCTATATCCATGTAAGGATTCCTGACCCCTCTCCCTGGCAGTCTGATTTTCTGGGAGCACCTTTAAAGGGTAGGTCAGGGTGAAAGTTCGAATACAGCCATCCCAATCACGCTGGCTCCGCTGCAGGGATATGCATCTCCTATTCTTCCAATTTTTATTGATTATGATCATTTTTTAACAAGACATAATTCATGGCTCCTCAGAAGACCTGTGAGCCCTAGTCTGCATGAGATGACTTTTTAAAACATGAGTTCCTCCTCATGTCCCCATGCCAACAAAAGACCCTCCATTACCCAGTCCTTGTACCATGCTATGGCACTTCTATGTCTATCAACTAGGATGTATGCATTGTGGCAATATATTCTATACCAACAGTATAAATGTTATTTAAAAAGTCACTCGTTCAATATTTTCCACTATATTAAAAAATGTAATTTAATGACAGGGCAATAAAAATGTCAATCATCCAGTTTTTATTTAAAGACCTCTAACAGAAATCACAAGCCCTTGAAACCACTTAACATTGTATAAATTAACAGTATGAAATTTATAGTGGAGATTAGAGAATCAGAGCTGTCCATCAAATCATGTTTTCTCTAAGATGCAACAAGAGTAATGAGGATTGGCTGGGAGCCCAGAAATTCAATACTGTGTTATTTTTCATCTATCTGATTGCCTGTCGCAGGTCTTATGTGAATGGTGGTTCACCCATAAATACTACCACAGACATGGGGGGAAGCCTGCAAAGTATTAGCTGTCACTGTGGATTTATAATTGTGGAGTTGTTGAAAATGTTCTGCCTGGATTTCACTATTGTACAGTTTGTTGAATGACAGGAATGAAAGGATTAATTTATATTTCTGTAGGGATGCCTAGTATGAGCCTTGTTTCTAAGTTAATATAATTATAAATGGTAAAATTTTGAATAATAGCTACAAACATAGGATAACTTGCACTTCATTAAATGCAATTTAAAATTTGCATTACTTTTCAGTATGCAAAAAAGGCAAAGGGAATAGTGACAGTGATAATGAACGGCTCAGTTCCTGAAGGAACTTTTCTAAAAAATGGGTAAGAGATGTTATCAATTATTCAGAAATGTTCTGTGAAAATGTAACTTTTTTGACTGGTCCAATGAAAAATTTAAATGCAATCGCTTAGAACTTCTATTTCTTTGGGGGTTGCAAACAAATGTCAGGAATTCCAGTAGATGAGGAGTCCAACATTAGAGCAGAACCCAGCTATTTAGATTTTTGTGCCTGAAATACTGCACATAATTCAGGTGGAGGTGACTCTGAACATTTCCTACACCTTGAGGCCTGATTTACTTGTGTGTCAGGGGTGGGTGGGTAAAGAATTAATAAGCTCTTCCAGAAATCCTATCGGATATGGTCAGTTGTAGGTAAACTTGCAAGGAGTAGGCATGTGTGGCCAATTGGGCTCTTGCATGGCCCACTAAGCAAAATTCAAATAGTAGTCAATATACAATTGAAGGGATCAAGGCCAGTTTAAATCTGGGATCTAAAGTCCAGGGAGCATATTATGAGTTTCTCAACTCTGCCTCCAGATAGTTTGTGTTGTCCTCCTGGAAGATTCTTCCCAAAATCCATCTATGTCCACTATGAACTTCCACTACTGCTATTCCCAGCTCGTCAACAATAACTTTTGCTATATAGCATCTTTGACCAAATGACATCCCACTGTACTTCACAGGAGCATGATACAATGACAAATGACAAATCATCAAGAAATATTCTCCAAACCCACTCCACTTACTCAGACCCCACCTCTCTATTCAGCTTCAGCAGCAGCTGCCAATCTAAGTCCCCAATACTGTAAAGCATTCATTAGGTGTAACACTCTGATGTCCTATCTGTACTGATCACCTTCATGACTATGGGCTGTGAGTGTGGTTGTGGGGGTGGGCCCTGGAATGGCCCATCCTCTTGGTGGTGGGGAGTCAGGGAAAGAGCGTACCCTTCTATGCTGAGAGGGTGGGGATGCTCCCCTGGTCAGTGGGAGGGATGGGTGGGGGGGAAGGGGTGGTAGATGCAGCTTTATTGTTGTGGGGCAGTTTCTGAACGCTGAGAGTGGGGCACCCTTTAAAAAGAGCATCCCAGTTTCTGGGCTGGCCAGCACATTTTTCACAATGCATAAATTTGTGTAGAACAGGTGAGCATTTTTGGTATCAATTTCCTCATTTTTAAAAAATTAATTTATGGGATGTGGGCATTGCTGGCTAGGTCAGCATTTATTGCCCATCCCCAGTTGCCCTTTGAAAGGCAGCAATGCTCTGCCTTCTTGTTATGTAAGTACACTCACAGTGCTGTTGGGAAGGGAGATCCAGGATTTTGACTCAGCGACACCAAAGGAAAGGCGATATGTTTCCAAGTCAGGATGGTGAGTGAATTACCTGTCTTCCTAACAGAGAAACAATGTTCCACAGTCTATCTTTGTTTCTTGGGTATGCTAGTGATCATCCATTTGTGACTGGTTTGCTTCAAGTTAGGGAGTATGCAAAGCTGTAGAGAGGTTAATTCCCAAACTGCTGCAAAATGTTAATTACCAGTTTAACCACACTCACTAGGCTTTTATACAGTAACATTTTTAAGTAATTGCAACTTGTAAAATATGGTTTCTTTGATAAAATGTATAAGTTCATTCAAAAATTAAACTATGGCTGCAATATCCATTAACTCTCCTGACAGATAAATGATGTTTTGAGACCCATTGTTGTGTATTTACACAAGATCACCTTGTTGGACTGGTTGTCAGTCTGATTAATAAAATGCTAATTGTAGAATGCACCTAGTAAACAAAATAGATCAAGTTGCACAAACTGTACTGAGAACTATATTTTTTATATTTTTTTCCTCTGCAGATTTTTTGCTAAGTATGAGCTTCCGAATTTAAGAAAAGACAAAATTCCTGAAATACAGATTTGGGTCATGCATAATATTGATGGACCTATTCGGTAAAGAACATGTGTTGTCTCTTATACCTGTCAATAGAAATATGTTTCAACTAACATTAAAAATCGACATCCTATTCATTTTCATCCCTAGTGTAAATGATTTGTGTTTAATATGTAAAGAATAGCATTAATATATTTTCTATCTGGTGTGGGTTTGGTACAAGTGGTGTAAGATTTGAGTTCAAGGGGCAGTGACCCAAAAAAGGGGGCTACTGAGCTCATTAAAGCAGTTTATTAAGAAGCAACAGTTTAACAATTACACATAAATAAATAAGAAAAGCATATGAGCTGTGAGAGGTGACAATGATTTTCCTGAACAGATAAACAGTACAGAGCGTTGATCTTTGGTGACCACAGCTTTCTGCTCCCTGGCTTAACTGTTAGGAAGCTCTTTTCCTGGTCTTCCTTGCTCTTCCCAGTCCTCCTCCACCAGAAGAAGGCTTCCTTCCAAGCATCTATTTATTTACTTTATTTCTAGGGACTGGTGGCTTGCCCATATCAAACCACCATGTTTGATTCCATCTGGTCCTTTCGTTGCCCAGTATCTTGCCTTGAGGAGATCTTCCAGCTTATCTTGTGCTGGATGCTATTGTCAATAAGAGGAGACAAGACTCCATCCTATCAACTGCCAACAGGGAATCTCTGTAAGTAGTCTTATAACACCGAGTTAAATTTCAACAGGTTTATTTGGTAGCACAAGCTTTTGGAGTGTTCCTCCTTCTTCAGTGAAGATTTGTGTTCACAAACGAAGCATACATAGACACAGACTCAATTTACAAGATGATGGTTGGAATGCAAGTCTTTGCACGTAATCAAGTCTTTCCAGACAATGTGAGTGGAGAGAAGATTAAGCACAGGTTAAAGAGTTGTGAATTGTCTCGGCCAGGACAGTTAGTGTGACACATGACAATGCAGAATTGCCAAGCAAAAACTGATAGCCAAATTCTGCACACATGATGACGGCCTCAACTGTGATCTTGCGTTCATGTCACACTATCTGTAACCCTCACAACTTGCCTAGGGCTTGCAAAATCTCACCTGGATATTTGAAACAAAATGAAAATGACTACAGCTGCCCTATTATTACGATGGAGGACTGAGGCCAGGTAGATGGAGGAGTCTCTGTAAATGATCCTGAAATTCTGACCCTGGGATGCCATCTCCAGGCAGGTGACCTTTTCCTGACACCAGGGGACATGTTCCAGTTGACCACTTGTCAGTGGTGTTGTGAAGTGTGCTTGATAATATGTAAAGTATACACATTTAAATATATGATTATGTAAATAGTTATCGTTGGAAGTGATGCAAAATCCATTTTAGTTATTTAGTCTGCTCAGAGAACAGTGTATGTAGTAAAGAGAAATCTCCATTAAAGGTCTGTGTTCAATTGCTGTTCCAGACTTCAGCTTCATTTGTGATAGTGTAGAAAGAGATCATACAAATTGCCCTCAATTGGACTTCTTTAGTAATTTTACCAAGCTACCCATTGCTGACCCTGTCCCATAGAAGTAGCTCCTGGCAGAACGATGCCAGGAAATTGGCACACCAGCTGGTGGTGTGAAATTGTGCTCTGGCCTGTCTCAGTTCCTGTCCCATATGTGGACCAAAATCTTGCCCATAGTATCTGTCCATTTCACTTGCTTCAGCTTTTGATAGGAGGGTAAAATCTCATGATGTTGCATCAGAAGATGAGTACACGCAGCCCCCCCATTTTTCAATGCACCCTCGGGAAAAGTATAAGGACTGAAAATATCCTCTAACTTTGCTGTAAAATGGTGATAGCCTTTCTTAAACAACTCATAATTCAAGTAATTTCTGTTATTCATTGTTAAGGCCAAGTTAATATGTATTTTTTCTGATAGAGAATCATGTGGAACAGGCACCATTAAAGACCTTGAAAATGTTCTACAGAAGCAGGATTTCAGCTACAAATGCATAAACAATTACAGGTATGTGAATTATTACAACAATGGCATCACTGGTAGTTTTGTGCTACCAGTAAATTTATTCACTTTGAACAAACTACTTTTAATGATAAATATTATATTAGAACACCATGATCCAAATAACTTAATGCTCCTTAAGAGAGGACAGAAAAGGAAGTAGAGTGTAGCAGGAAACATTATTTGTATTTGTTCATAGGATGTGGACATTGTTGGCTCAGTCAGTATTTATTACCTATTCATAAACTGTCCCTGAAAAGGTGGTGATGAGCTGCTTTCTTATACTAACTACAGTCCATGTGTTGTTATGGAAACACCCACAGTATTATTAGGAAGGAACTTCCAGCATTTTAATCCAGCAACAGTGAAGGAACAATGACGAAGTCTGAATCAGGATGGTGTGTGACTCAGATGGGAATTTGTAGTTGTTCTTTTCTTAGGTAACTGCTGCTCTTGTTCTGCAAGGTGGTGGAGGTAATGGATCTGGAAAGGGCATTTTCTTAGACCTCACCAAGCCTGCTACCCAGATCTTGGGGTGATGTGTATTTTAATAACTGTGGTGGATGAACTATGCTGATGAGTCACAACAGAGATAATTATGCTACCATGATCTCAGATCTATGAAGTAGCACACAGCGGAATTAAGGAAGGCAAGTTAAGCTCTGAAAGGGCTAAAGGAAAAGGCAAGTCAAATAACTTTATGCCCCCTCAATGAACTTTGGGTACAGATAGAATTTATGTCTCCCTTTGGAATTTGTGTGGTACAATGAAAATCCAGTATACCACATTCTGGCAGAATTCTGTTTGGAATGGAAATTCTAGCCAAAGTACTTTAATATTGAACAATTTATTAAACATTACCTGTAGCGGAGTAGATAATTGTGACAAGTAAGTTTCAGAATGAATACATTTTTCTTTAAATGATATTGTTTATATTAAGAAAGGAGATATTGTTACAATTCCCATGGGAATCCATGAACCAAACAAGTCAGATTTATTGAACCCTCACCCTGCCAGAAGAAACAACATTTCATTGTTTGTGACTTTTGCTTTAACACGAATCAGAATCAATATGAACGGTAAATCACAATTGATATGAACTGTAAATTATACATAGAATAGCATATACAACGAAACACATCTCACAAATCTTATATTCTAGACAGTCCACTCTGTCTGTATGTCAAGGTCATCCATTGTTCTTCCAAACTCAGATCATTTTCAGACAAATTCTAGTCCTTTTCCTTCAAGCCGATTCTCTCCAGCAGCAGCTTCTAGAAAATAAGATTCTGCCCATGAACTCTTCCACACAATGGTCTACTTCTTTCCAGAACCTTCTCAACTCTAAGCTTCCATCAGTTTTGGTGGCATGGATCTGCCAGAACAACTTTTACCTTGTATAGTATGGCCAATTCTGGACATTCACTCACTAATGACAGTGAAAGAAACAGTAAAATAGTCCTAAATGTCCTTTGAGTGTTCAAAAACCAAGCTCTCTGTCATGGCTTGTTGACGGCCTCCTCTCTCCAGTCTCTCTATTTTAATTGCCTTCCTGTAGGGATTGTTTCCAGGTCAAGGATCACCTATTTTTGATATTTTGATCAAAAATAGGTGATCCTTGAATTATAAAGGCAACAACTCAAGTTACTAACATTCTGAAAAAAGCTTACAGAATTAAGGTTTAACTGAAAAAGTATGGAACATAAAAACAAAGTGGTAATGTTAGATCTATATAACGCCAAGATATGTTCTTATTTAGAATGCCGTGTGAAGTATTGTTCCTCATGCTATAGCAAGTATAATTAGCTTCAGAGAGGCCAAAATACTGCCAGGTATGAGAAAATACAAACACAAAGAAAATCTTGAAAAATTGGATCTTTTTGCCTTACAGTGGTGCAGATAATATCATGATATACTAGAAGAATTTAAAATTGTGAAGGAATTAGACAAGGTAGATGGTTATTCAGTACTCAAGAGTTCAAGAATAGGGAGGAGTATGAAGTGAAATATTACACTTAAAAGATTTAGAATGGAAAGACATCTTTTCATGCAGACAATTGTAAGTTTGGGAAATTCATGTCCAACGTTAATGGTTGAGATAGTTTCTGTCTCACCATTGCTGATTATATTGGATAAGGGGATGAGGAAAAAGAGATTGAAAGGATATTAAGAAAGGTTCAAAAGCAGAAAATGTTCAAATATTTTAGCAGGTCTGACAGCATTCATGGGAGAGAATAAAGCCAACGTTTTGAGTCTAGATGACCCTTTATCAGAGCTAAACAAAGAAGAGTACAGCTCAGGAACAGGTCCTTCTGGCTATCAGGAAGTAGTTCTCTTTATAGAAGCTCAATATTCACCTCCTGATAGGAAAGGAAGGGGAAAAAGGAGAGAGAGATGAAGAAATAGATTTGGTCTGATCTTCGGAGGAAAGAAATGGAAAGGAGTCAAGGGGAGAAGGTGTGGAATGGTGGTGTGGGACTGGGGCGAATAATCTTACTGTGCAGAGGGAAGCTGGTCCACTTCCATTAGGTTCTCAGGGGAAGGTGATCTCATGTATATTGTACTGCTTAACAGATGGGGTTCCTGATCAGTTTTCTTCATTGTTTGGGGATGCGAAGTTACCAGAACTGAAGGGAAACCCATGGCTGCCAATTTTATTTTGCTGTCTGAAGACATTGAAAATTTCTTGTTAATGTTCACCAGTTGTTTCTTATTGCGGTTTTCATATCAGTAATCGGATAGTTACAATACAACCTTCTGAAATCATCCTCTCCTTTAACTTGATAATCTGGTCACTCACCACTCTTATCATGCATATAATCCTGAAATGTGGAGAATGGGGCCATGAAGAATAAATATTCTTGCAAACTCTGCCAAACAGCCCAAACTGAAGGAATGGAAGTCTTCTTTCTGAGTTGGCTGCAATGTTTTTATGTGGAATTAGTTTCCTAGTTTTAGTTCTGATCACTGAGCATAAGCATGAAATGGCCCTCGTGCAGCACTGACTAATTCTCTCATTCAGAAATGTTAGTGTGGAATTCAGAATGTAATCACAGTGGGAAACAGTTTACTGAGATAGAGGCTAAAGAACATTATTAGGGAGATTAGGGAGATTTTTGCTTTAAACTGACAGGATTATATCTTTCTAAGAGTATTTAGTGCTGCCTAAGGGAAAGAAATTGATTCCTTGTTTGCTAACAACATTACTCACCTAGCCCACGACCAGATTTTTCTTCTTATTCGTTCATAAAACGACAAAGCATGTTTGAAAGCTGGAGCTGTATCTGTAACTGCTGCCAGTCCATGTTTGATGTGGTAACAGTTCCCTGTTTCGCAGAAATGAAACAACAATGTCCATGGGCTTTGATGGATCTGATGATTTCACAACCCAAAGAATCTATGGTAATGAAGTAAATGCAGTTAACGTGATGACAAAACATTCCCTTTACCTCACTGATCACTTTAAGAAAACATTAGAATATATTGGGAATTAACAGAAGCTCCCACAGCTGCAGCATTTTCTCTTGTGCCAAACAATGTCCTTTTAATCAACAATTTCCAGGTAAAAGGTAAATATCTTCCTTTACCTGAAGCTAGATTATTTAAATGATGAGATAACTCCCATATTCAGGCCTGAAGTTTATCAGCCCTCTTAGGATGGACTAGAGGTGGGTGTCACAAAGGGACTATTAAAAAGGTGAAGGAAGGCAGGAGGTGGAGTGCCCACCACTTTGCCACATCTACCAATGGCAGGGGAGGTGGAGGGCAGCAGTCAGAAACCACATGAGCAACTCCTGTCACCACCAGTGGCACTGGGCCTTCAACCCAATGAGAGATTACAAGTATAAACCTCATGGCTTGCTGGAAAGCTCAGGTGGCCACCTCCTCCTGTGGCAGCTGCTCACCTGCCTTCAGCAATGTTGTTCCAACCCCCTCAGCAATGTCCACTTGCCTGGCTCCAGGACCACTTACCTGATTGAAAGGGTGCTTCTAATATATCCTTCCTGTCAGTTGTAGTGCCAGCAGTGGCCATTGCTTCCGAGGACAATGTCTTTTAATTGTGCAGTCTAATTTAAAGTAATATTCAGTGCTCATTTCTGTAACATTAGCAATCTTCTGTTAGATTTCTTCCTTTCTGAGTTTAAAGGCTGAAGTATATCTGTTCTCACTCATAAGTCTGATCCCTGAGTCTGAGGATCAGCCCCGAGGCTTTCACTTCACTGCCTCCATCCCTCAATTGTCTCTCTTTTTCTTTGTGCTTGAACTGGACTCTATTTGAGGAATGATCTCGTTAGGGAATTGTACAGTTTGTCGTTACTCCCAAACTTAAATCCTCCAGCTACAAAGAAAAGGAGAAAGTGTGAGATTAACTTGCTGAAGCAGGGTTTGAAAAACAAGAACGATACAATACTCAAGATGAGATTGGAAAAAGCAGTTGAAGGAATATGGGACAGTGAGTAAATGTGATTAGGAATATTTGTTCCTGTGAAGGATGATCCGGTTGGATCTTCCATTTGAATCTGACTTAAAAGCCAGCAAAGCCTTTCTGGTGTCACCAACATCACTGTAGAATAATCCAGACTTATCTGGAACACAACTAGTTTAAATTTTAGTAACTCATCCAATTTCTAAATCTATTCTACAAAATGAATAAAATTATATTAAAGGATTAGGATTTTCTATTTCACTGTATTAGAATCCTTACAATGTAGAAGGAGGCCATTTGGTCCATTGAGTCTGCACTGACACTCCCAAAGAGCACTTTACTAGACCCTCCCCTCTGCCCTACTCCTGTATCCCTGCACATTTACCATGGCTAATTCATCTAATCTATACATTTTTGGATATTAAAGGGCAAATTTGCATGGCCAATCCACATAAACCACACAGACACCCAAGACCAGATTTGAACTCATGTCCACACTGCAGTGAGACAGCAGTTCTAAACTACTGTGCCACCATTAATTGTAGATATTTCCAGAAGAAAGTCACTAGGATAGAGAGGAAGGCACCAGTGAGCAGATTCCCAGATCAGACACTCGCAAAGTCCTACTATTCAACAAAATGCTGGCGTGATTTGGCAGTCTGAGTTTCCCATTTGTTTAATAGAAGATCGAGATTTGTAGGCCCAAATATTCTCACCCTGTGTCCCTGCAAATACCAGACCCCATCAGTTGCACCAGTGAATTTTCTATCAGATGTTTTTTACTTTTTCTTTTACAGAGCTATTCGCCACTTACAATGTGTGGATTTTCCAGACAAACCAGCCTGCACTTGTGCTTAGTCTGAAGATCATTTCATTTAATCCAATGGACATCTCAATTTCATTTAACATGATTTCTCTTGAGAGCTGATGTTGAATCAATTGTAGTTTTGTACATGTTTGCTTGGGGTTGGTGAAATTCTACAAAAATGTGTTGCCAAATTCCTTTCAGATGGAAAAGACCTTTATTTAAATGTGAAGTCCGCACCCTGCACTCTCAAGGTAGAGCTGTTCTTCTAACAACCTTGCCGATTCCGAAATCTGTACTCTTAAGCTCTACTGGGACTGAGACGTAGGTGAAATAGATTAATCCTAAAAAGAGGCCTAAAAATTGAACTTAAAAATAAATGACTTTATCCACCAACTTTTCTTCCATCCCTGCCCAGCAGGTATTCAATTGACTTCTGTGAATTTCCCTGTTAACCAAATTTATCTCCTAAAGCCTTTTAAAATATTGCTAATAGTTTGAGAACCTCCTATTTTTGTGTCCTCAGCAAAAATTATTTTATTTTTGCAAGTCCCTATCTCACCGTGTCAAGCAGTGTGAGTCAATCTTCTGCAAGACCTTCAGATGTTTTGCAGAAGTGGTAACACCACTGAACCCAGGATGACCCACATGTGTAACAGCTGGAAATGCTGAAGATGCTCAACATGTCAAATACCATCTGGAAATACGCTACTTGGCCTGCTGTTTCCAGCTTTTCATTGCATACTTAACACAGTATGCCCCCACTCCTTCAGAAAAAGACTTGTAATTGTTGTTAAGCAGTCAGGCATTTGGAGAAACCATTTGAACTGAGCTGCATTCAGTTTTTCAACTGAGAAAAGATTTAATTTCAAAATTTTGCTCTTTTTTGATTGTAAGTTCTATTATCAAACAACTTATTTTCAAGACTGTAAGGTTTCAGATCCCAGAACGCATATCAAGATTGAATGATTTTATTAAGTTGACCTTTTACTTTTAAATTCTGAAAATCAAATGAGCCAAACTTTGTACATCCTTAATTTTAATCAGTCCATCATTAGTGCATCCATGTTTTCAACTACCAAGGCCCTAAACTCTGGAATTCCCTTTATAAACCTCTCTGCATTGGAATTTTCTTGATAACCTCACCACTTCTCTGTGTCACTTTTCTGTTTTAAGATGCTCCTTAAGATCAATTTGACCATACTTTTGGTCACTTGTCCTATTGCCTTTTATGTGACATAGTGTGAAATTTTGTTAATTTGCTCCTGCAAAGCACTTTGAGATGTTTTACAATATTAAAGATGCAATATAAATGCAAGTTATTATTGCTTCATTTATCTGCAGTGATGTGCATTAAAGTGAATATCAAACATAACAGTCAATGGAGCATTCAGAACAATTATTAATAATGTAAACATCTTAATAGCTAAATTTAAGTCCAGTTCAACAATTTATTGGATTTTATTTCTGAAGCGTTGACTGCTAAAAGAAATCCTACTTTAATGACCAAGTGGGCTGTTCAAAAGAGTGAAAGTGAAAATATATAACAGAGTTGTGATGTGCAGATGCCAGTGTTAGACTGGGGTGGCACAGTAAGAAGTCTCGCAATACTAAGTTTATTTGAAATCACAAGCCTCCTGAGTGCTACTCCTTCATTGCGAGTTACCTGATGAAGAGGCAGTGCTCCGAAAGCTTGTGTTTCCAAATAAACCTATTGGACTTTAACCTGGTGTTGTGGGAAAGGAAGTATTTTATTGGAATGAGCAAGAAACAAAGATCATAACATTTTTCTGAGGTTGGACTACAACCTGAGTATAATATAGAAACATCTAGAGATTGCTGTGTACCCAGGATGAGGGGAGGAGGAGGAGGAAACTTCAGAAAGCCACCACATAGAGGAAAATGGCAGCATTACTTCACTTCTTTCACCCCTAGAATATAAGGACAGAGCTGGAAAACATTCAATGGCTGTACAAGAGCAGATAAAGTAAGATATCTGTCACAAAACCTTTTCAATGTTGGGGACTAATGGTTCACCCTCTGAAATTAGGGACTATACATACCCTATCGTGCCTATTAACTTAACAATCTTTCAATATACATGCTGCCATCTTCTCCAACAGCACTTACTGATATGTAGAACTCTAAAACTCCATTCTCTACTTTAACAGATGCTACCAGCAGATCTGCTGCATCAGCTGTGGCCTGAGAAATCACCCTCATACACCACATACCTCATGTCCTGACCAGTTAGAGTATGCAGGATCAAAGCTGAGTCCAAATGTTATTTATTTGGCAGGAACCCACTCATGTATGAGGGCATCTTAGATTCCTCATAAAGGTCAGCAATAGGAAATATGGGCAGGATATAACAGATTTAGTGGCTGGCACTATGCTGGGATGATTTTGGGCCCAAATCTTGATCTTCCATTATTGGGTCTTCTGGTACCTTTTCATGAGAAAAACCATTTAAGAGCCAACCTCTGTTCTCCTCAAGGATTTGGGGAGGGCAGGCAAATGACATGGCCATTTTGTCAGAGAAAGGATTTCTGTTTAAGTGGCTACAGAGTTTTTCAGGCTGCAGCATCCACTGGAATGGAAAGGAGACTGGGGTAGGCTGCTCCCTGGACCCTCATTCCTATCATGATGTCATTAGAATCATTGAAATTTACAGCATAGAAACAGGCCCTTCAATCCAACTTATCCATGCCTACCTTAATTTTTTTTAAAAAACCCCCAAGCTAATCCCAATTGCCCGCACTTGGCCCATATCCCTCTATAGCCATTGTACCCATGTAACTATCTAAATGCTTTTTAAAAAATAAAATTGTACCTGCCTCTACTACTAACTCTACCAGCTTGTTCCAGACACTCACCACCCTCTGTGTAAAACAATTGCCCCTCTGTGTAAAACAAAAAAAAGACATTTTGGTATCTCTCCCCTCTCACCTTAAATGTATACCTTCAAGTTTTAGACTCCCCTATCTTTGGGAAAAGATATTGACTGTCTACCTTGTTTATGTCCCTCATTATTTTATAGATCTCTAAGGTCTATAAAGATAGAATGATAGATTGCACCAGGGCAGGACTTACTCAGTTAATGGTAGGGCACTGGGGAGAGTTATAGAACAAAGAGATCTAAGGATACATGTTCATAGTTCCTTGCAAGTAGAGTCACAGGTGGACAGAGTGGTGAAGAAGGCATTTGGCATGCTTGTTTTCATTGGGCAGTACCTTGAATACAGGAGTTTGAATGTCTTGTTGAAGTTGTACAAGACATTGGTAGGGCCACACTTGGAATACTGTGAAATTCTGATCACCCTATTTATAGAAAGAATATTATTAATCTAGAAAGAGTGCACTCTTAACCTCCTACACTCCAGAGAAAAAAATCCTAATCTATTCAGACTCTCCTTATTGACTCAATCCAACAAGTCCCAGTAGCATCCTAGTAAATCTTTTCTGCACTCTTTCTAGATTAATAATATTCTTTCTATAAATAGGGTGATCAGAATTTCACACAGTATTCCAAGTGTGGCCCTACCAATGTCTTGTACAACTTCAACAAGACATTCAAACTCCTGTATTCAAGGTACTGCCCAATGAAAACAAGCATGCCAAATGCCTTCTTCACCACTCTGTCCACCTGTGACTCTACTTGCAAGGAACTATGAACATGTATCCTTAGATCTCTTTGTTCTATAACTCTCCCCAGTGCCCTACCATTAACTGAGTAAGTCCTGCCCTGGTGCAATCTATCAAAATGCATCATCTCGCATGTGTCTAAATTAAACTCCATCTGCCATTCATCAGCCCACTGTCTCAATTGACCAGGATCCCGCTGCAATTGGAGATAACCTTCCTCACTGTCCACCATGCCACTAATCTTGGTGTTATCTGCAAACTTATTCACCATGCCCCCTATATTCTCAACCAAATAATTAATATAAATCACAAATAACAGTGGGCCTAGCACTGTCCCTGAGGCACACCACTGGTTACAGGCCTTCAGTTTGAAACACAACTCTCTGCAACCATCTTCTGGCTTCTGTTAAGAAGCCAATTTTGTATCCATTTGGATACCTCACCCTAGATCCCGTGAGATTTAACTTCATGCAACAACCTGCCATGTGGCACCTTATCAAAGACTTTGCTAAAGTCCATGTAGACAACATCAACTGTACTGCCCACAACTACCTTCTTGGTTAACCCTTTAAAAAAACTCAAACTTGTGAGACATGATTTTCCACTCTCAAAGTCATGCTGACTGTCCCTAATCAGTACTTGCATTTCTAAATGCCTGTAGATCCTATCTCAAAATACTTTCCAGTAATTTACCCACCACAGATGTGAGGCTAACTGTTCCTAGGCTTTTCCCTGCAGCTCTTTTTAAACAAAAGCACAACATTTGCCACTCTCCAATCTTCAGGCACCTCACCAGTGACTATCGATGATTCAAATATCTTGGCTAGGGGACTCACAATTTCCTCCCTAGCCTCCCACAATGTCCTGGGATATACCTCATCAGATCCCGCAGTTTGTAAGATATTAGAGATGTTACCTGCTCCAGCCTGGGAGGAGCTCAACATTAAGGAGTTTACTCTTCCTATCCTCCTTGGTCACAGCATAACGGAGAATGAGCAGAAGTGACAAGAAGGGCACAAGCCTTTTGTGGAAGGAGGAAAGGAAGAAAAGTCCTGAGCAGCAGGTCATATGCACCAAGATTTTTCAGGGAGTAATTCTTCTATCTCAAACTTAATGATGAAAAGTGGCATGATCAATATTTTGCCACTTTAGTAGGTTGACCTGCAATCTCCAAGCAGGTTGAGGACAGCATTGTTGGTGACTCTGAGCCAATGACATGTACCCAGGACTCAGAGCAAGTATTATGAGGAGAACTTGTGAAGTGGGAAACAAGGCCTTCACCACGTGCCACACTATTTCTTGTAGACTTCATTAACTTTAATTAGCAGGATAAAAATCCAAACTCTTTTCCTAATTCACCAACATCCAACAATCAGTAACTAATATGGAAGTGATTGCATTTCAATTAGCCCCTGCCTCAGCTGCAGGCTCTTCTCACTTCACCTTCAACCCATTTTATGAAATGACATAAGGATATCAGCCCCGGTAAAATTCAAACCATGGTGTCACATGTTCACATCGGGAGGAATCACCAACAATTCCCACCCATCCCCATCCAGTCCTCCCAGGCCTCCCCACTTTATAGTGGGGCAGATTGAAACATTGTGGCAGAAGGTAAACAGGACGTCAGGAAACTCCAAGAAATCTCTCCTCTTTGGCACGTTCCATGTTTGGAATGGGGAGATATTTTGATGTCTCCACCTGGCTTTCTAACAGCAGATCTTTAATGCTTGAATTCATTTCATACATAGTTAGTCTGATGGGGGCCTTTTGAGCTCATTGTGTTACATGAGCAAATTATGAAAAGCATTTGGTTTCAGTATAAAATTCATCTTTTACATCAGCATTTTGCAATATTGTATCAACAGGATTAAACATGCCCGTATCTGGAATGTCTAGTTAGGCAGTTTAGGCAAATGAGTAAGAGAATGTTAACCACTGCAGCTCTGAAAGAAGACAATAATGGCAATGATCTTTTTAGTGGGTATTATAAGCATAAGACAGATAGAATCAGGAATGGTTGGTTACCCAGTATCCAGGGTAACCAACCATTCCCTATTTTACAGGATTGTCCCATATTTGAGACCACTGTCCTGTGTCCCTGGTGCATTATGTGCTTTTCTGTAATTCAGTCTTCTAAATATCACACGTGCACAGCACTCTGTGTTTTATAAAATGTTGAAAGAAATAGATAGGGTGGATTCTCGGAGACTATTTCCTGGGGCTGAAATGGTCTCTGCAAGAGGACACAGATTTAAGGTGCCAGGAAGCAAGTATTGAGGAGATATCAAGGGTAGGTTTTTCACTCAGAGGTGGTGAATGAATGGAATCGGCTGCCGTCGGTGGTGGTAGAGGCAAACTCGCTGGAGTCTTTTAAGAGACTTCCGGGTGAGTACATGGGATTTAACGGGATTGGGAGTTATAGATAGTTCTATGGCCTTGTAGCTATGGATATGATCGGCGCAACCTGTGGGCCGAAGGACATGTTTGTACTGTAGTGTTCTACGTTCAGTGTACCTTCTGTCTGCCTCTGAAAACTGTATTTTCACAGTTTGGGCTAATCCCCTCTCCCATTTTCACAATTCTAGCTCCTTCCCGCTCTCACAGTTCTGATATCCCCTTGCCCCTGTTGCCAGAGTGTCCCTTAAACTTCTCCATGAGTGTTGGCCACTCTACTCATTCCAGATGGCTTTCACACACTGAATGATCACAGAAATATCTATTGTGAGAGGTGTTCATCTATCTTTTTTCTGGAGTGGGTCTTAGTTCTTAGACAGATGCAGACATACTCTGGTATCTGCTTAATATTTTTTTTATTAGTATTACATCTAAACAAGTTGTAGCATGACTGTTAACAGAACCTTACTCTCTCAGAGAGAAATCTAATACATGATTGACACATGTCACTGGTATGTTATCATCAATGTTATATATTAACATATTCCACCTGTTAACCTTTTATACTATACCTCCTCTTCCCCCCCCCCCAACCAAAATATACTATTCTACTTTTGAACAACAACATGAAATGATGGGGGATGACTTTGTACCCATTTCAAAAGGCAACATGGGTGCAAAATTTGACAAGAGCCGGCAAATGAGATTCTCACTGGCGAAATCTTGTTTCCCAATTCTTCCCACCTCTCATTGCTCTTTCTGTGCGGAAACCTTGTTACATCACCAAAAACCTTATTTCAATATATTTGCATCTTATTAAAGGGCTTTCTAGCCAGATGATCCCCCTCACTGAACATTCATATCTCACCAATATGACTAGGGGATTTTCACAGTAACTTCATTGCAGTGTTAATGTAAGTCTGTTTGTGACACTAATAAACAAACTTAAAACCGAACTTAATTATTTACATTGCATTTCCATCATTTCTTTTGTACAACTACAAATTCTATCCAAGTCCAAATCGTACTCTTCCCCTCCCCAAGTCACAGTCCTAAGGAATTTAAGCTCCCATGCTTTTCTTGGCTCTTAGGGAAGACATTTTGGAGATGAGGACTTTTTGAGGCATCTGGTAGGATATCATCATCTGCGGATTCGGAGAGTATTACTGAGAAATGGAGTGCAGGTCGCAAAATGGCGGTTTGCAAGGACAATGAAGATTTTTCAATGAAAGATTGATTCCAAAAGGAAAACTGAAGAGAATTGAACTTGGGATCTTCCAGCACTAAAACAAAAGAGTTCAGGACAATCTGACAAAATTGTTTCTCCATCAAAGGACAATGTTACTAAGCTGCAGGAGAGGAATAATATTGAACTCCAGGGACGACTGTCACAGCTATATTATCCACTGCTGTATCAGAGACTGAGGAGGCATTGAAGACCTGAGATTTCAAAGTACTTAACTGATGAAGGAATGAACAATTAATTTTCCGTCAGACTATCAGGAAAAGAAGATGATTTGCCCATCATATTTTGGGAGGAATGTCAACATGCAGCAGACAGTAGAAAGAGAGACACACACTTTGCTCTTTACAAGGTTTCTCAACTCTCGGCTGTGGGGAAAAGTTGTTGAGGATATGGAGACAAAACAGTATCATCCTTAGTAATGAGATGAATTTCCTGTAGGCAATCAATTTGAGGACAGGATTCCACAGTTTCAGGAGTGCTAAAGGACTTCTATGTCACTCTTTAATTCTGAAGGGGAGGAGACTTTCAGCTAGGACTGAAGCATGGCTACCAGCTGATTTTCATACTTGGAAAGTACTAGCTCTTGAGCGATATGATCGTCTATTGACTTTGACCTGGACTTAGGCATTCTCTGTGGAAGAATCTTCATGACTAACAGGAAATAAAGTAGACAATACATCTACAGATTCCGTGGAACTGATCTAAATGCTGCTCAACCCTTAAAAATACAGCCGCTTCTTCTAAAAAGAAAACAGTGAGGACGATCTTACCAAATGAACTCAAAGTCCTGAACAAGCATGAAAATGGGAGTTTCAGATCTGTTTGTTTGATGAGAGCAAAATTCAGTTAGAACTTAAATATTAAAATCAGCCTTGTACTGGCGAGGTTGATTATACCAGCAGATTGAGACCAGTAAGATGGCAAGAGGTGAGAAATCTCTCGTGATCTTGTTGGCTCACCACACCAGTTGACCAGTTTGATGAGTCAGTGAGATCACCCCCAGAGACTTTCGTCAGGATTTTCCAGTCCTACCCTTGGCTGGGATCTTCAATGGACTCAAAGCTAGTTCATTGTATCTCCATAAGTGGGCTAAAAAATCCCAACCTTTATCTGGTACATCCAGCAATGTGAAAGATGAATCATTCTCTGGGACCTCAATAACCAACAGATCATACAGTACTGCAAGGAACTCTTCCCGATCAATTGCCAAGAAGAGCCCATTCAGGTCCAACAGATTTTTATGGAGATGGCCACCATCGGCTGCCATGCCTTTTGTACCCTCTGTCCGTGACCTGGCTTCACGACTAACACTTTCACTGATGTCTTTAATGAAAACAAGAGATATTTATTAATAGGAATTGTACAGCAGCTTCATGATTGTAGCTAGCTTCCCAAACTGTCCCTTTGCTTAAAACGTCTTTCTCATCATGGAGTCATTCCACCTCCTGAATCCCAATTGATCACACAGGCCATGTGACCCATATTTTACCATTAAAGGGACAGTCACCACAAGAGGCCAAATCACTTTGAAGCTCAGCCTTTATTAAATGTAACTGCCAAGTTCTGTGGGTCAAGTAGAAGTCCAAATGCAGTACATTGGATTCAAACTGACATGAGACAAACTGGAAATAGACAATAAGTATGGTCTATGGAAGCCAGTGGAGAAAGAGTTAAGGTGAGTTATTGTTTTAGCAAGGCGTTTGATAAGGTTCCCCATGTAGGCTACTGCAGAAAATGTAGATGCATGGGATTGAAGATGATTTAGCAGTTTGGATCAGGAATTGGCTAGCTGATAGAAGACACAAGATGGTGGTTGATGGGAAATATTCAATCTGGAGTTCAGTTACAAGTGGTGTACTTCAGGGATCTGTTTTGGGGCCACTGCTGTTTGTCATTTTTATAAATGACACTTTGAGGGTGTAGAAAGATGGGTTAGTAAATTTACTGATGATGATAAAGTCAAAGGAGTTGTAAACAGTGAGGATGGATGTTACAGTTTGCAGAGGGACATAGATAAACTGCAGAGCTGGGCTGAGAGATGGCAAATGGAGTTTAATGCAGAAAAGTGTGAGGGATTCACTTTGGTAAGAATAATAGGAGTACAGAATATAGGGCTAACAGAAGGACTCTTAGTAGGGTCGATGAACAGAGAGATCTTGGTGTACATGTGCATAGCTCTCCGAAAGTTGGCACCCAGGTTGATAAGGTTGTTAAGAAGGCATACAATGTGTTAGTTTTTATTGATAGAGGGATTGAATTTCAGAGCTGTGAGGTCATGTTGCAACTGTACAAAACTCTGATGCAGCCGCACTTGGAGTATTGTGTACGGTTCTGGTTGCCGCATTATAAGAAAGATGTGGAGACATTGGAAAGATGCAGAGGAGATTTATAGGATGTTGTCTGATGTGGTAGGAAGGTCTTATGAGGAAAGGCTGAGGGACTTGAAGTTATTTTTATTGGCGAGAAGAAGGTTGAGGTGACCACTGTCCACCCTATTTAACCCTCTGATCATCTTGTATGCCTCATATCAGAGGGTTAGATAGGGTGGACAGTGAGAGCCTTTTTCCTCGGATGGTGATGGATAACATGAGAGGACATAGCTTTAAATTAAGGGGTGGTAGTTATAGGACAATGTCAGAGGTATAGTAAAGCGTGGAATGCCCTATTTGCAGCAGTTATGGAATTGCCAACCTTAGGAATGTTCAAATGGTCAATGGATAGGCATATGGATAATATTGGAATAGTTGAGGTTAGAGGATCATTAGATTTGTTCTACTGCGCAACATCGAGGGCCGAAAGGCCTGTACTGCGCTGTAATGTTCTATGTTCTATTGTTGTAGAGACAAGAGGTATGCAATGTCGCAACAGCCCAGTAGATTTTTGTAGGTGCAGAGGAGCATTAATCATGCAGTAAGATTACTTTTCCTGGTACTTTTGCCAATTTAACCCAACCTCTAAAAATGTTGCTGTGTTATAAAAGCTGAGTTTGGCTTGTTACTACTACAAAGGACAGTTGCATGATTGAGACTTCCTTATTGACTGGTATGAAAATGTTGTCCTCCCACATTTACATAGCTGGTTCTTGATGGATTATATTGAAGGATGTTTGGCAGCTACATTGGTGTGGGAATGGAAAAGTAAAGAGAATTAAAATTGAACCAAAAATACTTACCGGCATGTAAACTGATCAAATCTGAGCATGTCTGGTCAAGCTTCCTAGAACTATTGTAAGGTTATGGTACATTAACAGCTGATTCTTTTAAGCCTTTGTTATCTTAGAAGATTGGTTAAACTTCTATGATTCTAATCTTTGTGTTTTGCTTGGTTTCAATTATTCAAAGATCTTCTATTTGATTGAGCACAGTCAAGATTGAGCACAAATAGTCAGGGGAGGAGTTTGCAAAGTTATAAACCCAGGAAATGATTAAAGAAGGGTG
The DNA here is from genome assembly GCA_024679065.1 of Sphyrna mokarran. Lineage (NCBI taxonomy): Eukaryota > Metazoa > Chordata > Chondrichthyes > Carcharhiniformes > Carcharhinidae > Sphyrna > Sphyrna mokarran. The sequence continues at coordinate 102,035,745 of JAGIQG010000001.1, read as the reverse complement.
CAGCCTTCAGCACTAATCCAGTGTCACAGAAGAAACAACAGTTTGAAGATGTCTTTCCTGAATACCCTGAACCTTACAGGTAAAGACAAGTCAGTAGGTAATGTAACTATCTGTGGTGAACTGATTTTTCTCCAAATCCTACTTAACTGGTTTGTAAATGTTATTGATTCTGAAGTGAATAATATTTATTGAAGCAATTATCTTATTTAGTGGCTTACTCTCAGTGTTCTAACTTATAATTAAGTTCTGTTGCAAAATGCTACCAACGCTGTGTTGCATGTAAAAAAAAACACAAACAAATGCATCCAAATTTTAATACTTAGCTTCATTCAGCCAAAGTCACATTTTTAATAACATTATCTTGGTATTTGTTTTGTGGCATAATTTCGAATTTGATTGCCAGGGTTAGGTATATTTGACTGTCACCCAGCATCAGTGTAAATGTTCAATATCTATATTGAGCATTGGAAATCAGGAGTTAAAAGCAAAGTGAGAAATATTATTCTCTCTCGCTATAGGAAATGTGTTAATCGTGTTTGTGTGGGCACTTTGTCTCTATTTATTAATATTAAAAGGAAAATAAATACATAAAGGTGAGTTAAGTTAGTTCCAGGCGCAAAATTGTTCACCTGCTAGAATCTCACAACAGGATAGAGCTGTGACTCAGTTAATAGCAATCTCTTCTCTCAGTCAGAAAGTTCTGGGTTTAAGCCCGGCTGCTGGCCATGAAGATGCAAATGAAGGCTGGCATTGCAGTGCAATACTGAATCATTAAACTGGGTTCATTCTGTCCCCTCATGTCGGCATTGAATATCCCACACCCAGTTTTGAAAAAGAGGGGGGAGCTATTCCCAACATACTGAAAAATATTTATCTCTCGATTGGCATCACAAAACAAACGCTCACATTGCTGTTTGTATAAACTTGCTACATCCAAATTGTCCACCATGTTTCCTGCATTAGAACGTAGACTAACATTCAGAACTGCTTAATTGACTGCTTTGAGATATCTGGGCCATCATGAAGAGTGCTATATAAATACAAGTTTTTATATAACTACAGTGAGGATAACGACCCTATATTTATCAAGATATGTGACTGGTAAATAATATACTCCAAAGTAATGTGTATCTATTAGGGGTGTTAGCGTGACTGTAATAACCTTTTATTTTGCTTTCTTTTTGTCATGTTAGGTTGAGGTAATCCACAATGGCATTTTGAATGTCATTTTGCCATATAAATTAAATTCCGTCCATGTTGTGCTCTTAAATCTATTTAAAATGTGGCTTCTACTACCTGTAAAATTATGAGCTGCACTCCCTGCCTCCCACCTTTAGCAGCCATGATTTCAGCAACTATCAAAAGCATAAGTCCTGTGATTTTTCTCCTTAAATCTCTCATTCTCTTTTCTCTTTACACTACTCCTTACAACCTTTGATCAAGTTTTAAGTTGCCTGGTTTAATATCACCTTGTGTAATCCTGTAGCAAAGGTTTTGTTTTATTGCTTTTAAGCACCTTGATTTGTTTTATGATATTAATGATAAGATAAGGGTAGCATCCAAAGCCCTCTTGGCACATAAACTACTCCACTCTCCCTTCCTTTTCCACCAACTATTCTTCCTTTGCATGGTCTCTCTTCTTTCTCCCAGTAAAACTCAATTCCAAGTGGAAGATTAACCAGCCACCCATGCCTGAAAGAAGCATGTTCTCTGCAGCCTTTAAATAACCAAAAACCTATTTCAACCAGAACAGCCTCTGTGGACTAATGAAACATTTGACAAGTATAAAAACACACAATATTGCACCAAAAGCCAGAACAAATAATCAGTAATTCACTTGGAAGTAGTTTGTGATTTACTTAAGCAAAGCTTTGGGCTTTTGGGTGGGTGTGCACTTGATGCATGAGGTGGAATTTGTAGATGACAGTGCAAGCATCAAATCATCATTGCACACTGGTTTCATAATACTGCCGATGGCCATTAGGGGATCTTGCAAGCCTCTTTATCAAGTTGATGTCTGATGTATTCAATGCATTCATTTCAGAAGTGTGTGTTCGCATTTCAACTTTCATTTTGTAGAGTTTGGCGGCTGAGTGGAACCCAAGAATGTGGTGCTCCAGCGCTCTATTTCAACTCTGTTATCTAAAATATCAATAGGTTCTTTGAACATGTTCATATGTCTAAGACAGTCCATTACAAAGTGGTAACTTCTGTCATGTAGCCAGAATCGTTTATTCCTTGAATATGTAAGCCCACTCTTATCCCTCACCACTGGAATAAATTAATTTTTTTTTTTGCAGTAATGTAGATAAGGCAGAGACTCTAGGGCTGAATAGCCTCCTTCTGTACTGTAAAGATTCTGTGAATACTTTTTTTTATTGCTGTTAATAGGTTTGTTCCTCCTTGGACTCACATTGCTGAGCCATACAGACAAAACAGTAGCAAAGGGTGTATCCAATGTTGTTCAGAAGGGGAAAGGATCAACAGCCCAACTGGAAAAAATAATGATTGGCAGATGCTTCAACTACCTTGGAATCATAAACCCCAAAGCAGGGTAGGTCAATTTATCATTCTTATAGCATTACAGCACATCATAACCCTCAATTGTTTGGAACAAAATACTTGAGACAATTTTCACTTACAGCAACAATTAAAAGCCTTAACCAGTAAAAATATATAAGTCGTTAGCTCAGTTGGCTACATGGCTAGAGCATGATGTGGAGCAATGCCAACAATGTGGGTTCAATTCTATGCTAGCTGAGGTTAGCTTCCATTTTCTTCATTTGTGGGACATGGGCGTTGCTGGTTGGCCAGCATTTACTCCTATCCCTAGTTACCCTACGAGGGCAATTGGAAGTCAACTACATTGCTGTGGCTGTGAGTCATATATAGACCAAACCAGGTAAGGATGGCAAATTTCCTTCCTGAAAGAACATTAATGAGCCAGATGGGTTTTCCTGACAATCGACAAAAGATTTCATGATCATCGGTAGATTCTTAATTCCAGATATTTTTTATTGAATTCTGGGATATGAACCAATCCCCAGAATATTAGCTGAGTTTCTGGTCTAGTGATAACATCAGTAAGCATTGCCTAGGTTTGATTTGATTTAATTTAATTTATTATTGTTACATGTATTAGTATACAGTGAAAAGTATTATTTTTTGTGTGCTATATAGACAAGGATCAATTTAATGTAAGTAGGAACATTCAAAAGTCTGATGACAGCAGGGAAGAAGCTGTTCTTGGGCCATTTGGTACGTGACCTCAGACTTTTGTATCCTTTTTCCAGTGGAAGAAGATAGAAGACAGAATGCCCGGGGTGTGTGGAGTCCTTAATTATGCTGGCTGCTTTGCCGGGGCAGCAGAAAGTGTAGACAGAGTCAAAGAATGACAGTCTGGTTTGCGTAAAAGCTTGGGCTACATTCACAATCTTTTTTAATTTCTTGCGGTCTTGGGCAGAGCCAGAGTCATACAAGCTGTGATACAACCAGAAAGAATGCTTTTTATGGAACATCTGTAAAAGTTGGTGAGAGCTGTAGCTGACATGCCAAATTAGTCTTCTGAGAAAGTAGGCCTCCTTAACTATAGTCTCAACATGGGGGACCTGGTCAGATTATTGGTGATCTGGACACCTACAAACCTGAGGTTCTCGAGTTCTTACTCATGAAGGCCCTGCCTTCTAACATTGCCCCTCACTTAAGGTGTGTTCCTCTTTGGATTACATCACCACCAATCAACTTTCTGTCAAAGGCGACATCAGTCTATGGTCCTCTAGGGCTGTGGTACATATTGCGTCATACAGGGAATTAACTTGTTTGCAAATTATGTGTAAATAGTACACTCCAGTGACCTTCTACAAAGCTTGCTTTCGCAAATACAAAACACTTCCTAATGTTCAGTTGCTAGACAACTGACTCATGAAAAGGAGAAAAATACAAGCAGATTGACTTTGGCATTCTTTCAATATGATGTCTGTCTTTTTGTACATAAAACCCTGAAGCAAGTTTAATCAAAATTGTCGCAGTTCGAAGGATAATTTGCACAATTTATTTTTAAGTGCGGTGTGTAATTTTAAGTATGGTGTTTTATTTTAATTTCTCTTCCTCTTTTGCTGTTTCTCACCATTCTTTCTAAGTATTTAAAAGAATAGGATAGGGGGTTATAGATAGGTCTGTGGATTGGTAAATGTGATCGGTGTAACTCGTGGGCTGAAGAGCCCGTTTGTGCTGTATTGTTCTATGTTCTATTTGCCTGTTGTCATAATAAAATTATTTTATTTTATTGAAGTTCATAGAATGGGAGGGTCAGTGTCAGCTAATGTGAGGTATTGCATTTTGGCAGAAGGGGTAGATAGAGATAACATAGACTCAGGTCTATAGTGCAGAGCTAAAGAATGGGAAGAGACAGAGGAACCTAGTAGTTCATATGCATAGTTTTTTGAAGGTGTTAGAGCATATTGAGGGAGTAGTTAGAAAATCACATGGGATCTTGAGCTTAATAAATAGAGGCATTGAATAAAAAAAAAACCTGGAAATTCTTCTTGAACTTTTATAAAGCTCTGGTTAGGGCACAACTGAAGTAGTGTGCCCAATTCTAGTCCCAACATGTGGAATGACATGGGGTCCTTCAGAGAGTGCAGAGGAGCTTTACCAGAAAGGTCCCAGGGATGAAGGATTTTGCTGCGAAGTTGGGTTGGAGAAGCTGGGGTTGTTCCTCTTATTCATAGAATTTATAGTGCAAAAGGAGGCTATTCAGCCCATTGACCCTGCACCAACAATAATTGCCAATCAAAGCAAAGGAGATTGGTTGGGAGAGAGGGAGTCACGTGAGTGTGGGGAGAGTTAATAGAGTTGTACAAAGTTATGGCAGGTTTAGTTAAGATAAACGGAGGAAAACTGTTCCCATTAGCCAATGGAGCAAGATTAGGGGGCACAAAATTCAGCTTTTGGGCAAAAGATTTGGCGGGAGGTGAGTGGATGGAATGTGAGGAAGAATATTTTCACAAAATGAGTGATAATGATGTTGCCTGTGAGGATGGTTTAAAACAATCAATAATTTCAAATAGAAATTGGATGAAAATAAACTTGCAGAGTTATAGTGTTAGAGCAGGAGACTGAGACTGACCGGATTGTTCTGCAGAAAACCAGCATAGACTCGATGGGTCAAATAGCTTCTTTCTGCAATAACTCTGTAAACACTTGTGAAAATTACACTTGACTTAATTACACTTAAAATTAAGTATACAGCATTGTTGAAATCTTTCTATTTGACAACATGCAGAAAGGATTAGAGAGTTTTCAGAATCTGCTCTGCAACATGCTCGATGGTAGATTTTGAGTATTGGGGTGGTGGCTGCTGGAGATTATGTCTAAACGCCTCATGATAATACTGGCAGAAAGTCGGGTCCATTTTGAGGAACAAACTTCATTGACATATATGCAGCAAACCCTATATCTCAAACAGCCAGCACGATATTAGGCAGCCCAGAGGCCCAATCCGGCCTGGGTAAGGTTGGTCACTGAGCTTTTGTTGGGAGGTGAGGGGGGAGGAGTAGGGGAGCACAAAATGGGAGAAGCCCACCTTACTGGGGGAGTCTAGAGAAGGACTTGCTTACATTGAAGAGTTTCTCCTGTTTCACAAGTTTATTGCTTTTAACAGGCAGATGAAATATGATGAGCATTTGAGAACAGAGTGGAAAGTCCACCACCTCCACTATGATTGCTCCTCCTGTGTGCTAGGCAAGCTTTGCATTGCTTGTTCACTTGACACATTGGGCCCAATTTTACCGTTTTGATTCTAAGTACTGAATCTGGGCACAATTCAGATCCGACTTAGAAAACTGTTCTTGGCACTGTTTTAAACCATCCTCACAAGCACCGGATCATTACCGTTCACTTTGTGAAAATGGTCTTCCTCATGTTCCAACTGTAACCAGTTTTCACCAGCAACTATCCTAGTGCCATGTCTCTGGTTGCTCCCCGTCACCCTTCACATTCTTCCTTTTCTGTTATTGCAAAGACCTGCTAGACTTATCAGTGGCTCATTGGCTCTAGTAATAGAAACAGGGAGGGTAGGTATCTGGAGGGGCATGAAATGGGCATGGAATTTTGATGGGGCATGGAGCATGAAGGACATATCTGGGATATGAACAGGAAGGGGCATGTGCAGTTGGGGAAATGGGAGAAGGTGGGGAGGTTCGTGGTGGGCTTGACAATCATCATTACAACTAGGCCAATGTCACAGTAAACAGGCAGTATAATCTGCTGTCGCAGGCCTGTTTCCAGAGGCTGTAGACTTCATTTTATCTAGACACTGCTGGCTATGTACAATTCTGGTTGCCACACCACCAGAAGGATGTTGATGCATTGGAAAGGGTGGAGAATACATTGACCAAGATGTTACATGATTTGGACAATATGGATTAATAAAGAGAGGTTGTTTTCATTGCAGTGTCGAAAGATGAGGGGGGACCAGGTAGAGTTTGACAAGATTATGACAGACTTGAATAGAATTGTTAGTCAGAGTCTTTTTCCCAAGGTCGAAGAGTCAATTACTTGGGGGCATAGGTTGAAAGTGAGAGAGAGAATGTTTAGAGAGGTGTAAGGGGCACGTTTTTCACACAGGATGGTAAATGCTTGGAACTGTTGGAGGAGGTGGAGATTCTATAATAATGTTCAAGAGGCTTCTGGATCAATACATGAATAGGCAGGGAATAGAGAGATATGCAGCACATAGAGGCAAGAAAATATTAGATGAGAGAGGCATCTCTGTCAGCACAGACTTGGGCCAAAGGATCTGATCCCGTGTTGTCCTGTTTTTTGTTTCCTTGTAATGGATGTATGGCAGAGGCGGGCAGCAATAGATGGCTTTGTGAAACAAAGACGTTTCCTAACTCCAGATGCCCATCTCCTTCACATAGATTGACTCATCAAGTCTGGGTAATCATCTCAACTTTGAGGAGATCAATGTCGTCCCTTGTTCAATCCTCCTCCAGTCTTGACATCTGATTCCGTCCACCATCAACTCACAACGCTCGTACTGTTTCCTTCCAGCTCTGCAACAACATTTACCTCTGCCTCTTCCTCATTCCCATTCTGAAGCTAACTTCACCTTTGTTGATTCCACACTTGATTATTCCATGTGCACCTTGCTGCCCTCCTCCATCTCCTTTCTACAAATTGGAGATGGCATTTTATCCTGCACTGAACCATTCTTCAATCATCCTTTGTTTGGAACCCTTCACTGTCTTCCAACCATTGTCAGATTTGGCTCAGAAGTAACACTCATGCCTCAGTATTGAAAAAAGTTTGGGTTATCTAACACTTTAAAGCATTACTAAAAGAATGTTCTACTGTTGGAGCTATAGGTACAATGCTAAACAAAATCACATCTTTTCTTTCAAGTGGATGTCAATGGTCCCATGACAATATTTGAAGAAGAGCAGGGAAGTTCTAGCCAATGTTATCCATCTACCAAAATCATATAAGTAGAAAACTAAGTCATTTATCCCCACCTCAAAGCCCCAGGAGTTCAGGAGTAAGGAAGGTTGCCCCCTGGGCATTGCCAGCTGTCAGTGACAGCCTTGGCACTGCCCTCTGGGCATTGGGCAGTGCAGCACCAATAGTGTTTCCTAGTTATCAAGATGCTGGCCCTTTCTGGTTTCAATGGGGAAATCTGAGAATTCAGAACATGCACTGACTGTTTAGAAGAGATAATTAGGGAAAAACCATCCCCTGAATTCCAATGCTTCCAACCAGGTCTGGAAATTATTGTTTCTGGGATGTTGTTGAAACGGATACTATATTTCCCTGTGTTACCATTCTCAAAAACATCATATTTGTTACAAAAGAACTTTGGAACATTATAAATACCAAATGCAAGTTATTTCTTTAACAACGTGAATAAGCAAAGATTTCCAGCCACAATAAGATTGGATTATGCCATTCTAACAGTTAGTATTTGTTTTTATTTGTCAGGGAAAAAAACTGTTTAAAACTGTGGGAATCATTTCTAAGTGCATTTAATGAGAAGGATCCTTGCAAAATCACAAAAGAGGATTATAAACCATTTCTGAAAATGGCAGATCAAGACATTCCAATTGATCAGGTGAGGAATAAGACAGTTCAAGAACCTATCATGATAGTCCAGACTGAAATACAGGATTGAAATTTCTACTTTATATGTAAGTGCTAAATTATTGAGTATGAATGGAGGGAGAGTTTGACAGTATAGTTCATGACCATTAAAACTGTAAGCCAGATATGATAAATTCCATTCTGAGAAGTTATAAAATTGATTTCAATGAATCTGTTCATTTTGTGAGCTGGCAACAGGAAAAGCTGGTTATTCACCAGACTGTTCCACTGCAGATCCTTCAGGAAAGAGAATTTTCCACTATTATGCAATCACACTACATGTAAATATGAAGTTTTTTTTTAAAGTTTATTTATTCGTCACAAGTAAGGCTTACATTAACACTAGTCACCACAGACCGGTGCCTGTTTGGATTGACTAACCAGCACGTCTTCCAGAATGTGGGAGGAAGCTGGAGCACCCAGAGGAGAAATGTGCAGACACAGGGGGAATATGCAAACTCCACACGGATTGTGACCCAAGCCGAGAATCGAACTTGGGTCCCTGGCACTGTGAAGCAGCAGTGCTAACCACTGTGCCATTGTGTCATCCTATAATGTCACAATACATTATTGACTCTTAAGCCACAGTTATCATGGATACCAGGGATGCACAATATATTCAGCACTTAGTGTTGCCCAATCAGTCACTAAAAAAAAGTGCATTACAGGAATAACAATTCTCCATACTTCCACCGCAATTACTGTGAGTGTGGTTTTTGGCCCATCTGAGAGTCCAGGTCTAGATTATAAACTGGGGCCACAACAGAAGGTCTAGCTTTTATTTTGGTAAATGTCATCAAGATAGATGAATTATGATAGAACGTATCCAGTAGTTACAAAACTGTAACAAGAGGGCTCAAGTTTAAAGCACTCACAAAAGGAGGTCTAAGATAGAATTTCTATCCATTTTGTTTCATGTACACCAATTATCTCCAAAGTTATGGGAGTGGGGGGGAGTTCTCCCAGCCCGTTGTGCTCACTAAAGGCACTTAAAGCAGAGGCTATTTAACAACCTGTCCACTGGGCACCATGGCCTCCGTGTGTCTCTGGCGCCATCAGCTCCATGTCAAAAATCAGTGCAGAGGTGTATAATTTAATTAAATGCTGATTATAATATATTTTATATATAATTAGCGGACCGGACTGAAATCTCTGGGCCCGCTAGAATCTTCCCTCACCCCATCAGGAGTGTTTCATTCCAGCGTGGTTTATTATGCAGGGAGTTGCCGGCTGGACCCTGCTGGTGTAAAAGGGGACCCCCAGGAAGTGAGGTCCGGGCTAATGGGGGTTATCTCTTGGGTATTACTGGCTTGGCCAGTAATGCAAGGGGCACCTTGCCACTGCCCACTAGGTATTGAGCAGTGCCAACAGGGTGGAGCCTACTGAGTGGAGAGGGAGGGTGGGTCCTGCTGTTACTCTGCAGAGATATCAGCAACAGAGGGAGGGAGGCCAGCAATTGGGCTGGGCATTGGTGTGGGGATTGGCCTGTCAGGGGTGTTCAGGTGCGGGAGGGGTTTCAGGATTATCAAGGTAGGCCAGGGGTTTGGGGGCAAGGCTGACAGGAGGGTCAGAGATCGGAGCATTGTGGGGCGGGGGGAGTCACGGGACTGCCCAGTGATTGGGAAGCTGGCAATGCAAGCCACTGCACATGCTCTGACAGATTGCCACATGCACAGTGGCCTGCTCAGCACAATGCTGCTGGCCTTCCATTGCAAATAGACCCCGCCTCTGATTTATAATTATATTCGCACACAAAAATTGCCACGTAAGATAAAGGTGCATGATGTTACAGATAATGTATTAGCATTGGTAGAGGATTGGTTAACTAACAGAAAACAAAGAATGGGGTAAATGGGTGTTTTTCTGGTTGGCAATCAGTGACTATTGGTGTACCTCAGGGATCAGTGTTGGGACCGCAATTGTTTATAATTTATATAGATGATATAGAATTGGGGACCAAGTGTAGTGTGTTAAAATTCACAGATGACACTAAGATGAGTGGCAAAGTGTGCAGAGGACGCTGGAAGCCTGCAAAGGAATATATAGTTTAAGTGAGTGCGCAAGACTTTGGCAGATGGAGAACAGTGTTGGTAAACGTGAGGTTATCTATTTTGGTAGGAATAACAGCAAAATGGGCTATTATTCGAATGGTACAAAATTGCAGCATACTGCTGTGCAGAGGGACCTGGGTCTCCTTGTGCAAGAATCACAAGGAGTTGGTTTGCATGTGCAGCAGCTAATTAAGAAGACACACGGAATTTTGTCCTTCATTGCCAGAGGGATGGAGTTTAAAAACAGCAAGTTTATGTTGCAGCTGTATAAGGTGTTAGTGAGGCCATACGTGTACAGTTTTGGTCTCCTTCCTTGAGAAAGAATATATTGGCACTAGAGAGGGTGCAGAGGAGATTCACTAGGTTGATTCTGGAGTTGAGAGGGTTGCCTTATAAGGAGAGACTGAATAGACTGAGGCTACAGTAATTGGAATTCAGAAGAATGAGGGGCGATCTTATAAAAATATATAAGATTATGAAGGAAATAGATGAGTGAAACCAGAACGAGGGGCATGGACTCAAAATAAGAGGCAGCAGATTTAAGACTGAATTGAGGAGGAATTTCTTCACTCAGTGTTGTGAATCTGTGGAATTCCCTGCCCAGTGAAGCAGTTGAGGCTACCTCAATTAATGTTTTTAAGGCAAGAATAGATACATTTTTGGATTATAAAGGAATTAAGGTTATGGTGAGTGGATGGGTGAGTAGAGCTGAGTCCACAAAAAGATCAGCCATGATCTTATTGAATGGCAGAGCAGGCTCAAGAGGCCAGATGGCCTATTCCTGCTCCTAGTTCTTATGTTGTACTTTGCAATGCACGAAGTGTGGGAGATTCATTTTGAAACTTCTACTGAAAAAAAACTGGGAGACTCCCTCCAGTTTTTGTGTGAACTTAACACTTAATTTTTTGGGGAGAATCCCACTCATGGTGAGAAATCAGTTGACCCCACACAAATTTGATTTGCGATTTCTGTCTTTTACTTTAGTTCTTAGAGTGTTTATTTCGGCGCTCCGTAGCGGGAGATAGGCGCGGGGGGCTGCAGGGAAGGAAGCGCGGGAGTATATAAGGAAGGCCAAGGTAGACAGCGGGCAGCGTCGGGAGCGGGCAGTGGAGTGAGACGGGAATTAGAGTGAGAGCAATAAGGGCTTAAGCTCACTGGGCTTGGGCGAGCGCAGGCTTGGACGCGGTGAGTAACTTGATTCCTATCTAACCAACACTCTTTTCCCAACACCTTTAAAGGGGGTATACAAAATGCCAGGATACTTGGCCAAACGCGTCCACTGTGTACGCTGCAATATGTGGACCTTCTTGGAGGCATCACGTCTCCCGAAGGCCCACATATGCGCAAAATGTTTAGAATTGCATCATTTAAGAGCTAGGGTGAGGAAGCTGGAGCTGTGCTTGGAGGACATGTGTCTAGTGAGGGAAAACGAAGTTATAATGAATAGGGAAGGTAGTCCTGCGGGGACCCCAGGATCTAGTAGTAGGGACGGGCTAGTTACAGATACGAGGAAAAAGAATAAAAATCAAGGCACAAAGGCCATCTCAAGGGAGGGGTAAAAGCTGTGATGGAGAGGGCAAGTGAAGGGGAACAGAATGCCACAGAGAACAGCAGGAAAGCAGGAAGTGAGATATTGGTGGGGGATGGGATGGTTAAAGGGATCGATAGGCGTTTCTGTGGGCAAAAGAGAGACTCCAGGATGGTAGTCTGCCTCCCTGGAGCAGGGGTCCAGGATGTTTCAGAGAGGGTAGAGGGAATTTTGAAAGGAGAAGGGTCTAAGGCAAATGTAATAGTTCACGTAGGACAGAAAGATGTAGGAAGAAAGCGCAGGGGGGTAATACGTAGGCAGTTTAGGGAGTTGGGGGCTCAGCTGAAAGGTAGGGCCTCTAGGGTGGCGTTCTCTGGGCTGCTGCCTGTGCCTGGGACCGATAGGGTAAAAACTAATGAGACACTACAACTAAATGCATGGATGAGGGACTGGTGTAGGTCAGAAGGCTTCATATTTATTGATCATTGGGAAGTCTTCAGGAGGGAGGGTCATCTATTCAAGAGGGATAGGGAGCAGTTGTCTGGGAGGGGAACCCATATTTTAGCTGGGAGGTTAGCTGGAGTGTTTCAGAAGTGTTTAAACTAATAGGGAGGGAGAGGGAACTGGGAGTGGGAGAGAGAGGGATGATAGGGTAACACCAGAAGGTAGAAAGGAATATCCGAGAGCTGAGGGTCTTCAGTGCATGTGTTTTAATGCGAGGAGTGTGACTGGCAAACAGATGAACTGAAGGCAATAATGTTCACGAGGAATTTAGAAGTGGTGGCGGTGACCGAGACGTGGTTGAAGGAGGGGCAAGACTGGCAATTGAATATTTCAGGGTATAAGTGTTTTAGGCATGACAGAGTTGGTGTGAGGAGAGGCGGGGGAGTGGCTTTATTAGTTAAGGACAACATCATAGCAGTGCAAAGGGAGGGAGGTATGGATGATTTAGGAATTGAGTCTCTATGGGTGGAGTTGAGGAATAGGAAGGGAGTGGTTACTATGTTGGGTGTTTACTACAGACCGCCCAACAGCCCGCGGGCCGTGGAAGAAGAGATATGCAGGGACATTTTAGATAAGTGTAGGAAAAATAGGGTAGTAGTAGTGGGAGATTTCAATTTCCCTGGAGTAGATTGGAGACTGCCCAGAGCTGTAAGAGAGGACGGGGAGGAATTTGTACATTGTGTTTTGGAAGGGTCCTTGGACCAGTATGTGGATGGCCCGACTAGAGAGGGGGCTATACTGGATTTGGTTCTGGGGAATGAGCCAGGGCAGGTGGTTGATGTCGAGGTAGGAGAGCACGTGTCAAATAGTGATCACAACTCTGGCTGCTTTAGGATATTAATGGAAAAGGACGAGACCTGCCCAAAAGGGAATGTATTTAACTGGGGGAGGGCTAGATACAGCCAGATTAGGCAAGATCTTAAAGATACCAACTGGGATAAGCTTTTCGAGGGCAGGTCGATGAGGTACATGTGGGAGTCTTTCAAGGGAAAACTAAATTCTCTGCAGGAAAGATACGTGCCGGCAAGGAGGAAGGATGGGAAAAATAGAATTAGAGAACCGTGGCTTACCAGGGATATTGAGGACTTGATCAGGAAGAAGCGAGAGGCTTACATTAGATCTAGGCAACTGGGGACTGAGACAGCGCTGGAAGCTTATAGAGAGTGTAGACGGGATCTTAAAAGGGGTGTTAGAAAGGGAAAAAGGGGCCACGAAGTGGCTCTGGCAGGTAGGATTAAGGAAAATCCTAAGGCATTTTACACCTATGTAAGGAGCAAAAGGATGGTTAGAGGCAAGATTGGACCTCTTAGGGACAGAGGAGGGGATCTATGCTTAGAGCCTGAGGGAATGGGGGAGATCCTGAATGAATACTTTGCATCGGTATTCATGCAGGAGACTGGCCAGATGTCTGTTGCTGATGTTGACAAAGTTGAGGATCCGTTGAGGGAAATAAAGATTACGAGGAAAGAGGTGCTGGGGCTGTTAGGCAGCTTAAAGACATATAAAGCTCCGGGGCCTGATGGCATTTACCCCAGGCTGCTAAGGGAGTTGAGGGAAGACCTAGCTGGGCCTCTGACGCAAATCTTCCTTGGACACAGGTGAGGTCCCAGAGGACTGGAGGATAGCAAATGTAGTACCATTGTTTAAAAAAGGTCAGAGGGATCACCCAGGGAACTATAGGCCGGTGAGCTTGACTTCAGTTATAGGTAAGCTAATGGAGAAGATCCTCAGGGACAGGATGTATGAGCATCTGGAGCGCTGCGATCTGATCAGGGATACGCAGCATGGCTTCGTCAAGGGGAAGTCTTGTCTTACAAATCTAGTGGAATTTTTTGAAGAAGTGACAAAACCAGTTGATGAAGGACAGGCTGTTGATGTCGTCTACATGGATTTCAGTAAGGCGTTTGACAAGGTTCCTCATGGTAGACTGATAGAGAAGGTGAAGGCGCATGGGATACAGGGCCAGGTAGGTAGATGGGTCGAGAACTGGCTCGGGAGGAGGAGACAGAGGGTAGTAGTGGAAGGCTCTTTTTCCGACTGGAGGCCTGTCACTAGTGGAGTGCCACAAGGCTCAGTACTAGGTCCTCTTCTATTTGTGGTTTACATAAATGACTTGGAAGTTGGGATAGGTGGTGAGATCAGCAAATTTGCTGATGACACCAAGATGCTTGGATTGGCGGGTACAGAGGAGCAGTGCCAGGCAATACAACAGGACATAGATAGGTTGGTAGACTGGGCAGATAGATGGCAAATGGATTTTAATCCAGATAAATGCGAGGTGATGCATTTTGGCCGGAAAAATGTAGAAGAGAGTTATAGGATAAAAGGTAAAACTATTCGGAGTATAGAGACACAGAGAGACTTGGGGGTGCAGGTTCACAAGTCTCTGAAGGTGTCTTTACAGGTGGAGAAAGTGATAAAGAAAGCGTATAGTATGTTAGCTTTCATAGAAAAGGGTATAGAATACAAGAGTAGGAGTTTGATGTTGCAATTGTATAGAACGTTGATTAGGCCTCACTTGGAATACTGCGTCCAGTTCTGGTCGCCGTACTATCGGAAGGATGTGGAGTCCTTGGAGAGAGTGCAGAGGAGTTTTACCAGGATGCTGCCTGGTATGGAAGGACTGTCTTATGAGGAACGATTAAATAGACTGGGGTTGTTTTCCCTTGAAAGACGTCGGCTTAGAGGGGATCTAATAGAGGTGTATAAGATTATACGGGGTATAGATAGAGTAAATGGTGGTAAACTTTTTCCACCTTCAGAAATGGATAGGACGAGGGGTCATGGCCTTAGGGTGAGGGGGGCTATGTATAAGACGACTATTAGAGGGCAGTTTTTCACACAAAGGGTAGTGGGGGTGTGGAATGCACTGCCGAGTAAGGTGGTGGGAGCATGCACGCTAGGGCTGTTTAAGGGTCTCTTGGACAGCCACATGAGCGGTATGCAGATAGAGGGATATAGTAGGACTGTTTAACTATGACTTTTTTTTTTCCACAGGTAATTCGGTCCAACTTGACCAACAAGGAGCATGCATTCGGCAGGTGGTGCGAGGACAGCTCTTGGATGTTGATTCATGGGTTGCCTGGTGCTTCATGTCGTAAATGAGTGCTTTATCTGGACCATCTGAAGGGCACCATGACAGCTCAGTGACTATCGCTGTAGCTGTGCAGACACTTGGAATTGGGCCAGTGTGTGCGGGAGTTTGTGCGTTCTCCCCGTGGTTGCGTGGGTTTTCTCCGGGCGCTCCGGTTTCCTCCCATATACCAAAAATTCGCTCTTAGGCTGATTGGGAAACAAATTGTCCCTATATTGAGATTCTTCCATATTAGGAATAACCTAAAATTAGAATAGGAAAATGGAATTGTTACTATAAAGTTATGACAGCGGCGCGGGCTCGTTGGGCCAAAGGGCCTGTTTCCCGTGCTGTGTTGCTCTGAAAAAAAATGCATAACTAATTTTAAAAATGTTGTTACATTAGTTCTTGGAAAAGAGCACTAAAAGATTTAATGAGTGGTAAGGGGAGCTTAAGCTACTTATTACAATCCCCAAAGAGATCACTAACTTCTAAAAAGGAATTTGAATTTCCAGTTAATAGCTGAAAGAATGACACAAGATTTCACATTTAAGATTTTTACTGTAAGAAACAGATTAAAAGCAAAAGAGAAATCAAGTCTTTTAAGTGGACACTCCTATCACTTGGAACAAGTCCAAAATGATTCTTACTTCTATTATTTTCCTTTCTCAACCTATTAAATTGTAGCTTCTGAACTCTTCATCATTGTGAGTTTTCCTGGGGATTATCTCTCTAATGCATTTATGCAAATCATCCAGCGTCATGAATTTGTTATTTTTCAATCCAAACATGAACTCTGCCCTGCATTCCTGCATGGTTCACCACAAAAGACCATCAGCCATTACTTTCTGTCGCTCTCCTGGAACTTGACAAACAGCCTAAGTTTGCTGTTTTGGAGTTTGAGATATCTTAGGCTTTGAGAGGAGAGAGATTTCTATTTTCATAGCAACATGAGTCACATAGGCCTCATATCCAGTTAGTAAAGCTGAAGCTATCGTTGAAGACGTACCTTTATTTTCATTTTGAAATTCAGTGGACAGTTTAAATCATAACTGTTTACGGCCCAATCTTCCCAACATTCTACTGAGACTTTGGAGACACTGGACAAGATTCTCCAATCTCACTCACAGCCGTGGTTCTCCCATCCCACTGCAGTAAACAAAGAAAATTACAGCACAGAAACAAGCCCTTCAACCTCCAAGCCTGCACTAACCATGCTGCCCAACTGAACTAAAACTTCCAACTCTTCCAAGGACCCTATCCCTCTGTGGACATCGTATTCATGTATTTGTCAAGCTGACCCCTAAATGTCACTATTGTATCTGCTTCTGCTACCTCCTCCAGCAGAGGGTTCCAGGTACCCACCACCCTTTCTAGTAATTGATTTTTCCACCCTGGGAAAAAGCTTCTGACTATCCATTCTATCCATGCCCCTCATAATCTTGTAGACTTCTATTAGGCCGTCCCTCAATCACCATCTTTCCCGTGAGAAACAACGAAGTTTCTCCAACTTTTCCTCTTACTGATGCCTTCCATACCAGACAACATCCTGGTAAACGTTTTTTTTGTAGCCACTCCAAAACCTCCACGTTCTTCTGATAGTGAGACAACTAGAATTGATCACTATATTCCACATGGAGCCTAACTTAAGGTTCTAGAAACCTGCAAGTTGCCAATTTTTAAACTCAATGCCCATACTGTATGCCTTCTTGACTACCTTCTCCACCTACATTGCCACTTTCAATGACCTGTGTACCTGTACACCTAGATCACTCTGCCTATCAATACTCTTAAGGCTTCTGCCATTTACTGTATATTTCCCTTCTGTATTAGAACTTCCAAAATGCATTACTTCACATTTCTCCAGATTAAACACCATCTGCCATCTCTCCGCTTAAGTCTCCAATTGATCTATATCCTGCTGTAACCTCTGACAACTCTCATCACTTTCCACGATTCCACCAATCTTTGTGTCATCCACAAACTTACTAATCAAACCAGTTACATTTTCCTTCAAATTATTTAAATATACATATATATTACAAAGAGCAAAGGTCCCAGTGCTGATCCTTGAGGAACGCCACTTGTCACAGCCCTCCATTCAGAAACACACCCTTCCATTGCTACCTTCTGTCTTCTTTGACCGAGCCAATTCTGTATCCATCTTGCCAGTTCACCTGTGATCCCATTTGATCACTAATACAGAGTGATTATTATTATTAATCTGTATTAGTCTGCCATGAGGAACCTTGTCAAAGGCCTTACTATAGTTCATGTAGACAACATCCACTGCCCTACCCTCATCAATTATCTTCATCATTTCCTTGAAAAACTCGATCAAGTTAATAAGACAGTAAACAGTGACTTAATTCTCTCTTGTCACTGGCAGGGATGGTGGGATATGAACAGTCAGAAAATTCTGGCCTAGGAACCTAACCACTATAAACAGAACTGCTTTTGTCTTTGTCTTCAAGCATGAACACCTTCCACTTTCTTGCCAGCAAACAATCTAGGCTTCACATTAATCTTTAACAACTTTGTCACCCAGGCCTACTAGTGCAAGGAGTAGGGTTTCTGGCTCCCAAGACCAGAAATTCCTGCCCAAGTTCAAAGGAATTTTAAATGATCCATTGAGTTTTCTGTCTCGCCTGTTAACAATTCTCATGTGAGAGAGATGGGAAATTTTCAGCCGCAGACTTTAGTATGAATCACATGATCTTCTCTTTTATCCCAAGTTAAAGACAGTCCTGAAACGTAATCTTATATTTGTAACATGCTTGCCTCAAGTATACCAGTGCTGACCCAATAGATTGAATGGGCTGTTCTGCACTCAGCAGAATTTTGTCCAATAATATAAATGTAGTGATAGCAAATTGATAAATTTTTTAAAAAATATTTCCTTTGTGGAATCTGGAAATATAAACAAGTCTGCTGATTCTTTTACAAGATCACAAAGTGAAAATCTGGCCCTTGCATTCTATTACCCATCCTGTGGATTCTTTAAAAATAGTTTCCATAACTCTCGTTATAAAATTTTAAATCTGTTTGTTAGGAACAGCTTTTTGTAGATTTCTGCATGATGGGACAAACTGAGAATATCTGGGCAGCCATTAAAATGTCAACTCTATGCATTCCATCCTGTTTGAATAAGAAAAAAGGCAGCTTGCAAGCATGGGGTCAGGACATCCAGGAAGTTTCATAATATATTAACCCTTATATTATTTTCTTTTTAACATTGCTATTATTTTAAGAAGGAAAATGCAGATATAAAATGGTCCAATAGTGCAATCCATGTTATTTTCTACAAATTCTGATAACGCATCAATGTTGAAATTGTTCATGTTATCTAGTCCATCTTCTGGAGCCAGACCAAAAAACTTGTCCTTCAGTATGCTGATGTCACACAGAAGGTTATGCCCCTCGAGAACACTCTGATTGGCTTTATGCTGGATGGTCTGAATTGGTGTGGAAAACTCTCTAGCCCAGGTGAGTAGACAATAATTTTAACTTGCTATTCAAGACTCAAAAGTTTATGGGCTCCTTAGCAGCAGAGATTTCCAGAATTTAATTTGTTAATAAATGTTTTATTCTTGCAATGATCAGCGACAGGATAGGAGCGAGGTCCTGTTATTAACCTACCTAGGCCCCATCATTTACATTTGCAATATCTGGCAAACTAGATACTCAAACTTTAAAAACAAATGTCTATGCTTTCAAACTGCCCAATGGGATAGCTTTGCATTTAGGTTGGGGTTCAATCCTAAGAATTACACTGTCACTTTAATACCACTCTTGTGTGAACTTCTTAAAAATGTCTGTAATGTAGAATTATGATGCACATCAGCTTCCTCTAGGTTATTCAATTCCATGAAATACAGACAGGCTCCTATTATTGCAACAATAATAGGAGCCTGATCAATAAAATGATCAGGAAAATGATTTTCCTGATCATTTTATTGGATGGAAACTGCAGTTGGAGGGGGATATTCTGTCAGAGTTGGTGCAGACTTGATGGGGAGAATGGCCTCCCTCTGCATTGTGGGGATTCTATGATTCTACCTGAAGAGCAACAACAACTTGCATTTCTGTAGCACATTTAAGACTTAGAGGATTATGGGGCTGGATGAGATTACAAAAGATGGAATATGAGACCTTTGTTATTGTTCATCTGGAGATAGTTGTACATCAATTCAGGCCTTCTATTTTATAACTAGTCAGGGTGTTCTCAAGAGGCATAAATGCCTCTGTGACCTCAGCATGCTGAAGGTTAAGTCCATCAGTCTAGTTTAAGAAGATTGACTTGATGGGTTTTGAAAAAGGGATGAAAATTTTTAAACTGAAGCACATTTTAGCCAATATAGATCAGCAAACATAGGTGCAATAGGGTGAATAGGAATAGTGTGAGTTAGGCCAGGCAGAGTAGAGTTTTGAATGAGCTCAATTTACAAAGGGTAAGGAGCAAAAGAATGTGGGAGTCCCGATAGCAATGTGTTTGAATATATTGTCGACAGAGTTTCAGCAGCAGATGAAATGAGGCAGCAGCAGAGTTAGGCAGGGCAATGTTAGAAGTAGAAATAGGCAGTCTTAGTGATGGAGTTACAAAATGGTTGAAAGCTCATTTTGGAGTTAACTGAGGCAACAAACATAGATGGTTGGGGAAGAGAGTTTGTAATATTGACCAGCATATTCCTGTGTTGTAACCATTTTCTGATTCTGAAATAATGAGCAATTTTAGTTGACAAAGAGCAGGCCCCATTCGTACTTTGTAATTCAGCCCCATTTGGAGGGGAATGGCTCAATTAATTGTCCACCACATTGTTTCATGTTTATGGAGTCATGGACTCCTCGGATTAAGGAATTGGAGATTAAGATTGTATTAGGGCGAGCGGCTAGAGAAATAGAGAGTAATAATTTTACAGCATTAATCCATCGTGGGACTACAGAAGTGTAAAATCATCCTTTGGGTTTAAATAATCCAAACTCAGGCTTCAGAGACTGGCTATTTCACCCAACAGAGAGTTAGGCTGCTTTATGTAAATGATCCCAAGGACAAGAATGATCATATCGCCACTGCTATCACAAGCTAGGTCCAATAATGCAATGTCAGTCTGGGCACCAAATCCAAGTAATTGACAGCATCAAAGAAAATACACATTCAACGAGTATATGGGATCCCAGCCTGCAATTTAATCAAGTGAAACTCCCCATTGGAACCAAAGAATCTATTAATTAACTTTTACTTACATTTGGAGAACCTTGTTCAATCATTTCAGCAATTTTATTTGATGAATGTTTTTGCTCATTGTCAGAAATGGCAGGAAAAAGCTTAATTTGAAAAAGTCATGCATCAAATCATATTCCTAGAATCCCTACAATGCAGGGGGAGGTCATTAGGCCCATCAATCTGCATAGACATTAACCCCATGCACTTATCCTGCTAATCTTCCTGACTTTTAAGGGGCAATTTTGTAATTGGCAATCAACTGAATCCACACATCTTTGATCTGTGGAAGAAAACTATACTACCCAAAGCAAACCCGAAGGTTATCTAGGATTGCAATGGGATCTTGATCAATAGGGCCAATGGCCTGATGAATGGCAGATGGAGTTTAATTTAGATAAATGCAAGGTGGTGCAATTTGGTTGATTGAACCAGGGCAGGATTTACTCAGTTAATGGTAGGACATTGGAGAGAGTTATAGAACAAAGAGATCTAGGGGTACAGGTTCATAGCGCCTTGAAAGTGGAGTCATAGGTAGACAGAGTGATGAAGAAGATATTCGGTGTGTTTGGTTTCATTGGTTAGAACATTGAATGCAGGAGTTGGGATGTCTTGCTGAAGTTATGCAAGATATAGTAAGGCCATGTTTGGAATACTGCGTATAATTCTGGTCACCCTATTACAGAAAGGATATTGTTAAACTAGCAAGAGTGCAGAAAAGATTTATTCAGAAGCTACCGTACTTGATGGATTGAGTTGTAAGGGGAAGCTGGATGGACTGGGACTTTTCTCTCTGGTGCGTAGGAGGATTAGGGGTGACCTTATAGAAGTCTAAGGGGCATAAATCAGCTAAATAGTCAATATCTTTTCCCAAAGGTAGGGGAGTTTAAATCTAGAGGTTATAGGTTTAAAGTGAGAATGGAGAGATACAAAAGTGCCAGAGGGGCAATTATTTCACATAGAGGATGGTGAGTGTCTGGAATAAACTGCCAGAGGAAGTAGTAGTGGTAGGTACAATTTTGTCTTTAAGCGTTCAGACAATTTACATGGGTAAGATGGGTGTAGAGGAATATGGGCCATTTGCAGGCAATTAGAACCAGCTTGGGGATTATAAGAAAGGGTGGCATGACAAGTTGGGCCAAAGGGCCTGTTTCCATGCTGTAAATGTCTATAACTCCATGACGCATGCAGACATTGTCTGTGTGGAGTCTGCACATTCTCCCAATCACCTGAGGCTGGAATTGAACCTGGGTCTCTGGTGTTGAGGCAGTAGTGCTAACCACTGTGCCTCAACACTGTCCTTATTGTTATGATAAAAGCTCTTCAGTGGAGAAGTGAAAATCCCACAACATTTACAATGGTCAGGATCATCCTGCTCCTCCATGGTGAGACCTGCTTGGTGGATGCAGTGAAACAGCTGAAAGTCTGATTGACTTTTGAGGGGACGGGATGATCCTGGTAGCAGCCCAATGAATCATTTTGTAAAATTTATGCCCAAACTGATTTGTTCATTGCTTTAAAAAATATTGTAATTACTAAAATTTTGGATAGGTCTTTTTAAATTTGTCAGAAAAATATTCCTGCTTTTGCTAATTTCAGCTGAAGAGTCACCTAATTGAATAGCCATTCTCAAAAAGTTGTATTCAGCAGATCTGGCTGAAATATGTGGTACTAAAGAATGGTCAGTAGTCCTTTCTGGCAAATAGTCCAGGACAAAGCAGCTTGATTGGGAACCCATCCATCATAATAAGCTTTCACTTTTTTCTCATTGATGCATTGTAGCAACACTGTACCATCCATATGATGCACTTGCAGCAACTCACCAAGATAGCTTTGACAACACCTTTCAAACCAGTGATCTGTATCACCTCAAAGAATAAGGGCAGCAAATGCATGGCAGTACCACTACCTACAATTTCCTATCCAAGTCACACAGCATCCTGACTTGAATGCCGTTGCTTCACTGTCACTGGGTCAAGATCCTGGAACATGCACTCATAACAGCACTGTTGTATTGCTGCGACACATGGACTGCTGTGGTTCAAGAAGGCAGCTCATCACCAAATTTTTAAGGGCAACTTGGGCTGGTAATTTTGATTTGGCCAGCAGTGCAAAGTTATTTTTTTTTTAAATCCGATTTTAGTATCCCCCACCAACGCCGCCCCTCCCCCCCCACCCCATTTAAATCCAACCATAGTGGCAATGAATGTGTTCCACACTCAGCATTCCCAACCTGCAAAAAAAGCCAAAGATAAGTGGTGAAGGTTCAGGGATGAAGAGGAAAATTGGATTTCCTAAAGCAAAAACTAAATATGGTAATTCACTCAATGTGTCTCCACACCTAGTAGAAATTTGGGAAAAGAGATTCATATGAAATAGTTCAAATGAGGCCCCTGATCATTTACAGCTCATGTCATAGAATCTCTACAGTGCAAAAGGAAGCATTCAGTTTATCAAGCCTACACTGTCCGCAATCCAACCCAGGCCCTATTCCCATAACCCTATATACTTACCCTGCTAATCCCCTGACACTAGGTGCAATTTAGCATGGTCAATCAACCTAACCCACACACCTTTGGACTCCCACGTGTTTATAAAAAAACTACGTATGTAACTTATATAAGTTTATTTTTCTGAATATTAAACAAGTAACTCTGTACAGTACAAATAGAAACGTGGACATAAACATGGCACATTGATTTGTTACAGGCCCTAATTATGAGGCATGTCCTGCATGGAACAGTTGCACAGACCATTCAATGCGTTCATTTTGGAGAGCAGCATCTGAAAACGTAAGTCTTTCCTTCTCTGAAGCCATTCTGAAAGGGCAATGTGTTGGTCCAGATTGATAACATTGGGGTTCAAGTTCTAGCAATATATGCCTCAGTGCCATTTGGAATTTATATTCTCAAACTCCCTCAGACCTTTATCGCCTGCATCCACGTGGTCGTATTAGATAAAGCCTGATATCCTTCCTCTGCACGTGCCATGTCCCCACCTCCCCACACTGACAAGGAAGGAAAAAGCAAGAAGACCATTACCATGGGGTAATAATGATGCACCCAGCTAAAGACTAATCACAGAGTAGCACAAGCAGAAGATTGGAAACCTGTCACCTCCCTCTCAGCTGCAAATGCTTTGTAACTGAGAGAGTCCTGAAGAGGAGAAACTGAGGGAATAAATATTTTGTGACACATTAAATAATTATTCATAGCACTTCAGATTAGGCGGAGGCCATCCAGCCCTTTGGGCCTGCTTCAGCATTCAGCAAGGTCATGGCTGATCTGATCATGGTCTCAATTCCACTTTGCCATCTACCCCCATAACCCTTCACTCCCTTGTCTCACTCTGCTTTAAATAAATTCAATGATCCAGCCTCCACTGCTTTCGGGAAGCGAGATTTCCAAAAAATAAAGATACTCAGTGAAAACAATTCCCCTACTCTCTGTTTTAAATGGTAGACCTCTCCATTTTAAACTGTACTACCTAATTTTAGTCTCTGTCACTAGTAGAAATATCCTTCTTGTACCTACCCTATCAAATCCTCTCAGGATCTCTTATGTTTCAATAAAATAATCCCTCTTTTTAACTCCAATGGGTATAGACCTGATCTGCTTAACCTTTCTTCTTAAAATAATTTCCTCATCCCAAGAATGAGTTGACTGAATCTTCCTGGAACTGCTTCTAATGCTTCTAACTGCTTCTAACTGCTTCTATGTATTTTTCAAATTAGGAGACCAAATCTATACATGGCAATCCAGGTGTGGCCTCAACTCCAGCTGCAGTAAAACCTTCCTACTTATAGATTTTATTCCTCTTGTAATGAATGCCAATATTTTATTTGTCTTTCTAAACACTTGCTGTACCTGAGCTGTAAGTTTTTGCAATTTGTATACCAGGACACCCAGATCCCTCTGTGCACATTACGTAAACTCATTCCGTTTAAATAGAATGCTGTTTTTCTACTCTTCCATAATATTTTTCCATATTGTACTCTATCTAATAAATTTCACCCACTCACTTAACTGTCCATAGTTTTTCAGATTCTCTACCTTCTCTTGACAACTTATTTCCTTATCTATTTTAGTGTCATCAGCAAATTTAGCAACATACATTTAGTCCATTCATCCAAATCATTAATTTAGATTAAGGCTCCAGCTCTGATCCTTATGGTGCTCAATATATTATAGTTTGCCAACAAAAAATGATCCATTTATCTCTAGCTTCTATTTCCTGATGTCTAATCAATCCTTTATCCATGCCAATATGTTATCCTTTACACCATATAGTCTTATTTTGTGTAGTGACTCTAGAGATCACATTTTATCAAACACTATTCTGAAAATCAAAGTATACCACATCTACAGGTTCTTCTTTATCCACCTTGCCCATTAGTTCACCAAATATTTCACTCTGCCTGATCAAATTATGATTTCAAGGCATTGTTATATTCTCTTTGAAAATGGATTCCAGCAATTTGCCTAAGAGAAATGTTTGGCTACCTGGCCTGTAGTTTCCTGTTTTGTTTCATCACCCTCCCCCCCTCTCTATCCCCTTCATTCCTTCCTTGAATAAAGGTGTTAAATTTGTTATTTTCCAATCCACTGGAATCTTACCAGAATCTCAGGAATTTTGCAAGATTACAACAAGGCATCTACTGTCTCAGGCTAACTGGTCGTAAGGACTTGCTGGCCTTTAGATCTAATAGTTTTCCCAGCAGCTTCTCCTTGGTAATGGTGATAGTTTTAAAATCCTCCTTCCCATTCACCCCTTGATTTTCAAGTATCTCTGGGAAGTTTAAGCCTTCTACTGTGAAGACAAGATAAAATATCTGTTCAATACCTCAGTCATTTTTTTGTTGTCCATTATGGATTCCCCAGATTTGCTCCCAAATATTATTCTTTTCAAATATTTAAAGAAACTCTTGCTATTTGCTTTTATATTGCTAGCTAGCTTTCTCTTGAACTCTTCTTTTTCCATCTTTATAATTGTTTTAGTATCAAATTGTTGATTCTTAAAATCTGACCAATCTTCTGAGCTACCATTAATGTTTGCAGTGTTTTTATTCAATTTGATACTATCCCTAACTTTATTTAGCCATGGATAATCCATCCTTCACAAAAAGGTTTCTTTCTCACTGATCTAGTTTTTAACTTGCTCTACTTGGTTCTGGTGATGTCAACCTGTCCACTATTGGTTAGATCAATTTGTTATATGCTGGATGGCAATTTTTAATGTCTTTGTTTTACCATCTGCTAATGTGAGCTTCACGAGAGATCAGCAACCCAAACCAAGCTGCTGCCAAATTCTGTTTGTGCCCCTTTCTACAAATAGTTTGCATGACTATATACGTATTGGATTCAGTAGAGTGAGAATGTGGTTTCAAAGTGAAGTCAAGGGTACCCACAGTTCCAGCCTGCTCCCTATCCCAACCCACAGAAATTTTATTCCAGTGTACTATACACCAACTAAGTTGAATGGTAGACAAGTAATTGTGTGTTTTTCACAGTATGCGATGAAAGCCCGAGGAGAAGTAACAGTGTTGCTGAATGGATCTGCCAATGCTTTCAGAGAAAACAGGTACAGCACTAACAACATCAACATGACAGAAAGGCCGGGATTCCCCCTCTCGCCTTTTTTTGGTGAGTGGGAAAACCTGTGGGGCATGAAAAATCCAACTGGAGTTCCCTGGTAGCTTTCATGTGAGGAGGATATTTCGTCCTTATTGTCCCTGTCCCCACCAATGACACTATGGCATTCCAGCCCAGAAACTCAGGAACCGTACATTTCAATATCATTAATGGGCTTCCTCACCACCTGCAACATGACATCATGTCAGCTAGGCTTAAATAGATCGTGACCAACGGAAACCTGGCAAAGATGGAGGTAGGATGCTTACAGTGGGAGTGTTCCTTGTATGCATGGGGGAGAGTAGGGAGGTGGGGGGCTTCCCATGTGCATGATGGGGAGGGGATGTTATCTCCATAACAATGAACCACTAATCACTTTCTCAGGTCATCTACTATTAAAACCCTCATTCATGCCTTTATTACCTCCACACTCAACTGTTCCAACTTGTAGATATGGAGAGAATGTTTCCCCTTGTGGGAGAATCGTATTTATTTAGTGTCACAAGTAGGCTTACATTAACACTGCAATGAAGTTACTTTGAAAATCCCCTAGTCGCCACACTCCAGCACCTGTTTGGGTACACTGAGAAAGAATTTAGCATGGTTGATGCACCTAACCAACATGTCTTTCAGACTGTGGGAGGAAACTGGAGTATCTGGATGAAAGCCATATGGACATGGAGAAAATGTGCAGACTCTGCACAGGCAGTGACCCATGCTGGGAGTTGAATCTGGGTCCCTGGTGTTGTGAGGCAGCAATGCTTGTCATTGTGCCAATCTAGAATTAGGGGCTACACTTTAAAAATAAGAGGTCATTTAATTAGGACAAAGATGAGGAGGGCTGTAAGTCTTTGGAACTCTCTTCCTCAAAAGGCAGTGGAAGCTGACTCTCTAAATATTTTTTAAAGCAGAATTAGATAGATTCTTGATTAACAAGAGGGCAGGGGGAAGGGTTGAAAGATTATCTGCCGGAGGCAGGAATGTGGGGTTGAGGTTATAATCAGATCAGCCATGATCTTATTAAATGGCAGAGCAGGCTCAAAGAGCCAAATGGCCTACTCTTGTTCCTAAATCTTTATATTTCAGGCTGTCCTCCCACATTCTAACCTGTGAAAACTTCAGGTCACTTTCTGTGAAGAGCAAGTCCTGGTGTGGGATTTGAACCAGGCGCATCTGCCCCAAAGGTATGGGCACTACCATTGCATAATGAGCCTTCCACACTCTTTGAGCTATTTGTCCTCCTTTAATTCTGATCACTTGAACATCTTTGATTTTTAATGGCTCCATCATATAAGATGATTAGAGGTTTAGATAGGGTGGACAGTGATAGCCTTTTTCCTAAGATGGAGAAAGCTAGCACGAGGGGACATAGCTTTAAATTAAGGGGTGGTAGTTATAGGACGGATGTCAGAGGTAGGTTCTTTACCCAGAGGGTGGTAAGGGTATGGAATGCCCTGCCTGCTGCAGTTGTAGATGCGCCAAGTTTGGTGGCGTTTAAGAGGTTAGTAGATAAGTTTATGGACGAAAAGGGAATGGTTTAGGTTAGAGGGTCATTGCTTTTCCTAATTGGTCGGTGCAACATCGAAGGCCAAAGGGTCTGTTCTGCGCTGTAATGTTCTATGTTCTGTGTTCTATCATTGATGCCTTCAATTGCCTGGGGGCCTAACTGTGAAATAACCTCCTAGACCTCTCTACCTCCCTTTTGTCCTTTAAGGCACACTTGAAACCAACCTCTTTGACCAATTCTTTGACCATTTGTCCTTCTGTGGCTCAGTGTCAGATTTAATAATTGTCTTCTGAAGTCTCTTGGGATATTTTATTACTGAAAGGTGCTAAATAAATATATTATTGACAAGCTACAAGAGGGTTTGATTATATTTGTGAATTGGACAGACTGGTGGGTTAATGACATACATGGGCAGCATGGTGGCACAGTGGTTAGCACTGCTGCCTCACAGCACCAGGGACTCTGGTTCAATTCCAGACTTGGGTCACTGCCATGTAGAGTTTGCATGTTCTCTGTGTGAATTTCCTCTGGGTGCTCTGGTTTCCTCCCACAGTACAAATACGTGCAGGTTAGGTGGATTGGTCATGCTAAATTGCCCTTTAGTGTTGGGGGACTAGCTAAGGTAAAATACATGGGGTTGTGGGGTTGGGACCTGGATGGGGTTGTGGTCGGTGCAGACTCAATGGGCTAAATGGCTTCCTTCTACACTAGAGGATTATATGTAGAGAAATGCAAAGTGTTCCATCACAAAGGGTTAAAAATGCAGGAAGGGACTATTACTCAAATGGAAACAAAATTAAAATCTGGAAGTCTTGATTGACAAATGATTAAACTATTGCAATAATGCTCAGTAGTTATAAATAAAGCACATTGGATTAATTTTGAGTTTACTCAGGAGTTGCAATATTGAGCCAAAGGTGTGAAGTAATGTTGCCAGTTTTTAAAACACTGATGCACTGATTATGTTTTCCTTTCCTGTTGCTAGCATTTTTCATGAAATAGAACTTGGAAAATTGGACAACAAGCGGGTTACCTCAGTTAACCTCTGGATAGTGGACAATATTGATGGGCCTGATAAGTGAGAATTTTAATTTCATACATACTGTGGGTTTTTTTTAACATCTTTGTTGCAGCAGAGTGGAATAGTAAAGGTAGTCAAACTTCCAACCTGGCATGTCATTGAATAGCAGCTTGTGGATTTCTCAAGCAGATTGATATCTGCCTTGTCTGTGCTATTATAGGGAGGTCCTGTAAGGAGGATATGCCTCTATTTAAAAGAAGGAAATTTGAAGGGAAATAGCATTTTCTAGCAGATACACAACAAATACATCTGGATTGCCAAAGGCCTGAGGGAGCTGACTTAGCCCAAGGTAATATAAATTGCACTAAAATTCAGAAAAGGAAAGAGGAGAAAGAAAATATGAGAAATTAAACCTTACAATTTTTCATGAATATTTTAACTATAACCAACTTAATAAATTTTTAGCATAAATTTTAATATTGTTAAGGATGGAATGAGCTTTTGAAGTATTAGTGGCATTTTCATCTCTGAATCAGAGTTCAAGTTCTAATGTAGTGAGTCCAGTGAGTTACAACTAGTAGAAAGCCAAGGAGGTGGTGGCCCCAGATGAAATATTGGGACCAACCTGCATCCACTTGATTTAAAAACCCTATTGTAATTTAAGAGCTGTCAGGCCATCAAGTAGCTCAGAGTGAGACTTCCACCCCCGTCAGTGAGGAAATCCTGCCTTCTTGTGCTGCCAGCCAGCCAATCAAATGGCCAGCAGCACTACTCAAAGCAGTGGTCATTGCTGGGATAATAGTGAGTCCCCAGTGAAGAAATACAATGGACCTGGACTTAAAGTGATGTGGCAGAGGCCACTGCATCAGAGCAGTGAGGCATGTAGTTGGAGGATTACTCAATAAAAGGTCTGGCAACACCAATTTTAAATCCAACTGATTTATTTGATAGTAAATCTGCCAGCTTTCGGCGTTTGTGCCTTCGTCAAGTGAATGAGGTGTTCTGGTATCCAAAAGTGCACGTATCAGCACAGACAGTTTACAGGTTGCTGATTAGAATGCGAATCCTTACACCTAACCTGCTGTTCAAGTCTTAAAATGGCTAACAAAGGAACACTGAGCACTGAGGTTAGAGAGATGTGTATTTTCTCCAGACAGCACAGTAAGTGAGGTTTTTTGCTAACCCAGGCAAGTCATGGGGGTTACAGATAGTGTGACACAAAGCCAAGATCTCTGTTAAGACAGTCCTCATGTGTGCGGAACTTGGCTATCAGTCTCTGCTCAGCGGCTCTGCGCTGTCATGTGTCATGAAGGCCCCCTTGAAGAACGTTTACCCGGAGGTCGGAGGCTGAATGTCCGTGACCGCTGAAGTGTTCACCCACAGGAAGGGAACTGTTTTGCCTGGTGATTGTCAAGCGATGTTCATTCATCCGCTGTCGTCGTGTGTGCATAGTCTCCCCAATGTACCATGCTTCGGGTTATCCTTTCTTGCAATGTATTAGGTAGACAACGTTGGCCGAGTTGCAAGAGTATGTACCATGTATCTGGTGAATGGTATTTTCACGTTTGAGGATGTCATCCATGTCGATGATCCAGCATGTCTTGCAGAGGTTGCTGTGGCAGGGTTGTGTGGTATTGTGGTCACTGTTCTCCTGAAGGTTGGGTAGTTTGCTGCGAACAATGATCTGTTTGAGGTTGCGCGGTTGTCTGATGGTAAGAAGTGGGGGGTTGGGGATGGTCCTAGCGAGATGTTCATCATCATCAATGATATGCTGAAGACTCCGGAGAAGATGTCGTAGCTTCTCCGCTCCGGGGAAGTACTGGACAACAAAGGGTACTCTGTCCACTGTGTCCCGTGTTCATCTTTTGAGGAGGTCAGTGCGGTTTATCGCTGTGGCACGTCGGAACTGTCGATCGATGAGTCAAGCGCCATATCCTGTTCTCACTAGGGCATCTTTCAGTGTCTGGAGGTGTCTGTCACAATCCTCCTCATCTGAGCAAATTCTGTGTATATGGAGGGCTTGTCCGTAGGGGGTGGCCTCTTTAACGTGTTTAAGGTGGAAGCTGGAGAAGTGGAGCATTGTGAGGTTGTCTGTCGGCTTGCGGTACAGTGAGGTGCTCAGGTGACCGTCTTGATGGAGATGCGTGTGTCCAAGAATGCAACCGATTCTGGAGAGTAGTCCATGGTGAGTCTGATGGTGGGATGGAACTTGTTGATATCATCGTACAGTTGTTTCAATGATTGTTCATCATGAGTCCAAAGGAAAAAAATGTCATCAATGTATCTAGTATATAGCCTCAGTTGAAGATCCCGTGCGGTGAAGAAGTCTTGTTCGAACCTGTGCGTGAAGATGTTGGCATATTGAGGTGCGAATTTGGTCCCCATGGCTGTTCCGTGTGTTTAGATGAAAAGCTGATTGTTGAAGGTGAAACCATTGTGGTCCAAGATGAAGCAGATGAGTTGTAAAATTGCATCCGGAAACTGGCAGTTGTTGGCATTGAGTACTGAGGTAGTTGCAGCAATGCCATCATTGTGGGGGATTTTGGTGTAGAGCGCCGAGACATCCATTGTGACAAGGAGTGTCCCTGGTTCAACTGCTCCACGTGTGCTGAGTTTCTGTAGGGAGTTCGTATGTCAAGACAAAAGCTGGGGGTTCTTTGTACGATGGGTTTCAGGATGCCCACGACATAGCCAGAGAGGTTCTCACACAGGCTCCCATTGCCCGATACGATGGGACGGCCACGTATGTTTGCCTTGTGCCTTTGGGAGGCAGTAGAGATCTCCAATGCAGGGAGTACGTGGAATGACAGCCCAGAGGGTGTTCTGAAGGTCGAGATCAAACGTTTTGATCAGAGTGTTGAGTTGACGAGTGTGTTCTTTGGTCGGATCCGACCAAAGAACACACTCGTCAACTCAACACTCTGATCAAAACTTTTGATCCAGACCTTCAGAACACCCTCTGGGCTGTCATTCCACGTACTCCCCGCATTGGAGATCTCTACTGCCTCCCAAAGATACACATGGCAAACATACCCGGTCGTCCCATCGTATCGGGCAATGGGGCCCTGTGTGAGAACCTCTCCGGCTATGTCATGGGCATCCTGAAACCCATCGTACAAAGAACCCCCAGCTTTTGTCTTGACACTACGGACTTCCTACAGAAACTCAGCACACGTGGAGCAGTTGAACCAGGGACACTCCTTGTCACAATGGATGTCTCGGCGCTCTACACCAAAATCCCCCACAATGATGGCATTGCTGCAACTGCCTCAGTACTCAATGCCAACAACTGCCAGTTTCCGGATGCAATTTTACAACTCATCTGCTTCATCTTGGACCACAATCAGCTTTTCATCCAAACACATGGAACAACCATGGGGACCAAATTCGCACCTCAATATGCCAACATCTTCACGCACAGGTTCGAACAAGACTTCTTCACCGCACGGGATCTTCAACTGAGGCTATATACTAGATACATTGATGACATTTTTTTCCTTTGGACTCATGATGAACAATCATTGAAACAACTGTACGATGATATCAACAAGTTCCATCCCACCATCAGACTCACCATGGACTACTCTCCAGAATCAGTTGCATTCTTGGACACACGCATCTCCATCAAGGACGGTCACCTCAGCACCTCACTGTACCGCAAACCGACAGACAACCTCACAATGCTCCACTTCTCCAGCTTCCACCCTAGACACGTTAAAGAAGCCATTCCCTACGGACAAGCCCTCCGTATACACAGAATTTGCTCAGATGAGGAGGATTGTGACAGACACCTCCAGACGCTGAAAGATGCCCTTGTGAGAACAGGATATGGCGCTCGACATCGATTGACAGTTCCGATGTGCCACAGCGATAAACCGCACTGACCTCCTCAGAAGACGAACACGGGACACAGTGGACAGAGTACCCTTTGTTGTCCAGTACTTCCCCGGAGCGGAGAAGCTATGACATCTTCTCCGGAGTCTTCAACATATCATTGATGATGATGAACATCTCGCTAGGGCCATCCCCACCCCCACACTTCTTGCTTTCAGACAACCGCACAACCTCAAACAGATCATTGTTCGCAGCAAACTACCCAACCTTCAGGAGAACAGTGACCATAATACCACACAACCCTGCCACAGCAACCTCTGCAAGACATGCCGGATCATCAACATGGATGACATCCTCAAACGTGAGAATACCATTCACCAGGTACACGGTACGTACTCTTGCAACTCGGTCAACGTTGTTTACCTAATACGTTGCAAGAAAGGATGTCCCGAAGCATGGTACATTGGGGAGACTATGCACACACGACGACAGCGGATGAATGAACATCGCTTGACAATCACCAGGCAAAACAGTTCCCTTCCTGTGGGTGAACACTTCAGCGGTCACGGACATTCAGCCTCCGACCTCCGGGTAAACGTTCTTCAAGGGGGCCTTCATGACACATGACAGCGCAGAGCCGCTGAACAGAGACTGATAGCCAAGTTCCGCACACATGAGGACTGTCTTAACAGAGATCTTGGCTTTGTGTCACACTATCTGTAACCCCCATGACTTGCCTGGGTTAGCAAAAAACCTCACTTACTGTGCTGTCTGGAGACAATACACATCTCTCTAACCTCAATGCTCAGTGTTCCATTGTTAGCCACTTTAAGACTTGAATAGCAGGTTAGGTGTAAGGATTCGCATTCTAATCAGCAACCTGTAAACTGTCTGTGCTGATGTGTGTGTTTTTGGAGACCAGAACACCTCATTCGCCTGACGAAGGCACAAATGCCGAAAGCTAGCGGATTTACTATCAAATAAATCGGTTGGATTTAAAATTTGGTGTTGCCTGACCTCTTACTGAGTTTACCCCAGTCCAACGCAGGCATCTCTACATCATGACTACGTTGGAGGATTACCCCAGTGGACTTCTATTTGTTATAGGAGGGCTAAACAGTAGGGAACCCCAAGCCAACTACAAGGCTGCTAGGTGCTCTGGCACTCACCTTTATGGGTAAAATTTCAGCAGCAGTGGAAAAAGGTCCTTAACTGGTAATTAATTGGCTTACTGCGAGTGGGCCACCTGATATTTTTTGGTGAGTTTATCGGTTTTCATGTTGGAGGTATATTGCCAGGGTGAAATAGAGGTATCTTTACTTTGCACTTTGTCCATTCTCTTCATGGAGTGTTAAATACTGGCAGGGGTTACTTGAAAATAGTAAAAGGAGAGAGAAATGGGAAGAAACCACTGATAGTCTGTCTGCCAGACCCATAGTTGCATTATACTGAGTCAGGCTTATTATCTGCCACAGTATCTGAAATAAGCAATTGTTTCACTTCCTGGCTGTACTTCGATTCAGTTTTGAAGAAAAAGGTTTTCAGCTGTGAAAACTGTATTTCATACTGATTAGGATCTGCTTGACAAGGAGCTGCAGATACCACATTGGGTGAACCAGATTTTGCCTGAGTTGCCATTTCCTCTTGGTCTGCGAAAACTTGGGTCCTTGCTTCACAGGATGCTTGAAACCTGGTTACTAATAAACGACAAAAGGCTCCAGCAAAACAAAATCAGCTTATTTAAAAAAAAAAGGCAAATGACGTGGCAGCTTCTGGCAGACTCATTCTTCTTACTGAAAATAGTGAATTTTAGCAGTGATTTGAATGTGTGCTTGTCCAGCTATTTAGGAGCAAAAAAGGAAGGTTATTTTCCGGGAACAAGTGTTTGGCTAATTTTTGTTTCTAAGATGAGTCAGAATTGTCATGTGTCACTTGTACATAACCAGGTGTTTACATATCAGTGTGGGTTTTTCATTGTGCGACACATTTTAAAACAATGAGCAGGAGGAAAGATTAGAAAGTCCAGGAAGTGATTAGAAGGAAACTTTGTACAGATGTAAGGTAGTGAATGATAGTGAAAGTAAATTTAAAATCTGATTTTTAAATGAAACCACACTGTAAGAATGGTACGCTAAGACTGGTAACAGAGTAATTTAGGATATCAAGAAATTATTCTTCAAAATACAATAATTAATGCATGAAATAAACTTTTGAATAGAACAATGGAAGGAAAAGAAAATCTCTGAATTTATTTAAGAATTATTTAATGGTGCATTTCTGCTGGCAAGCAGGCAAACAATTTGATCTTTCTTGATCAGTGTAATAAAATGAACTCTCATTCTTATCTGTAATGTGAAATAAAATCTTTTGTGAAAACACCTCCAGGATTAAAAATAAAACACTGCAAATACTGACAATCTGAGCTAAAAACAGAAAATGATGGGGTTACTCAGCAGATCTGTTGTAAGAAACAAAGTTAAAGTTTGAGTGGAATTTGATGCTTAAGAATCATAATCACTCAAAATCATGAACAGGATTTTTCTCCGTTTTTGCAGTGGCAGAACCATGGACCCGGCAGACAGACTATCAGTGATTTCTTCAGATTTCTCTCTCCTTTCACTATTTTCAAGTAACCCCTGTCCATGAAGAGAATGGACTGTTCTCCCTGGCAATATACCTCCAACGTCAAAACCGACAAATTCACCAAAAGGCGGCCCACTCACACTCAGCCAATTAATTTGTGGTGGGATCTTATGGTTCCACCATTGTCAGTGGGGTTTCCTGTTGAACATCCCCCTTATCAATGGGAAAACTGCAACCGTGGTGGACATTCAGTGGGACCATAAGACCCCACTGGTATAAATGCTAGCGAGAATTTGGTGCTTAACTTTTCCTTCTCCACAGATGCTGCCAGATCTATTGAGTATTCTGGGGACTTTTTTTATTTCACTTTTTTTCAGGAAGTCTTAATAAGTGGTAATTTTTGAGATAGAAATTCTGATTCATTTTGGCAAATAAACTAAACTCAGTCAATATTTTTGATTTGCAGAGAATCCTGCGGTGTCGGTAGTGTTGCAGTATTGGAAAACATTCTGAAGGAGAAAAAGATTAAATACACCTGTGTGGATAATTACAAGTGTGTACCATATCCCATTCATATTTAAACCTGCAATTTTTTATAAAGTTGAAGAAATTCTCAATATTTAATGTAACAAATCAATTGATAATTTGCTTCGCCACACAATCATCAAGGCCAGATTTGAACCCGAGTCTATGGCACTGTGAGGCAGCAGTGCTAACCACTGTGCTGCCCAACTTGTCAAGAACCCTTAGGATTTTGTGTTTCAATAAAGTCATTTCTTACTCTTCTAAACTCCAAGAGATAAAAGCCTAATCTGGCTAATCTTTCCTAATAAGACAACCTGCCCATTCCCGGCATCAGTCCAGTAAACCTTCTCTCAACTGTTTTCAATGCATTTACACTCTAACTGAGGGGGACTAATACTTTACACTATACTCCAGAGTTGATCTCATCAATGCCCTACATAACTGTAGGCATAGCATCGCTATTTTTATACTTAATTCCCCTTGCAATAAACAATAACATATTTTATTTCATATAACAATAGCTTTCTAATTAATTCCTGTACTTACATAGTAACCTTTTGTGACTCATGCAGTACACCAAGCTAATTCTGCAATTCCACCATTTAGATAATATACTTTTTTCAGTTTTCCTTCAATAATGGCCAATTTCACATTTTCCCAAATTATATTGTATTGCCAGAACTTTTCCCATTTATTTATTCATATCCTTTGTAGCCTCTCTTTTGTTTCCCTTGTATCTTTTTTTCCTACCTATCTTAGTGTCATCAGCAAATTTAGTAAACCATGGGTAAGATTCTTCAGTCACCCAGCCACATGTTTCCCACCAGCAGGAGGTGGTGCATTGTTTGCCAGCAACGGAAATTCACTGGTTCCATTACTGTCGATGGGAATTCCCATTGATGTTAGCTCATGCTGTTGGGAAGCCTACCCGTGGGAGTACACTTTCGATAGTACTAGAGAACCCTGTCAGCGTAAACAGCCAGAGAATTTCAGCCCATATCTTCGATCCCTTAATTCAACTCATTTTATATAAATGAAACAAATTGAGGTCCTCACACAGTCCTATGGCACACCTCTTGTTATATCCATTTAATCTTAAAAAATCCTGTTTCTGCCTACCCTCTGTTTCCTGTTAGTCGGGCAATTTTCTATCCATGTCAATATGTTGCCCGCTACACCATGAGCTTTTATTTTCTTTGATATGGCAACTTAGCAAATGCCTTCTGGAAATCTAAATACAGTACATCCACTGGTTCCCCTTTACCCACAGCACATCCACATCCACATCCACATTGATTAAACATAGTTTTACCAAAGTTGACTCTGCCTGATGGTGATTACCTTGAACTTTTTTCTAAGTGTCCAGCTATAGTGTTTGTAATATTGCTTCTAACATTTTCCTGATGACAGTTGTTAAGCCTGTAGTTTTCTGCTTTCTGCCACTCTTCCTTTTTGAATAAAGGAGTTACACTTGTTATTTTTCAATCTAATGGGACCTTTTCCAAATTTATGGAGTTTCAGAAAATTGAAACCAAAGCATCAACTATTTCCCTATCCACTTCTTTTCAAAGGATGAAGTATTTCAATACCTGGACACTTATCAGTCCATAGCTCCTATAATTTCCTCAGTACATCACCTTGGTGATTGTAATTTTCTTCAGACTCTCTTTTCCTTCCATTTCTTGATTTATAGCTATTGTTGGGATGTTACTTGTAAAGTGAAGACAGGTGCAAAATGCTTGTTCAATTCCACTCACATTTCTATATTTTTCCATTATTAATGTCTCCACTCACTTTCTGCAGGACCAACACTCATTTCTTTTTTAAAATATCTGCAAAAACTCTATCTTCTGTCTTTATGGGCAGAATCCTCCAGCCCTTCCTATCAAAGCTGGCCTCTGTCATGAGTTCTCTGACAGAGGAGGGGGGGCGGGCATAGGTCAGGGATGTAAATTGGCATCAACTTCTATAGGACTGAAGATCCCATTAATGGCACATTGTGTGCCACCTCAGGAGTAGGGAGGCTTGAGAATTTTTCTCTATATTTCTGGCTACCTTTCTCTCGTATTCTAATTTTTTCTTCCTTATCAATCTTTTAGTCATTCTTAGCTCATATAGGACAGAATATTAAAAACAGCAATGTTTAACTGTTTCTAATACTTGAGTGGCAGAATAAATTGTTGGAACATTCAACATGAACTTATTGTTATTGGTATGAAATACCACAATAGAAAACATTCTTGTTTACTACCAGTCGAACTGTTCTTGCTCAGTGGAAAACCTGGATCACAAAATCCAGCTCTTTATGTTACATTTACAAATTCTGAAGTTTAAAAACAATTTGTTATTTTCTCAACAGGCCTGTTAAGATGCTGCAGTGCATTTTGAAGTTGGACAGACCATCCTGTAACATTGGCACGTAGTTTGACATGCCCTTCCACTCGAGCTAACTTTGTGGAATTTCTAAAGCAACATGCTTCTACACAAACACATAATCAGTCAGAATTGTGCAAAGATGTAATAAAAACTTCATTATGCAATGTATTATTATTGCCAGCATTGGATTTGTAATTCTGAGGATAAATGTGCTCATTATTTTAAGTGAGGAAATAAAAGGAGGAACCATACAATTATTTGACATTATTCTTACTTTCAGCACTATTGTTTGCCTGTCAAAGCCCCTTGCATTGATTTACACTGAGCTCCAGGCATAAAGACCTCAGGTTTATCGCATGCTTGATCTGGAGCCTAACCATAATGTGCTTTGAGTGCTGGAGCACTTATTTGGAATGGATTTTTTGGGCTTTTATGATGGAAGAAAATATATGGCTGGTGGGCAGCTGTCTTCATCCTCCTTCCCGAATGCTCTTATTCCCAGTTTTTAATAAAATAAAGCATGTTCCCAGTGCCTCGTGCCCCACCCTCAGCATAGAAACAAGTTTCTGAAGGCCAGAATGTGGCCAAGTCAACTTTATTCTTAGTTTCAAGGGTTTAATTCTAAAGGGAGGAGTGGACTGAGACCAGTAGCTGCCATCATTATCCAGAAGAACAGCACGATGCAGTAGTCCCCACAGGGCTAAGCATTCAGAAAGCAGCATACTGACTATGGAAGAAGTTGTGGGGAGGGGATTTGGGATGGGGAAGAGTGAAGACATGGGCAATAGGGGAAGAGTGAAGACATGGGCAATAGGGAAAGAGATTTAAGCAATGGGGTGTGGAAAGCTATGCAAAGAGTTGTGGGGTTGGTAGGCACTCAATGGAAGGCAAAGGGGCCAGAAGGCTTTGCAGCATACTAAAGGAGGAGGAGAATGTTGGGAAGCAGAGGGAACATCAAGGACTGGAAATCTGAACCCTGACAAGGTTAATAGAAATGCCAACAAAGAGGCAAAAGGGAAACAACACATATGAAAAGGACAGGATTAATGCAGACTGAATTTGGAAAGGGGTGAGGTTGTTTGTGCCACATGTAGGAAGGGATGCAGCCGACCAGTGGGGAGTTATTGCGGGGGAGGAGAGGGTGGTTTGGGAAGGGAGACAGTGCAATCTGCGGTCATCAGGGAAATGAGCAACTATGTGAAAGTTAAAGTCCCTGATCTGAAACTTGCAGTTAAGAGTCAGAAAGCAAACACAGTCCTGGGGCCTTGTGAACGTCAGCCAGTTACTGGAACAATCATGGGTGCAGCCTCCAGATAAGGAGGGTGGGGGAGGGAGGTGGGAAAAAGTCCACATGGATCATGGACACTTCAATACTGATGGGCTCAGATGGGAGTGTGGGAACATTCACCACAATAACAATAGGATCCAGTATTATTGAGGCAGGCTGAGAAAAGACAGGTTCCAGGTAAGTATTGAATAGATGCACAGTCAGAGAGAAAGTGTTGAAGAAATAATAGCAGAGAACTACCATCTTTCTGTACTGAAATTATTGCACAGTTATGATTTAAAAGTGTAATTGATTTTGGATGGTGGCTGGCAGTGGGAGTATACGAGGCTGTGCGGGAAGAACAGGCTGTAGCATGAAAGGGCCCTTCCTGGGGGTGTTCTCTAACTCATTGATGCTGCAAGAGAGACTTAAGTCTTATTCCACAGAAAGGAAGAAGTCCTTCTAGTGCAGAGAGCCATTGGAAGCCAATGCATTTTTCAGTACTAAAACAGCAATTCTTTTAACCCAATAGTTTTACATCATATTCACAGCATTAGCACGTTTGAAAGCACTTGAGGTCAACGTATAGATGGAACACTCCATTTATGGAGATCATAAGGTTTAGTCCAGATTAAACATTGCTCTGTTTAGCTCCTACTTGTTCTTCAATCAATTGTCTTAATCTTTATGACTTTCACTTTATTCTTCTGCTCAGTCTTTTTGCTGATTCATGAATTTCTTAGAAGGGAGCTTCTCAGAATCAGTGAGTGAGTGTCTGCTCCTCCAGCCTCTTTCCTGCCTGCCTTCACCACTGAGAAATTAATTGTATTTAAATCCTAGCGACTGCCATGGTGCGATTTATACTCACGACTCCATAGATGATAGATTAATAATCTAGTGACATTACACCTCATCGTCTGTTCAAAGATTGTGTGGAGAGTGGGATTATGTGAGCAACAACCTCTGTTGGCAGCTCAAGATTATTGCACTTGATATTCCTAGGTACTCTTCTATCCAAATACTAACCAGCTCTGAGTCTGCTTAGCTGTTTAGATCAGGCATTTTCAGAGTAATGTGGCTTTGGACAGAATAGGCATTAATCATCAGCAATTTATTGCCAATTGGAAACCAAGATCATAGAATTGTGGTGGAAAAAAACCCATAAAGGTGGATACCTAGCATAAAAATAGCTGCCCAGCAGATGAAGTGTTAGAAGACATCAAGCAGGTTCTGACTTTTAATGTAGACAGCTACTTGAAATTTAAACCATAGGACAGACAGTTATTTGAATGAACCATACAGGGAACAAATACTGCAGGAAATCAGGCACCTTAAAAGATAGGGATAGTCCTGGGATAATGGGGTCTGATAGAGAAATTAGCCACAAGTGGGAACAGGAAAACATAAATACAGGAAAACCAATTACTGTATGAATAGACCGAAACTAAGTCATTGATAAAGAGGAAATGTACCCATTCATGGAACAATGCAATATTGAAATGCTCATGTCTGTATCTGTGTATAATGATGTGTTAAATGATCGTTCACCTGTTTGATTTCAACAATGTGTTAATGATGTCCGTCCATTTATTGTGTAAAAGGTACAAAGATGGGCCACTCCTGTTATATCATTGAGAGGAGGTAGCTGCCAAGTACTGCGACTGCCATTGCCTTTTCTCTATGAAGCTTCGTTAAATAAAACTGTATCGTTGCACCTCTAGTCTGACTCCAAAGTGATAATTCCCCACAACAGAGTAGAGCACTGAACCAGCTTAAATACAATCACAGAATCCCAACAGTGCAGAAAGAGGCCATTCAGCCTATTGAATCTGCAATGATTCTCTGACAGAATTTCTTGCCCAGTGTCCCTCCATACCCCATCTCCATAACTTTACGCATTTACCCCACTAATCCCTCTAACCTACACATCTTGGAACACTAAGGGATAATTTACCATGGCTAATCCCCTTAACCTGCACATCTTTGGACAGTGCAGGGAACTTGAGCACTTGGACGAAAACCATGCAGACATGTTGAAAATTGTACAGCTTATCATTCAAACCTTCTCACATCAATTTGTGATTCAGATGTCACGTTCCTGTGATGACTTCTTAGTCACTTCAATGTCAATGATAGCATCTCACAGATAGGACAGCACCAGTGAAAATATAAGCAGGACTGAAAGTAATGTTGATCTATTTCTGAGGGTTCTTAAGCAATAGAAGAAGTGAAAAAGGGAGAGGTGATACAGAGCTTAGCTCCACCAGAGACCCTGCCTGATGTCTAGGGTTAAGAGCAACCAAAGCATGGACAAGGGCATCAAGCGGAGAATCCCAGATAACAGTGGTAAATTGACAGAGCAGGGATATACCAAAGAAGACTCTCCTATTTATAAATGATTGAGCGAATGCTCCCATCTGCATTCATCCTGAGCTCTGGTAGATTACATGTGCCATCTTTTTATGAAGGCTTGTCACCACATGATGTTGGAGACTATCTCCTGCATGGCTTTAAAGGTGAATACAGTAAGAAGTCTCACAACACCTGGTTAAAATTCAACAGGTTTATTTGGTAGAAAATGCCACTACCTTTCGGAGCACTGCTCCTTTGTCAGGTGATGAAACATTCACCTGACAAAGGGACAGTGCTCCGAAAGCTAGTGGTGTTTGCTACAAATAAACTTGTTGGATTTTAACCTGGTGTTGTGAGACTTTTTATTGTGTTTATCCCAATCCAATGCCGGCATCTCCACATCATGACTACTATTTAAAGGTGAATGCCATGCTCAATTTTTTTTGTTTGAGACTTTTCAGAGATTAACAAGGAATGTGTGTGTGTGGCATCTCACAGTCTGTGACACATAGACGCATTAAGGAAGCCAAAGGTGCTCTTTCCAGGAAAGCACATCAGTTTGTTAGGTTTGTTCTGAACAAGGATAGCCAGGCTCAAAGATTCACTGGCTTTCCTGCCATCTCAGGCTTCCCAGCAGTGCAGTGTGTAGCACCCATATGACGATACGGGCTCAGAGAATCCCTACACTGCAAGAGAAGACCATTAGGCCCATTGAATCTGCACCAATCACAATTTGACCAAGGAACTATTCCCACAACCCCACATATTTACCCTGTTCATCCCCTGGCATTAAGGGCAATTTAGCATTGCTAATCCACACATCTTTGGACTGTGGGAGAAAACTGGAGCACCTGGAGGAAACCCACACTGATGGGGGGAGGAAGTGCAAACTCCCCACAGACAGTGACCCAAGGCTGGAATTGAACCCATGTCCCCGGCGCTGTGCTAACCATTATGCCACTGTGTCACTTAATGGCAGCATTCCCTAATGTTTATCATGTGCTACCATTCCATCAATGTGCAACTAGTATATGATAATTACAATCATATTCTGCTCATTTATTGCCATGACTCCTACATCCTGAGTCACTCCCAGGTGCCTGAGATTTTTGAGGGGCCAGTTCGCCTGCATGGATGGCCACTTGGCAATCAGGAGTAGCCATTAAAATACTGGCTGATGACACAGGTGCATCGCCTGAGAGTATGATATAACGCTGCTCACAGCTCCACGTCATAGGGCTTCTGAAGATGTGTATCAAATGCTTGGACTGTTCAGGTGACTCACTGCAATGCACTTCTGACAGAGTTTCCCACATCACTGCTATGTGTTGTGCTTTTCACAAGCTGGTTTTGAACAGAGATAATCTCTTGCTTGAAGATGAGAGATCGTTGGAGGGTGAAGATCCTGAGGCCCAGGAATATCCAGAGGGTGTTGAGGTCAGTGCGAGCACAACAACGCCATGGAGGAAGCAAGATATGGGTGAGGTGCCAGTGACACTTCAATCACTGATAACTTTGAGGAGAAGTGAAGGCAAGGAAAAATGATTGCATTTCTCCTAGCCCTCTACCCATTCTCTTTTCTCTCAAGGGATGTCCAAACATTCACATTGAAAATGAGCCCAACATTCATACTTGCATCTTCAGGCTTCATGATTCACCAGGTCATGATCTCTGCTTCATACGCCATTGGCTCTCTTTGCATCTCCACCAGTGAGCTGACAACCGCTTCCAGAGGCTCATCATCTATCTGAGACTGAGCGGTGGCTGGTCTCGAGTTAGTCCTTGGTGTGCCTAAGACCTGAGCTGTCCCTGCCTCTGACCGCTGTGGGGATATGTCAGTGAGGTGTTCTCCTGCAGACGAGACCAAGTCTAAGTGTGATTCTGAACTGGTGGACAGTGTGGGCAAGCACAATAACTTTCTCCTTCAGCTTTCTCTTTGGACCTTGTCGGGGGGCTGGAACTTGTGCTCGCATGCCTAGTAAACGTCAATCTGCTGGCACTCCTAAGACAGAATAGTTTTGTTTGATGAATATAAGCAATATAAAAGTGTAGGCAGGATTTTATGGCCTTGCTCATCCCACAACCGTAAAATCCCACCCGAGGTCAATGGACCTTTCCATGGTCCACCCCTCACCCATTCCAATTCCCGTGTTGGGCAGGATAATAAAATTCTGGCCTGTATGTGATTGTCAGATTTGCTCAGGCCCCCCCCTACAGCCCCCCCCCCCCACCCCCAACTATTCCATCATCCCTGGCAAAGTGGCAGTGCCCAGCTGGCATTGCCTGGGTGCCAGATGAGCACTGCCATATGGGCACAGCCAAGTCATGTCTTTGACCACCCAAGGGTTTGAATGGCTTCTGAGCACCCCCCAGCATGGCCATCATGTCTGGAGACCAGTACTGATTCTCTCTGGGCTTCTGAGAGTCTGAAGATCCCGGGAGCTGGGAGAATGCGGCATCGAGTGGGTTAATTAGAAAGGGACCGGGCCTGAATGCAAACCATTTGGCGTTGGACAGGAAACCCGTTTCTTGGCCCGCATGCAATTTCTCTGGGTCAGTGCGATCTGTGGCAAGCACGGCAAGACCAGAAAATTGCCCCCCGATGACTTTATGACCATCTTAAAATTACAAATTGCTTCATCTACACCAAACACTAGGTGGCCCTATTGATCCACATAAGGTGGGAAGTCATTGTGAATAGTCTGGTTAGTTACAGTGCTGCGTTGCTAAGAGATCACCATGGCGTCCGTCATGGCTTTCAGATAAGACTTACAATAATATGATTTACAATGAGCTAACTGAACAACTGACTTACTTGTAGTTGTCATGGTGTAAAGCAAAATGGTCAGTAGCCTTTGTTTTCTTAACATTTTATCTTCACATTCCAGTAGTGGAAGCACTTGTTGAAATTTGACAGAATGCAAATGTAAGAGTTTTATTCAGGGAACTGAAATGCAATAAAAGCTTTCGTTATTGGAGTGATATGAGAATTCCATCAGTTACCCCGGATATCTAATTAGGGTTTGATCCCCTTTGAATTCAATGGCAAAAAGATGGTGGGAAAAATTTAAAATTCTAAATGCATGATTGC
This sequence comes from Sphyrna mokarran, assembly GCA_024679065.1. Classification (NCBI taxonomy): domain Eukaryota; kingdom Metazoa; phylum Chordata; class Chondrichthyes; order Carcharhiniformes; family Carcharhinidae; genus Sphyrna; species Sphyrna mokarran. Next base: position 101,991,043 of record JAGIQG010000001.1, on the reverse strand, counting down.
ACACGCCATCAGTATTTAATAAGAAGCGACTTTATACTGCGAGTCTCTTATGATTTTACTTCCTTTTCCAAAGCTGCAGTTTAAAAAAAAGTAATAAATTGGCAACAGAATTCTGATTAAAACTGGACAAAAGTATGATGCAGCAACCTTGCAGTTTGAAGTCTCCTTGTGTTTAGTTGAGGAAAAGCCGATTGCAAACTTTGAACCGATCACAAATATTCATGCTCTGGTGATCCCTTTGCATATTCCAACATCCAAAATCACTCCAGGTTTCCAGCACGAATACAATACATAGGCTCATGCAAAATTTGCAGTGTCTCAGTTCAGGATAATCCAGACTCATCTTGTGTTTGCCAGCGACATAATTATGATGATTATAAAAGTGTACAAATAAATGAGAAAATTATCCTTCATTACCGTGTCAGAAATGATCGAAGCTGATGTTCCTCAGACACACATAATGAATAATGCGAGATATGCTTTGACACACCTGGAAAGATGAGTAGCTGACAGAACCAAATTAAACATGACATTTATGTGCAAAATATTCTGGAGTGCCTTTAGAGATTTTTAGGTTTGTTCAGGATTTTGAATTTGGTCTTATTAATTAAGTTTTGTGACATACAAAACTATAATTCAGAGCTTTGATGTTGTCAATATCTGCACATAAAAAATAATGAGGCCAAATTTTTCCAGACTTCTTCCTGAAGCAGCCATTTTCCCCTTACAGCTGGTCTTTGTCCCCTTTGCTTTGGACAGGTAGTTGTGGGGCCACAGGCTCATTGCAGGCAGAGAAAGAGGGAATGGGTCAGGATGGGAAGTGGGGCACTTTTCTCCGCCTCAAACCCAAATTTAGAATCATAAGATCCCTACAGCGCAGAAAGAGGCCGTTTGGCCCATCGAGCCTGCTCTGACAACAATTCCGCTGAGGCCCTATCCCCATAGCCCCATGTATTTAACTTGCTAATTCCCCTGACATTACAGGACAATTTGACATTGCTAATCTACCCAACATGCATATCTTTGGAGTGTGGGAAGAAACCAGAGCACCCAATTTTCACAGTAACTTCATTGCAGTGTGAACGCAAGCCTTCTTGTAACTAATAAATAAACTTTAACTTCAAGGCTGGAATCGAACCCAGATCCCTAGTGCTGTGAGGTAGCAGTGCTACCAATATGCTAGTATATTTACCCAGTGTAATATTCATTAAGTGCCCCAGTATAACAGCAGTCAGTGAAATCTGGCACAGAGCCAATTCAAAATCTCCATCAACTACAGGACTTGTACATTCTAATAGCTGCAGCATCTGAAGGACAGCAATGCAACACCTCCCCTGGACAACTTGTACTTCCAGCCTTGAAAATTATCATCTTCAGATTGAATTGTATTCTGTTAGGAACTAACTTTAACCTTGCTCTTGAAAGGAATTGAGGGGATTTCAATGCATACAAAATATTTTGTTCAATAAATGAAGGCAATTAAAAGAAATGCATATTCTGTGAAATATGAGATTCCGAGCAATGGAGTGGTAAAATCTTCATGCCACATCATGAGGGCACATTGTTTCGCTCTGAATTCCTGAACTCAAGGGAACTGGGTAGTGAAGATTGAATTCCAGATAGATTGCCAAAAGGAAGAGGACAAATCAGAGATTATTGTGCTGTTTTCATGCAGCTTAATGTGGCTACTTTAAATCAACATGAGAAATTTCCCAGGCACAGGTCATTTCTTAAAAACTGGCACGGTGGCACAGTGGTTAGCACAGCTGAATCACAGCTCCAGGGACCTAGGTACGATTCCTGGCTTCCTTTTGCACAGTAGGAGTTCTATAATTCTATGAAACTGTGCAAATAAAGTGAAAACTAGTTGTTGTCTCCTCACCGAACTCACAATTCCTCAATGGAAGCAGACACAAGATTTGATTACTTAATTAATAATAGAGAATCCCAGTGAACAAAATAATTACGGTTTTAAAATAAGGACAATAGTGTCTTAAATAATAACTGTGGATTTACCAGATCATTAGGACTGTGCCAGAAATTGAAAAGAAATCATGATAATTAAATAGGTAACTGATAACTTAATATAAAACAAAGACACTCTCACTGACAATCTACAACTTCTGAGAACACACTACAACACACTAAATGGCCTGCACTCAGACATTTTCTAAGAACGGGATAGCCTTTCATTCACTGCAAGAATATAATTCCTGAAGGTCAGTGATTAGACTGGCAATCCTACAATAAGCTACCAACAACGTTTTTAGGAAACAATCCAAGAATGCAAATGAATTAAAATCACACCATGAGGCAAGGCATGTGGCCTCATGGTTTCAACCAATAATACTTGGACAAGAAACATTGACAAATAGTTATCAGCTTATGGGTGGAAACCTTTCTTTTTAGAACTGAAGCTTTGTTGCACATGGGTGGGACATACGTGGGTGTCACAGCTTCTCAGGAAATTGTTTTTAAGATTATTTTTTTAATTATCACCCTTTTGAAAATACCTTAAATCATTAAACTTTTCTGAAAGTATTTTTCAGTGGCCAGGCTAGTATTCAACCAAATTAACACCGGGTTCTGAAGAAAGGGCAGAACTAACAGCCTGTATTTACTCTCCTAATGGACTCATTCCTCTGATTTCGTAGAATCATGAATTCCTGCAGTGCAAAAGGAAGCCATTCAACCCATCGTGTCAGCACAGACAACAATCCCATGCAGGCCCTATTCTGATAACCCCACACATTTACCCTGCTATTCTGTCTAACCTCAGCATCCCAGGACATAAAGGGGCAATTGAGCATGGCCAATCCATCTAACCTGCACATCTTTGGAGTGGTTCAATGGTGCAGTTTTGTTGGAGCACAGCATCCTGCACTGTGCTCTATTAATAATTCTTCTTCCCCTCAACTTTCAAGACTTTTATTTTGAGCTACAAATAAGAAATAAGAACTGATAGGAAAGTTTAAAGGGCTTTAAGATAAGTACATGAATATGCAAGGAATAGAGAGATATGGAGCAAAGACAGGCAGAAAGAATTAGTTTAATTTGGCATCATGTTTCACACATCGTGGGCCAAAGGGCCTGTTCCTGTGCTGTACTGTTTTATGGGGTGTAATGGAATATTCTTCACATTCCTGGATGGGTGCAGCTCCAAGAACACTCAAGAAATTGGCACCATCCAGACAAAGCAATCAATTTGATTCCACCTCCCCCCCGCCACCGCCCCCATCACCTGAAACATTCACTCTCTCCATTATCCCCACTGGCAGTACTGTGTACAATCTGCAAGATGCATTGCAGGAATTCACGTGCACTGCCCAGACCTTCCAAACCCACAACCCCTACCGTCTAGCTGGACAAGAGTAATCTATGACATGGGCATAACAAAGCAACGGGACATCTCAGACCTTGGTCAACACTGGGATCAACAGTGCACCACTTTAGTCAATGATAATTAAATATTCAGAAGGAATTTGAGGAATGATGGAGAAGGAAGTTGAGCAAATTAGAACCAAATTAGATACACAATGAGAAATAAAGAAGAAAAGAAAGCTTAGATTAAAAGAGAAACAAAAACAAGACAGAAAAAAGCTTATAAAAAAGAAGCTCTAAAACATTTTATTTTTCAAAACTCTAACCACTACTTACAACATATAAGAATAAAACTTCACAATGTCAAGCATTCCTGCTTTTGGACAGTGAGGTCGAGAAGCATTGCAGGAACATAAATATTGTCATTAGAGCATTACTTACGCTGTTAAGTACCAGACCTGACTTTTTGCAGAAAATTTAATGGACATTATATAAATTCAAAAGCTTCATGACACTCACAGGGAGATGGCAGTGCATTTTGTGAATTCAAGAGCACCATAGCGAAAATCAACCTGTCTTAGCGATGGTTCACAGAATTTGCTGCCAATTATTAATGTGTGAGTAACCTAGTAATTTACAATTAGGATCAGTCATCTCATGAATTGTGAATTATTGGTTCACAATTTATGAGATACCTGATCCTAATCATAAATTGCTGGGATACTCACATATTAATAATTGGCAGCAAATTCTGGCCAATTGTATCTATCTGTAAAGCATCTTGAGAAATGTCTTCATATTGAAGATGTTTTATAAAGTTTTAATTTATTCTTTCATGGGATGTGGGCATCGCTGCATAGGCCAGCTTCTGTTGCTCATCCATAATTGCCCATGAGAAGGTAGTGGTGACCTGTCCTCTTGAACTACTGCAGTCAATGTGGTGTAGGTACACCCAGAGTGCTATTTGAAAAGGAGTTCCAAGATTTTGGAATGTACCAATTAAGGGACAGCAATATAATTTTAAGGCAGAATGGGTGGCTTGGAAGGATCCTCCAATGGTGTTCCCATCTGTCTTCTACTCTTGTCCCAAGTAGATGATACAGGTCTGGGAAGTGCTGCTGAGTCCCTAGAATGCATTTTGCAGATGGTACACATGGCTGCCACTGGAGATGATGGAAGTAGTGAATGTTTAAAGTGGTGGAAGGGGTGCCAAACAAATTGACCACTTTGTCTGGATGGTGTCAAGTTTCTTGAGTGTTGTTGGAGCTGCACCCATCCAGGAAAGTGAAGAATATTCCATTACATTCCTGACATGTGCCTTGTAGAGCATGGACAGGCTTTGGGAAGTCAGAAGGTGAGTTACTCATCACAGAACCCTAGCCCTTGACAAGTCTGGACTGCAACAGTTCAATAAAGCAGTTCACCACCACTTTCTCAAGGGCAGTTGGGAGTGAACAATAAATGTTGGCCTAGCCAACATCCCATGAATTAATATAAAATGTCACTGTATTTATGTGGCTTGTCCAGTTAATTTTCAGAACTTTCTGGTTGTTGTTAAACCCTAGGGTGCTGATGGTAGCAGAGCCAATGATAGCAATGCCATTGATTGTCAAAGGGAGGTGATTAGATTCTCTCTTCTTGGAGATGATCATCATCTGGGACTGTTTAGCGTGAATGTTACTTCCCAATTACCAACCCAAATCTGAATATTATCCAGGTTTTCCTGCATAGGGACAAGAACTGCTTCAGTATCTGAGGTGTTGCAAATTGTACTGACCACATTCATCAACAAACATTCCCCCTTCTGATCTTATGCTGTTGGCATTAATCTAATTCACTTCCATTGTCTAGCCAACTGAATTAACAAGTCCAGCAATTTTGAATATAGTGAACTGTCAGCTTTCAAAAATATCATCCCTGCTTAACACATCTCTTTACTTTTCTTAAAATCAATATTAATAGTGACTCAGTATGAAATCATCTGAGCACAGCTAATAACTGCTGGTGAATAATTAGCTTGCACATTGAACTTCTAATGATCAGCAAAGATCCTCCTTGTGTGCTTACACCACTCTTACCCTATACAGAACACTATACCCAATGTTGGCACCCAGTGGAGGGGTATTTTATCATTTTGATTTTAAGTGCTGAATCTGGGCACAATTCAGATCCAACTTGGAAACCTGTTCTCAGGCATCCTAATATGTACTTAGCCTGAAAAAAATGTCATGAGTTGAATCATGCTATGGAGGGGCTTATTGCGCCTGAAATGCTGCTGTTCTGATCGAGCCTTCAACTATACATGTGCAGTAAAAAAAATTGAAAAATGCTCCCCTGTCACATTTCTCCCAGGCTGCAAAAAGCAGATAAAACAGCTTGGGAGAAATGAACCTCAAAGACACCGCTTCACTCCCACAACATAACTGCCCCCCTTACCCTTCCATCCCCTCACTATCCAGACCGATCGCGATCCTCTGCCCCCTTTTCCCCCCACAGAAAGCTTGTGGCATTTGCTACAAATAAACTTGTTGGATTTTAAGCTGGTGTTGTGAGACTGCTTTCTATTTTTAGCCCAGTCCAATGCCAGCATTTCCACATCATCCTCTCCTCTCCACCAGAGATACATCAGGCCCACCTTCCTCTTCTTCCTCCTCCCCATCGGAGATTCCTTTCCCTTCACCAGAGAGTTTCCTGGCCCTCCCTCCTCCCCACGCCCCCCCATCACCAGAGAATGATTGGGCCTTTCGCTTTCCCCTCCCCACCCACAGAGAACCATCTGGCCTCCCTGCCCCCCCCCCCCCCCCCCCCCCGGACACAGAACGATTTGGTCAAACTTCCTTCCCAGCCTCCACCACCAACCTGAATCAGAAAGCCATTGAAAGCTCTGAACTTACCTCTTCAGAAGTTGGAGCGCCCTTTGCTGAGCATGTCTGTTTTGCGCCGTATCTGGGTGGGCGAACGCAATGGTAAAGGAAATGCAGATAAAATTGGGCATTCTGCTCATTAAATCAATTTAAATACATTGGTAAACTGGGCAATTGTCTCACACCTGACTCTATCAAGTTTTCGCGCAATGGTAAAATCAAGCCCAATAATACAACCTCTCACACAACTTGCAAATGTGGACAGGTTCTGACTGGGTAGTTGAAGCATTTTGCAAACCTATTCCATCAAGTATGCAGCCGTCTTATCCACTGACACCCATCAATCCAATATATCAGCAAAGAAACTTCCTCCAAAGCATCAACCACAGCAGCGCAGCTGCTCATTGAGTCTGAAAAATGAGCAGTCTTGCTTTTAACTCAGCAATCAAAATCGCCAAGATATAGATTAAGTAATTGTTATATTCATTTACAGGATGTGATATTTTTTGCCCATTCCTAATTGCCCTTCAGAAGGTGGTGGTGAGCTGTTTTCTTGAAGTACTGCAGTTGGTAGGGGGATTGAATTTTATTGGTAGGGGGATTGAATTTCGGAGCCGCAACGTCATGTTGGTAGGGGGATTGAATTTTATTGGTAGGGGGATTGAATTTTGGAGCCGCAACGTCATGTTGGTAGGGGGATTGAATTTTATTGGTGGGGGGATTGAATTTCGGAGCCGCAACGTCATGTTGCAACTGTACAAAACTCTAGTGCGGCCGCACTTGGAGTAATGTGTGCAGTTCTGGTCCCCACATTATAAGAAAGATGTGGAGGCATTGGAGAGGGTACAGAGGAGGTTTACCAGTATGTTGCCTGGTATGGAGGGCAGGTCTTATGAAGAGAGGCTGAGGGATTTGAGGTTGTTTTCTTTAGAAAGAAGGCGGCTAAGAGGAGACCTTATTGAAACATATAAGATGATTAGAGGTTTAGATAGGGTGGACAGTGATAGCCTTTTTCCTAGGATGGAGAAAGCCAGCATGAGGGGACATAGCTTTAAATTAAGGGGTGGTAGTTATAGGACAGATGTCAGAGGTAGGTTCTTTACCCAGAGGGTGGTAAGGGTATGGAATGCCCTGCCTGCGTCAGTTGTAGATGCGCCAAGTTTGGTGGCGTTTAAGAAGTTAGTAGATAAGTTTATGGACAAAAAGGGAATGGTTTAGGTTAGAGGGTCATTGCTTTTTCCTAATTGGTCGGCGCAACATCGAAGGCTGAAGGGCCTGTTGTGCGCTGTAATGTTCTATGTTCTAGTTCCTGAGATGTAGGTACACCCACCATGCTGTTAGGAAGGGTGTTCTAGGGTTATGACCCAGTGACAGTGAAGGAACTAAGATATATTTCCAAGTCAGGATGGTAAGTCACTTGGAAGGGGAATTCTATTTGGTCTTGTTTCCAGATATCTGCTGCTCTTGTCCTTCATACTGCGTCCAGTTCTGGTCGCCTTACTACCGGAAGGACGTGGAGACTCTGGAGAGAGTGCAGAGAAGGTTTACCAGGATGCTGCCTGATATGGAAGGTCTGAGTTACGAGGAGAGGTTAGGCAAATTGGGACTGTCTTCCTTAGAAAGACGTAGTCTTAGAGGAGATCTAATAGTGGTGTACAAGATTATGAGGGGTATAGATAGAGTAAACAGGATTAAGCTTTTTCCTAGGATGGACTGGAATAGCACGAGGAGTCACGGGCTTAGGGTGAGGGGGGTAAGGTATAATTTGGATGCTAGAGGGAGTTTTTTCACACAGAGGGTAGTGGGGGTATGGAATGCACTGCCAAGTAAAATGGAGGAGGCAGGTACTCTGGAGTTATTTAAGAAATACTTAGATGGGCACATGAACAGAATGGGAATGGAGGGGTATAGAAAACTGATTAAAATAGGGATCATGAGCCTTGGGAGTCCCTGGGAAGTGTGTAAATAGATGATGATATTGATGTACTTGTTTTTATCCTACAGGTGCTTTGGTCCACCTTGTTGTCTAACGAGGGGCATACACGCGATGGGTCGTGAGAGGGCTGCTCTTGGATTTTTTCAAGAGTATCTTAGTGCTTCACGTCGTTAGTGTACGCTTGACCTGGACCATTTAATGGGCAACACAACAGTTCAGTGACTATTGCTGTGCTGTGCAGATACATGGATTTGGGCCTATGTCTGTGGGAGTTTGCGCATCCTCCCTGTGCTTGCACGGTTTTTCTCTGGGTGCTCCAGTTTCCTCCCAACATCCCAAAAATGTGCTCTTAGGCTAATTGGCAAAACAAATTCTCCCTAAATTGTCTCAAATTTGGTTTTTAATCCATAGATCTATAAACATAGACAGGGATCATGGGTAGAGGTGGGAACATTGGCGTGGCGGCGCGGGCTCGTTGGGCCATAGGGCCTGTTTCTTGTGCTGTTTTGTTCTTTTTTCTTTGTTCTTTGTTAGATGGATGAGGCTGTGGGTTTAGAGTGTGCTTTCTAAGGAACCTTGGTTAGTTCCTGCAAACCATCTTGAGGATTGGTGGACAGGCTTTAGAGGTAGTAGTGGGGGAGTGGAGGGGTGGAATACGAGTTCAGGAGGTGAGTTACTCATTGCAGTTTCTGGCGTAAGGGAAAACAATCTAGATCTTGAATTAAATTTGTACTAACCAATGTATTGCATTAGTTATTCAGTGGTAGAAATCTCACCAGCCATGTGGGAGGCAAGGGTTCGATTCCCAGCCAATGCAACAATGTTCTGAGCAGCACAATGGTTAGCACTGCTGCCTCACAACGCCAGAGACCCAGGTTCAATCCCTGGCTTGGATCACTGTCCGTGTGGAATTTGCACATTCTCCTTATGTCAGTGTGGGTTTCCTCCAGTGTTCCAGTTTCCTCCCACAGTCTGATGACATGCTGATTAGGTGCATTGACCCAAACAGGTGCAGGACTGTGGCAACCAAGGAAGGTTCAGAATAACTTCATTGCAGTGTTAATTTAAGGCTTACTTGTGATTAATAAATAAAAACTTAAAACTTAAAAACCCTATGAAACTTGTATCAGTCTTCTCTGAAAAATTCAAGCTACATCTTTTCCAAGCTGTCAGTGGATGGCCAATTGAAAAATCCTCAGGATAGTGTCATTAACATAAAAAGAGAAAATGCCATTTATAGTATATTGTGGGTTGGCACCAGAGAAGTCAGAACGGTAAGGTTGTATTAGTTACAGGATTGAATTGTTTGGCAAGCATAATGATTTCTTTGTGGCTATTTTACTAACATCAATAGATTTTTCCATGATTAATTATTGTTGGAGAATTGGCACTGGGTCTCCAATTTCAAATCACGACAGTCATTCAGCCTACTTTATGCCGATATGATGAAGGAAAGACAAAATCTATATTTACACTGCACCTTTCATGACGTTATGTTTTGGAGTTGCAGTCACTGATATAATATAGGCAGTGTTATCAAATGTGGAGCAATCTTGAGCAGCCTTTATATAAACATTTACCATTCTGGATGGATGAGATGAGCTTGACTAGATGCTTTTGTCATCCATAATTGTGAACCAATGATGGAATCATGCTGGAGTTGTGTTTATTTTGTTGCTAATGGAAGTTTACTGTGACCGAGCTCTGTATGCTGAAATTGCCAGGACAGGAGTGAATAATGGGGGCTCTTAGTAAATCAATAACCTGCTTTACGCTGTATGTGATTCTTAACAGCATTCTCTGTGGGTTTCAATCTTTACCTTTTGACTACTTACCAATTATTCCACTCTGTCTTGGTGCTTTCACAAGCTTTTTCAGGAATTAAATACGATAAAGTTCTGTTACATAGTCAATGCTGAAAATGTAGTGTGAAGCAGCAATCAACAGAATCTTCAAATTTGATCAGGAAAACACAGATACAATTGTGAATTATTCCATCTATGTCTTCTGGCAACACAAAAGTCGTGTCACGCAAAGTCCTGAGGACTTCAATGCTTCTAACTGACAGTGAAAATCTATGTTATTCAATCATTCCACTTTGTTGCTCCCAAGGGATTTTCCTGCCTTGTGAGATTCCTGATAGAATAGAATCCAATTACACACCTTGTATGAAGTAATTATATTGAATAACGTGCATCCAGGCGGAGGACAGTCTTCTAATTCTTCTAAAACATGGAAAAAATCTTATGCAGTTTATCTGCTTTGCAGGTTTTGAATCTTTCCCCCAAATATGAATTTACTGTCACTGATTTCATATGGTGCAATATGCAGAACACGTTAATGAGGGCTGAAGCAGTCACCAAATCAGTGGTCAGCACATTTATAAATAACTATTAGGACATTTTCCTGTCAAATTAACAATATTGCACAATACTGTTAAGGTAAAAATTTGTATTCTCTGGTTTGTTTAATATTCATGCTGGGATCATCTACAAGATTTGCACAAACTAATACAGCACTGCTGCTCTTAGTATTACTAGCCCAGGCTGAATATATATTGGATAATATTTGTAACCCGATATCAATAATGGACATTATCATTTTACTAGGAGATCTCTGTGATGGTGAATTGATTGGTGAATCTTGAGAAGGGGGAAAATATATCTTACATGAATGAGGGGGAAAGTTAACTAAGGGGGAATAAGAGGTCCACAAAGACAGAAGTAACTGAGACCACCATCTCCATTCACCTCTCTTTTACTCACCTATCAACAATTATTATTATTTATCATTCAAACTTCACATTCACATACTTCACCTCACCCTCATTGGAACATAGGAATTAAGAGCGGAATTAGGCAAATTCAGCCCTTTGAGCCTGCTCTGTCATTCAATCATGTTGATTTTATCCTGGTCTCAAATACACCTCCCCACTTGTTCCCCATATCCCTCTTTCCCTTTATTTATTAGAAATGTGTTTATCTCCCTCTTGAAACCATTCAACAAATCAGACTCCATTGTGCTATGGGGCAACAAGTTCCACAAATTCACCACCTTCTATGAGAAGTAGTTGTTCCTCATGTGTTCAGTTTTAAATCTATTGACTCACAACCTATACCTGTGACCACTTGTTCTAGACTGCCCCATTAGAGGAAACATTTAGTCTACATTTATTTTATCAATCCCTTTTAAAATTTTCTATACCTCAATCAGATCCCCTTTCATCCTTCTAAACTCCAGTGAGTACAAGCTCAAAATGTTTAATCTCTCCTCATACCTCAAGCTCACACTTAGCACTGCTGGAAGCTCACATCTCATCGACAACCAGGTAGTCTGGTTCAAACTACCCTGAAAGTTACATCCACCAGCCACATTCACTGGCACACATCCCATCTCCTTTGCAGGTTAAAGTGACCCATAAGAGTCAGTAGCAACAGCTATCCCAGAGGGAAGATAAGGTGACATGTGCTGATCCCCATGGGGAAGATAGTAATGGAGATATTTAGAGCAGTCATTGCAGAGGCACTGGCTCTTCGTGTAGTTGAAACCAATAAAAATGATAGTATGTTCTTGCCTTATGGAGCTTCTGAAATCTACTCATCCTGCAATCTGTCATGATGTACATGCAACAGATGTATAACTAAACACCTCCTGTCTTTCCCCCTTCCCTCACCTAACCATTCCCTTGTGCACTTATGCTTTTAGATCAGTTACAACTGCTTCCTGGGCAACCGCTGAGCTGAAAGCCTAGAGAATAAACTTCTGAGGAAGGAAAACCATTACCTGATCTGACATTTGCATCAACAGCTCAGATACTGGTATTGTGTGTACCTTAGAGTCTGGAATAGAAGCTAGACTTGCATGTGCTGAGTTAATGGGCATGAATAGGCTATAGCCAGGCCAGGAGGAAAAGATTTCATGTGTGCCAGTTTACTGGAAGGGGAGATCATGGGCAAGATCTGCTGTAGAGGACATGTAAGCAAGTTTTGATGGGGAATGTACAGAACAAAGACAATGAGCATGCACACAAAAACATCTGGTGTAATGGAAGCCTGCCAATAAGCTTGTTCTTATTATATTTTTTTTTAAAGTTTATTTATTAATCACAAGTAGGCTCACATTAACACTGTAATGAAGTTACTGTGAAAATCCCATAGTCACCACACCCTTGCATCTGTTCCAGTACACTGAGAGAGAATTTAGCACAGTCAATTCACCTAACTTACATATCTTTGGACTGTAGGAGGAAACTGGAGCACCTGGAGGAAACCCACACAGATTCAGGGAAAATGTGCAAACTCCACACAGGCAGTGACCAAACTGGGAATCAAACCTGGATCTCTGGTGTTGTATGGTAGTAGTCTAACCTCTGTGCCACTGTGCTACCCTATCTAGGAACATGGAAAAGTTCTGTTTTAACATGAATTTGTGCAGAACTGGGATGAGTTTTAAGGAACATCTTAAGAAAGTGAAGAGAAAAAAGACAGATGTACTGTCTGGAGAAATATTTTTTGCATGGTTCCCTGTTGTGTACTATAGCCGTTGTCTTGTGCCCCCTAGTCACTTGACCTCTGATATCACCGCTTTGTGAGTAAGGGAGTGAGGTAGAAGCTATTTTTCCCATCATGTAGAACATGGTGTCAGGAGAGTATAGCTGAACTTAAGTACATGTGATAACTGTATGAAAACCAGTCACTCTAGGAAACAGCAGAGAATGATTGAAACCTCAGTTTGTATTTTTGTACAGGACATTGACTGTCTGCTAACCTGACAAATTCTGATGTTTGCTCTTGCTGCTTCCCTCTATTTAGAGAAAAGACAATGATTGTCCTCTCCTCATTCACAGATCCTTTGACTTCCTTGACACAACATCTGTAATGTCAACAGTTCTTGACTGGAAGGATCTGCTGACATAGAAAAGTATGGCCACTGTCACCTTGACAACTGCTGGCAATGTAATCCTCACCCTGGTCAGAGTCTGCAGGTCTGAGTTAGAGTGGTTGCTCAATTCCTTAGTGAAGTACAGTTGTCAAACACGCTTCTTCTGGCTTAGATGTTGGTAGGGGAGACGATGGTCTAGATATCACTGAACTAATAATCCAGAAACCCAAGGGAATGCTCTGGGGGCCAAGGTTCGAATCCCACAATTGTAGATGGTGAAATTTGAATTCAATAAAAATCTGAAATTCTAATGATGAGTGTGAAATCATTGTCAATTGTTAAAAACACATCTGATTCATTAAAGTCCTTACCTGTCTCTGGAACCACAGCACCATTGATTCTTCAAATGTTTTCATGGCAGACCCTAACTGTAATTACCAAGGTCACCACAGCACTAAAACTTTGCTTCCATCTTGTGCCTGGAATCAACTACAGATCTGTGTGGCATATCACAGTCGACAGCTTATTACACCATTAGGCAAGTATTCAAGATGATGAGGAAACTGCATTCATTTTGAGATAGAGGGGCTGAGCACAAAGTTCATTGTGCTTTGCCACTATCAATGGTTTCAGCTGTATCTTGGGGTAGGGAAGTCGGTCATTGCTTGTACCCTTGTAGCCATCAATGCACTGACAGACCATCTAGGAAGATTCCTGAACACAAAAGGCTGGGCAAATGTCCAGCTCACCTGTGATCACAGGAAGCACATCTTGTGCCCAGTTCCAGGCAGCTGTCATGATACCTTTATCCTTAGAAGAAGCGTTTCACTTCTTCAGGTCAACATTCAGGCTCCGTGGTTGACTGCTGGGGTATAGGGTATAGGATATCCTCTGAAGGAGTGGTTCCTAACACACTGAGAATGAGGGTTGAGGGAGGGCTAAGAAAAGCCACTGACCTCCACATATTCCTCACAAACCCCACAGAACAAGCAACCTGACAGACTATTGTCTTTGTTCCCCTTCATGGAAGATCGCACAACCTATCATTTATTCGCTGAAAACAGAACAACAAGGAGAGAGAAACAACAGAATTAATTAATTTAGTAGAAACAACAGTGAAGAAAGGCAAAACTAGAAGAGGAAATACTGAGAGAAATAACAATGCAAAGGCACCGGCTAAGTGAAAGAATGGTTGTATTTTCCCATTGACGAAGAGCAACTATCAGTCAATATTTTTAAACCTACTAAAAAGTTGAACATTTGGAAACAATTTCCACATTGTTGTGCAATTTTAATTACACTTATGGGCAGAGCCACCTTGCTCTTTAATTTTGAAAACACTTACAAAATCAAGCAATGACTCAGAAATGGCATGAAGGGACAAATTAGTTTGCGTTCCCTCAGGCCAAACATTTTGTTTAGGTAATACTTTCCGCTTGCTGAATTTACTGCCATGCTCACAGTTATAATGTACCATGAGGAAGAATGTTGTGGTTATTTAATGCAGTGCCTAGATGATGCAAATTGATATTCTTCTTTCTTATCCCTTGTTCACCATGTGCCACTCTCCTAAAGATAGTAAGCTTAGAAGTGCTGTTGATAGCAGATTGGAAGTAACCGTGGCCCGCATGAATCACTTGTCTGGCAGGTATTGACCATGATGTGGAGATGCCAGTGCTGGATTGGGACATCCACTCGCATTGTCTGTAACTTTAAGATTTGATTACCTCTAAAGACTCGTATTCCAACCATTACTTTATAAATTGAGTTTGTGTATTTCTATGTCCTGTTTGTGAACAGAATATTCACTTACCTGACAAAGGAGCAGCGCTCCAAAAGCTAGTGGCCTTTGCTACCAAATAAATCTGTTGAACTTTAACCTGATGTTGTGAGACTTCTTATTATGGCATGTGACTAGCAGAGATTAATGCAAGCAGGTGATTTCCTGCTTGGCTTAAAGATTTTTTACCAAGCACAAGCAGAAACAGTAGAATGATTATTCAAATTCCAAATTAAGAAGAAAGGGTTTGCTTTTATGTACAGTCTTCCACAAATTCATTATAACCAATGAGTTATTTTATTGAGTGTAATTATTGTTACGTGGTCAGAAATGTAGTAGTCAATTTGTGCAGTGCAAGCTCCCAGAAACCACAGTGAAATATATAACCAAAGTTTCTGTTTTACGTTTGGTTGAGGAATAAATTTAGGCTCCTAGGAGGTAAGAGATGTGAATGGATTCCCCTTTTCTTCTTCATACATTGCCATTGGATCATTCCATCAACCTGCAAAGGCAGGCTGGTTTAGCAGTTGATACAAAAGGTGGCACTTCCGACAATTCATCATTCCCTTGGAATTGCACAGAATTATGGATTATGTCATAGAATCATAGATGTTTACAGCATGGAAACAGGCCTTCCAGCCCAACCTGCCCATGCAGTCCTTTTTTTTAAAACCACTAAACTAGCCCCAATTGCCCACATTTGGCCCATATCCCTCTATAGTCATTTTCTCATCTTACCTGTTACTGTCTAAATGCTTTTTAAAAGACAAAATTGTATTTGCTTCTAATACTACCTCTTGCAACTGTTCCAGACACTCATCACCCTCTATGTGAAAAATTGTCTCTCCTGACACTTTTGTATTTGTCCCCTCTCACCTTAAATCTATGCCGTCAAATTTTAGGCTCTCCTATTTTTGGGAAAAGATATTGACTATCTAGCTGATTTATGCCCCTCATTATTTTATAGACCTCTATAAGATCACCCCTCAGCTTCCTATACTCCAGAGAAAAAAGTTCCAGTCTCTCCACCCTCTCCTTATAACTCAAACCATCAATCCCAGTATCCTTCTAGTAAATCTTTTCTGCACTCTTTTTAGTTTAATAATAACCTTTTTATAATAGGGTGACCAGGACTGTACACAATATTCCAAGTATAGCCTTAGTCTTGTACAACTTCAACAAGATGTCCCAACTCCTGTATTTAATGTTCTGACCAATGAAGCCAAGCATGCTGAATGTCTTCTTCACCACTCTGTCCACCTGTGACTCCATTTTCAAGTAACTGTGAACCTATACCCCTCGATCGCTTTGCTCCATAACTCTTCCCAATGTCCTACCATTAACTGAGTAAGTCCTACCCTGGTTCAAGCTACCAAAATGCATCACCTCACATTTGTCTAAATTAAACTCCAACTGCCATTCATCAACCCACTGGCCCAATTGATCAACATCCTCTTGCAATCCGAGATAACCTTCTTCACTGCCCATTATGCCACCAATCTTGGTGTCATCTGCAAACTTACTAACCATGCCTCCTATATTCTCATCCAAATCATTAATATAAATGACAAGTAACAGTGGACCCAGCACCAATCTCTGAGGTACACTGCTGGTCACAGGCTTCCTGTTTGGAAAACAATCCTCTATAACCATTCTCTGTCTTCTGTCATCAGAATTTTCTATCCATTTAGCTACCTCACCCTGGATCCCGTAAGATTTATGCAACAACCTACCATTCGGTACCTTGTCAAAGACCTTGCTAAAGTGCATATAGACAATGTCAACTGCACTGCCCTCATCCACCTTCTTGGTTATCCCTTCAAAAAACTCAGTCAAATTTGT
This sequence comes from Sphyrna mokarran, assembly GCA_024679065.1. Taxonomy (NCBI): domain Eukaryota; kingdom Metazoa; phylum Chordata; class Chondrichthyes; order Carcharhiniformes; family Carcharhinidae; genus Sphyrna; species Sphyrna mokarran. Next base: position 101,974,419 of record JAGIQG010000001.1, on the reverse strand, counting down.
GAGACATGAGTTTCCACTGACAAAGCCATGCTGACTGTCCCTAATCAGTTCTTGTGTCTCTAAATGCTTGTAGAGCTCATCTCTCAAAATACCTTCCAACAACTTACTCACACAGATATGAGGCTCACAGGCCTGTAGTTCTCAGGCTTTTCCTTGCAGCCCTTTTTAAACAAAGGCACAGGACTTCACCAATGATGATTGATGGTTCAAATATCTCTTCTAGGGGACATGTAATTTCCTCCTCAGTCTCCTGCAATCTCCTGGAATACACTTCATCAGGTCACATGGATTTATCTACCTGGATACACTTTAAGACTTCCAGTACTCCTTCTTTGTTTCGTGTACGCTGTTCAAGAAATCACTATTTAGAACACAGAACATAGAATACTACAGCACAAACAGGCCCTTGGGCCCAAGAGTTGCACCAATCACATCTATACCTACCAATCCATAGACCTATCCATAACCCCCTATCCCATTAGTTCCTATATACTCATCCAGAAGTCTTTTAAAAGACCCCAGCGAGTTCACCTCTACCACCTCCGACGGCAGCCAATTCCATTCACTCACCACCCTCTGAGCGAAAAACTTACCCCTAACATCCCCTCTGGATTTGCTTCCCTGCACCTTAAATCTGTGTCCTTTCGTAATGACCATTTCAGCTCGGGGAAATAGTCTCTGAGAATCTACCCTATCTATTCCTCTCAACATTTTATAAACCTCTATCAGGTCGCCTCTCAACCTACATCTCTCCAGGGAGAAGGGTCCCAGCTCCCTCAACCTATCTTCATAATAAGGCATGCCTCCCAATCCAGGCAGCATCTTTGTAAATCTCCTCTGCACTCTTTCAATAGCTTCTACATCTTTCCTATAGTGAGGCGACCAGAACTGTGCACAGTACTCCAAGTGGGGTCTGACAAGGGTTTTATAAAGCTGCATCATTACCTCCTGACTCCTAAACTCAATTCCTCGATTAATGAAGGCCAGTACACCATATGCCTTCTTGACCACTTCCTCCACCTGTGAGGCCGATTTAAGAGTCCTATGGACCCGGACCCCGAGATCCTTCTGCTCTACAACACAGCTAAGACTCCTACCCCTTATATTGTACTCCTTCATCCCATTATTACTGCCAAAATGGACCACTACACATTTATCCGCGTTGAAGTCCATCTGCCACTTCTCCGCCCTGTCTTGCATCCTGTCTATGTCCCGCTGCAACTTTTGGCATCCCTCCAGACCATCCACAACACCACTGACCTTTGTATCGTCGGCGAACTTGCTAACCCATCCCTCCACTTCCTCATCCAGGTCATTTATGAAAATGATAAACAGCAGGGGTCCCAGAACAGATCCCTGGGGCACTCCACTGGTTACCGACCTCCATGCAGAACAAGACCCATCCACAACCACTCTCTGCCTTCTGCCGGCAAGCCAGTTCTGGATCCACGAGGCCAAAGCCCCTTGGATCCCATGCCGTCTCACCTTCTCCAGAAGCCTTGCATGTGGGACCTTATCAAACGCCTTACTAAAGTCCATGTACACTATGTCCACCGCTCTTCCTTCGTCAATGTGTTCAGTCACATTTTCGAAGAACTCAACTAGGCTCGTAAGGCATGACCTGCCCTTGACAAAACCATGCTGACTATTTCTGATCAGTCTAAACTTCTCCAAATGTTCATAAATCTTATCCCTCAGAAGCCTCTCCATCAGCTTACCAACCACTGAAGTCAGACTCACTGGTCAGTAATTTCCTGGACTATCCCTGTTCCCTTTCTTAAAAATAGGAACCACATCCGCAATCCTCCAATCCTCCGGAACCTCTCCCGTTTCCATGGACGACGCAAAGATCATCGCCAGGGGCTCTGCAACCACTTCCCTCACCTCCCACAATAACCTGGGGTACATCCCATCCAGTCCCGGCGACTTGTCTATCTTGATAGAATTTAACAGGTCTAACATATCCTCTTTCCTAACATCCACATACTCAATCTTTTCCGTTTGCCTCAAACCTGCAGTACAACCTCCCAGATTACTTTCCACTGTGAATACCGAGGCAAAGTACTCGTTAAGCACCTCTGCCATTTCTTTCGGATTCACACAGACTTTTCCCTCTTCACCTTTTATAGGTCCTATCCCTTCTCTTCTCAGCCTTTTACTTTTCATATATTTGTAGAAGGCCTTGGGATTCTCCTTAATCTTACCTGCCAAGGCCTTCTCATGACTCCTTCTGACTCTCCTAATTTCCTTTTTAAGCTATTTATTTCCCCAAGTTGTCTACCGTCCATGTTTTTCCCAACAGTAGATGCTGATGAGAAATATTCATTTAGAATCTCACCAATCTCTTGTAGAGCCACACATAGATGACTTTGTTGATCCTTAGGAGGCCCTATTTGCTCTCTAGTTACTCTTTTGGTCTTTATGTATTTGTAGGAGTTCTTTGGATTCTCCTTTGCTTTATCTGCCAAAACAATCTTGTGTTTTCTGACTTTGCTCTCCTGATTCCTCTCTCAATTTTATTCCTACGCCCCCTATTCTCCTCAAGAAAATACAATTGCCAACATGCAAAGTGGCCCAATCTATTTTCAGTTCCCACCCACTCAGTTCCTTTGGAAGCTGAAAACTTCGGCTACTGAGCTTCTTTAGTCCATTAGATCACCATTTTCTCGAAGAATACCAATCGATTTGTTTGGTATTAATTAATTCCATAATGAACTTTAATCTGTGTGCTTTCTGCAAACATTTCCACTGAAACCTTCTCTTGTACTGTCTGTTTAATCTCTGCAGTGAGTGACTTCTCATCTTGTAATTTCAACTGCGGGGAGTCCAGAATCAGAGGTCACAGTCTAAGGATTCGGGATAGATATTTAGAATGGAGGTGAGGAGACATTTCTTCCCCCAAAGAGTGGTGAGCCCATAGAATTCATTGCCACAGGAAGTAGTTGATGCCAAAATATTGAATGTATTAAAAAGGCGGCTGGATGTAGCACTTGAGGCGAATGCAGTCAAAGGTTATAGGGAAAAAGCAGGATTAGGCTAGTGAGTTGGATGATCAGCCACAATTGTAATGCATGGCAGAGCAAGTTCAAAGAGACAAATGGCCTCTTCTTACTCTTATCTTCTATGTTTCTATACCAATGTAACTCTTTCTCACTTTCCTCTGCCCGCTGCTTGTCAGTGAATAATAATATATTCCTCTCTAACCTATTCCACAAAACCGATCACAGAGAAACCTATAGGCAGACAGTGGAGAGTTACCTTACCAGAACTTGGCAGTATTGCTTCCACTGAGAAAAACAGCGTGTTTTTTTCCAGAGAAAGTTTCAGCTTTCTCTCCAGATCTTACCACACTCCATCAAAAAAAACAGCTGGGGTGAGTATTATGGTATAATTCAGACAGACAGTGCCTAAACACGCCAGTTGTAATGAGATGGAGATGCCATGTTTAAAGGGCACCCTGATTAGAATAGGAATGATCCTCCCCCCATTCCATCAGGGTGCTCTCAGAATCTGTGCACCACCCCCATCTCCCCACCCCACCCCCCGACACCCCCACCCCCACCCTGATCAGAGTTGGAGCTGGCACTTTCCCCTCTCCTCCCTATTAGAACTGACACCTATCCACTGATCAGAGGTGGCACCGCCCCCCACTTCTCACAAACATTTAATATCTTCGCCCCAAGCACTCACCTGCACAATTTAAGCCAGCACTCAGACCACTCCCCCCCCATACCTGCCACAACAAACAGCCATTGCCAGTATCCCCAGCTCCCACTTCAAAGGGATTTGGACCAGTTAAAAAAATGGGCAGAAAAATATTAGATGGAGTTTAATGCAGACAAGTATGAGGTATTGCACTTTGGAAGGACAAACCAAGGTAGAACATACATAGTAAATGGTAGAACAATGAAGAGTGTAGTAGAACAGAGCAATTTGGGAATACAGATACATAATTCTCAGAAATGGCAACACAAGTAGATAGAGTCGTAAAGAGTGCTTTAGGAATATTGGCTTTTATCAATCAAAGTATTGAGTATAAGAGTTGGAATGTTATGGTGAAGTTGTATAAGACATTGGTGAGACTGAATTTAGAGGATTGTGTGCTGTTTTGGTCACCTAATTACAAGAAGGATATTAATAAGGTTGCAAGAGTACAGAGACAGCTTACAAGGATGTTGCCGGGACTTGAGTTACAGAGAAAGGTTGAATAGGTTAGTACTTTATTCCCTAGAGCATAGAAGAAAGAGGGAAGATTTGATAGAGGTGTATAAAATTATGATGGGTATAGATAGAGTGAATATAAACAGGCTTTTTCCAGTGAGGCTATGGGAGAGAAAAAAACTTGAGGACATGGGTTAAAGGTGAAGGGGGAAATGTTTAAAGGGAATATTGGTGGGGGGGGGTTCTTCACACAGAGAGTGGTGGGAGTGTGGAATGAGCTGCCGGATAAAGTGGTAAATGCATTCTCACTTTTAGCACTTAAAACACAGTATGTGGATAAGCCTACAAGAAAGAGGCTGTACTTGATTTGGTATTGGGAAATGAACCTGGTCAGATGTCAGATCTTTCAGTGGGAGACCATTTTGAAGATAGTAATCATAATTCTGTTTCCTTTACAATAGCATTGGAGAGAGACAGGATCAGACAAGTTAGAAAAGTATTTAATTGGAGTAAAGGGAATTATGAGGCTATCAAGCAGGAAATTGGAGGCTTAAACTGGAAAGAGGTTTTCTCAGGGAAATGTACGGAAGAAATGTGGCAAATTTTCAGGGAATATTTGTCTGGAGTTCTGCATAGCAACATTCCAAAGAGACAGGGAAGTTATGGCAGGTTACAGGAAGCGTGGTGTACAAAAGCTATAATATATCTAGTCAAGAAGAAAGGCAAAGCTTACAAAAAGTTCAGAGAGCTGGATAATGTTAGAGATCTAGAACAGTATAAGGCTAATAGGAAGGATCTTAAGAAAGAAATTAAGAGAGCCAGAAGGGGTCATGAAGAGGCCTTGGCAGGCAGGATTAAGGAAAACCCCAAGACATTCTACAAGTATGTGAAGGGCAAGAGGATAAGACATGAAGGAATAAGGCCTATCAAATGTGATGGTGGGAAAGTTTGTATGGAACTGGAAGAAATAGCAGAGTACTTAATGAATACTTTACTTCAGTATTCACTGTGGAAAAGAATCTTGTGGTAATAGTGCAGACTTGCAGCAGACTGAAAAACTTGAGTACGTAGATATTAAGAAAGAGTATGTGTTGTTGCTTTTGGAAAGCATCAAGTTAGATAAGTCGCTGGGAGGATGGGATGTACCCCAGGCTACTGTGGGAGGCATGAAGGGAGATTGCTGAGCCTCTGGTGACGATCTTTGCATCATCAATGGAGATGGGAGAGGTTCTGGAGGATTGGAGGATTGCAGATGTTGGTCCTTTATTCAAGAAAGTGAGTAGAGTTAGCCTTGGAAATTACAGACCAGTGAGTCTAACCTTAGTGGTTGATAAGTTGATGGAGAAGATCCTGAGAGGCAGGATTCATGAACATTTGGAGAAGTATAATACGATTAAGAATAGTCAGTATGGCTTTGTTAGATCATGCCTTAGAGCCTGATTGAATTTTTTGAAGATGTGACTAAAGACATTGATGAAGGAAGAGCAGTAGATATAGTATGTATGGACTTCAGCAAGGCATTTGATAAGATGCCCCATGCAAGGCTTATTGAGAAAGTGAGGGGGCATGGGATCCAAGTGGACATTGCTTTGTGGATCCAGAACTGTCTTGCCCACAGCAGGCAAAGAGTGGTTATAGAAGGATCGTATTCTGCATAGAGGTTGGTCACTAGTGGAGTGCACCAGGGATCTGTTCTATAACCCTTACTCTTTGTAATTTTTATAAATGATCTGGATGAGGAAGTGGAGGGATAAGTTGGTAAGTCTGCTGATAACACAAAGGTTGGAGGTATTGTGGATAGTGTGGAGGGGTGTCAGAAGTTGTAGTGAGACATTGATAAGATGCAAGACTGGGCGGAGAAGTGGCAGATGGAGTTCAACCCAGATAAGTGTGAAGTAGTTCATTTTGGCAGGTCAAATAATATGGTAGAATATAGTATTAATGGTAGGATCTTGGCAGCGTGGAAGATCAGAAAGATCTTAGAGTCTGAGTTCATAAGATGTCAAAGCAGCTGTGCAGGATGAAGGTGTGGATAAGAAGGCATACGGTGTACTGGCCTTCATCAATCGAGAAATTGAGTTTAGGAATCGAGAGATAATGTTGCAGCTATATAGGTCCCTAGTCAGACCCCACTTGGAGTACTGTGCTCAGTTCTTGTCACCTCATTACAGGAAGGATGTAGAAGCCATAGAAAGAGTACAGAGGAGATTTACATGGATGTTGCCTGGATTGGGGAGCTGCCTTATGAGGATAGGTTGAGGGAGCTTGGCCTTTTCTCCTTGGAAAGACTAAGGATGAGGGATGACCTGATAGAGGGGTATAGGATGTTAAGAGGTATTGATCGAGTGTATAGTCAGAGGCTTTTTTCCAGGGCTGAAATGGTCACCATAAGAATACACAGGTTTAAGTGTGTGTTAACACTTGCAGGGGTTCAGAGATGTCAGGGATAAGTTTTTCACTCATATGGTAGTGGGTGCATAGAATAGGCTGCCGGCAACATGGTGGATGCAGATTCGATAGGGCCTTTTAAGAGACTTTTAGATTATTACGTGGAACTTAATAAGATAGAGGGTTATAGGTAAGCCTAATAATCTCTAAGGTAGGGACATGTTTGGCACAACTTTGTGGGCCGAAGGGCCTGCATTGTGCTGTAGTTTTTCTATGTTTCTATGTAAAAACTTGCACGGGTACATGGATGAGAGAGGTGTGGAGGGATATGATCTAGGTGCAGGTCAGTGGGACTAGGTGGAAAAATGGCTCAACACAGCCAAAAAGGGCCAAAAGGCCTGTTTCTGTGCTGTGTGTTCTACGGTTCTATGTTTGGCTATATTCTCACTCTAGTAATAATTATTCAAGCTCTAGTTTTTTTTCATTTGTGGGACATAGGCATGGCTGGTTGGCCAGCATTTATTGCCCATCTCTAATTGCCCTTGAGAAGGTGGTGATGAGCTTCCTTCTTGAATTGCTGCGGTTCATGCTCTGTGGGTTGACCCACAATGCTGTTAGGGAGGGAATTCCAGGATTTTGACCCCACAACTCTGAAGGAACGGTGATATATTTCCAATTGAAAATGGTAAGTGACTTGGAGGAGAACTTACAGATGATAGTGTTCCCATTTATCTGCTGCCGTTGTCCTTCCAGATGGAAGTGGTTGTGGGTTTAGAAGGTGCTGTCTAAGGATCTTTGGTGAATTTCTGCAGTGCATCTTGTAGATAGCACACACTGCTACTACTGAATGTCGGCGGTGAAACGATTGAATGAGTGCCAATCAGGCAGGCTGTTTTGTCCTGGATGGTGTCAAGCTTTTTGAGTGTTGTTGGAGCTGCATTCATCCAGGCAAGTGGGGAGTATTCCATCACACTTCTGACTTGTGCCTTGTAGATTATGGATAGGCTTTGAGGGTCAGGAGGTGAGTTACTTGTTATAATATTGCTAGCCTCTAGCCTGCTATTGTAGCCATTGTGTTTATGTGGTGAATCTTGCTGAGTTTCTGGTCGATGGTAACCCCAAGAAAATTGACATTGGGGGATTCACTGATGGTTACACCATTGAATGTCAAGGGGTGGTGGTTAGAATGCCTCTAATTGGTGATGGTCATTGCTTGGCATTTGTGTGGCACGAATGTTACTTGCCACTTGTCAGCCCAAGCCTGGATATTGTCCAGATCTTGTTGCATTTGAACATGGGCTGCTTCAGTATCTGAGGAGTCGCAGATGGTGCTGAATATTTTGCAATCATTGACGAACATCCCCATTTCTGACTTTATGGTGGAGATAAGGTCATTGATGAAACAGCCAAAGACTGAGCCTAGAACACTACTCTGAGGGATTCCTGCAGAGATGTCCTGAAGCTGAGATGACTGACCTTCCGCAACCACAACCATCTTCCTATATACCAGGTATCGCTCCGATCAGTGGAGAATTTGCTCCCCGATACCCATTGAACCCAGTTCCACGAGGGATCCTTGATGCCATACTCTGTCGAATGTAGCCTTGATGTCAAGGGCTATCATTCTCACCTCACCTCTGGAATTCAGCACTTTAGTCCATATTTGAACCAAGCTTCTAATGAGGTCAGGAACTGGGTGACTCTGGCGAAACCCAAACTGGGCGTCACTGAGCAGGTTATTGCTGAGCAGATGCTGCTTGATAGCACTGTTGATGACCCCTTCCATCATTTTACTGATGATCAAGAGTAGACTGATTGGGCGGTAATTGGCTGAGTTGGATTTGTCCTGGATTTGTTCACCAACAGCTGCTTAGCTGGAATTCATGATTGAGGTCAGTATCTAGCATTATTTTCTAATCTCAACACCATGCTAAGCACTTTGGCTCCCAACCTCCAACTCCTATTGCATAGCTTGATGATAATGGTTGACTGGAGGATATGCCAGGCCATGAGATTGCAGATTGTGCTGGAGTACAGTTCTGCTGCTGTTGATGCCCACAGAACCTAATGGATGCCAGTCTTGAGTTGTTAGATCAGTTTGAAGTCTGTCCCATTTAGCATGGTGATAGTGCTACACTACACAATGGCGGGACTTCATCTCCACAAGACTAGTTCATTAGCATAGAGGCTATTTCATTTCTAACAATTTGCTTTTTACGCACAGGACATACCTTGGCAATTTTCAACATTGTTGGTTAGATGCCAATGTTATAACTGTACTGTAAGAGCTTGGCTAAGGGAGCGGCAAGCTCCGGAGCACAAATCTTCAGTACTATTGTCAGAATGTTATCAGGGCCTTTGCAGTATCCAGTGCCTCCAACCATTTCTTGATATCACATGAAGTGAATCAAATTGGCTGGAAACTGGTGTCTGAGATGCTGGGGACTACCAGAGGAGGCCATATGGATCATCCACTCAGCACTTCTAGTTGAAGATAGTTGCATATGCTTCAGCCCTACTTTTTGCACTGATATGCTGGCCTCCTCCATCATTGCGGATGGGGATATTTGTTGAGTTTCCTGCTCCACTAAGTTGTTTAATTGTCGACAACCATTCTCTATTGAATGTGGAAGGATTGCAGACATTAGATCTGATCCGTTGATTGTGGGCTTGCTTAGCTCTGTCTATCATCTGCTGTTTTTGCCATTTAGCATGCAAACAGTCCTGTTTGGTAGCTTCACCAGGTTGACACCTCATTTTTAGGTATGCCTAGTGCTGCTCCTGGCATGCTCTCCTGCACTGTCCATTGAACTAGAGTTGATCCCGTGGCTTAATAGTAATGGTTGAGTGGGGGATATGCCAAGCCATGAGGTTGCAGATTGTATAGGAGTACAAATCTGCTGCTGTTGATGCCCACAGAAATTCATGGATGCCAGTTTTGAGTCATTGATCAGTTCAAACTCTGTCCCATTTAGCATGGTGATAGTGCCACACAACACAATGGTGGGACTTCATCTCCATGAGACTAGATTATTGGCAGTGAGACTATTTCATTTCTAACTATTTGCAGAAGTGTTGAAAGGTCAGCAACCTGCAACATTGAATCTATTTCTCTCCACAGATGCAATTATGAGCATTTCCTACATTTTTTTGCTTCTATTCAGATTTCCAGCATCTGCAGTGGAGATGAAGTTGCTTTTCGGCATTAGTAAGAAAAGAACAGTAGCAATTCAGTAACTGGTTTTATAACCACTCAATTCTGGCTGCAAAGATTTTAGTACTTTTCATAGACTGTGATGTCAGCCTCGGGTAAGAACTCAACCAAATCTCTTTTGAATAACCATAGCAAAACAGCACTCACAACACAAGCTGTAAATGTCTTCTCTTGGCTATAACTTTCTAGGTAAATAAAAACTTCCTGTTATTTAATCCTGTACCCAAGCCTTTCTGGCTTTCTCTAATCAATCTAACTGAATAGTCTACCTATCCACATTTGAGTCACTTCAGTCGACCACAAAAAAAATCCTCAAAGCATATGTTTCACTAGAGTGAAGGGACCAAGTTCCCTAATCTTACTGTGAGAATCAAGGTTCTTTCAATTTGATATCAATCAAATGACACACCCTGTATTAATCATGAATTTGAGAGCACATATTTTCTTCGGATACTTGTTAAAGATAAAGAGCAATGGTTCTAACACCAATTCACGTGGAACTCCATTAATAACTAATTTCCACACATTGCCTTCTGGCTAAGAAAATGGAGCACTGCCTTCTTGACAAAAGATTTGTCAGCTAGTTCCACAGAGCTCTATCTTATTAAGTAGTAAAACTGCAAGACCACAGATTTACAGACTGACACTCGAGGTGCAAAGTTTCACCAAAAGATTCTTAGCCGGAATTCATGATTGAGATCAGCATCCAGTATTATTTTCTATCCTCAACACCACAGGGTTCAACACCAGAGCACTTTGGCTCCCACACTCTCCCATTGCATGAAACCTAGCTCTGGGAAAACTATTACAGCTAAAAAGAAATGTTATCAAACTGCAAGAAGTTTGCAAGATTTGCATTTGTACATCATTTTATCATATTTAAAGAACAAAGAATAAAGAACAAAGAACAAAACAGCATGGGAAACAGGCCTTTTGGCCCAACAAGCCCGCACCGCCACCTCAATGTTCCCACTTCTACCCATATCCCTGTCATCCCTGTCTATGTTTATAGATCTATGCATTAGAACCAAATTTGAGACAATTTAGGGAGAATTTGTTCTGCCAATCAGCCCAAGAGCACATCTTTGGAATGTGAGAGAAAACCCATGCAGGCACAGAGAGAATGTGCAAACTCCCACAGACACAGGCCCAAATCCATGTATCTGCACAGCACAGCAATAGTCATTGAGCTGTCGTGTTGTCCATCAAATGGTCCAGGTCAAGCGTACACTAACGATGTGAAGCACTAGGCTACTCTCGAAAAATCCAAGAGCAGCCCTCTCACAACCCATCGCGTGTATGCTCCTTGTTAGACAAGGTGAACCGAAGTACCTGTAGGATAAAATAAATACATCAATATCATTGACAATTTACACACTTTCCAGGGAACTCCCAAGGCTCATGATTCCTATTTTAAATCAGTTTTCTATATCCCTCCATTCCCATTCTGTTTATGTGCCCATCTAAGTATCTCTTAAATAACTCCAGAGTGCCTGCCTCCACCACTTTACTTGGCAGCGCGTTCCATACCCCCACCACCCTCTGAGTGAAAAAACTCCCTCTAGTATCCAAATTATACCTTACCCCCCTCACCCTAAGCCTGTGACCCCTCATGCTATTTGAGTCCATCCTAGGGAAAAGCTTAACCCTGTTTACTCTTTCTATACCCCTCATAATCTTGTACACCTCTATTAGATCTCCTCTAAGTCTACGTCTTTCTGAGGAAAACAGCCCCAATTTGCTTAACCTCTCCTCATAACTCAGACTTTCCATACCATGCAGCATCCTGGTAAACCTCCTCTGCACTCTCTCCAGAGTCTCCACATCTTTCCGGTAGTAAGGCGACCAGAACTGGACACAGTATTCCAAATGAGGTCTCCCCAGTGTTTTATACAACTGCAACATTAAAGGCCAGTTTTGTACTCTATACCCCTTCCTATAAAGACTAGCATACCATATGCTTTCTTCACAACCTTCTCCACCTGCTCTGCAACCTTCAGAGACTTGTGTACCTGCACCCCCCGGTCCCTCTGCATTTCTATACTCTTAATAGGTCTACTCTTTATCATATACCTCCCTGCTATATTCTTTCTCCTGAAATGCATCACCATGCATTTATCAAGATTGAATTCCATCTGCCATCTATCTGCCCAAGTAACCAGTCTATCTATGTCCTGCTATATCCTGCTATATGACAATGCTCCTCACTATCTGCAAGTCCAGCCATCTTTGTATCGTCTGCAAACTTGCTGATCACTCCACTTACTCCCTCTTCCAAATCATTTATATATATTACAAATAGAAGAGGTCCCAGTACCGAACCCTGTGGCACACCACTAGTGACCGACCTCCATCTAGAAAAACACCCTTCCACTCTCTGTCTCCTATTATCAAACCAGATACTTATCCATCTAGCTACTTGTCCTTGTATATCATTAGTCTTAAGCTTTTCAATTAACCTCCCATGAGGGACTTTGTCAAACACCTTACTGAAATCCATATAGTTAACATCAAAGGCTCGCCCTTCATCAACCGTTTTCGTCACCTCCTCAAAAAATTCTACCAGATTCATAAGGCACAACCTCCCTTTAACAAAGCCATGTTGCAAATCCCTAATCAGATCGCAATGCTCTAAGTGCCTATAAATCCTATCTCTAAGAATCCCCTCCAACAGTTTCCCTACCACTGACGTCAAACTCACCGGCTTATAATTTCCAGGGTTATCCCTACTACCCTTTTTAAACAATGGTACAACATTAGCTATTCTCTAGTCCTCTGGGATCTCACCTGTATCCAAAGAAGAGACTAAAGATTTGAGTCAGAGGCTCAGCAATTTCACCTCACACTTCCCTAAGCAGCCTGGGATAAATGCTATCAGGCCCCAGAGATTTATCAGTTTTAATGCTATCTAGAAGCTCTAACACTTCCTCCCTCAGTATAGATATTTCCCTCAACTGGTCTACAACTCCTTCAGAGACAGGGCTGGTCAACAAGCCCCTCTCTTTCGTGAATACCGACACAAAGTATTCATTCAGGATCCCCCCCATTCCCTCGGGCTCTAAGCACAGTTCCCCTCCCCTGTCCCTAAGAGGTCCGATTTTTCCTCTAACCACCCTTTTCTTCCTAACATAGGAATAAAAAGCCTTTGGATTTTCCTTAATCCTATCTGCCAAAACCATTTCATGCCCCCTTTTTGCCCTTCTAACTCCCCATTTGAGCTCCCTCCTACTCTCTCTATATTCCTCCAACGCTCTCTCTGTTCCCAGCTGCTTTGACCTAACATACACCTCTCTTTTCTTCCTAATCAAGTCCTCAATATCCCTAGTAATCCACAGCTCTCGAATCCTACCTTTCCCATCTTTCCTCTTTCTTGCAACATTTTCAGTATTCCCTTGAAAGAATCCCACATGCCTAGCGTGGACTTATCCTCGAACAACCGTTCCCAATCAGATTCCATAAGTTCCTGCCTAATCCAACTGAAGTTAGCCTTCCCTCAATTCAGCGCCCCCCTCCCCCACTAGAGCAACAAGCATCTTTTTCTACCTGTATCCTAAAGTAGACAGAATCGTGGTCACTGTAAGCCACATGTTCCCCTACTACAACATCAACCACCTGCCCTATTCAGAATTAAATCCAATATAGCCCCCTCTTTAGTCGGGCTAGCCACATACTGCTCCAATGATCCTTCCAGTACACATTTTACAAATTCCTCCCCGTCCAAATCCCCAGCTCTAGGTACCTTCCAATCCACCCCAGGGAGATTAAAATCTCCCACTATAACGACTCTGTTCTTTCTGCACCTATCCAAAATGTCTTTACGTATGCCTTCTTCCACTGCCCACGGGCTGTTGGGTGCCCTATACACCCCTAGCATAGTAATTGTCCCCTTCCTATTCCTCAACTGCACCTACAGTGACTCCACTCCTAACTCCTCTATATTGTTCTCCCTCTGCACTGCTGTGATGCTGTCCCTAACTAACAACGCCACTCCCCCACTCTTCTGGACCCTTGTCTGTTACACCTGAAACACTTATCCCCAGGAATGTTCAGCTGCCACTACTCTCCTTCCTTTAACCACGTCTCCATCACTGCAAACACATCCAAGTTCCTCACAAACATTAAGGCCCTAAGTTCATACATTTTTTCTGTTATGCTCCTCGCATTGAAACAGACGCACTCCAGACCTCCAAGCCCACTCGGAACCTCCTTCTCCCTGGTGTATTTCCTCTCATCCAAGCTTACTCTATCTCCCATTTGGCTCCCTACCGAGTTATCAGTCTCATCCCCTCCCCCGCTCCGTATTAGTTTAAGCCCTACCAAAACAATCCAGCTAACCTGCCAGCTAAGATATTCATGTCCTTCCCATTTAAGTGTTCCCCGTCCCTTCTATACAACTGCCCTTCTTCCACAAATACTTCCCAGTTATCCACAAATATGAAACCCTCTGCCCTACACCAATCCTTCAGCCATGCATTCAACTGTAGGATCTCATTTCTCCTGGCCCTGCTGGTACCTGGCCCTGGTAGCAACCCTGAGATCGCCACCCTGGAGGCCCTGCTCTTCAGCCTATCCTTATTTCTTAGAAGTGGATCAGAACATTTGATGCATAATTAATTATTTTATGGAACAGTAACAGTCTGGAACTTTAATGCCTCTGAAGTGACCTCTTGATCAGAAGAGTGCACATTACTCTAAAATAGCCAGATCTGCCTAGCTCTTTCAGAAACAATAATAAAAACAAACTTATTAAAGAAATGCTTAATTTCTCCAGTAATCAATCTGTTTACTCAGGCACCCAACCCTGACTTCTATGTTTCTTTTTACAAAGTGATTTCATAACTTAGATTAAACCACAAATTAAATTTTGCTCCTAAGAGCGTGCCTGCCTGAGAAACCTTGAATTGTAAGGAGCTGTCATTTGCATAAAAATGCAGCTGGGTGTGAACGCACATCAGGAGATTGAGTATAGCCTCTCTGCAATTGGTATTTGGGAGAAGGGTGATTTTATTGTACCAATCACAACTTACGTCCTGTAATTTTGAAAACTATTCACATCACGTGAAAACCTATTCTACTAAAACTGGTGCAGACTTGCCTGCGATTGGAGAGATCTTCACATAACGTATTTCGCATAACAGAAATACGATACAGTCATTAAGGTTTGGCTCCAGTTCAGGAATTTTTGTGTATTAAAATCATGTTGGTACAGAGTTTTATCGAGTAAACAATTATTTAATATTTCACAACAACAAGAACTTCAAAAATAAATTGCTTAAAAAGCAAAATAGATTGAAAGCTTTCATTTGAAAAATGTTCTTGATTATCTTAGTTTGGTAAAATAAACATATTTATTCCATCTGAAATGGAGTGAAATTGTCTAATTTAGAAAAAATCCTTCTCAATACAAATTTACCCACAAATTGGTCAATGCTCCATAACAATCGTTTAGAGAATTGAAAACTGAATATCTGAAAGAATTTACGTTATTGTACTGAATTCATCACTGCTTCAGATACATTATTACTTTAAAACTTTGCTCTTAGAGTGATAAACTTGACCAGAGGATCTGCTTCTCTTCTACTCCCACAACAGTATTTCTAAAGTTCCTCAAGGATCTATTCTCGACTCCCCTTCTTTTTCCCATCTACACGCTGCCCCACCATGCCATCATTTGAGAGCACAGCATCAGTTTTTACATGAATGCTGATAGTGCCCAGCCCTTACTCCAAGCCTTATCACCTCCCTCAACCTCTTCATTATCTCTAAATTGTCAGGTCGGTTTACCTGAAATCCTGTGCTGGATGGACAGAAGTTTCCTCTGATTTAATGTCAGGAAGATTATTTTCAGTTCCCATGACAAATTCCATTGCCTAGCTTCTGACTAAATCCCTCACACAAGAAACTTACTGAGGCTGAACCAGACCAATCACAACTTTAATGTCAAATCTGCTCCTGAATTGATTTATTATTGTTGCATGTATGGGATACAATAAAAGGTACTGGTTCTTGCGTGCTACATAGTTAGAACATACAATTCATAGAGTACATAGGGAAGAAGGAAAGGATAGGGTTACAGAATATAGTATTGCAGATAGGGTGAGTTTAATATATGTTAAGTCCATCCCTGATGATAGCAGAGAAAAAGCTGCCCTTGAATCTTTTGGTACTTATTTTCAAACTCTTGTATCTATTTTCCAGCAGAAGAAGGTGGGAGAGAATGTATCTGGAGTGCTTAGGAACACTTGATTAGGCTGAATGATTTCCCAAGGGAATGGGAAGTGTAGAGGGAGTCAATAGATGGGAGGCTGGTTTGAGTAATAGACTGGGCTACGAGCCTCTGGGAGATAGGTTTCCAACCACATAGTAAAGTCATATCTAAAACTGGCCATTTCACTTTGCAACATAACTTTTCTCTTTCCCTGCTTCAAATCATTTGCAGCTGGAACTTTCATCCATGCTGTTACCTGTCAAATTGAACGCATTCTTGGGCTGTCTTCTCATAATCTACCTTTTTTCCAACTTGAAGTCATCCAAAACTTTGTTACCTTTGTTCTAACTTGCATCAAGTTGAGTTCACTATCACCCCTGTCTATCAAGCAATGCCTCGACTTTGAAATTCTTAACTTTCACCATGGCCTCACCTTTCCCTTTCTCTAATCTCTTTCAATGTCATAACCCACCAAGATAATTGCACTTATTCACTTCTGATCCGTTGAGCATTCCCAATTTTAATGATTCCAGCCTTCAACTGCCAATGCCTGATTAACAATTTCCTCCATAAACTTCTTATCTCTCCCTCTCCTTCTTTAAAATGCTCCATAAAATCTTTATCAATCACTTGATTATATAACTCAAAAATTGACTAATGTGGGCCTATGTCAAATTTTGCTTTATAACAAAGCGCCTTAGTATGTGTTACTTTGTGAAATATAAGATGTTAATATTTCAGGTTCTAACTTCTGGGAATGCTTTACATATATTCTAGAGTTGTGAATATATATTTTATTCAAATAATTAATTTTACAATATAAAATTACATTTTTATGTTAAAAAGGTTCTGTTTCGATTGGCAGTCTTTTCACTTCTGAGAACTAATTGAAGTTTTTCCATCAGCCTCTGTAGATATCCAGAGTGCTGTTCAAACTGAGAATAACTTTCTGTGAAGCACTGAGGGTTCTGAGATCATATACAATGTATATGATGATATCCTGTAAGAGAATGGCATGCACCATGGTGACCAAATGCTCTGTTAAGCATCCCCTGCTGTGGCTCAGGAGCCCCATTTTGACACGACAGTGCTTCTGTGCTCGCCACAGAGGAAGACAGTGGGGCTGAAAAGATGCACAACTCACTGCCATCCATTTTCTATAGGCCTTCTTTGCCCCCTGCTGAGTTTCTTGCTTCTTCTCTCTTCTTCCAATGATTTTTCAAACATTCAGCCATCAGTGGTCATGGTCATTGACAACTGTCTCCCAGTTGACAGTGTCAATATCTGCCATCCTCATTATGTGCTTGCAGGATTCCTTGAAGAGGAGATATGAATGCCAGGTGTTGTAATCCAATGGTCAATTCACTGTAAAGCAGGTCTTCGGATATATGGCCATCAGCAATCCGAATTGCCTGAGTCAGTACAGATGTTGACAATGAGAATTTGCTGATGGAATTAGCAAGTTCCAGGACCCCTCTGTTTTTCCTACAGAGGCTGATGGAAAAACTTCAATTAGTTCTCAGAAGTGAAAAGACTGCCAATCGAAACAGAACCTTTTTAACATAAAAATGTAATTTTATATTGTAAAATTAATTATTTGAATAAAATATATATTCACAACTCTAGAATATATGTAAAGCATTCCCAGAAGTTAGAACCTGAAATATTAACATCTTATATTTCACAAAGTAACACATACTAAGGCGCTTTGTTATAAAGCAAAATTTGACATAGGCTGTTGTCTTTGTACTGCTAAGAGGTGTTCAGGATATGTCTATGAGCATTGAATATAGTCCTGTTTTCCCACAGAGCCTCCAGGACATAATTGTTCACAACTCAGCACCAATCTGGTAGTGGAAAGCCAAAGTGGGAGCATTGTGGAAAAGTTATAGTTGTGCAATGGAGAATCGAATAACTTGGGTATATGGAAATTGTTGAATAGAATAGAATATGTATATATGGTGCAGCATTCACTTCACAAAAACATTTGATTCTCTGTGTTCTTCCCTGACCAAAGGAGTTCAGCTTCCTGTACTGAAGCTCCGACTTAGTATATCCAAAAAAAAACCATTATGAAGCATTTACTCTCAAATTCCATTTGCTTCCCAGTACAGCTTAGTTAGAATGGTTCAAACAATTATTCCGCAGTCACTCCACATGTTTCTACCTCACCTCTGCCACTTTCTGCTCCATGTGGCTTTGAGCCTCAAATACAATCTTCCAAAATGTGGGTATATGTACTATCAATACAAATGGTAGAATACAGAATTCAATGTATTTTCCATCATTCACGTGTTAGCAAGACTCTCAAGTTGCAAAAATATGGTTTAATCCATCACCTCTGCAGCTGATACTATTGTAGATAGATGCTCTCAAAATGACATGCGCAGTGCTTCTGGCCAACTCTGGCATGGCCTATGCAGTGCCCCAAGCTGATAAGGGCATTAGTTTGAATGTACCATGTGCAGCATGGAAGTTTTGAGACTGTGCAGATTGTCATGTCAAATGGCATCTCAAGCCGATTGAGGCATCATTTGCAAAGTCAGGCCCCACAGGCCCAGTGAATTGCTGTCCGATAATCATTCACAACTGAACACAGCAGCCCTCATTATCAAAACGGTCAGATGTCATTCAACTTGCAGGTAAGGTATTGTTTCTCTGATAGTTTGTGAGGGTACAGTGATGTGTTTTGAAGGAGTTCTGGTGATTTGTTGGAGTTGGAAGGGAATATTACTGTTTACTATATACATAGATGATCTGGAGGAAGGGGCTGAGTGTAGGGTAACGAAATTTGCTGATGACACGAAGATGAGTGGAAAAGCAAATTGCGTGGAGAATGTGGAAAGTCTGCAGAGAGATCTGGATAGGTTGAGTGAGTGGGCGAGGACCTGGCAGATGGAGTATAATGTTAGCAAGTGTGAGGTTATCCACATCTTTAGAAACAATATTAGGAGGGATTATTATTTAAAAGGCAAAAAGCTGCAGCATGCTGCGGTGCAGAGGGACCTGGGTGTCCTTGTGCATGAACTGCAAAAATCCAGTTTGCAGGTGCAGCAAGTGATCAAGAAGGCGAATGGAATGTTGGCCTTTATAGTGAGGGGGATAGAATATAAAAGCAGGGAGGTCTTGCTGCAACTGTACAGGCTAAAACTGGAGTACTGTGTGCAGTTTTGGTCCCCGCATTTGTGGAAAGATATATTGACCTTGGAGGGAGTACAGAGAAAGTTCACTGGGCTGATACCGGAGATGAGAGGGTTAGCTTATGAGGAGAGATTGAGTAGCCTAGGTTTGTACTCATTGGAGTTTAGAAGGCTGAGGGGGGATCTTATAGAGACATATAAGATAATGAAAGGGATGGATAAGGTAGAGGTATAGAGATTTTCCTGCTTAGAAAGGATAGCAGGATTAGAGGGCACAACCTCAAAATAAGGGCGGGGGGAGCGCGGTTTAGATCGGAGTTGAGGAGGAACTTCTTCATTCAAAGGATTGTGAATCTTTGGAATTTTCTGCCCATTGAAGTGGTAGAGGCTACCTCGCTGAATATATTTAAGTCACGGGTAGATAGGTTTCTGATAGACAAGGGAATTAAAGGTTATGGGGAGAAAGCGGGAAAGTGGAACTGATCCACTTCAGATCAGCCATGATCTTATTGAATGGCAGAGCAGGCTCAAGGGGCTAGAAGGCCTACTCCTGCTCTTATTTCTTATGTTCTTACGTTCATCCTCATTCCCTCCACAAAAAGACTGCAACAACTATGGACTCTTAAAGGGTGTGGGGGATCGGGTGTTGGCAGTGGCATTAGGGGGCTGCAATGTGAGATGGAAGGGATGTCCAGCCTGTGGAAGTGGGGGTTGGGAAGTCTCTCCAAACTGTAAAGTAGGGTTGGGGGACAGTCCAACAGTCCAGAGTGAAAGTGGGAAATGGGGGGGGGGGCAGTCCAGACTGTGGGAGTGGGGAATGGGAGACTAGTCCAGACTATGGGAATGAAGAATGGAGGACAGTCCAGACTGTGGGAATGGAAAATGGGGAACAGTCCAGGCTGTGGGAGTTGGGAATGGGGGACAGTCCAGACTGTGGGAATGGAGAATGGGGGACAGTCCAGATTGTGGGAGGAGAGAATGGGAAATGGGAATGGGAAAACAATCCAGACTGTTCCAATAGAATAGAGAATGGGGGGCAGGCCAGACTGTGGAGTGGGGTGTGAAAACAGTCCAGACTGTGGGAATGGAGAATGGGGGAACAGTCCAGACTGTGGAAGTGGAGAATGGGGGAACAGTCTAGATTGTGGGAATGGAGAATGGGGAGACAGTCCAGACTCTGGGAATGGGGAATGGAGTGGGGAGGCAGTCCAGGTTGTGGGAGTGGAAAATGATAGAGTAAGAGGTGTGGGGGTAGGGTTGCTGTCCAGACCTGGTTACCCTGATGTGTTCAGTGAAGTGTTTGTTTGAATCATGGCAGGAGAACGTCAAATACCAACAGTTTAAGGCAGATTATTATCATTAATGCATACAACTGAATATTGACAAAGCAATCGGAGCTCTGTTTATTCTGAGATACTGTGTTCCTTCTACGACAGCCCTGCCTTTAGCTACCATTTCTAGCTGCAAATATTTACATCATAGCAACTTGCCAGCAATTCACATGCTAAACATCAGTCATGCAAACTTCATTCAAATGCAAGGAATGCAACAAATATGGAGGATTTCAACTCCTTATTTATCCTGGATACAAATGAGTTTGCCATATAATTCAACAAAGCAACCAGCTGAATGTTTAGATATAACGCTTATCTCTTCAGAAACCCAGCATAAACACAGACCGAGTTAGCCTGAGGTCAATTTATAACCTGAAAAAGAACAGATGGAAATAAGTGGAACAATTACATTCATTTATTGAAAATATATTAAATATATTTAGCATAAATATGTTTGGAAGATTTTTTCTACTCAGAACGTAATAAATGCTTGGGACAGTTCACTGAAAGATCAAAACATGGGAGTCAGGAGGAAAGGAATGCAATAAAACTGGAATAAGGAAAGAAACACTAGACAAAATGCATCCAAATTGCTTTGAAACAGGAAAAGAGAGTTTATTCAAACAGGAAAAATACTTCCTCCTTTCCTACTGACCCACATTATAAATATGATGACTGTACAATTTCATTACACTAACCAATTGTTCAAATTCTAGAGGAACATTAAGCATATTCGAATGTCCAATCAGACTCTGAGACACAATGTGATAAAAAATAAAGTTTATTTATTAGTTACAAGACATACATTAACACAGTATTGAAATTACTGTGAAATTCACCTGTTTGGGTCAATGCACCTAACCATCACACCTTTCAGAACATGGGAGGAAATCAGAGCACTTGGGAGAAACCCACACAGAGAATGTACAAACTCCACACGGACAGTGACTCAAGTAGGTGTTGAACCCAAGTCCCTGGCATGAAGCAACAATGCTGACCTCTGTGCTACTATGCCGCCTATGCTGTGCTGTAACCTATTGAAGAAAAAGAGCTTCCACTCTATCAGTGCACAATTGTCCTTTGACTACCTGCAAAAAGATGTTAAATAATAAAAACACAAAATACTGGATAAGCTCAGCATCTGTGGGGAGAGAAATAGAATGAATATTGCAGGCAGGATTTTCCAAAACAGGAGAATCCCAACTGATGTCGATGGATCTTTGCAAGGTCCGCTTGCCATCTGTTTCAATTCCCATGGCGGACAGGACAGGAAAATTCCCCCCTTCAAGTCCATATGACTCTTCTACAAAAGTGAAGAGAGGTAGAAATGCAATGGATTATGTAGTTGGAAAGGAGGAAGTGGAGCAGAATAGAAAGTCAGGGATAGGTCAAAACTAAAGAGAGGCTGACAAAGACGTCATGGTCATATACAAGGTATGAAAAAGTAAAGAAGGTGTTAATAGTGGCATAAAGGTAAAATAGCAAGAAGTGTGACCCAGAGTACAAAGATCAGTGCTCTGAGAAAGTAAAACTGAAAAACAAGTGACAGATACATAAAGCAGGAGCTGTGATTCAACCAGAAAGAATGCTTTCTATAGTGCATCTGTAAAAGCTGGTGAGTCGTCGCAGACATACCAAATTTCCTTAGTCTTCTGAGAAAGTAGAGGAGTTGATGCCAACAATAGCGTCAACATGAGAGAACCAGGACAGATTGTTGGTGGTCTGGACACCTAAAACCTTGAAACTCTCGACCATTTCTACTTGGCCCCACTGATATAGCCAGGGGCACGCCCTCCATTATCTTCCTAAAGTTGATGACAATTTTCCTCATTTTGTTGACATTAAGGAAGATTTATTGTCATCACACCAGTCACCAGATTCTCTACCTCTTAGTTGGAAAGAGAACCCATTGCACAGTATTTCCTAATCATGACTGGATAGTTAAAAATGGAGTGAGATAAGGGCAATCGCCCTCTGCTGGACAATGGAGGAGTCTTTGGAGATACCTGCAGTCATCCATTTCAAAAGCTGCAGACAGTTGAAGAACGATGAGGGCGGATAGTTCACAATAAATGTCATAAGAGAGTCATTTGTGGTAAAGATCATATCGGTGCTGTCACAGGGTCAAAGATTTGATTGGAGAGCAACTCTGGAACCACTGGGAGTGGATTTAGAAGAAAAGGGAATTTAAAGATGAGAGGAAAAAGGCCAGAGTATTCAAGGATGGGTTCTATGAGGGGCAAAAGGCATATTTTAAAGCATGAAGGACATTTTAGAGAAGCATTTTTGCTTTTTGTAATAATGAAGGCCTACACCCTGTGTGAGAATTTCTCGGAGTTCAACACAAATTGCAAAAGGTTAGCACCCAGGAGTCATCACTTTTCGTTGTTGTTACTATTTTCATTCTGCTACAGACTGTTCATACCAGAAAAGGGGTAGAGGAAAACAAAAATCAGCCCCATTTAATACTGTGCCCATGTTACCAAGGCCCTACAAAAACTTTGGCAATCGAGTGCAGTAGAGAGAAAATTTTATAATTTATTCCTCAGAGGAATAAATTATAAAAGACAGAAGAAGCACTGTTTTCTCACCATTGGAAAGGACTGATTAGAGATAACATCAACATGATGTACAAGGTCATAAAGTTTACACAAAAAAATGAAACTCAAACATTTCTTCAAATTATAGGAAACTCTAACTAGGAATCCAATATTAGGATATTGGCAGCAAAATCTTTGGAATTATTTAAGAAGAGTCTTTCAGGATAATTAAGCTAGTTTGGGTGAGACGACCTATCTACCTCACCATCTTGTGCTATTTGACATACAAGGATGAAAGTAGTGAAAGAGAATTAAATGGAGCGGTAACATTCTGTTTTACTATTCTGGTGTTAGTCAGTCCTGATTGTAAGATTGGGAAGTGTTCGCTGTAGTAAATAATCTAGGAGGAAGTGGATGATAAGGCAGCAACCTCAATCATATCAATCTTAGCTTAATCAGATAAGACCATAAACATGGGCTGCATGGTGGCACAGTGGTTAGCACTGCTGCCTCACAGAGCCAGGGACCTGGGTTCAATTCCTAGCCTTAGGCGATTGCCTGTGTGAAGTTTATATGTTCTTCCAGTGTCTAATCCAATTTAGCACAGTGCAATAGTTGTGCCAGGACAAAGATACTGATAACATTGACATGCTGCAGGGAGGGTACATTTTTTGAGTGGTTGATCCAATTACACAATACATTGCATAAAGGGTTGTGACACTTGTCAAGTATAGGCTTGAGAATACATTGGATCTGATTAGTATTATTACGTCTTATCTCTAATTGCAAACTTCGTTCCAGATTTATATACACAAAGAGTTTTTTGGAGAAAGCATGTTTTATAAACATATATATTCAAGCGTAATCACATGTTTAATTTTTTTTCTTATAAATGGAATATAAGCATTGATTTTTCTCTCCCTGCTGCCGATATAGAGGAAGCTTAATGTCTGAGATCAGAATATCCTGAACTTGAAATTTATCCACAGGCGATTAGGAGATTGAGACAAAGGTGGGGTGATCAGAGGTCAAGATGATGAGCGACTGAGATTTAAAATGGACAGGAGAGGGTGACTAGGATATTAGGATGAAAGATTGGGCCGGGGGCGGTTTTGGCAGGAGGTGATAGGGAGGCATAGTGATTTTGACCCAAAAATAGAACAAAAGAACAAAGAACAAAACAGCACAGGAAACAGGCCCTTCAGCACAACGAGCCCGCGCTGCCACCCCGACGTTCCCACCTCTACCTGCGATCCCTGTCCATGTTTATAGATCTATGGATTAAAAACCAAATTTGAGACAATTTAGGGAGAATTTGTTTGGCCAATTAGCCTAAGAGCACATCTTTGGGATGTGGGAGGAAACCGGAGCTCCCGGAGAAAACCCACGCAAGCACGGGGAGAATGCGCAAACTCCCACAGACACAGGCCCAAATCCATGTATCTGCACAGCACAGTGATAGTCACTGAGCTGTCGTGTTGCCCATCAAATGGTCCAGGTCAAGCGCTGAAAAATCTGAGCAGGCCTGACAATATCTGTGGAGAGAGAATAGAGCTCATGTTTTGGGTCTAGATGACCCTTTGTCAGAGCTGATGGGTTGGGATTACTGGAACATTGGGATAATCGGATAGGACAGAAGGGTTGTATGAGACATTATTCTGAGAACAACGCAGCCTCTAGTTGCTTCAGTATTCTTGTGAAACCATAAAGACAGAGAAACATACAGTAAATTATTGTTAGATTTGCAAGCGCTTATGTGTTTCATTACCTCATCTATATCATAAGTTCCTAACAATCAACACTTCGTACACATATATGACTTAATTATTCCAGTCCCAACCACTGCAGGAATCATCAATGGATAGAAAATTTTACAGACCAATAAAAAGTCTGAGGACTTTGACCGGGAATTTTCATTTCCAGTGACAAAGGCTGCACACAAATTTGCTCTGATGCCTCATTTATATGATTGGCAATCCAGCAGCATGTGTATCTAGCGCATCGTAGATGCTGGAAATTTAAAATAAAAGCAGAAAATGACAGAAGTATTCAATGAGAGTAGCAGCATATATGGAGAGAGAAAAAGTAGGTTAACCTTTCATTAACCTATCTCGTAATTCACACTTGCTGTCAGACCTGCTGAATATCTCCAGCATTTCCCACTTTTAAATACAGCCTGTCCCTTTTAAAGGAAAGTTGAGCTCAATAGATGGAACCTGCTGCTAACTGGCCATGTTGCAAATGGCTGAAAGAAACAGCTGAATAAACAAAACACCGGAGAAGAGAGGGGGCACTGAGATTCATGGATAAGCTGTTGGAAGCCTTAATGATAGAGGTTGACAGAAGAGAAGTCATGTTCCTGCATGTTCCAATAAACATCCTCAGCAATGAACAGGAGCAGATAGCACGGAAGGTTGTCTCCCAGAGTTTGGCTCAAATTCACAGTAGCAGAGCCACAGGAAATTCAGGTGTGAAGGTGGTGAAGGTCAGTGAATGCATCTCCTACCCACTACTCTCTCCTGCTGCTCAGTGCATCACAACTCCATCACACTCTCAGCGACAATCTGTAGTAGTCAGGGCTCAGGCCTAACATGGTCCACCTTACCCTCAACACATCTTCCAATAATGCTAGTTTTACTGCCACCTCCTGCTCCAACCACACACTTCTAGCCATGTCACCCAGAACACAGTACACTGTGATTACTTATATTCCTCTTTCTGTCTTGCAGGGCAGAGTGATTTAAAATCTGAGAGAGCTGGGCAGATCGAGTGGGTATATATCCTTGCTCCTGGGGAGGAGATGATTCTCCACATCATGGGTGAATGATGACACATTCCTGTCTTCTCTGCTTCCATCTCATCTTTATCCTATTATGCGGCATGAAGTACAAGCTCCCAATAGTCTGACCGTAGACTGCGTGCATTAAACCTCACCACCCAATTCCCTCGTGCCAAGCATCCCTTTCCAATTTTATGCTTTCAGATATCAAAGAGCTGCTGCCAGCCCAGTTGCAGAAGCCACAGCAGGAAAGGTGAGAGCCATCGCACACCAGTAATAAAGAAGCACTTTCATTTGATTTGGCACTTGTAACAGACAGATCAGATTCTGGCACTGCGTGCATTTTAGAGAGGAGATTAGCATTGGAATCTGCATGTGGGGAAGTCACTGAGTATGAGTGGCCTGGAGCCAGGCCAGGGGAAAAAGAATCGCTCATGTGCCCGCTCACTAGGTGAGGGCTTGAAAGCAAGTTCAACTATAGGCGATTCAGATGAGGACCTCGATACGGGAGAGTATTGAAGAGCATACACACCGAGATGCTGCGTGCATTTGTAGAGAGCCTTCTGTCACTATCATAGAATCATAGTCTCCCTACAGTGCAGAAGGAAGCCAGTCGGCCCATCGAGTCTGCACTGACCACAATCCCTCCCAGACCTTATCCCCATAACCCCATGCATTTACCCTAGCTAGTCTTCTTGTCGCTAAGGGCAATTTAGCATGACCAATTCCCCCATTTCTGCACATCTTTGGGCTGTGGGTCAAAACCGGAGCATTCACGGAAAATCCATGCAGACCCAGGGAGAATGTACAAACTCAACACAGACAGTGACCCGAACCAGGAATTGAACCCTGGTCCCTGGTGCTATGAGGCAGCAGTGCTGACCACTGTGCCATCGTCCTGCCCTGTCAAAAAGCATCCAGCTCCAACGTGGCAGAGGATAATACATAGATCTTGGAGGTAACTATTTCCAGTGAGAAAGTGGTGGTCAATTCCGTGACAGTGTCTATGGACCCACCCATGAAGCAGCAATTCTCTGATGTCTCAGCTTCCACTGCAGTACAGGTGGAAATCAATCAATGTCTGAGTGCTGCAACGGAAACGCAAACTAAGATCAAAAGGTCAATGCTTGCAGCGACACAGACTCAGACTGCTGCATACCTCAGTGCTCAATGAGGCATATAGGCTCTTACAGCTGTCCAGCAATCCATTTCTGGTGGATGACTATTGCTGAAGTTCTGCCTCAGGGAGAGGCAGTGGCATTGTGGAGCATGCACCTGCATGTCTCTCTAAGTTGTCATATCCATGCTCCTAAATCTGCCATTTTTCCGGTGTTCTCATGGTGCCTCTCCGCCGGCCAGCCCAGGCTGTTGCTTACATATTGAGATGGTACAGCCTGACGCTGGATGCTCAGGGCCCAGAGCTGCTTGATGGTGTCCTGCAAACCCATCTGCAGTCTTCCCCTAAAGTACCAGTCATGCTGTAACCACTGGGGTAACATTGCATCCGGGTAATAACAGCCACATGGCAGACACTAAAGGAAAATACGAGAGTGATTAATACAGTTTTTTTTTAATAATTGGAAGTGATGTTGGATAAAGATGTTATGGAAAGATGGTTGAAGATCTTGAGGAGGAGGATGTGGTGATGGGACTTTGCAAAGAGATGGGAAAATGGGGTATTGTGATATTGGAGATGATGGAAGAGTCTGCTAAGGGAAGTGGAGTCAGAGTAGACAGCCTTTTTGGAGTGAGGAGGTAATAGCTCGCCCTTACTCCCTCCCCACCTCCACCTCTTCCAGCTCCCCTTTCCTTCTGCGATGGTCCCTAGATGCCCGATGGTTGCGGCTATCCACCCATAAGTGTAAGTTTGTGGAAAATGCACACAATCTCATATGTTTGATAGGGCTCCAACGTAGCGAGCGAAACAGCTGCTTAAGAACACTGATGATCTGTTATGCTGTATTTCTTCTGGCAGAATGCCTCTCAGAATAAGCACATTGTCCTCACCTAGCTGACTGGGCAGAGGCAGGTTCACAGCTATGGTTTCAGGGGGTTTCCTCCTAGCCCCTGAGCAGCTACCTGCTGATTCATCCTGAAGATGGCAGGCATTTCAAATAGCTTCAAGGTGAAGGCATTGTAGCTGCTGCCAGAATAGTAAGCAATCACTGAAATTATGGTTTGGATACAGTTGCATACCAAGTGCACAATAACAGAGTGGCAGCTTTTGCAGTCCTGCATCCCTCCCCTTCAGAGCCATGTGTGTGCAGTCAACAGCCTCCTGCACCATTGGGAGTCCCAGATACCCTAACAAAGTCAGGGTTTTCTCATCCTGCCTCCCTGATTAGAGGGAAAAAGGTGAAATTAGCTCTGTTTACATACAGGCCTCCACCACCACCTCCTAGAGGCAGCAATGTGCAACACACTGAGAACTGTTCATTTTGTCAACCGCTCCCACCTGGAATATTCAAGTCAGGTAGAAGTTTAGAAAAATATCGATCTCAATAGTCACTGGCAACACTGCCCTCAGCCTGATGTGAGGCAGTAGGTCATAGAAGTTTACAGCATGAAAATAGACCCTTCGGCCAAACTTGTCAATTTTTTTAAACTCCTAAGTTAGTCCCAGTTGCAGTCATGTGAACGCTATGTTAGGTGACTACATGAAGATCATGTTCAGTGACCACTTCCACAATGAGTCTCAGATCTTTCACCTGAAGGTAGAACTTGGATAGGGTTTTCCGTGGAGATCCCTCCTTCTTCTCGCTTTGCACAGATCTTCTCCTGCTCTACTTGTCTGTCTTGTGCCAGCCCCTAACTCATTTCACCTAGTGCCCCAAAATATGTTGCAGCCTTTGTACGGACTCTGAAACCTCTGTTTTCATTGTCAGAACAGTTTTCCAAAAGCAGAAATTCACAACATTTCCAAAAACATTCCCATTCTTCCATAAATGTTCCAATAGTAAAAATAAGTCGAAAACACCAGCAAGTTAGATGTTCAGTTCTTTCAATAGAACTCATCGTGGTGGGAAAGGCTGGGAGATCCCTCATTGCAGTTGCTCACAATTCAGCTGTCAACTTTTCTGAACTTTGCAGCTATATTCTTGACATTGTACAGCAGCTGCTAATGGCTTCAGCCATCTCTTTCCAAGAGATGGTCTTGGCTGTTCTTCTATGGATGGGCAAAAAGCCAACACCTTTGCTCCAGTTCTCTTATCAGCCCAATGTGAGCTTATCATCGAAGCAGCATTCCCTTAAGTGATCTTTTCCTTTCGCTTATTAATGAATTGTAAACTGAGTTTTTTTTTAGCAGTGATCAATAAATCTTTTTAATTTGCACTGCCACTTTCAATTTAAGTTGTCTGGCAAAGATTTATTCCTTACACTCAGATGTAAGCTTCCGTGTTGTTTCCACAGGCTCTTCAAAAGTCCCCAAAATATCATGACCACTTTAGGCAGCATTAAGCCTTAAGAACTGCAGCAGAGGGAGAAAGAGAGGCAGAGAGGAAGAGAAGGTGTGAGGACAGAGGTCCCTTGTCCACAGGCTCTCAGTGCAAAGTCAGAGGATCTAGCATTGGAAATAGGGAGCCCAGCTGGAAGTTATCACTGCCCTTATTTCCATCCTGCCTCCCCTTGATTGTCTCTGGCCAAGGATCCAGCATTGATCCCTGGTGAAAGACCTCTGATTGGCCAGCAGCTCTTGGAGGTGGAATTTACGCTGTTGCAAGGTTTTGATAACTACTTGCTTAATTTGGGCTTAATTTGTGTGGTAAACCTAACTCTGCTCAAGTAAGTGCCTGATTGCCTGCTAACCATGTTGGGCCTCCCAGAGAAATGCAGTGCTGGATTCCCATCAGTTCTCCAGCCAGAGAGTGGGAGTGGTAATGTACAAGAATTCTTAGCAATTGCACAGGGACAGGAAAACAGTAATGAGGCATCCTGTCAGGTTATCTCTTAGTTTATTTACAGACCCATTTCCCCCAGCCTAGTCCTCCAATCTTAAGTCAGAACTGACACCAAAAAGGCCACTTTCTAGTACATTATTTATTATTTACAAGATTTGAATATTTATCACTTCAGTGCTTGTGGAAGTGAGCTGAATAAGGAAATTCTGCTGTAATTACTTCTCTAAACCATTGATTCGAATCGCTCATTCTCCTTGGATCTGAAAGTGATGCCACTAAGTCCATGGAAAACATAGGTCCAATTTAGTGTATTATGATGAGATAGACAACTTAATCTCCAAAAACCCAGTGCCTACAGGATGCAATAAATTTTCATTAATTGAAATTCATGAAGAAAAGTTTGTTATTTTACTTCTGTTTTTAAAAATATTTATTTGGACAATTCTCCAGGTAATGATAGAGCTGTTGATTTACTATTTTCCATCCATCTATACTCCTCTAGATGATGCTGATACTCTAGATGAGGAGTGTTCTGCTGTAAATAGCATTGTATTATAATAGATTATCACCTTGGACAGATTAGGAATACTCAAAATTGATAAGACTTCAGGTCCAATAATACCTATCAAATAATGACAAATGGAATAGAAAGGTGTTCCATGAATGCCTTATTCTTATCTGCAGTGGTTTAATAGGGTCAGGAATAATTCCTCTCAACTGGAAGATATGTCAGATAATTCAGAATTTCAAATAATAAAGACAGATCAGAGCCAGGGAACTACAAATTATCTGTTCAACATTTAGTTACCATTGGTGATGGTGCTTTAAACTGCTTGGACCCTAAATTTTAATTTCTTCACTAAATTGTCCACCTGTCTCTCTCTCTCTCTCTCTCTCTCTCTCTCTTTCTCTCTCGTACTTTCTTTAAAACCCACACTTGACGAGCTTTTGGTGATCTGTCTTTGGGACACAGATTTTGCTCTGAGCAATGATGGAATGGCTTTCTCCATTTACCTCACATGCAGTTGCCCAGAAACTTTCCCCTGGCTTGTTAGCAGAGATTTGTGCTCAATCTGTATCTAATCCGCTAAACAATCTAAATGTCAGCCTCCAGATTTCCACTTTTAAACATAAATGTATTAATGCCAAAAGTTGCCCTCAGTTTTATCCTGTGATGTCTTCAAGCGTTGATACCTCACATTGTTAATACAACAAAATCTGGGCTGTTATATATTTTTGTAACTTGGCGTCAAATTTTGTTTGGTAACAATCCTATGAAGCATTTGACAATTCAATAGATGAAGAGCAGGTTGTTGTTATTATGAACAGTAATGGTAGTGTATAGTAAATACATTTACATATGACATCTAAACCTATGCTTGGGCTCATATGTTAAAGGAATGCAAAACAAACTAAGAATTGAGATGTGCTAATGTATCGTTCACACAATGACAAATGATAGTTAACTGAAATGAGTATCAAGCCTTTTGTTATAGCCAACAGAGCATACCGAGGGAATAGTAGAATTATAAAGGTTTACAGCATGGAAACAGGCCCTTCAGCCAAACTTGTCCATGCCATCCTTATCTTTTTCTTTTTAAACCAAACTAATTTCAAATGCCCATATTTGTCCCATATCCCTCCATAACCAATAAAACTGAACAAAATTGAGCGAGAAAAAGATTTGCATGATTATGTGAGCACTGAAGGTTCATAATCAATGCACAGAAGTTGTAGCTAAAGTTAACATGATACTGACTTATATTAGTAGAATAATTCAGCATAAACTGAAGGATACCATCTTGTTGCTTGTTTCACTATATCTGGATATCACTATATCCTTCTTGTTTTGGCCACACCAATACGTGGTGAATAATATAGTAGCTTGAATCAGTTTTGAATTACTGCCAAATTCAATGCAGTTAATCCTGATTGAAATAATAGGAGGCAATTTTTTGACCTTGTTGTGCAATATGCAGAACACAACAATTCCAGAAAATAACATGTTGGCCTAAAAATATGTTCCGCGTCTGGTGCCATATTGATCTGACCTCTTTCTGCTGGTGCAAAGAGGATCGCTCCCAGAAAGAGCGCAAGCCAGATCAGCATGAGATTGATTTGATTTCAGTCTCATTAACAAGTTGAGCACGGGATCGTTCCACCTCCCAAAATGTTCCCACCTCTGACATCACATGGACACAAATCACTACTGGCCTCCACTATCAGAGACCAGGCACAAAGACATTGAAGCCCCTGCATGGTTGGGTGTATGGTCTAGCAGTGCCCATTGGGCAGTGCCTAACTGAGGACGCCAACCTGGCACATTGGCAGTGCCCACCAGATAACCTGGCAGTGCCAGTTGGATACCACTAGTATGCTGGGACAGTGTCAAGGGTATGAAGGCTGAGTAGGGTTCATGAGTGGGGGCTATGTTTATTGTCTATGACAAGGGTAGGGTTGAGTAGGGACTATGAAGGGGGGTGCTATGCAGGGAGGTAATGCAGAGTGTTGGGAGGGGTCATGAAGAGGTGATCATGATGGGGGAGGGTGATGTCAGGGGCCATTTTGGAGGTCAGGTAGGGGGGTCCATTGGAAGGGTCCGAATGCTCCGATGCTAGCAATCAGTATCAGAGCGGAAGTACTTGCCACTGCTGATGGGATGTGAGCTTACTATCATATTTAGCCCCCTCCGTTTGTGTTATCATTCTCCCAAAAACTGACTGAGTGAGGGAGGATTGCAGTCTAGATGAACCAGTACTGATCAAGACTTGGACAAGTCGCAGAGCTGGGCCGAGAGGTGGCAAATGGAGTTTAATGCGGAAAAGTGTGAGGTAGTTCACTTTGGCAGGAATAACAAATGTGTAGAGTATAGGGCTAATGATAGAACTCTTAATAGTGTTGATGAACAGAGGGATCTTGGTGTATATGTGCATAGATCCCTGAAAGTTGGCAATCAAGTCGATAAGGTTGTTAAGAAGGCTTACGGAGTCTTAGCTTTTATTGGTAGGGGGATTGAATTTCAGAGCCGCAGTGTCATGTTGCAACTATACAAAACTCCAGTGCGGCCGCACTTGGAGTATTGCGTACAGTTCTGGTCCCCGCATTATAAGAAAGATGTGGAGGCATTGGAGAGGGTACAGAGGAGGTTTACCAGGATGTTGCCTGGTATGAAGGGCAGGTCTTATGAGGAGAGGCTGAGGGATTTGAGGTTGTTTTCGTTAGAAAGGAGGCAGCTAAGAGGGGATCTTATCGAAACATATAAGATGATTAGAGGTTTAGATAGGGTGGACAGTGATAGCCTTTTTCCTAGGATGGAGAAAGCTAGCACGAGGAGACATAGCTTTAAATTAAGGGGTGGTAGTTATAGGATGGATGGCAGAGGTAGGTTCTTTACCCAGAGGGTGGTAAGGGTATGGAATGCCCTGCCTGCTGCAGTTGTAGATGCGCCAAGTTTGGTGGCGTTTAAGAGGTTAGTAGATAAGTTTATGGATGAAAAGGGAATGGTTTAGGTTAGAGGATCATTGCTTTGTCTTAATTGGTTGGCGCAACATCGAAGGCCAAAGGCCCTGTTCTGCGCTGTAATGTTCTATGTTCTATGATCACTTGTGGTATTTTTGTTGTTATGACACTTCTCTGTGGGGGACGTGATGGGGCGCAATGGGGGAACAAAATCCTGCCTATTGTCAGGATGATCATCGGGAAGTAAAGGAAAGAAGAAGGAGATTTTTGAAATTGGAATCTATGTGTAAGCTGCAAATGAATCTGAACTGGTGTACAGTGTGAACTGTTCATTTTCAGGATAATCATTTGACATTTTAAATGGTTCAAATGCATAAAATCTGTATTTGAATAAAGAACATTTAAATGGGATAAGTAGTAAGAACGTTCTTGTCTGTTTACTGAAACAAACAACTATTTGTGGGATCTGACTTCTCTAGTTGAAAGAATGTGGCTCGTCTGAACGTGAATGACTTAAGAAACAAGAAGGTTCCAGTAATTCCAATACTTTATGAAATATTCAGATAATAAGTTGTCTCTTTTTTTTGGTATTAACTCATCTACTGAAACAATGGACAATGGAATCATTAAATGCTTGTTACATGTCATGAGGTTGTATATAGGCTGACAACCAACTCTTTAATAAATGAAGGAACGTGCTGTGGCAAGACCTTAAGCTCATAACAGCTCTGATCCTAGGAAATTTTGATTTATGATGTGATGATTAAGATATTAATCCGGATTGAAGAGGAAGTTGTGCTGTTTCACTTCAGTATTTTAATACCAATGCCAACTACTGGAAATTTCACAATGTCTTCTTGCGGTGGCATTTCAATTCATTGGAAAGTAAATTGAGAAGGAAATTATTGTACACAGACTTCAGCAATGAACAAGATATTTAGGGTTTAAAATATTCATTGTCAATTATAGAACATAGAACATTACAGCGCAGAACAGGCCCTTCGGCCTTCGAAGTTGCGCCGACCAATTAGGAACAAGCAGTGACCCTCTAACCTAAACTATTCCCCTTTCATCCATAAACTTATCTACTAACCTCTTAAACGCCACCAAACTTGGCGCATCTACAACTGACGCAGGCAAGGCATTCCATACCTTACCACCCTCTGGGTAAAGAACCTACCTCTGACATCTGTTGTAAAACCACCACCCCTTAATTTAAAGCTATGTCCCCTCGTGCTAGCTTTCTCCATCCTAGGAAAAAGGCTATCACTGTCCACCCTATCTAAACCTCTAATCATCTTATATGTTTCAATTAGGATCAATGTTAAAGATAAAATTGCAAGCCACATTTCATTGTTCATGAAATTAGGACTATCAAGATAAAATTGATAGATTGCAGCAGCATGTGGCACAGTGGTTAGCACTGCTATCTCACAGCACCAGAGACATAGGTTTGATTCCCTGTTTGGGTCACTGTCTGTGTGGAGTTTGCAAATTCTCCCTGTGTCTGCGTTGGTTTCCTCCAACAATCTACAGATGTCTACAGAAAATGCAGATGTGTGGAATTGAGGGTGATTTAGCTAATTGGATTAGGAATTGGCTGGCAGATAGAAGACAGAGGGTGGTGGTTGATGGGAGATATTCATCGTGGAGTTCGGTGACGAGTGGTGTGCCTCAGGGGTCTGTTTTGGGGACCCTGCTGTTTGTAATTTTTATAAATGATCTGGATGAGGGTATTGAGGGATGGATCAGTAAATTTGCAGATGATACTAAAGTTGGTGGTGTGGTAGATAGTGAAGAGGGGTGTTTTAGTTTTCAGAGTGACTTGGACAAGTTGCAGAGCTGGGCCGAGAGGTGGCAAATGGAGTTTAATGTGGAAAAGTGTGAGGTAATGCACTTTGGCAGGAACAATAAATGTGTAGAGTATAGGGCTAATGGTAGGGCTCTTAATAGTGTTGAGGAACAGAAGGATCTTGGTGTATGTGTCAATAGATCCTGAAAGTAGGCAGTCAAGTGGATAAAGTTGTTAAGAAGGCATATGGAGTCTTAGCTTTTATTGGTAGGGGGATTGAATTTAGGAGCCGCAGAATCATGTTGCAACTGTACAAAACTCTAGTGCGGCCGCACTTGGAGTATTGTGTGCAGTTCTGGTCCCCACATTATACGAAAGATGTGGAGGCATTGGAGAGGGTACAGAGGAGGTTTACCAGGATGTTGCCTGGTATGGAGGGCAGGTCTTATG
The DNA here is from genome assembly GCA_024679065.1 of Sphyrna mokarran. Classification (NCBI taxonomy): domain Eukaryota; kingdom Metazoa; phylum Chordata; class Chondrichthyes; order Carcharhiniformes; family Carcharhinidae; genus Sphyrna; species Sphyrna mokarran. The sequence continues at coordinate 101,939,055 of JAGIQG010000001.1, read as the reverse complement.
AAGAGAGGCTGAGGGATTTGAGGTTGTTTTCGTTAGAAAGAGGCGGCTAAGAGGGGACCTTATCGAAACATATAAGATGATTAGAGGTTTAGATAGGGTGGACAGTGATAGCCTTTTTCCTAGGATGGAGAAAGCTAGCACGAGGGGACACAGCTTAAAATTAAGGGGTATGAGTTATAGGACGGATATCAGAGGTAGGTTCTTTACTCAAAAAGTGATTAGGGAGTGGAATGCCCTGCCTGCAGCTGTTGTAGATGCGCCAAGTTTGGTGGCGTTTAAGAGGTTAATTGATAATTATATGGAAGAGAAGGGAATGGTTTAGTTTGGAGGGGCATTGCTTTTTATTTTGGTCGGCACAACATCGAAGGCCGAAGGGCCTGTTCTGTGCTGTAATGTTCTATGTTCTATGTTCTAATCTAAGTATGTGAGGGTTGGGTGGATTGGCCATTGCCCCTGAGTGTCAGGGGGACTAACAAGGGTAAATGTATGGGAATAGGGTCTGGATGGAAATGTTGTCGGTACAGACCCGATGGGCTGAATGGCCTTCTTCTGCACTATAGAGTTCTACAATTTCTATTATCTTCATCACTCTTGTACATTTTCAAGACCTGAAAATGGAATGAAAAGGGAAGAGCTGGAATATTCTAGTAATAGTTTAATAGATTGTCTATTTTGACAATATATTTATGAGCTACAAATCAGAATTGGGATAATTTCAAAATTGAGGCTTTTTTTCCTAAACTAAGGTCTTTTCAACTCTCCTTGGATTTAAAAAAAAAGGCTAAATTAGAGCTTTAAAAGTGGATAATATTATCCTGACAATGAGATAATGATCTGAAACATGGGCCATGATTAATCCATCACAACCCACAGCTTTTCTGGCAGATCACGCAGATCTGGCAGATGTCTCTAGCCTTGTTCCGGGATTAGCTCATCTGTCAGGAATGCATGCGCATCTCCCAGAACCGGTGAACAGTCGTTGGTCAGATCACTCTGGAAACTGGCGGAAAGGGAATCTGTTTTTAATAAGTTTTTAAATATATTTTAAATCTAATTATCGGGATCTTTCTGGTTCCAATTGAAGCTCCCACTCCTCTAAGAGTACTTCATTCTGCTGGGTTTTAGACTAGCTCCCCATGTTTGGGGAACTAGTGGGTGACCCTGCGGGAATGAAGGGGAGGTCAATCAAGGCCTCCCAGGGGTTAGGTACCTGTCCTTTGGCACAGCTCAAGAGACAAACTGCCCGTGCCCAGGGGCACATTTGCACTGCACACCAGGCATCAGGCAGTGCCAAGAGGGTAGGGCCTATTGTGGGCAGAGCCTAAAAGCAATCGGTGGGGATGGGGGGGTTCCCGCTGGCACTCCACACGGGGATCGGTCTAGGCTAGAGGGAGGGAAGCAATTGGGGTGGGCAGGGGGTGTGTGGTCTGCTGGTGAGGCCTGCCTCCCGGGAGGGGAGCCTGACCCAAGGGAGTCAGCAGGGGAGGTCTGCTGACGTGAAGAGGGTGGAGGGATTGCTGCTGCTGAGGCGGGATGTTGTACATAGGGGCGTTCCAGGATGGGGAGGGGGGTGGATGTCAGGGCTGGCCTGGGAATTGTTGTGGGGGCTTCGATCAGGCAATGGAGGAAGATGGAGAGGCAGAATTGTGGGGCTATGAGAAGATACTGAAGTCAGGAGCTACAAATTTCAGTAACAGTTTTGGAGATTTTAAATATTAATTTAAAACATAAAACAAAAGGAAAAAAACGTAAACACACAAGATTACATTTGCACAATTAGCAGCAGCTTTATAGGGAATTCTCCAGAAAGGATTCCTACTTGGTTAGACTCGTGGATAAATATCATTTTATGCAACAGTCCTTTACAAATATTCCAGTGATATTACCACTATTTCACTATTGCTGTAGGGGAGGTATATCACAAGGCTCCCACTCCCAAGGCTCTGTCTCCCACTCTGCTGTGGAAAATTCCAAAAACTTTAAAACAAAGCATTGCTTTTTGAAAAAAATAGGCATTTTTCTGGATTGGCTGATGATTGCTCACTTTACAGTTCTGTCTCGACGCAGACCACTCCAGATCTTACATAGTTACTCCTAGCTTAGCTCTCACTCTCACCTGTAGTATTCTTTTGCCTCTTTCATGTTTGAGTCCATTGTTCTTCACCCTTCTTTGAAATTTACCTTTCTCAGAATATGAAAATCTTTTATGTTCTGCTAATGGCCACCACTTTAAGTAAAAGATAAAATTTCATAACCTTGCCTTATTTATTTATGAGCTTTTTTCACATTGTAGACCTTTTTTATTCCTCTTTGAAGTTTAATAATTCAACACAGCAAACATTCTTTATCTCCTAATGCAAAGTTCTACCCATTTACCTGTGGAATATCCAACTTGATAATAGTTATTTCAAATGTCTGCTTTTTACACCTAACCTCTTTGATGTCCTCAACTTTGTTGACACCCAGTCTTTAGTTTCACTCAATTGATCATACACAAAGACACACTTAGACACAGAATCACAGCCACAAGCCTGATTTCCACATCACACAACAAAGTCCCAAAATATTAATTACTACCCTTTTCTTCATGACATCCATGGTTATATTAAAAAAAAAGTGATACCGGGATTTTGATCCTATGATAATGAAAGAACAGCGATATAATCACAAACAAGATTGGTATGTGGCTTGGGAGGGGGGGACTTGGAGACTGTAGTGTTCCCATCCATTGGCTGCCCATTTAGCTTTAGCTGGTTTGGAAGATGCTAGAAAGAGGCTTTCGTGAGTTGCTGGAGTGCATTTTGTAGATGGTACACACTACTGCCACTGTGTGTTGGTGATGGAGGGTGTGAATGTTGAAGTTGGTGGATGGGGTGCTGATATAGTGTGCTGCTTTGTCTTGGATGGTGTTGAGCTACTTGAACGTTATTGGACCTGCTCTTGTCCAAGCAAGTGGAGTGTATTCCATTACACTCCTGAATTATGTCTTTTAGATGGTGAACAGGCTTTGAGGAATCTGGTGAGTTACTCACCACATAATTCCAGTCTCTGGTCCTTGTAAACAAATGCAAATAAGTTTCTGATTAATAATAACCCCATCATGTTGATAGTGGAGGTTTCAGCAGCAGCGATGCCATTTAATGGCAAGGAGAGATGGTTTGATTTGCTTTTGTGCAGCACAAATGTTATTTGCCACTTATCAGCCCTGGCCTAAATGTTGTCAACCCTTGTGGAATCTATGTATAGGCTGCTTCAGTGTCTGAGGAGTTGTAAATTATATTGATTATTGTGTAGTCATCAGTTTGATTGTGCTAGCATAGAATATTTACAGAGTCTGCTGAAGTAAGGAAGACAATCCTATAATGGCTTCAACTTTCCATGAGATCTACCAGAAAGAGCAAGATCGTGAGACAATGCATCATTTGAGATCGTAATAAAATACTTCTCACAGACAGCATCCTTTCATTACTTGTGAGGTGATTGTTGATTTCATAAAATCATAGAATCCCTACAGTATAGGAGGCCATTCAGCCAATCAAACCTGCACCAATAATAATCCCATCTTATCTCAAAAGTCTTGCATAATTACTCTGCTAATCTCCCTAAAACTAGGGTCAATTTTAGCATGGCCCAGCAACCTAATCTGCACATCTTCGGATTGTGGGAGGAAACTGGAGCACCCAGAGAAAACCCACACAGACATGGGGAGAATGCCTGTCTGGAATTTGCACAATCACCCAGTCTGGGAACTGAACCCGGATGACTAACGCTGTGAGACAGCAGCTCTAAACCACTGTGCTACCCATGCCACCTTTAATTTCTTGGAAGTCATTTCATATGTATAACACTTCAATCGCCTTCAGCTCTGCATCCCTGCCGACAGCCTTCACCACATCATGGCAGCAGCTTATGCAGGTCCACCTTTATCTTTACTGATGGGTCATACTATCCACAACAGCTCCAACAGCAACAGGAACAACAGCAGCAATAAGCGCTGCCTTCCCCTCAACCATCTGTCCCTCAATAGGGCAGACAGGATGAAAACTGAGCTCAATGAAGTAGACAAGACCCCAACCCAGAATCTATGGGCAGAGAATCAGCTTTCTCGGCATATCAGAGCAGCAGTACCTTAGGAATCTCTCATTCTCAAGCCAGGTCATTGCTGACATTGTAGCCTCTTGGAACAAGATCTCCTTCCCAGGTGAACAGATGGGCGCACATTGCCATTGGCCAACAGGTTGCCTGTCATTATCAGGACAACTTACCTCTTCTGCAGCTCCCTGCAGCCTCTCCCAGTCTCACCCCCATCGTTCCCTCACACCTTATGATGAGTGTCCATAATGGTTTGTGTGTTTTGGAGGGAAAGGATAACATTTCTGCAGGCTTCAAGAGGGAAAGAATTTAAGAGTCAGTATGAGTGTTAGGTACTGAGATATGGATGGCAGTTGACTGCAGAGAGAGGAATGAGTGTTTGTAAGATGTGCATATAGGAGATTGCTGAGACAATATCAGTCTTGTCTATGCCATTCTTCTTTCCAGTCCTCCTGAGGTCCTGAGTCCTCCTGTCTTAGGTTGGAGAGGCCAGATTTCTCAGTCATTTCCATCTATCCATGCTTATCCTTGGGAAATGTCACAACATCACAGCCCATCAACACCACACAAGGTAAGGGTCAGATCCCCAGGTCTTCTTCCCATTTCTGTGATTGTTGCAGTCTCAAGCACTGACGAACAGTTGTAATTTGATTGGTGATCATTTTATTTAGGAATCCTTCCTTTGGCAGAAGAGATTCCATCCATCTTTCCTGATTGGCTGGGGAGGATCTGGCCTTCTTCATTGAAACCGGGATTGCCATTCTCCCATCGCAATCTGCAACTTTTCTGGTGGGTTCTGATGGGAGATGTGCATGGCTGGTCTTGTACCAGGATTTGCATATGCGCCGGGACACATGTACATCTCCCAGAGCTGGTGAACAGTCGCCAGTCAGACCACGCTGGAAACTGATGGGAAGGCAGGTGAATCTTTTTTAAATGTATTTTAAATATGTGTTAAATCTAATTATTGGGAACTTTTGGGTCCCAATTGAATCTTCTACCCTGCCAGAAATATTTCATTCTGACTGTGTTTACACTAGCTTCCTATGTTCAGGGAACTAGCAAGAGACTTCCGTTGGAATGAAAGAGAGTCAATCGGGATGCCCCAGGAGGTCAGGCTGCAGTGCCAGCCTGTGCATACGCAAATCCCAGTACAAGACCAGTGATGCGCATCTCCCATCAGAACCCACCAGAAAAGTTGCAGATTGCGATGGGAGAATGGCAATCCCGGTTTCAATGAAGAAGGCTAGATCCTCCCCAGCCAATCAGGAAAGATGGATGGAATCTCTTCTGCCAAAGGAAGGATTCCTAAATAAAATGATCACCAATCAGATTACAACTGTTCGTCAGTGCTTGAGTGCAACAATCACAGAAATGGGAAGAAGACCTGGGGATCTGACCCTTACCTTGTGTGGTGTTGATGGGCTGTGATGTTGTGCACAACCCACCAGAAAAGTTGCAGATCACGATGGAAGAATGGCAATCCCGGTTTCTTCAACTAATCAAGAAGGCCAAAATGCTCATGCCCAGGGGACACCATAGCACTGCCCATCAGGGATTGGCCAGTGCCAGTTAGGCAGGGCCTAATGTGAATGGGGCCCGGGGGGGGGGGGAGAGGGGGGGGGGTGGGATGGGGGGGGGGGGGGGGGGGAGGGGGGGGGGGATGAGTCCCACTCTGCAGACAGGATCATTCTGGAATGGAAGTGGGGGCAACAATTGGGGCGACTGGGGGGTGTGAATGGGCTGTGAAATGTTGCACTCCAGGACAGGAGCAGTCAGGGCTGGCCCAGGAATTGTGTGTGAGCCGCGACTGGGCCGTGGGAGAGACTGGGAGAGCAGCATTGTGGGGATCCCAGGCTAGCCAGCGATCCAGCTGACCAGCAAACAGGGAGTCTGACAGATCGGGACCATTGCACGTGTGCAGAATTCCAGAACTGCTGAACTCCAGGCCCTGGCTCCTGCGTTTTTAATGATATTCACAACTGGAACCTCTGCAGTGTGCAGAGTACAGAGAAGTTGAACTGAGGAAACAGTTGGGATTTAGAACAGTTTTTCCACCAATTCAGCGTTTTTGGGAAAATGGCGGACCAGAGTTGGGATTATAATTAGTTTGCTTTGAGAGAAAGCAACAACTGGGTTCAGACATCTGTGAATCTGGATCCTAATATGGAAATGGTACCTGCACTCCAGAAGGGACTGAAATAAAATGATGTGGCCCTTTGTCAATGCATTGTCGATACAGGACGTCCCTTCTCCTCTGAATCTACACTACCAGGACCACCAATGCTGCCTCTCAATCAAGCCCCAGAGTCATAATGGACATTTTTGCTGTATGCATGCCAGTGTGCATCACTCCCTCAGTGTAAGTGGCTGAATTGAACACATGTATAATACTGTTCTATGATTAGTGCTTGAATGCCAAACTCGTTGGTGTCTATTCTAGCAACTTCAGGCAAATTCAAATCTTGGTAATCAGCAGTTCAGATCAAAGTTATGTGCTAAAACCAAACAGTCTGATTAGCACAGCACCCAGTCACTGTTCGCTTTCACCGTTCCATTCTTCCTGTTCCTGTTCTGGGTGCAGACAGCTGATGGCAAACTTTAGCTATAACAGCGTGTTATTTGTAGTCACAAGCTGTGACAAGAGTTAGAGGTTTCAGATTTAAAAATCTGACAGTCAGGTACACAAGATGTCAGGATCTGATTTTTATGAGCTTATTTCTGAAATCTAGGTGGTCTTGCAAACAAAGAGAAGTTATTCTTGACAAAACCACCAGGGAATCCATGATGAGACCACCAAGGTTTAGCAGCAGACACACCCTTGGGTTACTTGCTCATTTTACACACCCTCTTCTCCACCCTCAGCACAGTGGTGTAAAATAAATAAAACCTTTTTCATTAGACCACAAAAAAGAATGTGATGTTAGGAAACCTATTACTTCCACCATATTCAAGGGAAAGATCTGGGAAAATTACAGCTAGAAAAAATATTTTTTCATCATTCTTGTGTTGTATATCTAGAGGGAATATAGCAAAGACCAAAAAAGTAGGCAAAGATATGCCAAAGTCTTAATCAAAGTTCCATGGGCCTGAGTTTTCACTTTGCACTATCTTTTACCTGGCCAGAAATGTAGGAGGGGAAGTTCTGGGTTTGGCCAGCCCAGATATTCCACATCCTTTGTTTCTCAACTGTGGGCCAGATAATTGACAGTCCACTAAAGATGTAAGAGAGTTAAACTTCAAAAATACTAATTTCTGGATTACTCCCAGAACCATATCCCAGTGTGTTAAGAACAGTAAAAAGAGTAATAATTGACTCGAGGAATAGTGCAAGAAGAAGGCTTTTCATTTTTAGAGCATTGAAATCAATTCTGGAGCTTATGGTTTAGGTTTGAATTGTGTCTTGAGCCCCAAAAAGAGGCATTTTTGGACAAAGTTTGATACCTTCCCCCTCCACAAAGAGAATACATGACCTATGGCACAGATGGAGTCATAGATTCATACCTTGCAGAAGTAGGCCATTAGGCCCATCAAAGTCTGCACCAACCATAATCCCACCCTGGTTTTATCCCCGTAATCCATGCATTTACCCTGGCTAGCCCTCCTGACACTAAGGGGCAATTTATATGGCCAATCCGCCTAACCTGCACATCCTTGGGCTGCAGAAAGAAACTGAAGCAACTGGAGGAAATCCACAGAGACATAGGGAGAATGTCTGTGTGGCATCTGCACAGTCACCCAAGGCAGGAATTGAGCCTGGGTCTCTGGCACTGAGAGGCAGCAGTGCTAACCATTATGCCACCATACTGCCTACATGTATCCACTTTCCAAAGATGGAACTCCTGCACTGCATTTCTCAATATAAGTGCAAACCATGAGGACAGGCAGGCATCTGAGCTTTGCCCACAGTATCAAGGGCATCTGCCAGTTGTGTTTACATTGAGAGCCATTTCTCTGACAACACAATGTGACCATTACACCCAACAAAGAAGAACAGGATAGCAATGCACAATTGGTTTGAAATATTAAAAGTACTTTTTAAAAGGAAAGGCACAAGCATGAAATTGCAGCACTGTTCTCATTGCTGTAGACAAAATTTTCCAACACGTACTCTGTGCCAGCTCCGCTCCTTTTAGGGATCAGAGAATGACTAAATTATCCCATTCCTTTTGAAAGAAAAAGGGGACTATAAAACAGTTAGCATATAAACCTTCTTCCAAATTGTTCATTAAAGGTCCTGCAATAATTATTTAATTATTACCAGCATTAATTCTAAAAGGGTTCTTCCATCCTATCTCTTATCTTGGTTCTCATTAAGAAAACTGACATGTTTAATATCAAAGCATTATTCTTCAACTCCAAATAATCAATTTATTTCCTTTCAAATGGTCCTTTCACCACCCAAATCATAATTAGGAATGGAACAGAATTTCACTGCTATTATGTAGATTGGACAACAACTTATGGCAAGCCCATCGTTTCCAATCATTACAAATTGCTGTATGATTCACATTGCTTCACCATTAGCTTTGCATTAATGATATCTCTCCACTTTCATCTCGTGTGTTTCAAGGAGCTGTTACATTTACACCTTAATTGTTCATTGAACCCATCGCAGAAAGTTAACTCTAGTAAGTTACTTTCCAGCGACCTATTAAAAGTTAGAGAACATGTTTAATTCTGCAATTACAGAAAATTCCCTAATGCAGTTTGTATATTTTTTCTTATAAGTTTCTAAAAATCAGTATTTGGTGGATTATTGACATTGATAGGCAGATCGCTAAGCACTTAGTTACTTGAATTATATTTATACGTGTATTGGTCTATTAATGCTTTCTTCGTGGGAAGCTGCTGAATAATTCTAGTCGTGTTCTAGCAAGATTCTACCAGTGAATAAGAACTATAGTATTACAACCACAAAGGTATATTAGCTGAGAGATTTGACCTAACTTACATGAATCATATCATCCAATGATCTAAGCAGGTATATACAAGCACAGGGTAGGTTGCATTCTTTGTAAACATTTACTCTGAGTCACCTTTTATTGGAATGTTTGTGTTGTAACACTTTCGAATAGAGCAAGAGCGGAACAGCCTTAACGTCTCTTCCTTGATTTTTTTTCCCTGATCATGTAATAATCAGTTCCAGTTAGCTTGATGTTCCTGTTTTCCAACATGCTGTGATTTGTTTGACCTGATACACACACCCTCAAATGCACTGATCCTTCATGTAAGCAGAGTAATCAGGATAATTTCACTTTGAAAATTGAGTTTCCAAGCTGTCTGTAAAGTATTAGCACCAAAGATGTTCTAAATATGTTCATTAAAAGACACGTCGGCAGAAGTCAAATATGCACGGGATTATTATTCACTGTTCCTTTTGTTAAATCTCCTTCAGTTTCACATTTGCCTTCTTTGGTTTAACAGTTTGAATTGCAGAATCCTTGCTTTCATAAATGAAAATCTTTTTAATGGATACCACATCCTTCTCAGACAACCATTCCTTCTCAATTGAACATAACTTTATTGAGAGTTGTTCTCTTTTAATATTGACCAAAGATTATCTACTGATTTAACTTGTAGTCTATTTTGCTACTTTAACATAGTCAACTATAGCCAACTCAATATTCATAGCTTTGAAACAGCCATTACTTAAGTCTAGCATACTAGTTTCAGACCAAGTTTCTCATCCTCAAACTGAATGTATGATTCTTACATTTTGGTCACTCATTCCTAAATTATCTTTTTCTATGTGATTATTAATCAGATGTACAATAACCTGTTCCCTGGATGGTTACAGAATACATCATATGAGTAATAACAGCGAGAGTGTGACAGAAGATACAGAGCATCCAAGCATAAGAGAGAACCAACAAATAGTCAATATGGAAAAAAATTGCAAAAAGACAGAATTAAAGACTCTATATAAACGTATGAAGCATTCTGAATTGGATGAATGATTTGCAAGCAGAGATGAAAATTAAAAGTATGACATGATAGCCATTGGAAAGATATGTTTACAATGTAGTCAACATTGGGAACTGAATACTCAAGGATATTTGACATTTTTCAAGAATAGAGAGGAAAGGAAAGGGGGTGAGGTACCTCTGTTAATAGAGAATGAGGTCAGTATAAAGGAACTATCTTGATTACATTTTATGAACACATCCTATGGGTTACTTTTACCAATTCAATTCATCCCATCTATTTGAAGATTGAATTAACCCATGATTATTAAAGTATCCTTCTTACAAGCCCCATTCTTTTTTGATTTATACTCTGTGCTACAGTACACTATTGTTAAGGGGCATATGAGCTATTCTCAGCAGTGATTTATTTCCCTTGTGCTTCTAATCTCCACCCTGAACTGATTCTACATTTTATCCTCTAAGACAAGATTATTTCTCAGTGTTATTTCAATCCCTTCCTCAATTGACAGACATCGCCTCCCCACCCCCTGGAGTACTGCGATGGATCATCAAGGCTGCTCATTTTTAGTTCCTAATTAAGGTCTTGAGTAGAGCTGAGGGCCTGGATGGCTGAGGGAGTCAGTCGCTTGGCAGAGCTCCAATGCAAGAACAAAGAACAGCACAGTAAACAGGCCCTTTGGCCCTAGAAGCCCGCGCTGTCCATTTTAACACTCAGAGAGTGCCTTATTGAAGTCTTTCTTCTACCGACGACTTTTGTCTACCTCTTGTGGATTCCACAATAAAGGGGTACAAATTTAGGGAATTATATGTGCACCAGATAAAGGGAGATCCAATTTAGGGACAATTTATTGGCACAAATCAACCTAAAAATCACGTTTTTGGGGTGTGGGAGGAAACTGGAGCACCCGGAGAAAACCCACGCAAGCACAGGGAGAATGTGCAAACTCCCACAGACATTGACCCAAGCCGGAGATCTGACCCGGGTCTCTGTAACTGCACAGCAAACAGTGATAGTCACTGAGCTGTCGTGTTGCCCATCAATTGGTTCAGTTTAAGCGTACACTAGTGGGGTTAGAGAGTAGTGATGATCAGTGCATGACAACTGAATAACAATCTGGAGAGAGCACTCATTCTAGGTTTGACAGAAGGATGATCTGCTGCAATTTCCTCACCTTGGTGATTGCCACTGACTTCACCATTATTGCAGAAACATGTCACGTCCTTCTCTAGCCAGCTCAATGGTGCCATTTTCGAAGGGACCCTGATGTCTGGCACTCCATCCCCCGTCTGGGAGCTCTTCCTTTTGCTATATATGATCTTGTCTCCATTAAGACAGGTGGAATGAGTCTGAGCACGCAAATGCCAGGGCTGATTAGGATGCTAAGTTGAATGTATGTTCAAGTGGAGCTATAGATGGGATGAGGAGGCAGAGAATATGAAGTCAGATGTAAGGATGTGAGTGGTGATGACCACTGAGTGGACAGTGAGTGAAATCCCTGTGGATGTGCGATGGGCTTGCAAGTATGGAGTTGAGATGGTTAACTTATCCTAGCAGAATAGATAAGATCATTCATCCTTTTCGTGAGCTGTGTTAGTGCTGATCACTGCTGCCACTGCCTCACAAGTGGATTTGTGATCTCCAGCTGCCACAGCAAGATAGAGAACATCACAACAGAGTTCCACAGTATTACAGCCACTCACGTGGAGCTGCTGTCTTCTTAGCTTTTTGGGGGCCATTTCTGCATTGTGTTGTGGGCTGCTTGGGTTGAGATAGATGTACGCGGTGTTATTTAAATTTGATTCCCAGAGTGAGGAAAGACTGAGGTCATGGTATACTGTGAGAATTTGAGACCACCAGCCTACAATCTGGCCTGCTTCCTGCATATTTAATAAGGCAAGAAGCAGATGATACAACATAAAAACTGTCATTGCAATTTGCAGGAAAAATTTACTTTTCGTACCTGCTGCCGTACTGAATGAAATTCAAGGAAAATTTCACCCTTTGTGTTTTTACAGATTTTCCTACTTGGTTTCTGTTTGCTGGTGCATTCTTGTTAGCAAGTTCTGTCCCTTCTGTCATACTCTTGTTTTCATTACCATTATTGCTACCCTATGTCATTGTCTTGTCATTTTGTATTAGCTTTTTAAATCTCCCCTCACACAAGTTAAATACCTTGTCAAAGCTGTGCTGTAAAAAGGAAGGTAGAGAGAAAATAGGCAAATATACACCAGTAAGCCTGACATTGGTAGTGGGGAAAATTCTAGAATCCAATATCAAAGATTTAAGGCAAAACATTTGGAAAACAATAACAAGATTGGACAGAGTCAGCATGGATGTACGAAAGAGAAATCACGCTTGACAAATGTACTGGAATTCTTTAAGTACATAACTAGTACAGTTGATGAAAGGCAGCCAGTGGATGTAGTTTCTTTGGAATTTCAGAAAGCTTTTGAAAAATTCCCACAAAAGAGATCAGTATGAAAAATTAAAACATACAAGATTAGGAATAGTATATTGAGATGGATAGAAAACTGGTTGGCAGACAGGAAACAAAGAGGAATAAATGAGTCTTTTCCTAAATGACAGGCAGTAACTAGTGGGATACCACAAGGATCAGCGCTGCGTCTCCAGCTATTCAATATATGTATTAATGATTTAGATGAAGGAACTAAATGTTGTGTCTCCAAATTTGCAAATGTCACAAAGCTGGGTGGGAGGGGTGAGATCTGAAGAGGATGCAAAGATTCTTCAGTGTGCTTTCAACAAATTGAGTGAGTGGGCATGTGAATGCTAAAGCAGTGTAATTTGGATATATATGGGGTTATCCACTTTGATAGCCAAAATAGGAAGGTAGATTACCATCTGAATGGCCATAAATTAGGAAAGAGGAATGTGCAACGAGACTTGGGTGTCCTCATACACCAGTCACTGAAGGTAAAAATGCAGATACAGCAGCCAGTAAAAAAAGCAAACTGTATGTTGGCCTTTATAGTGAGAGCATTTGAGTACAGGAGCAGGGATGTCCTGATGCAATTATACAGGGCTTTGGTGAGGCTACACCTGGAATATTGTGTGCAGCTTTGGTCCCCTTATCTAATGATGGATGTTCTTCATCTAAAGGAAGTGCAGTGAAGGTTTACCAGACTGGTTCCTGGGATGGCAGGACAGACATATGAAGTGCTTGAGTCAGTTCAAAGGATAGAGGGGGAAGGCAGGATCAGTTGGACAATCAACCATGATCATAATGAATGGCAGGCACAATATGCCAGGAGCAGGTTTGAAGGACCAAATAGCCTCTTCCTGCTTGTATTTTCTGTTCCTGTGTGTAAAGCTGTATATGGACTGGACTCAACACGTTAACTGTTTTGTTCTTCATAAATGCTGCCAGACCTGCTGAGTTGACCTAGCATTTCCCCTTTTTATCTCCATCAAACTGACATTCTTGTGTCATGCTTCGTGAACCAATATAGGTCAATGAATACAGGAATGATAGATGAAAGGGATATCATACATTCCTGGTCATGATCTTTCCTATATCTATCATGCGAGGAAAAGACAATCTAATCTCTGATCTAATCTCAGTTGAACCAAGTTAATTTTATCTTTCTGCTCTCTAAGTATCACAGCCTAGGCGCTGATATCAATGTTGTTCATTCCTCTCATAAATTTGAAGCATTGAGATCTGAGATAATGACAGCACCATTATGTCACCACAATACAGGAACATGACTTCTATTAAATGTGATTCAGTACTGATCTTGCTGTGAGTTACGGGCTTAGTTTATTTCACAATATAAAGGGCCTGTAGCCTTCCTAAATCCAACCTTCAATACACTGGCATGGTATATAAATATGTGGCAGGTGGGAGGGGGGTGGTGAAGGAAACTAGGAAGCACTTAGAGAAAACAGACAACCTAAACAACAGTAATTGCTGCAAGCATTAAAAGAAGGGTTTGGACTGGAGATATAGAGCAGAAAGGGGAGCTATTTGTATAAAAATTGGATCTACCCTCTAAAATTTGACTAGGCTTTGGTCCCCTTACAGGGCCAAAGGAGGCCATTCGGTCCACTGAGTCTGCATCAACTCCCTGACAGATCTTCTTACCAGGCCCATCCCCATCTTATCTCTGTAACCCCCATGTTTTTACCTCACTAATCCTCTTAATCTCTGCATCTTGGAGAATATAGAAACAATTTAGCATAGCCAATCAACCTAGCCTGCCAATTTCAAGAGAAAGAGCAAATTAAAGATAGTTTCCTGCAAGATGTTCTATAATGGAATCCATGAAATGTCAATCCATCATGTCCAAGGTAAATTCTTCAAACTGTGTAAACATTTAGAAATTTAAATGATCTCTGGGTAGAAGTCTTGCACTCCTATAGTAGGCTTCCTTGGCATAAAATCACATGATAGCAAATGTTCAGACTGTGGGAGGAAATGGGAGCAACCCCACATAAACTCAGGGAGAACACGCAAACTCCACACAGGCAATTATCTAAGCAGGGAATTGAATTCGGGTCCCTGGCACTGTGAGGCAGCAGTGCTAATCACTGTGCCACCATGCTTTGGGCTACTCATACTGATGTATCTTTGTTTTGATATATATGTATATATATATATGCTCTCTCCTTACACCTCTATAAAATCCCTTAGGACATTTTTCTTTGCTAAAAGTATTATATAAACGCAATTTGATGTCAGAACACTAGAATTAATAGGATTATTTTTCCTTATTGGTGTATTATCTCAGATTCTGCATAATGACATCCCAAAGGGACAATAATCATTCATCATTTTGATCAGAGTGCATTGCATGCTGATGCAATGTTAGTACATATATCAACACATGCAATCAAATATGAGCAGTAGCTGAAACTTTATATTTGTAGATTCTTGTATTCACCTGTGCAAACTACAGGCATTAAATGACATGTGAGCCAATGAATGAGTTTTAACGATAAAATAACCTTGGATGGAACTGTCCAGAGTGTGTCTAAATGCATGTTATCAAAGAATGCCACCCACACAGGAGATATAGAGCTTCAATTATCATATTCTCATCTGATTTGCTCTTGAAAACCTCAGCACTTAATAATGAGGGGGTAGTGAATAAAATGCAAAGAGAAATAGGTCTGCACTCAGATTATTGCTGTACATTATTTTATGTGTTGCCGTCACTTTTCCTTTTAAATTATTATCTTCCCTTCACCTGTCCCACTATCATTGCCGAACAAGCATCCTCTAACACAAAAACAGAATACTGCAGATGACATAAATCTAAAATAAAAACAAAATGTTCTGGAAATTCTTAGAAGTCTGGAATAACTTATGGGAATTGAACGCAAGTTCCTGATGATGTAAGGCAGCATTGCTAACCACTGTGCTGCCATAGAGTTAATGGACCTGATTTGCACTACTGAGGCAGGTACCTTGAGTGAGGAAATGTTCTAACTTGGCAGATTCACTTCGCTTCTCTTTCTCCGGGAGTAGTAGGGGTCACACTGGTGTGAACTTCCAGGCATCTACTAGGACTAGTGAACTACCTTCACACAAGAGAACTCCAGATTGATAGCATTGAAACCCAGCAAACTTTATCCTGTTTGTTTATAAAGTGCATTCTTCAACCACCCATTCCTGCAGGGACCTTATCTGTTTCTTGTTTGTTTGTTTGTCTGTGTTTGTGTGTGTGTTGGGTATTTTAAAAGGGATAGATGGTTACACTTTCAGATTATAAATCATAGTAACCAGCCCTTGTACCTTGTTTGAAAAAACACATTTTGTTTTACATAAACCAATCATTCTGAACCGATTGAAAGAAGCCATCACAGCATCCATACCTCATTAGTATCCATGCCATTTTCCCCTCTTCCTGATGTTATCTGTACAATATCACAAGGCTGGCGACACAGCTGTCTGATAGATTCTTCCTTTCAATTTTGGCTGTACTTTTCAATCACAAAACATTCCATTGTACTTCTTCCAATTACTCCAACTGAAGCTAATCTGCTGCTTAATTTCCATTTCCATTCTTCTGCTACCACTGACCACTGACTGATTCAAGTGTTTGAATCTTCTTGCTTTCTGCAAATTGACACCTATAAAGTTTACTCTTTTACTCTGATCCCTTTCCTATGGCTCAGACTGACGAATATTTATCTCCCTGCCACTTTTATTAAAAAGGTTGATTTGGTCATTTATCTCATTCCTGAAATTTTCTAGTCGTTCACACTTACCATCACTGCCAGTGAGGACAGAAAATTTGGCACTCAGCCAAATCTCTGATCATTGCAGCGGGATCAGAGAATCCCACCAGCATGAGCTGCTGGAAAATTTTGGCCTACATTTCTCAAGAACATAATTGGAAGTGAAGCACTTCAGGTTAAAACACAATATCAATATAAGTCTTTCTTTCTGATCTTTCTTTTGTTTCATTTCCAACCAACTACAGGGCTGGTGAAAATCCACCCAACTGGTTTAGAATCAAATTTTATACAACCCAATAGTCTACGTTTCTTAAAATTGCCTTTAGTAACTCAAATATCACGGAACTAACAGCTTAGCTACTGCAAGAGATCTGAAGTACATATGTTGGTTGCTATGGTGATTTACATGTTGCCTTGGCAGTAAGCAAAAACAGAAATTCTTCTTCCTCCAAAAATCCCAAAGATGACTCATAGGAGTGTTAAGGCATAATGCCAGAAATATAATTCTATTTTAAAAAGAAGAATAATGCTGCATCTTTTAATGGGAGTCAAATATTAGCATATTTATGCCTAAGAAACAAATCCCACATTTTTCAATATTCTGGATCAGCCTTTCATGTGTTCATCAATTTCCCCAAGTTACATGTCAGCCTTAATCTTCCCTGCAACACTGATTAGGGCTTTTTATGGAATTCAATATTTGAATTTCCTGGGGAGAATTTTACAATGTCATTGTGCCTGTCTTGCAGCCAGAAAATGTCGTAAAATTGGGCATGGTGCAACTAGCAGGAATGGCGCCCATTTTGGTGCCCATTCCCATTTTACCAATAAATAAAATCAGCATGATCCGGAGCCCGTCCCAACCAGGCCAAACATCAATTTTTATTCTTTTTTTGCTTTCATCATAATGTCATTAGTAAGATTCACTTCCAAACATCCCAACTCATCCATCTTAACACCTCATTCGCTGCAGCTGGCTCGGTCAGGAAAACACTTCATGTATAAAGTCAGTTTCAGGCACTGGAGCAGAGAGGGTGAGCGAGAAGGTAAGTCTCTGATTTCAAACAGCTCCATGCTGCTCGGGATGGGTTGAGGGGGGGTTGTTTTGTGGCAGCCATGTTGCATTTTGGGTCAGGGTAGCTTGTGGGTGTGTGGGGTGGGAATGAGGGTCTACTGTTGTTCACAGGGGTCCAACTTCAAACTCTCAGCATAGACTCAGCTCAGAACGCTGACCTCGAGTCTTAGCGCTGACTCTGGGTCCTAGTGCTGGCAGCAGCAAGCACTGTCGCTGGTGAGAGTGGGTTGGAAACTCTCTGAAGTGGCAATGCTGCAACCTTAGAACTTTTCAAGCAGCACTGCATGGCTTCTGGGTGTGTGTCTGTGAGTGGGGGAGGGAGGGCACAGGGAAAAGGAGGGCTGTGTTACCATTCTGGCAGGCTATGGAGGAGAGGATGTGGGGAGTGTGTGTTTCTGGGGGACTGTGAGGGCAATTTGGGGAGTGTGTGTTTCTGGGGTCTGTTGGGGGGGGGATAGTGGAAGGTGTCTTGTGGGGGTCTGTTGGGGGCAGGGGGGTTTGGTATGGAGAGTGTATGATACTGGATTGGGGGCGAGCAGAGTTCTTTAACCTCTCCACCTGTCTATCCCCTTTCCCAAATTCCCACCCCCTTCAGATTGCAACGCTACCTTTGATTGTGCTGCTCTAGTTGCTGCAGGAGCTGAGGAGCTGGAGGATGACTTGTGGACAGAGAAGGCCCATGCTTCACAAGTCACAGTTGTAGGAGGAGACGGCCACTGGAGGCAGGACATGGCCACCATTTGCCCTGAGGAAGGAGGCAGCAGAAGAAGGAGGGAGCAGAGACCTTGGCAGTTCTGCACATGAGGGTCCTGTGAGCAGCTATCAAACATCATGCACTGCTGACCACTCTGGCTTCAAAAGGAGACAGTGCAATACCTGTGCCATTGGCACCCAGGTTGATAAAGTTGTTAAGAAGGCATATGGTGTGTTAGCTTTTGTTGGAAGAGAGATTGAATTTCGGAGCCTGAGGTCATGTTGCAACTGTACAAAACTCTGGTGCAGCCGCACTTGGAATATTGTGTACAGTTTTGGTTACCACATTACAAGAAAGATGTGGATACATTGGAAAGGGTGCAGAGGAGGTTTACCAGGATGTTGCCTGGTATGGTGGGAAGGTTTTATGAGGAACGGTTGAGGGACTTGGGGTTATTTTCATTAGAAAAAAGAAGGTTGAGAGGTGACCTAATTGAGGCATATAAGCTGATCAGAGGGTTAGATTGGGTGGATAATGAGAGCCTTTTTCCTCAGATGGTGATGGCTAATACAAGGGGACATAGCTTTAAATTAAGGGGTGGTAGTTATAGGACGATGTCAGAGGTATAGTAAGGGCGTGGAATGCCCTGCATGCAGCAGTTGTGGACTCGCCAACTTTAAAGGTGTTCAAATGGTCAGTGGATAGGCATATGGATAACGTTGGAATAGTTTAGGTTAGAGGGTCATTAGATTGGTCGGCACAATATCAAGGGCCGAAGGGCCTGTACTGCATTGTAATGTTCTAGGTTCTATGTTTATTTGTTGCAAGGCCTGGCATCTTGTGGTATGGGGGAATCACCCGCACCTGGTGGCTGTGAAAGTGACAACCAACTTATACCTTTATACCACTGGGTCTTTCCAGATTTACTCACAGGTCGGAGGCCGAATGCCCATGACTGCTGAAGTGTTCGCCCACAGGAAGGGAACTGTTTTGCCTGGTGATTGTTGAGCGATGCTCATTCATCCGCTGTCGTAGTGTCTGCATGGTCTCCCCAATGTACCATGCTTCGGGACATCCTTTCTTGCAACGTATTAGGTAGACAACGTTGGCCGAGTTGCAAGAGTATGTATCGGTGTACCAAGAAAGGATGTCCCGAAGCATGGTACATTGGGGAGACCATGCAGACACTACGACAGCGGATGAATGAGCATCGCTCAACAATCACCAGGCAAAACAGTTCCCTTCCTGTGGGCAAACACTTCAGCAGTCATGGGCATTCGGCCTCCGACCTGCGAGTAAATGTTCTTCAAGGGGGTCTTTCCAGATTGCCAGTGGAGCTGATGTGGCATTTTCCAACATCCATCCACAAATGTGTCAAGGAAGACCTAAGACCATAAGACATAGAGCAGAATTATGCCACTTGGCCCATGAAGTCTGCTGCGCCATTCAATTGTGGCTAATATTTTTCTCATCCTCATCCTCCTGCCTTTTCCTGCCTATTAAGAGTATAGAAATACAGAGGGACCTAGGTGTGCAAGTACACAAGTCCTTGAAGGTTGCAGTACAGGTGGAGAAGTTGGCAAAGAAGGCTTATGGTGTGCTTGCCTTTATAGGAAGGGGTATAGAGTATAAAAGCTGGTATCTAATGTTGCAGTTGTATAGAATGTTGGTTAGACTGCATTTGGAGTCCTACATCCAGTTCTGGTCGCCTTACTACCAGAAGGATGTGGAGACCCTGGAGAGAGTTCAGAGGAGGTTTACCAGGATGCTGCCTGGTATGGAATAGCTATGAGGAGAGATTGGGCAAATTGGGGTTGTTCTCCCTGGAAAGAAGGAAAATGAGGGGAGATCTAGTAGAGGTGTATAAGATTATGAAGGGTATAGATAGAGTGAACTGTGGGAAAGTTTTTTTTCCCTGGTTGGATACAAAAATCACGAGGGGCCATGGGCTTGCAATGAGTGAGAGAGGCGAGGTATAATTCAGATGTTAGAGGGAGGTTTTTCACACAGAGAGTTGTGGGAGCCTGGAATGTACATTCAAGTGGAGTGGTGGAGGCAGGCATGCTAGAGTTGTTTAAGGCTTACTTAGGCATATGAGCAGACTAGTGATGAAGACTGTTCTAAATAAGGATCAAGAGCCTCAGGATTTTCCTGGGAATCAATAGATTCCTATTGGTCATCCAACATATTGTATGGCTCACCTGTCTTATGTTTGAGCTTCTGGGGATCTTCCGTGATGTCTGCATAAGCTCTGTATGTTTATTGATGTATTTTTTTTTACATCCACAATCTGGCGCACATAAAATTTTCTAAATTTGCACCCCTTTATTGTGGACTCCAAGAGACGTAGGCAAAAGTCATGGGTAGAAGAAGGATTGGAACGAGGCACTTATTGAATGTTAAAATGGCAGCTGGGCTTGTTGGGCCGAAGGGCCTGTTTCCTGTGCTGTGTTGTTCTTTGCTCTTTATTCTTTTCTCCATAACCCTGGATCCCCTTATTAATCTAGAAGTTATCTATCTCTGCCTTAAAGGCACACAATGGCTTGGCCTGCACAGCCTTCTGCAGAAAAGTTCCACAGATTCAACACTTACTGGCTGAAAAAATTCCTCCTAATCTCTGTTTTAAAGAATTGTCCCTTTAGCCTGAGATTGTGCCCTCAGGTTTGAGTTTTTTCCCATGGTCTCTACATCCATTCAATCACGGCCTTGCAGCATCCTGTAAGTTTCAATAGGATCCCCCCCCCCTCATTTTTCTTAACTCCTACAAGTACAGACCCAGAGTCCTCAACTGTTCCTCATATGATAAGGTCTTCATTCCAGAGATCATTCTTGTAAATCTCTTCTGGACCCTTTGCAAATCAGCACATTCTTCCTTCGATATAGAGCCCAGAATACAGGGCTCACAATACTCCAAAAGGGACATCACCAGAGCCTTATAGAGCGTCAGAAGTACACCCCTGCTCTTTTATTCTAGCTGTCTCAACGTGAATGCTAACATTCCATGTGCCTTCCTAACTGCCACTGAACTGCACGTTAACCTGAAGAGAATCTTGAACAATGACTCCCAAGTCCTTTTGTGTTTCTGATTTCCTAAGTATTTCCCTATTTAGAAAATAGCCTATGCCTTCATTCCCCCTCCTAAAGTGTATAACCTCACACTTTTCCACATTGTGTTCCATCTTTGCCCACTCTCCTAACCTATCCAAGTCCTTCTGCAACCCGCCTGCTTCCTCAATACTACCTGTTCCTCTACATACGTTTGCATCATCTGCAAACTTAGCAACAGTGCCTTCTTTCCCTTCTTCTAAATTATTAATGTATATTGTGAAAAGTTGTAGTCCCAGCACCAACCTCGAGGCACACCACTAGTCACCGGATGCCATCCTGAAAAAGCCCCTTTATCCTCACTCTCTGCCTTCTGGCAGTCAGCCAATCCTCTATCCATGCCAGGACCTTACTCTTAACACCATGGACTCTTTACTTAATTAACAGTCTCCTACACGGCATCTTGTCAAAGGCTTTCTGGGAATCTAAATAAATCAAGTCTTCTTTATCTTTATTTTTATCAGGTTCTTCTTTATCTAACTTGTTACCTCCTCAAAAAACTACCAAATTTGTCAGACATGACCTCCCTTTGACGAAGCCGTGCTGGCCCAGTCCTATTTATCATATTTATCAGTCCTATTTATCAAAGTACTCTATGATCTCATCTTTAATAATGGACCTACAATCTTGCCAATGACCGAAGTTAGGCTAACCAGCCTATAATTCCCTGTCTGTTACAATAGCTACTTTCCAGTCCTCTGGAACCCTCTCTGTCTCCAGTGATTCCTGAAAGATCACAATCAATGCCTCCACAATTTCATCAGCTATCTCTTTTCAAACCCTGGGGTGTAGTCCATCCAGTCCAGGTGATTTATCCATCTTCAGCCCTTTCAGTTTCTCCAGAACCTTCTCTTTAGTGATAGCCAATACAGGCACCTGTGATCCCTGATCCTCCTGGAGTTCTGGCATCCCACTGGTATTTTCCACTGTTAAGACTGATGCAAAATAATTATTCAGTTCCTCTACCATTTCTTTGTTTCCTATTATTACTTTTCCAGCTTCATTTCTCAGCTGTTCAATGTCTATTTTTGCTTCTCTCTTACCTTTCATATACTGAGAAAATTTCTTCCTATCTGCTTTTATATTACTAGCTAGCTTACACTCATATTTCACCTTCTACCCCCTTATTGCTTTTTTAGTTGTCCTCTATTCGCTTTTAAAGGCTTCCCAATCTTTTGGCTTCCCACTAATCCTCGCCACTTTATATGTTTTTTCTTTTGCTTTTCTGCAGTCCTTGACTTCCCTCATCAGCCATTGATGCCTAGTCCTCCCCTTAGAATATTTCATCCTCCTTGGGATGAATTTCTGTTGTGCCTCCTGAATAACTCTCAAAAACCCCTGCCATTGCTGTTCCACTGTCTGTTCTTCTAGGCCCTCGTTCCAATCAACTCTGATCTATTCCTCACTCACATCTTTGAGTTATCTTTTTTTAATTGTAATGCTGTTACATCTGATTCCACCTTCTCCCTCTCAAACTGCAGGGTAAATTCTATCATATTGTGATCACCGTTCCTTAAGGGTTCTTTCACTTTAAGTTTCTAATCAAGTCTGCCTCATTACACATCATCAAATTCAGAATTGCCATTCCACTGTAGGCTCTGTCACAAGCTACTCCAAAAAAAGTCTCAAATATTCTACAAATTCCTTTTCTTGGGATCTATTACCTACCTGATTTTCCAAATCCATTTGCATGTTAAAGTCCCCCTTAATTATTGTAATACTGCTCTTTCAATCTCTTTATTTATTTTCTGCTTCATATCATGACTGCTGCTTGTCGGCTTGTACATAACTCCCATCAGGGTCTCTTTACCTTTGCGATTCCTCAACTCTACCCACAGAGATACTATGCCTTCTGACCCTATATTACTTCTTGCTTTCGATTTAACTTCATTTCTTGCTAACAATGCAACACTTCCCCCTTTACTCATCTGCCTTCCCTTTCAATAGAATACATATCCTTGAATATTTAGTTTCCAGCCCTCCCCTTGCAGCCACGTCTCTGTGACGCCCACAGCATCGTACCAGCCAATTTCAATATGTGCGACAAGTTCATTTGCCTTGTTCCATATACTGCGCATACTTAGGTACAACACCCTCAGTTCTGCATTGACCACCTCTTGTCCCATACCTGTCACCTTTTTTGCTCTGCCTGAGGTTACGTTCCTACCACCTTCTATACTCTGCAACCTTAATTATCTGCTTCACCAGGGACTCTGATCCCAGCACGATTCAAATGAAAACCGTCCTATTGGAACAAGTTCCCTCTTCCCCAATACTGGTGCCAATGTCCCATGAATTCAAACCATTCCTTCCACACCAATTTTTGAGCCACGCATTTAAAACAGATACCCTATATGCATGGACTGGCTAGTATATTAAATTTTACCTAGCCCAGGCCCAGTGGGAAATCAGGCCGCAGGTTTTACAGCCATCGTGGGTACGCATTTCCTTTCTTTGTTTTTCCTCTACAAGTAAAGTATTACTCTTCTCCGCATTGAATTCCATTGGCCAATATTCCACCCTCCTGACTGGGATAAGACCAGCTGAGTTCATAGGGCAGTGAGAAACATGGGGAAGTTGCTTCTGTGAGCCAGAAATTGATACTTGCTGCAGTTTACGATTTCCTTCCTCACTATTAACCACACAACCAATACTTCTAATTTCATTAGTCCTCCTGAAACATACGTCATTTTTTTAAATTAAGTTGCAAATTTCAAACTCTGGCTACAATTGGCTAATTCACTGATGTAGCAATTTAAAGAGCAATTTTCACCTTCATTGCTTGGGTGATAAACTAGCAGAGAGGATTGCTCACTCATTCTGGGACTTAAACATCAATGGAAGTGATAATTGCATGAGTTCTGGAATGTGTGAGTGATATTTTCCACCAGTTTATCACCCAAATGATGAGGGTGAAAATTACTGCCTGCTACATTGCACATTCCTAGCTCACAGTAGCTACCTCCCCAAGTTTCCCATTGCCCTCTGAATTCAATGTGATTTGGGTCAGATACTGAGAGCACAATGTGCAGGGAATGTATTAGATTTTCTGGGCAGGAACACACTATATACTGACCAACTCCCCCAACCCCCCACCGCCCCATACCCCCCCGCACCTCCTCCCCCCCCCACCCCACAACCCTGCCATTCCCACCCCAATGCCCCACCCCAAAACCAATTCTCATGAAATACTGTATATCGGATGTCTTCATTGGTGACCTAAATCCTGAAATCAATGTCACCATTTTTTTTTGCAATAAGGAAATGATAACACTGAAGTCGCTCATTATTTTCAGTGTACCTTTGCTGTGCATCATTCTCTCTCCATTGGCTCGGCTAAGATATTGCGATAGTCTGCAAATTCTCCATGAACTTGTGATGAAGTATAAAACCAAAAAAGGAAATGGTGGAAAATCTCAGCAAGTCCGGCAGCATTTGTAAGGAGACAAAAGAGCTGACGTTTCGAGTCCAGATGATCCTTTGTCAAAGCTGTGATGAGGTATCTTTATCTTCCATGAGTGGCGTTTATTTATCAGCTGTGTGATCATTTACAGAACCCGGGGCAAGTTTTCAATTTGATTTGGGAGATGGTTTCAATTTCGGAAGCAATGAGGATATTCATTTGGATACAAACCAAAAAGGCTGAGATTAAATACGAGTTATAATCCTCATACTGCAATTCCTAAGTGGATCAGAATATAAATATATTTGTTTCTGGAATTAATTTTTAAAGAAGATGTATGTACACTTAAACAAACAACAGTTTACACAAAATTCCATTTTAAATCATTTGAGTTGATTGATTTTAATCTAGAATTGACTGAAGTATTGAAATGCACCTGCTGAATATTCAGTAAGGTCAGTTCATTCATCCCTATCAATCCATCTTGATGAACTTCAAATGATCTCAATGAATGAAAAGATAAACTTTCCATTAAGCATCCAGGGAATGATTGATATAATTCACACAATGACTTATTTGGCACTACATCCAAAATGAACGCAAAAACTTTCCCCAGTTTTTGTACTTATTTCGTAAATATAAGTTCATGGAGTCAGAGTAACTTGGCAGTGGCAGAGGGCACATAATCACTGGTCTTACCTCTTTGATCTCCCCTGGTAGGGTACCGGAGGGAAATGCATCTTGGACACTATCAAGGCTTGTGTCCTGAAGGTGGGAACAAGCAGGGGTCTGATGGGAGAGGGGGCATTGGTGAGAATCTGAAGAGGGATGGGGCTGAGAGGGTTGAGGTCACTTTTCCATGCCTGCATGGTTTGAGGGGAGAAGTGACTCATTATTTGAGTTGTGGGAGAGGGGGGGAGGATGCCCCTATGTGCTGAGGAATTGGTGGTACTCCCATAGATTCTCAATATCCAGCATGTCCATTCCACACTGGTCATTACCAAATTACTGGCAGGGACTTGTTAATGGGCTATCAAGCCCACCAATTTATTACAATTAACTGGTTTGCGTAATAATCGGCTCAGCTAAGGGCGGGAACCTAATTGGGGCCACCAGAAAGGTGGGAATCCCATTCAGTGGGGCATTGGAATCCCGCTGGCCACCTGATGAAATCGGTGAATATCTCCTGAGAGAATTTAGGCAGAAGGGGTCCTCATTTAATCCACTAACAAGTCCATTCTTCCATTGATGCTGACTGACTTAACCTTGGGCCAGGATTTAGCTTTTCAGTCAAAACTTGAGAATGGGTGTCCAGTGAGCAACTGTGTTTGGAATAATCCCAAACCTGCAATTTGCTGGGAAATCCTGCATTGTGTAAGTAACAATGCTGATCCTGTACTGTGTTAGTAACAATCCCAACCCTGCATTGTGTTAGTAACATCTGCAAGCCTGCACTGTGTCAGCAACAATCCCGATGCTGCATTGTGTTAGTAACAATTGTGATCCTGCACTGCACTAGCAACTATCCCGATTTAAACTATCTTAGTAACAATCCCGATCACGCAGCGTGTTAGTAACAATCCTGAACTTACCATGTGTGAGTAACAAAGCTGACCCTGCCCTGTGTAAGCAACAATCCCAATCCTGTAATGTGTTAGTAACAATCCCAACCCTGCACTATGCTAGTAACAATCCTGATCCTGCACTGTGTTAGTAACAATTCCAACCCTGTATTGTGTTAGTAACAATTCCAACCCCACACTGTGTTAATAACAATCCCAAGCCTGCACTGTATTTGTAACAATCCTGCTCATGCATTGTGTTTGCAACAATTCCGATCCTGCATTGTGTTAGTAACAATCATGATCCTGCACTGTGGTAAAAATATCCATCCTGCACTGTCTTAGTAACAATCCCGATCCTGCACTATGTTAGTAATAATGCCCAACCTGCAATGTATTAATAACAACACCCATCCTGCACTGTGTTAGTAACAATCCTGATCCTGCACTGTGTTAGTAACAATCCTGATCTTGCACTGTATTAATAATGACCCTAATCCTGCACGGTGCCAGTAACAATCCCGATCCTGCATTGTGCTAGTAGCAATCCCCAATCCTGCAATGTGTTGGGAATACAGTCTCTCCTGTGGTTTCTTTTGACTGACAGCTTAATGATCAGAGGGAGCAATGACCATCCATCTAAACACAGCAGATAGCTGTTAGTGGGCCAATAGGACACTCTCCAGCATGGGGAAAGTGGCAGGCTGCTGTTGCTGGGAAGGTTGAGCTCAGCAACTTGTAAATATTGTGAATTATAAACTGGCAACAGCTGCCAGGCCACCAGCATGGAGGGAGATTCCTTCAGGGGGCAGCCAGGAACTGCCCAGACAGGCTGGAGCATCATAGCCTGCCCAGATTGCTATATCCTCAGGCTGCCTCCAGGCATCTGGCTGGTCCCTGATATGGCAAGAGACCCAGGAACTGAAACATTTCAGTTAGTCTCTTCCACCTCACCGGCTACTTGACACTTCTGAGAAGTTGTTTTAGAATCAGGATGTTGCTGGCAAAGCCACAGTCCTTCAATCGTATTCCTGCCCCCATCGACTGGTGAACATTCTGTCCCAGTGTTCATATACATGGCCATCTTGTGGAAACGTCAAATGAGCAGTGCAAAGGAGGGGGTTCAGCAGACAGTCAGAAATCTAGACTTGCCATTAGCTTGAAGTCATTCACGGTGAGGTATTTAAAGGCTCACAATCTCAATCTACCTTCATTTGTCATGTTCACCAGCAGAATCTGCTGCTATATTCATTAGCTTTTTTTTGGGGGGTAATTCTCCAACCTTAGCGTGCCTGGCCCAGTTTGCGCTGATCCTGGAGAAAAGTGTGCGAACCTCAATATCAGTTTCATGCCTGTTGCCAAACAGTTTGCAATTCTCCCGATCCTTTGCAAATGGCACAAGTCTGTTTAGCATATGTAAAGTAGCAATTAAATATACATAACTTACTCAAATCCCAGCACATAGGATCCTCTGGCCTTCGGGCTTTGTGCAATAACACTGAGAATCATTACTAGTCCCCACCAGCAGGGACCTAGTGTAATGGTCATGCTGGGGGGGACCTGGACGTCAGTGAAACCCCTGGGAATAGCCAGGCAGTGGTCAGGAGCATGGCTGAGTGGTGCCCATCGGGTAGTGTCCACTTGGCCACCAGGGACTCCAGCAGTGACCATTAGACAGCCTGGCAGTGCCAGTTGTGTGTACCAGGAGCTGTGCAAGGTATTGGAACATGAGTGGGGGGGCCATGACAGGGAGTTGTAGATTGGAAAGGCGGCAATGATGGGAGGGCTTTGATGGGTGCCATGATGGAGAGAGCATGTCAGGGTCAGGTAGTGGAACCCATTGGGAGGGCCCTGATGCTGTCAAACCATGTCAGGAATGGGGTGGGGAAGCACGCTGCTGATGAGGGGAGGGGTCCTGATGTCAATGGGGTGAAGGATGGTATCTCCAAGTGGACTATGAGATGGGGGGGTGACCTTGCAAAATGGTGCCAAAGCACTCTGCAGCCAGGCTCACTAGCAAGTTTAGACACAGTCCCCCTCCCCCCAGCCCTCCTGACCCCATACTGACATGTAATTCCCAACTCTCCAACAAAGTAGTAAGAGTGTAGGGGGATTGGGGCATGGAGAGTGCCTGAGAAACCGACGCAGATCACTTCATTATTCTCACTATTATTGCCACTGTGATTTTTGGGCTGCATTCTGCCTTGTGTCTCATCACAGCCACCATAAAACAAAAGCTGAGGGCGATTGGATTGTGAACAAACCCTATAACTTGTTAATCAGTCTTTTCAAAATGGGGGGAGGAATTCTGATTCATGCACTCGCTCACCTTCCACAGTTTTGGAAACTGGTGTCATGATGGCAGCAAGAAGCCATCATGGTCTGGTTTATACTCATGAAGGGGTGGGAATCCAGCCCAATGACAATCTCATAGAAACACCCTATAAAGAAACCTTTGTACGTTTTACTAATTCATTGCATGTAGCAATCAGCAGAAATTATTCCCACACACCCACACTGTCTCATAAATCTACTCCAATTCTGTCTGAAAGATGAGAAGCCTCGTTATCATTTAAATTTAGATTTGCTGTCCTGACTGCTCCCCCTCCTGGAGCTCTGTGTTTTCTATTGCCTGGGATGTAAGCATGTGTATCAATTTCTGTAGCGTTCTTCAGTAAGATACAATTTCTAAGGTCTGAATTGACATATGTTACTTGTTCTGATTTTTTTTTGACTTTTCATGCCACGAATTATTAGGTCAAATATTCCCTTTACAATTTTCTCACCAAAGAAAATTAATTATGACGGATGTAAAGTCTACAGGAGCTTTGAGACATCCTTGGAATCAATTGATTCCTACGGACATTCTAACATATTTCATGGCTCACTTGCTTTATTTTTGCATTTCTGGGGATTCCATAAATGTCTGTCTAAGTTTTGCATGTTTATTGATGTCTTTTCTTTTACTTCACAAGTGATTCAGTCCGCCTTGTTGACCAACAAGGGGCATACACACGGTGAATCATGTGAGGGCTGCTCTTGGATGTTGCTTCGAGAATTGCCTAGTGCTTCACCTCATTAGTGTACGCTTGAACTGGACCATCTGATGGGTAACATGACAGTTCAGTGACTATCACTGTTTGCTGTGCAGATACGTGGATTTGGGCTGGTGTCTGCGGGAGTTTGAACATTCTCCCCATGATTACGTGGGTTTTCTCCGGGTGCTCCGGTTTCTTCCCACATCCCAATAATGTGCTCTTAGGCTGATTGGCACAACAAATTGTCCCTAAATTAGATTTCCCTCAATCTTCCCCAATAAGTGTAGACAAAGGTCATGGGTCGAGGAGGCACTCATGTTAAAATAGCAGCACGGGCTTGTTGATCCAAAGGGCCTGTTTCCTGTGCTGTGTTGTTCTTTGTTCTTTATTCTTTATTACTGATTCTACATGTAACTACAGCACCTAACAGTTATGTAAGCTTGACTCATATTCAGTTATGTACAGGAAATCGGTCTTTGAAAATACTATTTGAATTTGTCAAAGATATCAAAGGAATGTCATTGTCAAGGTTGCCTATGCCTTTTATACGTGATTAATTTGACTTGTGGAAAAGTGCTCTGTGGTTGGTGACTACTTCTAGGTGGAATGAAAGAAAATAGCCAGAAATACAGAAAGTAGCACGTGTTCACAATCTGTGCCAATACAATTAACTACTCTTTTTAACTTCAGTATTGCCAGTGTGAATTAATGTTTTCCTCAAAATATGCATGTCACTGTATCAATAGCACAAAGTACACTAAACTTGATGCTCTGTAACCTACAGTACACTGATATATTTGGTGACAATAAAGCATTGGCAAAGTCAAAATGCATAAGTAGTAAGAAATATAAGGCACATTTTGTAATGACTAATTGTACATTGAATCCATTGATTTCAATTAATTACTGCAGTCGCTTGACTAACAGCAAGACTTCTTCAAAACATGATGGGAAAATAGACAACCTCACAAGCATCAGAGTTATAAAAACCTAAGTTTGCGATTCAGCAAGAAGAAAACAAGAAGTTAACCAGATTGGTGACCGAGAAGGCCCCTGCAATAAGGTCATTTGACCTTTGTGGTTTCAAAGGTTACTATCAATATAGAACAATGGAACGGGTGTGACCTGTTCTCACAACCTTTGACTGATGACCTCAACAACAGTAAGGTCTTGGAAAAAGAAGCAATATCAGCATTTTTGAGGACCAGAGCTGTATAAAAATGAGAGGCTCAAGGTATCAACAATGACAACCTGGGATGAAGCATAAGATAATTAGAAACTAAACAGCTGAAGCCCTCAAGGGACAAGAAGGGTCAATATTATTTTAGTAAAATATTTTAAAAGATGCAACCACAGACAGATGATTTTGAAAGTAACGTGATATTGTTAAGGTGTTAATTATTATCAACAGGCAAATGATTATGGAATTCTACAAATCACTGTCACAGAATTTGAACAATTGCCAGGAGGCCACGTGTGGAAACTTAGAACAATTGCTTGGATTGCCTTTATTTTTGGGATATAGCCAACCAGCCAGACATCATTATTTTCTAGTCATTGATAGCATAGTCTTCGAGGACTTTAAATTCAGTAAGAAATAAAAATAATGTATTTTTTTTCTCCAGGGCAATATAAAATGGAAGTTTGTTTTTAATTCAGCTGAAATGTTTCTTCAAAAAGACACCATGGCTGGGGGACAGTTCCATTATCTTTGGACACATTGGGGTTAAGTGTTTTATTTAGAATTCCCTTTGAACAACAGAACAAAGAACAATACAGCACAGGAACAAGCCCTTCGGCCCTCCAAGCCTGCACCAATCATATGTTCCTAACTAGACCAAGCGTTTGTGTCCCTCTATTCCCAGTCTGCTAATGCAGTTACCTAGATAAGTTTTAAATGATCCTAGCATGGAAGAATGAGGAACACGCTTAGACAATCTGCAGCTTGTTAATCAGAAGAGTATTTGAGATGGGGGAGGATGAATGTGAGGAAGAGGCTATCACACTTTCCATTGGTTACACCCTGCAATTGTCCATAGCTTGGTAGTGCATTCCAAGACCCCGCCATTCTCCGTGTAAAATACGTCCCCCGCATATCTGTACTGAACCTTGCCCCCTTACCTTGAACTTGTGATCCCTTGTGTTTGTCATTTCCGATCTGAGAAAAAGCTTCCAGCTGTTCACCCTATCTATGCCCTTCATAATTTTATAAACTGCTATTAAGTCATTGCTCAACCTCTGTCTTTCCAGGGAGAGAACAACCCTAGTCTCACCTCATAGCTAAGGCACTCAATACCAGGCAACACTCTGGTAAACCTTTTCTGCACTCTCCCTAAAGCCTCCACGTCCTTCTGGTAGTGTGGCAACCAGAACCGCATGCAGTTTTCCAAATGTGGCCTATCAATGTTCTATATAACTGCAACATCATATGCAACTTTTACACTCTATGCCCTGCCCTATAAAGGCAAGCATGCCATATGCCTTCTTCACCACCTTTTCCACTTGTGTTGCCACTTTTGAGGAGCTGTGGACTTGTGCACCCAGATCCTTCTGTGTGTCAATGGCAGATGGTTTTGCCATTTATTGTATATCTCCTTCCTCCATTAGATCTACCAAAATGTATCACTGCGCATTTACCTGGATTAAATTCCATCTGCCATTTTTCTGCCAATTTTTCAGCCTATCTACATCCTGCCATATTTTCTGACAATGTTCATCACTATCTGCAACTCCAGCCATCTTTGTGTTGTCCATAAACTTACTAATCAGACCAGCTATAGCTTCTTCCAAATCATTTCTATATATATCACAAACCGCAGAGGTCCCAGTACAGAGCCCTGCGGAACACTACTAGTCACAGGCCTCCAATCAGAAAAAGAGCCCTTTGGTTTGAGAAAAAGATACTTCCAATCAATGAGAAATTATACTGGATTGTAAATATAATTACCTTTAACCAATATTTGTTTTTATATCCAAATGGTTTATTATGGTAAGCATTAGGTGAATTGCTGTTGCACAGAGACAGTACAATTACACAGCTGATTGACTTCCTTCAGTGATGTAACTATTCTAGGACCCTATGAGGGAAGAATGAGGAACATGCTTAGACAATCAGCAGCTTGTTAATCAGAAGAGTATTTGAGATGGGGAAAAGTGAATGTGGGGAACAGACTATCACACTTTCCATTGGTTACAACCCTGCAATTGACATGGCAATGTATAAAATAGAACATAGAACACCACAGCACAAACAGGCCCTTCGACCCACAAGTTGTGCCGAACACATCAAAACCTACCCAGCCATAGACCTATCTATAACTCCCAATCCCATTGGATCCCATATACTCATCCAGAAGTCTTTTAAAAGACACCAGCGAGTTCGCCTCGACCACCACCGACGGCAGCCGATTCCATTCACTCACCACCCTCTGAGTGAAAAACTTTCCCCTAGCATCCCCTCTGTACTTGCTTCCCTGCACCTTAAATCTGTGCCCTCTCGTCGCGACCATTTCAGCCCTGGGAAATAGTCTCTGAGAGTCCACCCTATCTATTCCTCTCAACATCTTGTAAACCTCTATCAGGTCGCCTCTCAACCTTCGTCTCTCCAGGGAGAACAGTCCCAGCTCCCTCAACCTGTCTTCATAAGGCATGCCTCCCAATCCAGGCAACATCCTTGTAAATCTCCTCTGCACCCTTTCAATAGCTTCCACGTCCTTCCTATAGTGAGGCGACCAGAACTGCGCACAGTACTCCAAGTGTGGTCTGACAAGGGTCCTATAAAGCTGCAGCATTACCTCCTGACTCCTGAACTCAATCCCTCGATGAATGAAGGCCAGTACACCGTAAGCTTTCTTAACCACATCCTCCACCTGGGAGGCCGATTTGAGAGTCTTATGGACCCGGACCCCAAGATCCCTCTGCTCTTCCACACAGCTAAGACTCCTACCTTTGATAGTGTACTCATTCATCCCGTTGGATCTGCCAAAATGGACCACAACACATTTATCCGCGTTGAAGTCCATCTGCCACTTCTCCGCCCAGTCTTGCATCCTGTCGATGTCATGCTGCAACTTCTGACATCCCTCCAGACCATCCACAACACCACCGACCTTCGTGTCATCGGCGAACTTACTCACCCATCCCTCCACTTCCTCATCCAGGTCATTTATGAAAATGACAAACAGCAAGGGTCCTAGATCCACTGCTCTTCCTTCGTCAATGTGTTCAGTCACATTTTCGAAGAACTCGATTAAGCTCGTAAGGCACGACCTGCCTTTTACAAAACCGTGCTGACTATTTCTAATCAACCTAAACTTCTCCAAATGCTCATAAATCTTGTCCCTCAGAAGCCTCTCCATCAGTTTACCAACCACTGAGGTCAGACTCACCGGTCGTTAATTTCCAGGACTATCCCTGTTCCCTTTCTTGAAAATAGGGACCACATCCGCAATCCTCCGGAACCTCTCCCGTCTCCATCGACGATGCAAAGATCATCGCCAGGGGCTCTGCAATGACATCCCTCACCTCCCACAATAACCTGGGGTACATCCCACCTGGTCCCGGAGACTTGTCTATCTTGATAGCATTTAAAAGTTCTAACACATCCGCTTCCTTAATATCTACATACTCAATCTTTTCAGTCTGCCGCAAACTTGTAGTGCATCCTCCCAGATCACCGTTTCCACCGTGAATACTGAGGCAAAGTACTCATTAAGCACCTCTGCCATTTCTTCCGGTTCTATACAGACTTTTCCCCCTTCACCTTTTATAGGTCCTATCCCTTCTCTTCTCATCCTTTTACTTTTCACATATTTGTAGAAGGCCTTGGGATTCTCCTTAATCCTACCAGCCAAGGCCTTCTCATGACCCCTTCTGGCTCTCCTAATTTCCTTTTTAAGCTCTCTTCTATAAGCCTTATACTTCTCTAGATCCCCAACATCTCCTAGCTCTTTGAACCTTTTATACACCTTTCTTTTCTTCCTGACTAGGTTCATCACAGCCTTCGTGCACCATGGTTCCTGCGTCCTACCAAAACCTCCTTGTCTCACCGGAACGTTGTTGTGCAAAGCTCCAGACAAGCATTCCTTGAATATCTGCCACCTTCCTTCTGTGCTTTTCCCCAAGAACACCTCCTTCCAGTTTATTCGCCCCAACATCTGCCTGATGTCTTCATATTTCCCCTTATTCCAGACAAACACCTTCCTAGCCTGCCTGATCCTATCCTTTTCCAATGCAAGGGTGAAGGAGATAGAATTATGATCTCCATCCCCAAGATGCTCTCCTACCGAGAGATCCATCACCTGTCCTGGTTCATTAGCTAGTACCAGGTTCTAAATAAAATAGCCTGCACCATTTTCTCCATGAGAATTAGAGGATATGCCATTCCCCTTTTAATAGCTCTCATTGCTTCCAGTGTGTCAGTGAGCATCATGAACCCCTATCTGCGATGTAAGAACATAAGAACGTAAGAAATAGGAGCAGAAGTAGGCCATCTCGCGCTTAGAGCCTGCTGCGCCATTCAATAAGATCAGGGCTGATCAGAAAGTGGTTCAGTTCCACTTACCCACCTGCTCCCCATAACCCTTAACCCTTGGATATTAAAATATGCTTATCATTCAGAAATCTATCTACCTGTGACTTAAATATATTTAACGAGGTAGCTTCTACTGTTTCAATGGCAGAGAATTCCTGAGATTCACTACCCTCTGAAAGAAGTTCTTCCTCAATTCTGTTCTAAATTGTCTCCCCTTTATTTTGAGGCTGTGCCCTCTAGTTCTTGTTTCCTTTCTACGTGGAAAGAATTTCACTGCCTCTAACCTGCCCAGCCCCTTCAATATCTTATATGTCTCTATAAGATCACCCCTCAGCCTTCTAAACTCCAACAAGTACAAGCCCAATCTACTCAATCTCTCCTCATAAGCTAACCCCCTCATCTCCAGTATCAACCTGGTGAACATTCTCTGTACTCCCTCCAAGGCCAATATATGTTTTTGCAAATAAGGGGACCAAAATTGCACATAGTATTCTGGTTATGGCCTCACCAGTGCCCTGTACAGTTGCAGCAAGACCTTCCTGCTTTTATATCGCATCCTCTTTGCGATAAAGGCCAACATTCATTTGCCTTTTTGATCACCTTCTTTGCACCAGCAAACTGAATTTTTGCAATTCATGCACAAGGATCTCCAGGTCCCTCTGCACAATAGCATGTTGTAATTTTTTTCTGTTTAAATAATAGACCATTTTTACTACCATTCCCTCCAAAGTGGATAACCTCACACTTGCCAACATTACATTCCATCTGTCAGATCCTTGCCCACTCACTTAGTCTATCCAAATCTCTCTGCAGACTTTCCGCGCAGTTTGCTTTCCCACTCATCTTTGTGTCATCAACAAACTTTGTTACCCTACACACAGTCTCCTCCTCCAGGTCGTCTATGTAAATGGTAAACAGTTGAGGCCCCAGCACCGATTCCTGCGGTACGCCACTGGTCACCAACTGCCAACCAGAAAAGCACCAATTTGTTCCAACTCTCTGCTTCCTGTTAGATAACCAATCCTCAATCCACACTAATACTTTACCCCTCAACTCCACGTACCTTAATCTTCTACAGCAACCTTTTGTGAGCCACCTTATCAAACGCCTTTTGGAAATCTAAAAACACCACATCCACTGGTTCCCCTCTGTCAATTGCACTCATTACATCTTCATAAAAATCCAGTAAATTCATCAAACACGACTTTCCCTTCATGAATCCAAGCTACGTCTGCTTAATTGAACCATTCTTTTCCAGATGTCCTGCTATTTCTTCTTTATTGATGGATTCCAGCATTCTCCCAACTATGGATGTTAAGCTAACCGGCCTGTAGTTACCTGCGTTTTGTCTACCTCCTTTTTTAAACAGCAGCGTAACAGTAGCTGTTTTACAATCAGTTGGCACCTCCCCAGAATCCAGCGAGTTTTGATAAATTACCACTAATGCATCTGCTATTAATCTGCCATTTCTTTTAGTACCCTGGGACGCATTTCATCAGGGCCCAGGGACTTGTTTACCAAGTACTACCTCTTTAGTAATAGTAATTGTTTTAAAGACCTCACCTCCTACAGTCCCACGAACATTAATGTTAGGTGAGTTATTTGTATCCTCTATCGTGAAAACTGACACAAAAAACTTGTTTAAAATCTTAACCATTTCCTTGTTTCCCATTAT
Source organism: Sphyrna mokarran (assembly GCA_024679065.1). NCBI lineage: Eukaryota > Metazoa > Chordata > Chondrichthyes > Carcharhiniformes > Carcharhinidae > Sphyrna > Sphyrna mokarran. Next base: position 101,902,743 of record JAGIQG010000001.1, on the reverse strand, counting down.
TAAATCCCCTTTCTCGTCTTCTAAGGGTCCAACATTTTCTTTAGCCACTCTTTTTGTTTTAATAGATTTGTAAAAACCTTTATTATCAGTTATTATATTTTGCGCCAGTTTAATTTCATAATCTATCTTTCCTTTCTTTACTGTTTTCTTAGTCATTCTTTGTTGTTTTTAAAGCTTTCCCAATCTTCTAATTCCCCACTAGTTTTGGTCACTCTGTATGCATCCATTTTTAATTTAGTACTCTCCTTTATTTCCTTAATTATCCACGGCTGGTTATCCCTTTGCCTACATTCCTTCTTTACCACCAGAATATATTTTTGCTGAGTACTGAGAAAAATCTCCTTAAAAATCCTCCACCGTTCCTCAGCTGTTCTATCAACCAGCCTGTAGTCCTAGTCCATATTAGCCAATTCTACCTTCATCCTATCGTACTCCCCTCTGTTCAAGCAGAGGACACTGGTTTGGGACCCTCATTTCTCACCCTCCATCTGTATTAGAAATGCAACCATATTGTGATCACTCATTCCAAGAGGATCCCTCAGAAGAAGATCTTTAATTTTACCTGTCTCATTACGCAGGACCAGATAACTCACTCCCTCGTAAGTTCTGTAACATACTGTCTGAGGAAACTATCCCAACAATTTTCTAGGAATTCTCCCTCAATTCCACTGTGTCCAACTTGAGTCAATCAATCAATATGCAGGTTAAAATTCTCCATGATTATTGCCATTCCCTTTTTGCATGCATCCATTATTTGTTTATTTATGTGGCTCTCATGGTTGAATAGGTGGCAATGTGTGCAAGCTGTGGGATGTGGCTGTGATACTTGCAGCAGAGAGGGTGCTATGGAGCATATGAATGTTAGGAATGTATCCTGATTGATAGAGGTTAACAAAGAAAAGTACAGCACAGGAACAGACTCTTCACCTGCCCCCTCCCCCACCCGCCTGTGCCAAGCATGGTACCTTAACTAAGCTAAAAGAAAAAACTCTGCCCTTGTTCAGACTGTATCCCTCTATTCCCTTCCTATACATGTATCATCCAGGTGCCTCGTAAATGTTGTTGATGTGCCTTCTTCTACCAGCTCCCCTGGAAGCACATTCCAGGCACCCACCACTCTCTGCATAAAAAACTTTTCCCTGCACATCTCTCTTAAACTTTCCCCCTCTCACCTTGAACTTGTGCCCCTTGTAATTGACACTTCCATCCTTGAAAAAAGCCTCTGATTATCCACCCTGTCTATTCCCGTTATAATCCTATAGACTTCTATCAGGTCTCCCCTCAGGCTCCATCATTCCAGTGAAAACTAACCTCACCTCATAACCAACACCCTCGAGTACAGGCAACATCCTGGTGAACTTTCTTTACACCCTCTCCAAAGCTTCCATAACCTTCTGATAATGTGGTAACCATAATGTGGCTGTATTTAGAATATTGTGTGCAGTACTCCAAACACAGCCTAAGCGAGGTTTTATGAAGCTGCAACATAATTTCCCAACACTTACTCAATACCCCAGCTGATGAAGCCAAGCTATATGCTATATACCTTCTTAATCATTTTGGCCATCTGTGTTGCCACTTTTAGGAAACTGTGGACCTGCACTCCTAGATCCCTCTATATGTTAATGTTCCTGAGGGCTCTGCCATTTACACTATAACTCATCCCTAAATTTAATCGTCCAAAATGCATCACCTTGAATTTGTCTGGATTAAACTCCATCTGCCATTTCTACGCCCAAGTGGACATTGAAATCCCCAAACCAGAGTACATTTTGTGCCCTTGCCATCCTCAGTGCTTTCTCCAAATGTTAATCAACATGGAGGAATATTGATTCATCAACTGAAGGAGGAAATAAGTGGTAACCAATAAGAGATGTTCTTGCCCATGTTTAATCTGAAGTCTTGAGACTTCATGGATCCAGAGGAAATGTTAAGGACTGCCAGGGCAATTCTGTCCCGACTGTATATCACTGTGATTATGAAGTCTGCTATATAATGTAAACCATAACTGTGTTTCTCTCTACCAATGCTGCTTAATCAGCTGAGCATTTCCAACATTTTCTGTCTTCATCTCAGATTTCCAGGATCTGCAATACTTTATTTTTGCATTAGATATACTCATTTCTGACTATTGTGCAAAATGTTGGAAAAGCTCTTGTATTTCCAATGGCAGCTACAGAATTACTGAACAGTTGGTAATGGGCACACTTACAGCTGCAGGATCATTTAGGAAATAGTTACCACCTCCAAGAACACTGGCACTGTTGTAGTTACACAATTATTCATATTGATCCAGAGAGCTTGCCCAAAACACAATGCTGATCTGAATATTGAACTGGAAATTGTTGAAATTGTTCAGTGAGCAATATGAATTGTGCTTTCCCTCACATTTCAAGTCACATTATTTTTACACAGCAAACTTCTGGAAATTCAAGCAGATATTGAGATATCTGGAACCACGGATACAGCAGCCCAATAGTCTATCCTTTAAAACTATCGGACAAAATTGTTAGAGAAAGAAACAAAATAAATGGGTAGAAATTAAAACCACCCTCAGGAACAGATCAGACATGGGAGGTGAGTGGGGAACAAGGGAAGGTGGGGGGTCTGGTAATAATCAGGTAGGACGGTAAAAGGCAAATTAAAGTGGACGCTGGATTCTGAAACTGAAAGAGAAAATGCTAAAAAATCTCAGTAGGTCTGGCAGCATCTATAAAGAGAGAAAAGAGCTGACGTTTCGAGTCCAGATGACACTTTGCCAAAGCTGACAAGAAAGTAAGTCATAAGGGGAGTATGGGCATGTTATTCATGGAATATTCGAGCCATTGAGTCTGCTCTGTCATTCAATATGATAGGGCTGGATTTTTATGGCCACAACTCCAGCAGTAACCCTCTCAGCCTCTTCAACAACCCCTGACTTCCGATTACACCCACCCCCTCACCCACTCCTCACCGTATGACTGCAAAATGGGATGATGTCTGCAAATGGTGTCATCACGACAGCCTCCGAAATTACAGAAGGTGAAATGGGCATGGAAACCAATAGTCTACTCACTATTTTGAAATGACCAGTTTTGAACTTGTTATTAGCACAATCATCTGAATTTTCATTGTCTGCTGCATTTTTTGAGTGTCAGGAAGAAGTTTGAGAGTGTTTCACGATAACGAGACAGCACAAGGGCAGAAGGAAAGGCCTGCCTTCAGGACCATAGCAGAATGTAGCAGCAGGTTCTGCTGGGGAAGGTGACAGCATCTGTTCTTTTATGTCAGAGGGAGGGAGAGTCAGTGAGCAGCAGTTCCTTAAATATGTAGCTGTGACCGAGTTCCTGTCTGCAGGATTACCCCTCTGCCTCATGAGCTCCCTACCTACAGTTCCAACTGGGCATGGAGTTCCCCCTTTGCCTGTCAATTTGGCTGCCTTCCCACCTGACGGCCATGAACAACCATTTGACATTTGATAAGGTGAGATGGCAGCATAAGACCAAGAGGAGCATCAGTTTTTGTTCCACCAACCTCACCCCACTGAGAAATGTAAAATCCAGCTTTGGCTGATCTCATTGTGGCCTTAAGTCTACTGTCTGACTCAACAACCCTGACTTCCTTGTAGATCAAAAATCTTTCTCGCACAGCCTTGAACATATTCAATGACCCAGCCTCCACTGAACTACAAAAAGAATTCAAAAGACTAATGATCCTCTAAAAGAAAAGATTCCTCCTCCTCAATCTTAAATAGCAGATCCTTTATTCTGAAACAGTACCCGTTAGTTATAGATTCCCCCGTGAGGGAAAACATTCTCTCAGCACCTAACCTGCCAAACTTCCTCAAGAGCTTATATATTTCAATAAGATTGTCTCTCATTCTTCTAAACTCCAGTAAGTATAGGCACAACCTGTTTAACTTTTCCTCATAAGACAACTTCTTTGTCCCAGGAATCAGTTTAGTGAATCTTTGTTGAATTGCTTCCAAAGCAAATATATTCCTCATTCAGTAGTATGTACATAACTCTATAGGTGTGGTCTCACCAATGCCCTTTGTACAGTTGTGGCAATACTTTCCTATTTTTATACTTACTCTTGCAACAAAGGCCAACATTCCATTTGGCTTCCTAATTACTTGCTATTTCTGCATGCTAACTTTTTGCAATTCGTGTACAAGATCACTCAGTTCTCTATGTATTGCCGTATTCTCTGGTTTCTCTCCATTTAATTCTGCTTTTCTAATCTTCCTGCCAAAGTGTAGAACTTCACATTTTCCCACACTATACTTCATCTGCCAACTTTTTACCCACACCATTAACCTATCTAGAGCCCTTTGCAGAATCTGTGTCCTTACTCACTATTTGCTTATTTTTGTATTTTTAGCAAATATGGCTATAATATGATCAGATTTTGAAAAATTATTCATTCGTTATTCATTAATCATTATGGTCCTGAAGGTGGATGTTGCTGGCAAGGGCAGCATTTATTGCACATTACTAATTGCTCTTGAACTGAGCGGCTTCGATTTCAAAGGGTATTTAAGAGTCACCCATATTGCTGTGGACCTAGAGTCATATGTAGGCTGGACCAGATAAGGACAGCAGGTTTCCTTCCCTAAAGAATATTAGTGAATCAGATGGGTTTTGTGATCATCATTAAACTTTTAATTCCAGATCCTTCCTCACTCTTCTAAACTCTAGCAAATATAATCCAAACCAATTCAATCTCTTCTCATATTTCAGTTCCACTATCCTAAGAATCAGACTGGCAAACTTTTGATACATTCTTTCCAAAGCAAAACATCCTTCCTCAGTTAAAGAAACAAGAACTGTACACAATGGGTGGAATTTTACCAGCACATCCATCCAAGGTTTGTACAACCCCATCCAAGGCCAACAGTGAATGCCATTCCCTGAGCCTCATCCACCTCCGGAATCAGGAGGGGCGTGCTGGTAATTTTCCAGCCATTATTTCAGGTGCAGTCTCACTAAGGCCATCTATAATCACAACAAGACATCAGTGCTCCTGCATTTGAATCCTCTCGCTCTGAAAACAAACCATTTGCCTTTTTCACCTGCATGCTTACTTTCAGCGACTGATGTATGAAGACACTTAGGTCTCGTTGCACATTCCCCTCTTCCAATCTATTGCTGTTCAAATAATAATCTATCTATCTTTGCTGCCAAAGTGGTTAACCTCACATATATATTGTGTCTGCCATGCATTTTAAGTTCCTCCTTTCATTTTGCCTCATGATTATCTACTTTTCTTGGAATACTTTAAATATCTTATTACTATGAAGATTACTCTGCCATTCTTTATTTCCCATTATGAATTCCCCAGTCTCATCCCTTAAGTGATCAATACTCATGTTAGCTGTTCTTTTCCTTTCTACATACTTGTAAATTCTTTTCCTGTTTGCCTTTACATTTCTTGCTTTTTTAACTCATACTTTAATTTTTCTCTTTTTTTAGTCATCCTTTGCTAATCTCCAACATTTTCCATTGCATTTTATTTCAACTTGATACAATTCTTACTGTTCTTAGTAAGTCATGCATAGTGAAGCCTTCCCATAGAGTCTTTTTGTTCCCAAAGGAATATATCTTTATTGAGAGTTACGAAATATCTCCTCAAATATATGCCACTACTTCTCTGCCATCATATCTTTAACCTATTTTTCAATCCACTTTAGACAACTCTGTCTTCATAACCTTTATATGTATCCAAGTTTAAAACTCTGATTTCAGACTCACAGTTATCGTCGAGCTTAAGGCATGATTCCAACATGTTATAATCACTCTTCCCTGGTGGATTCTTTACCATGAAGCTATAAATTAATCTTGCCTCATTACACTTTACCAGGTCAGTTACAGAATGTATTGTTCTAAGAAATTGTCTAGAAATACACTTTATGAACTCATCCTCCAGGCTACATTTGTCAATTTGTTCATTTAATTAACTTAAAGGCTAAAATCATCCATGATTATTGCAGTACCTTACTTCTAAGCCCATTATTGCATGATTTGTACTCTGTCCAATTGCATAACTGCAGTTAGAGGGCTCATAAATTACTCCCATCAGTAATTTACTTAACTGGCTCTATATCTTGATTTTCCAAGTCAAGAAATTTCTCACTACTATAGTGATCTTCTTTCCTTTTCTTTTGCCTTAAAACATCAAATAATCTTCGGTATTTAGGTCCCAGCCTTGGCCACCTCAAATTTTGGAAAGTGGCAAATGTAACCCCATATTTAGGAAAGAAGAAATGAGCTAATAGAGAACTATCGATATATTAGTCTGACATTAATAGTAAGGAAAATGCTTAGAATCTACAATAATGAATGTGAGAACAGGTAACTTTTAAAATAATACAAGGATTGGATAAAGTCAACATGAATTAATGAAATGAAATTGTGTTTAACAAGGCTGATCAAGTATTTTGTGAACATAACCAGCAGGATCGATAGAGGGGAATTGGTGAATGTGGATATGTTTAGATTTTCAGAAAACATTTGATAAGTCCCTCACAAGAGATTAGTAAACACAACTAGAGCAGCAGGAATTGAGGGAAATATTTTGGCATGGATTGAAAACTGGTTAATGGATAGAAAATAAAGGTTAGGAATAAATATGTTATTTTCAGCTTCACAAGTTATTGGATCAGTGTTTGAATCCTGGCTATTCACAATCTACATAAACCATTTGCATGTGAGACCAAATATAATGTTTGCAAGTTTGCCTTTGACACAAAGCTAGGTGGAAATGTGAGGTGTGAAGAAGATGCAGACAATTCAAGAGGATTTGGAGAAGCTAAGTGAGCAGAAATATGTTTGGCAGATGGAACATAATGTGGAGAAATGTGATATTACCCGTCTTGATAGAAAAAACAGAAATACAAAGTATTTCTTTAATGGTGAGAGGATGGAAACCATAAACTTAAAAGGAACTTGGATGCCCTTGCTTATGAATCACTGAAATCCAATTTGCAGGCAGAGAAAGCAATTAAAATGGCCTTTTTTGTAAGAAGTTGTTTAGAGAATCAGAATTAACATGGTTTTCTGAAAGGGAAATTTGTTTGAAAAGTTTATTAGAGTTTTTGAGGATGTAACTAGCCGAGTGGGTAAAGGGAACTGATACATATGGTGTATTTGGACTTACAAAAGGCATTCAATAAAATACCATATGAAAGATCATTACATAAGATAAGAGCTCGTGGTTTTTGAAAGGTATACAATTAGCAATGACGGAGGATTGGCTATCAAGCAGGAAGGGGAATCAGGATACATGTGTTGTTTTCAATTTGACAATTTATAATTAGTGGGATGATACAAAAATCAGTACTGGGGCCTGAAGTCTTTGCAATCTACATTAATAATGTGGATGAAGGGACAGAGATTATTGCAGCAAAATTTGCTGACAATGCTAAGATGAGTAGGAAAGAAGTCTGCGAGGACGGCACAAAGAGTCTGTAAAGGGATATAGGTATTTAATTGACAGGGCAAAAATAGGGCAGATGGAGTACAATCTGGGAAAATGGGTGATTATCCACTTTGGTAGAAAGATAAAAAAAAAGCAGAATGTTATTTAAATAGAGAGAGACTGCAGAATGCTGCAGCATGGGTGGATCTGTGTCTTCTTATTCGCGATTCACAAAGAGTTAGCATGAAAGTACAAGGAAGGCAAATGGAATTGCAAGAGGAGGGGGTATAAAAATAGGGAAGTCCTGTTACAACTGTACACAATATTACTGAGACCACACCCAGATCTCTGCTTGCATTTTGCTCTCCCTATTTAAGGAGGGATATTTATATGATGGAGACTGTTCAGGAACGTTCACTGTACTGATTCCTGTCATGATGGGTTGCCACATGAGGAAAGGTTGAGCCTAGATTCATTGGAGATTAGAAGAATGAGATGCTGTCCCATTCCGGATCAATTCAGAAATTAGATCTCCATATTTTCCTTCCGTACACATCTGCAATAAATGAGTTGCCAGGTACTCCTGGCTCTTGGACACATTTCTTAAATTTAACGCTTTCAAAGATTCTGTTACTTCTTAGGTTAAAATATACACCAAATAATTTTAGAACTTCTTCAAATTTTGCAAATGATTTGTTGATTCCTTGTCGAACAATAATGCTATCCGTCATCAAGCCTACTACTAAAGCAGGATATTGTCTAATTGAGCTTCTGCTTTTTATCCAGATCTGAAGCAATTATGTATCTAAGGAATCTTCTTCTCCAAAGTCCCCAGTTATGTGACTAATTTGGGCCCTGGATAAATCCAAGTTGACCTGGAAGAGCAGATTTCTGATACATGGTTAAAAAATTTTAAAGTGTAGATTTAGTTTTAAGAACTTGCTGAAATTCAAGTTGATGCCAATGTTTGTTTGAAGACGTAGGGCTTACCTGTGCTTCCTGGTTTTGGCAAGTTTCCAATGCAATAGCACTCAATCTCAAAACAATTTTGAACTTGGTCAACCAGCTGCAGACGTCTCTGTTTCAGTGCCAAGCTTTAAAGTCACAGAGTGTCAGCTCCAGACCTTTACTAATCTTTAAAGCTGATTCTTTCATCATGTTTCTTCAGAATTAATTGAGATAGCTTACCATGATCTTCTTAAAGGAAATTAGATGTGGGCAATTGCGAACAGTGCCACATGAATACATTTTTTAAATTAATTAATTTGGGGCTTTTTTGAAGAAGATTTATGCTCAAAAGCTGATTTGGGAATCTTTTGTTTTGACAAAGATTTTAAGCAGCAGTTTTACACCACTGGACTGTTTAAATGTTTCTTAAAATTTGCTTATCCTGGGATTTCTGGGATTTAAAACTTTTAGCACTTTCCTGCTAGGTCTGCTGACTTCACACTCTAGGAATTGAAGCTGGACTTCCACAAGATTATATGGAGTTTTCTGTTGCAGTGAGGAACTAATAAATTCAGCCTTCAGCTTCCAAGCCCTTCTAAAGAGCTTTTTCCTGGTGACATTCCTCCGCCTGTCTGTTTCTCAAGGTTTTCTTTGGATCAGAATTGAAAATGTTCTTCATTTGTCTCTATTATATTATTTCTATATCTAGTAACTATGTTGCAGAATACAATCACAAATTATCTATGAAAATTGAAAGAACAAAGAACAACACAGCGCGGGAAACAGGCCCTTCGGCCCAACAAGCCCAAGCCGCCACCTCGACATTCCCACTTCCATCCATGACCCCTGTCTATGTTTACAGAAATCTCCATTGGAACTAAATTAACTAGATAATTTAGGGAGAATTTGTTTTGCTAATCAGCCTAAGAGTTAATAGACTGGAATTTGCTTTATAAAAAATTGAACAGCTTATTTTGTTATTGATATGCAAATTTGCCAATCACTTGCAGCTCGAGAAATATATTCAATGTGTTGTAAATAACCACAAATTGCTAAATGAACTATGTTGCTCCACATTAGATATGCAAAATCATGACCTTGCACTGAACCTTCCTTGAGTTTCATCCAGTTGCAGCATTTGAATATTAATTACCCATTGAATGTGCCACAGTGTTAAGTAATTAACAGTGTAAGTATCATTATAATAACATGATAATTGTTGATTATGGCCAGGCAATAAATTGGCCCTCTCAAGAGTTGAGATGTGAATTATCCTTAGAGGTTTTAAAAATGTCAAATATGTAATTTTCTTTCTTACTTTTCCTTTCTGTCCCTTTGTGTTTCTCTCTTATGTGATCCAACATTTCTTTTCTGCTTTATTTCCTTATGTTCTTGTTTAATTTATCCTCCTCCTCAGTTTTTCTTTAATTCTCAATCTTTAACTCTCATTGGGTAGGGAGATACACTACTTGTCCTCCTGTTCACCAAGGTCTTATGTTGTCCCAGTGCCCTCACTTCACTCTTTTCAGCCCACACTTTCAGCAACTTTCAAAATAAAAATGCTTTGAGTTGGTAAGTGCAGGAAAATGCCTCACCAATCAGGCACATTGTAAGATGTCCTGTAGACTAATATATTTTAAGTAATTATTGAACAAAATATTGAAAAGCAAATAAAAATTATATAACTGAAATCCTGAAGAGGTAACATGGTGGCTTAGTGGTTAGCAGTGCTGCCTCACAGTGCCACAGTTTAGTTCTGACTTTGGATGACTGTGTGGAGTTTATGCATTCTCTCTGTATTTGCAGTGTTTCCTCCCACAGTCCAAAGATTTATGGGTTAGGGGTTAATTGGCTATGTTAATTGCCCCTTAGTGTCAGAGTTAACCCAGTAAATACATGGGGTGAGTGGGATAGGACCTGGATGGGTTGTTGTTGTTGCAGGTTCAATGAAACAAATGGCTTCTTTCTGCACTGCAGGGATTCTGTGATTCTATGTATATTTGTGCTTATACGTGGGCGTCAGCAGCCTATAGATATCAGTTTGAAATAAGAACTTTATAATGTTGAAATTCATTAGCTGAGGTACAAGAATGTAAGTAAATTAAGTGACTATTTCTAACTTCTATTGGGAGGTATGGCAACAATGAACTAAATAAGGAGCATGGTGTAAAATAGCCCTGATGTGGAGATGCTGGTGTTGGACTGGGGTAAACACAGTAAGAAGTCTCACAACACCAGATTAAAATCCAACAAGTTTATTTGGTAGCACAAACCACTAGCTTACCAAATAAACCTGTTGGACTTTAACCTGGTTTTGTGAGACTTCTTATTGTAAAACAGCCCAGCAGTTTATCTGTGCCTGAATTGCAATCTTCCATAGTTCTTACTGTTCTACTGGTCCTTTCTATCTCGCATATACTCCAGGTTCCCTCTGTATCTATAATCACTCACTTTTGGCTACATCAGTGGCACCATGATTATTAGTTTATTAGTTCTCTAAGCTCTGTGGCCACTTTCATCCTATCTTGCTTGCTTCTAACCAAGCTAAACATGAGTAAGTGAGGAAAGCAGAAAATACATATGCACTAAAACTGAAAGAAAAAGCAAGGAAGAGGAGAATGCAGCTGAAAAGGAACTGCAGGGAAGTAGGGAAAAGTTGAAGGATTAGTAGCAGAGTGAGAAGCAGGAGAAATATGTAGACGAGGGCAGGAAAATTAAAGGAGAGAGAAATAGAAAATCAGAGGCAAACTAACTACAAAAACCCAGAAGTGAACTGAAAAGGAGAGCAAACCAAAAAAGAAGTCAAATAAGTTTTAAGTTTATTTAATTGTCACAAGTATGTTTACATTAACCTGCAATGAAATTACTGTGAAAATCCCCTTGTCACAACACTCTGGCACCTGTTCGGGTACACCGAGGGAGAATTTAGCAATAAATTTAGAAAGAACATGAAGACAGGAAAGAGAGTGTCTTCCACAACATAGGATGTCCCAACACATTGTAAAATTAATGAAGTGTTTTTTAGTATCAATTATAAAAAGAGGAATGGAAAGGGAGTGCTACAAAAACACAACACAGAGAAGGAGAAGCGAATGAATGGTAGACAAAGAGAAATGAAATTGTAACCATTAGTTACAGATGGGGAGAGTGATTATGCAGGTTGTTAAAAAGCAAACATGTTCAGAATTCCTGAATGGGATTGTTTCAAAATGCATTGTCACTATTGGTGCAAATGGGCTGCGGACAAAAGTTTGTTTAAACATATTGGAAATAACATTCTTTCCCCCAAAACTTCATGATTTTTCTCTAACCAAATTAGATGCAGCATCCTGCGTGTCTCCCACATCTGTCTAGCCTGAACTCAGAGGTGTGTGTGGACACCGACTATGTGTGTCCATGCAGAGAAACTGACTATGAGAACCGTTACGAAATGAAGGTGGGAGTACAGGAAAGAGGAAACACGGGAAGTAATTTTCAATAAAATATGATAATCTATCTAAATGCGGAGATAGACTGTTCACAGAGCTGAGGATAGGAGTGACGATGCATTGGGAGTCACTGGAGACAAGCTATTGGGATCGGATTGGCTTCTCAAGCGTGGGGTGAGCGATGTGCTGACAGACTGAGAGACACGAACCCGCCCACTTCAAGAGAGGCGCAACTTTAATAAATCAGTGGGAGGCACTGGCAGGTTGGAGGAATCACTAATAACTATGGTTACAGCTAGTGAATCAGAGAGAGAGTGAAAGTTCATTAAACTGGACGTATCCACAGGAAGCCACCCTAAACATTAAATGATCCCTGACCGGCATTCCACTTAGATGCTGCTCTTTATCATTTTGTTGTTAGGTGTAAAGTGAAATGTCATTAGTTTAATATTGATCATTATGTAGGCGGCACACTTTATTCATGTATTAGCACTTCAATGTAAATATGAAGAGCTTTCTACTGGGCATTGATGCAAAAATAGTGACTTAATTTCTACATTATTCGGGGGAAAGTAATTTAAACTTGCATCACATTTAACCCCCAAAACGAATCTATTCCATCGATCAGTGCTTATCTTTCTTTGTTGGAAAAGCATCAAATACTAAAAGCGATGCCCATAAAACAATTACTGCAGCCATAATGCTGACAAGTGTTCATTTAATTAATACGCAGAGGCCTCTTTTTGAAGAGCAAACTTGTTAATGTAGACAAATAGCATAGCCATTTTACGCGGAGAAAGATCCCAGACGGTGAGATGAATTATCAATTAGCTTAGGTGGAGTTGGCAAAGTTAGACAAAATGCAAGACTTTGGGAAATTCTTTTATTTAGAATAGTAGTGATTTTTTTTTGCATCCACCTTAACAGGGTGCAGCACGGTGTTACCATGGTTAGCATTGCAGCCTCACAATGCCAGTGACCCGGTTCAATTCCAGCGTCGAGTTTGTACATTTTCTCCCTGTCAGCATGGGTTTCCTCTAAGATGCTCCGTTTCCTCCCACAGTCCAATGATGTGCAGGTTATGATCAACGTGGAGGGTTACAGGGATGGGGGGAGGAGTGGGTCCCTTTCGGAGGGGCAGTACAGACTTGATGGGCTGAATAGCCTGCTCTGGACTGTAGGGATTCTATGGAACAGATATGCAAGGACTTGATTGGTCATATTCCCAGTCCAACACTGTCAGCTTCAATTATGTTGTTATTTTGTAGAGCGTGAATCCACAATTGAACTTAGACGTGAGTATTACAACTGAACCAAACTGCTATTTACAGTCATCACTATTTTCCCCACGATGATTTTACCTGACATTCAATATTTGACCCTGATTGCCCATGTGCCACTAAAACTGCCTATTTTCACTTTTTTTATTCTTTCACGGATTGTGGACACAACTGGCCAGATCAGCATTTTTACTGAACGTCCATAATTGCCCTCATGAGCCTCTCCAGCCCAAGTAGTGTAGGTGGAACAAGCGTGCTGTTGGGAAGGGAGTTCCAGGATTTTGGCCCATGATAGGGATATCATTCCAAGTTAGGGTATTGACTGACTTGGGAAGGGAACTTACGGTTCTGGGTGGTGCTTCTGGGTAACAGAGATCATGAATTTGGAAGATGTTACGGAAGGAGCCTTATTTCTAACATCTTCTCACCCCTGCCTCAATTCATCTGCTACTGCAACACTTCGTAACCGTGCCTTCGTAAACTTCAGTTTTTACTATTCCAATATATCTGCCACTTTCAGCTCTCTTTAGGTCATTCAAAACTCCCCCATTCTTTAGTCGCACCAACTCCTCTTCACCCGTCATCTCTGTGCTTGATGACTTACTGGCTCTCAATTAACTAAAAGGTCCCTTTGCTTGTTTTCAAATCCTTCAATGGTATTTCCGCCCCCCCCCCCATTTCTATAATGTCCACCTGCTCTACAGCCCTGAGAGATAATTGCGTTTCTCCCATGTTAGCCTTGAGCAGCTCCAATCTTAATCCCTCTACATTTGGCGTTTTACAAACTCATTGATAAATCACAGAACTTTAATATAATTGATCAGCTATACAAACAATATAGTCATTTATTCAGTGGCTGAGACTGTGAGTTCTGAAATCCCAACAAATAAATAAACTTAGAGTACTTTTCTTATATCGTATTATAAGCACCATTAAAATTAAATGCTGCCTGGATTCAATATTTCAGGAATTTGTATAGTATGACATCTCACAACACCAGTTAAAGTCCAACAGGTGTATTTAGTATCATGAGCTTTTGGAACGCTGCTCCTTCATTAGGTAAGTGTCCCCACTCGCCTCACCACCCGAGTCCAACGCCAGCATCTCCACACCAGGAATTCGTATAGATGATGATGATGCTGCTATACATAAGTCTTAAGACAACCTGGTGTTCTGAAAGGACAACATAGCATCCGAGTAACAAAGTTTTTTTAAAAAAAGTTTTTATTAACGGTTTTAGTTAAATATACCTGGTTTTATTTACAATAGGCTTGTGTTAATCTAGAAACTCGATCGTTCAAAGGTCAATAAAACAAAAGACTGTGCTGTTAACAGAAGTAATATTATTCTCGAAGTGGCATTGGACGAAGCAGGACATGACATTTAAAGAAACACGGCAGAAATTGGCAGTATATGTGTACATCATCTGCATAGCTTTCCGGCAACTCCATTCATCCTCGTTTCAAACCAAATTAATATTATGCTCTGATTTGACAGCAATCTGGGTTTTGTAATTTCGTTGAGTGATTGGCTAGTCAAATCCTCAGCGTATTACATCATGTATAAGATTGTGCTGAATAGCTACATGTATTAAGTTTAAACGTGAGACCAGAACGCCTGTTAATAAATTAGGGGCACTTTGCGCTTTACAAACTCATTGATAAACCACGGAATTTTAATATAATTGATCAGCTATACATACAATATAGTCCCATTCTTTAAGCAGTAAGTAAAATGGACATTCGCACAATAACACAACATTGCAGCACCCTTTTTGTCTTAACCCTGCATTGCTGACAGCATGAACTTGCAGAAAGACCCCCAGCTTTCGCTACAATACTCCGAAGCTATTTTATCAACATCTGGGGCGTCAGGGTCTACGGTGGAAAGAGGGGTGGGGGATGACTTAGAGGGTGACTTGGGTTGCTCCTTTCCCGGTGCTGCAGCGATTAGTAGGTTGGATCCAGTCATTTTCAGGTTAGCTGCTGTGGTACTTCTACACAAGCTGGATTTCAACACTGTCGATGGTTCACTGCAGAGTGCCTTTTGCTTCTTCAGCGCCCGAGTGATTTGCTTCCAGTAATTTTTTGCATCCCGCGAGTATTTGGCGCAGGCTGATGGCTTTCCCGTGAACTCACACCAGTAATCATTCGATCCTTTTTTGCATTCCACACGCAGGTTCCTGTCAGCATCTTCCTCCCCAGTCAGCGCCCACTTGCACCGTGCCCCGTCCTTGCTGGAAAATGATCCCTGCTTGGGGGATAAGCCCTTCCCCCTCCGTTGCTTTTTCCCCTCGATTCCCACGCTCGGGCTGGACTCTTCCTTCCTTCGTTTACCCCCGTCCTGATTTTGCCCCTGGTCCTGATTTTGCCCCTGGTCCTGATTTTCCCCGTGGTCCTGCCCTTTGCCTTTTCTCCTCCTCCTCTGCTTCTGCTCGTCACTTGCCTCCGCCAGGAGATACTGGGTGATGAAAAGGAGGAGCAGCAGCGCAGCAACTCTTGAGAACTTCATAGTTGAACTCTACAACTATGGGCTCTTGGAAGTGGTAACTGAACTGTAACTGCAGTGAGACAAAAACAAATGATTTCATTAAATTGCACGTACACACGCCGGACTCTTTTAAGAATCGGATTTACCAATCCGAAATAAAACCCCAAATCACGAATAGAGGGAACCTACCTCGGGAGGCTCTGCTGGGAGATGCTCTGCAGGGAAAATGCAACCGTTAGTGGCGATAGGCTTGGGGTCCTGCCATTTATAAGTTACAGGCAACGCCTACGATGAACGGGGCGTCACTGTGAAACAATGCGGAGGATACCTGAGCTCTGCCTCACCACCACACCTTGCAAGGTTCACCCGGAGAAGCAGCTGCAAAAGCAACAGCACCACGTTTCTCATTGACAGCGACGACCTGCGTTTTCAAAGCAGTACTGTTAGGAACTTCAGAGTAATTGGGAATACACAAAGCATAGCGAAATTATCACATTGGCTGCTAATCCAATTTTTTTAGGCTGTCAACATAAATCAACACACCTAAAAGTATTCACGAGGCAAAGGATTTGGGAGAAATAGCCGCTCTGCAAATAAAAGCGTTTTGGGATTTCTTCTCCACTGGGCAGAAATCGGAGGAATGGGAACTGGCTTTTTCACCTCCGGCAGAAATTGAAAGTAATTCCATAACTTTATCCTTCAGTTCCATTACAATCTCAAGCCCGCAGTGTAACGGGATAGTTGCTTACAGCGTTAGATTTATTTCATAGAATGAATATTTTAAAATCCAGGTTAAAATAAAGCAGTGAGAATGTCACATTAGGATTTTTAGGAGGGTCACAATGGTTTGAGCGCAGGAGGTGGCCAACCGGCCCGTCAGTACTTGTGCTGGCACTTGCAAGTTCCCCTCCAAGCCACTCGCCAACCTGACTTGGAAATATATCGCTGTTTCTTCACAGTTGCTGGGCCAAAATCCTGGAATTCCCTCCCTAACAGCATTGTGGGTCAACCCACAGCACGTGGACGACAGCATTTCAAGAAGATGACTCACCACCTTTTCAAGGACAAAGTAGGGATGGGCAATAAATGCTGAGCAGCCAATAATGTCCATATCCCTCAAATGAATAAAAAAATCCCTGGAACCATTCTCATACATCCTTCCTGATATGTTGTATCCAGAACTGGATACTTGTTCAATTGAGTATTAAAACAGTGTTTAATACAGATGTAAGATAACTTCCTTGCTTTTGTAGTCGATGTCTTGATTTATGAAACCATATGCATTTTAACTGCTATCTCAACTTGTTCTGCCAATTTCAATGATTTGTGCTCAAACACCTCCATCTTGTGCTTTGCACCCCCTTAAGAATTACAACTATTTTATATTACCACACTCTATTCTTCCTTTTAAAATGAATTACTTCACACTTTTCTGCATTATCTTAATCAGCCATTTGTCGGTCCGTTCACAAACCTGTGCATCCCCTTTTGAAGTTCTACACTACCTTGCTCACAGTTTACAATACCTTTGAATATTGGGTCATCCATAAATTTTGAAATAGTGCCCTGTGCACCAAGATCAAGGTTATTAACGTACATCAAGAGCAGCAGGTCTATCACTGATCCTTGGGGAACTAACTATAAACCTTCCTCTAGTTGGAATACTAACTTTCAGTCAGCCAATTTCAAATCCATACTGCAACTGTCCCTTTTGTTCCGTAAGTTCTCAGTTTGCTGAAAAGATTGCTGTGCAGTATTGCATCAAATGCCTTTGTTCACCCATAAACACCATATTAACCTCATCTACCCTTTCTGTTAAATCAAAAATCTCAGGTAGGGATTAGTGTTAAGAGAAAGTGCCACCTGTAGTTAGACTGCAATTAGTGTTGAAAATTAATGGAAATATTGTTTCTAGGATTAAGTTAGTTTACTTGCGTCACAATAGACTTACATTTACTCTGTAATGAAGTTATTGTGAAAATCTCCTAGTCCTCACACTCTAGCACCTGTTCAGGTACACTGAGGGAGGATGCAGCATGTCTTTCAGACTGTGGGAGAAACTGAAGCATCTGGAGGAAACCCACGCAGACACAAGGAAAACATGCAGACTCCATACAGACAGTGACCCAAGACAGGAATCAAATCCAGGTCCCTGGTGCAAAGAGGTAGCAGTGCTAACCACTGTGCCACCATGCTGATTAAGATAAGCAGAGGTGTTACTCCACATTAGAATTAACATGATCCTTTGATATGATCTTTCCTAACGGTTGCAGTTAATGTAATGATGGTGATTCCTAGTAACATTTGCAATGTTTATAATAGATTTAATAAGAAAGATTAAAAATGGCATAACATGAGAAAGATGTAATGTAACACTTGTAATGGACACTGTTAGAAGCAATCCTGAATGACTAGAATACTTGGAACCATTTACAGGTTCAATGTTATAAGCTTCTGAACAGATAGACAGCAGTTCACACACCTGTGGTTCAGTTCTCCTGTACAAATTTATCTTGATGTACTTAGTGGCATGTAAGGCTTCAGCTGGAATGGAAACTTTTTTTTAAGATAAATTACATACTTTATGGCTCTTGTAATGCATTTTTCTATCTCACTGCTCCTCATTGGGACATGTTTTTTTTCCATTTAAAAATACAAGAAATGAAAGCCTAGGGCTTGTGCTGTTTCCGGTGGTGGAGCTGTCTTGAATAGAACAGGACAGACGTCCGGAGCAAGAATTGGAGATGTGTTAAAAACATACACTCCTGATGTGAGGAGAGAGCAAAAGCACATTAATTGTCAAATTTACAATAATTGTAAAGAAGAGAGAGTTCCAGGAATTCTCAACAGAGCAAATGCACACAGTTAAGTCCACTGTGGGCACAATTATTTCACAATGATTGCTGTAGTTCAAGAAAGCAGCTCAAATGCTAGCCTTATCAGTAACATTCACATCCCATTAAAAAAAGAGTCATGAGTGACTTTAATGTACGTATAAACTGGGCAAATCAGATTGGCAAAGGTAACCTGGAAAATAAATTTGATTATTCAGGACACTTTCTTGAAGAAGTACATTCTAGAGGTGATCAGGGAACAGATTATTCTTAATCTTTAAATGAGCAATGAGACAGAATTAATCAATAACCCCATAGTAAAGAAATCTCTGGGTGACATTACATGATAGGACTTTACCTTTAGTTTGAATGGGTGAAGTGCTAATTAAGAAAAGTGTTTTAAACCTAAAGGTAATTATAAGATTATGAAGGCAGAGCCAGCTAAAGTAAATGGGAAAACTAGGTTAACATATAGGACAATAGAAGTGCAGTGACTGACATTTGAGGAGATGCTTAATAATACTTGGCAAAGATTTACCTCAGTGAAAATAAGGCTTTTTGAGGATATAGAATCTCTGGCTAAATAAGGATGTTAAGAATAGTGTCAAATTGAAAGAAACACTAGATGCATCTGCAAAGATTATAGAACATAGAACATAGAACATTACAGCGCAGTACAGGCCCTTCGGCCCTCGATGTTGCGCCGGCCAGTGGATCCTCTAACCTAAACTATTCCAATATCATCTATATGCCTATCCACCGAACATTTGAATGCCCCCAAATTAGGCGAGTCCACAACTGCTGCAGGCAGGGCATTCCACGCTCTCACCACCCTCTGTGTAAAGAACCTGCCTCTGACATCCGTCCTATAACTACCACCTCTTAATTTAAAGTTATGTCCCCTCGTGTTGGTCATCACCATCCGAGGAAAAAGGCTCTCACTATCCACCCTATCCAATCCCTTGATCATCTTATACGCCTCAATTAGGTCACCGCGTAACCTTCTTCTCTCTAATGAAAATAACCTCAGGTCCCTCAGCCTTTCCTCATAAGGCCTTCCCACCATACCAGGCAACATCCTGGTAAACCTCCTCTGCACCCTTTCCAATGCTTCCACATCTTTCTTATAATGCGGCGACCAGAACTGTACGCAATACTCCAAGTGCGGCCGCACCAGAGTTTTGTACAGTTGTAACATAACCTCACGGCTCCTAAATTCAATCCCTCTACCAATAAAAGCTAA
The DNA here is from genome assembly GCA_024679065.1 of Sphyrna mokarran. Classification (NCBI taxonomy): domain Eukaryota; kingdom Metazoa; phylum Chordata; class Chondrichthyes; order Carcharhiniformes; family Carcharhinidae; genus Sphyrna; species Sphyrna mokarran. The sequence continues at coordinate 101,883,122 of JAGIQG010000001.1, read as the reverse complement.
CACACCGTACGCCTTCTTAACAACTTTATCAACCTGGGTGCCAACTTTCAAAGAGCTATGTACTTGTACCCCAAGATCCCTCTGCTCGACAACACTATTAAGGGTCCTTCCATTAGCCCTATATTTCATATGCCTGTTATTCCTACCAAAGTGAATCACCTCACACTTATCCGTATTGAATTCCATTTGCCACCTCACGGCCCAGCTCTGCAACCTATCTATGTCCCTCTGCAAACTGTAACATCCATCCTCGCTGTCTACAACTCCCCCCACTTTGGTATCGTCAGCAAATTTACTAATCCAACCCTCTACACCCTCATCTAGGTCATTTATAAAAATGACAAACAGCAGTGGCCCTAAAACAGATCCTTGAGGTACACCACTTGTAACTGCACTCCAGGTTGAATATTTCCCATCAACCACCACCCTCTGTCTTCTATCAGCTAGCCAATTCCTAATCCAAACTGCTAAATCACCTTCAATCCCATGCATCTGCACTTTCTGCAGTAGCCTACCATGGTGAACCTTATCAAACGCTTTGCTAAAATCCATATACACTACATCAACTGCCTTACCCTTATCTACCTCTTTGGTCACCTCCTCAAAAAACTCAATAAGGTTTGTGAGGCACGACCTACACTTCACAAAACCGTGCTGACTATCCCTAATCAATTTATTCCTCTCTAGATGCTTATAAATCCTATCCCTTATAATTCTTTCCAAGACCTTGCCCACAACAGAAGTCAGGCTCACCCGTCTATAATTTCCAGGATGGTCCCTACTCCCCTTTTTGAAAAGAGGGACAACATTTGCCATCCTCCAGTCTTCCGGCACTATACCTTAGTGGTGGGTCAGAGATTAGTGGTAGGTAGATTAGTGGTAGGTCAGAGAAATGGACAGATTTGAATGAAGAACCAGCAAAGAAGACTAAAAATATAATAAAGGAGGAGGAAGTAGAATTTGACAGAAAGTTAGCTAGTAATAAAAAGTAGGTAATAAATTTCTGCAAGTATTTAAATAGGAAAATAACTAAAGGTAGTGTTTGTCATCTAGAGAGAGTAAGTTTTAGGAATAATAATGGAAAACAAGGAAATGGAGCAGATAGGTGCATATATACCTGTGTTCATGATAGAAAACAGAGAAAATTTTCAACGATGCCCGAAAATCAAAGATTGAACGGAAGGGAGGAATTTAAAACAATCACTATCACCAGGGAAAAGATTTCAATCAAACTATTAGACCTAAATGCTGACAAGTCCCCAGAACTAGATGGGTGGCATTTTAGGGATTTCGATTCTATACTAAACCCCAAAATAAAAAAATTCTTTATCCAGGAATAATAACCCAGCAAAAAGGACAATCATAAATTTAGAATGTAAGCTAACAAGCCAACTATGCAATTAAGATTGATGCTTAACATTTCATCAGTCAAGACAACTCACATTGATCTGCCTTTCCTATAGATTCCAGGATTCTGGGATCTTCCTTTCTTGGTTCTTTGAACCTGGTTTCTTGGCTTGCAACATCTTTTAGGGTTTTAGTTTTGCCACTTACCTATAACATACATGCAAATCTTTTGGCAGCTTTAAGATTTCAATTCTAGTAGATCCTTTTCCAACACATGTCTTCTCAATCTACCATAACTATTGAAGTTTTCAATCACCTTAGCAGTTTCATACCCAAATCTTAATAACTTAACAACAACACCTTAACACCCTACATACTTCATTGCTGCCTGCTAAGTGTTCTCTTACTCTCTGGTAGAAAGAGATTTCTCAAAGGCCAAAAGTCTGTAGTCTACTATTAATACTTCCAGGCTAGGCTTTAATTAATGATTCCTTTGCGGTTAAATGGTTATACACTTTCTATTCACTCTGTCTGAATGCAATTACTTTAACCCTGGCAATTCTATCTATACAGAATCTGCTGATCCCGAATAAGAATTCTTACAGCAATCCTCAGTCCTATGACATTTTCATTAGTCACTAATTAAGCCTAATACTGGATTCTTATGGCAACCCCTCAGTCTGTGATAAATATATATCAACTGGCAAATGCTAAGGTTCTACGCAAAATAAAGCACATGGTATATGGGGAAATATATTATCATACATAAGGGATTGGTTATCCAACCGGAAGAAGAGAATAGGTCTTCTTCAGATTGGCAAGCCATAGGGATTAATGCTGGGCCTTCAAATACTTACAATCCATATCAATGATGTGGATGAAGGAACCAAATAAGTTGTCAAACGGTGATAAAAAGTCTGCAAAAGGATATAGACAGATTAAGCGAGTGGGCAAAAAATTGGTAGATTGAGTATAATGTGGGTAAATTTGAATTTGCCCATTTTAGTAGGGAGAAAAGGAAACAGTACACTATTTAAATGAAGAGAATTTCCAGAGCTTTGTGGTACAGGACAATCTGGAACATGAATTGCAACAAGTTAATACTCAGATACAGCAAGTGATTAGGAGGACAATTTCACTTGACTCATTCTGGGATAAAGAGATTATCTTATGAAGAAAGGTTGAATAGGTTGTGCCTATACCCAATGGACTTAGTAAAATGAGAGACAACCTTATTGAAATCCACTATAATGTCCACCAATCTGAAAAACAATTATTTATCACTACTTGCTGTTTCATGTCACTCAGCCAATTTCTTGTCCAATTGCCTATTTTCCCTTCTAATTTAGAGTTAAAATTTTGTTCACAAGTCTGCTGTGTGGCATGGTATAAAATCTCTCTCCACCACATCAACAGCATTGCCATTATCAACCTTCTCTGTTATATTCTCAGAAATCTCCAACAAGTTAGTTAAACATGAGTTTCTCTTAATGAATGCATGCTGGCTTTTCCTAACGGCCCTGTCAAAATTACTATTGATTTTGTACTGAACTAGAGTTTCCTTATCATTGAAGTAAAGCTGTAGTTGTTTCCTTGTACTCCTTTTTGAACAAGAGTGTAACATTCACAAATCTCTAGTCCTCTGGTACCACCCCTGTGTCTAAGGAAGACTGGGAGATTATCACAAGTGCATTTGCAATTTTCACTCTCACTTTCCTCAGTACCTTGGATGCCTCTCATCCAGTTTTGTTACTTTATTTACTTTAAGTAACGAATACAGGGGAGATTCTCCCAAAAGTGCTGAATCCCACCCACCACCATGACCTGATCACAGCCCCCCCAACAATTCTTGGCCAGCCCTGACTCCAACCCCCTCCCTCCTGCCCATTACCCCCAGCAGTGGCAATCCACCCTTCTGTGTTAGACCACTCCCCCAGGAGGCAGGCAGGCCTCCCATCCCCGGCAGACCTCTCCCTCCAGCCTGCCCTAATCACTGTCCTCCCTCCACCACAGACTGATCCCCATGCAGAGTGGCAGTGAGCCACCCTACTCCCATTGATCACAGCAGGGTTCACCCCCTTGGCACTGCCCAATGTCGCAGGCATCAGCACTTTGCTCCTTAGGCAGTGCCATGGGGCACTGGCTGGCATGCCAGAGTGCCCATGCCTGGGGGTACCACCCATCCCCCCCGCAGGGAGCCCCAATTGCCCCCCTTCATTCCGGTGAGATTTCCCATTAGTTACCAGAACATGGGGAACTACTCTGAACTCCTCCAGAATGAAGTACTCCTGGTGAGATAAGAGATTCAATCAAAATTGGCATGTTCCTGATAATGAAATATAAAACATATTTAAAATACATTTTAAAAAATTCAAATGACTTACCTATCTCCACCTGCCTCCCCCCACCCCCATCCCCCAATGGTTTCCAACGTGGTTTGGTCTCTGATTGTTCTCCAGGAGATGCGCACACATTCTCAGCTCATGCGCAAATCATGGAAAAGGCTGACAATGTGCATCTCCCGGCCTAACCCACCAGAAAATTTGTAGGTCGGGATGGAAAAATTGCCCACAACCTTCCTAACCTATCGTCCTTCTCAACTGTAAATTGCTTGAGTTACCTCTCTTCTCACACTGGGTAGAATCCTCTTAGTTTTGAAAATAGATACAAAGTATTTATTTAATACCTCTGCTACTTCTGTCCAGATCACCTACAACCTGTCCTGGTCCCCCCATGCCAACACTACAGTTAAGAAAGCTCACCGTCACTGCTATTTTCTCAGAAGACTAAGGAAATTTAGCATGTCAGCTATGACTCTCACCAACTTTTACAGGTGCACGATAGAAAACATTCTTTCTGGTTGTATCACAGATTGGTATGACTCCTGCTCTGCCAAGACCATAAGAATCTACAAAAGGTCGTGAATGTAGCCTAATCCATCATACAAACCATCAATTGCAAAGCAGCTAGCATAATTAAGGATTCTATGCAATGCGGATGCACTCTCTTTCACCTTCTTCCTTTGGGGAAAAGATACAAAAGTCTGAGGTCACATACCAACTGAGTGAAGAACAGTTTCTTCCCTGCTGCTGTCAGATTTTTGAATGGACTTACCTTGCATTAACTTGATCTTTCTCTACACTCTAGCTATGACTGTAACACTACATTCTGCACTTTCTCGTTTCCTTCTCTATGAATGGCATATTTTGTATGTGTAGTGCGCAATAATACTTTTCACTGTATGTTAACACTTGTGATAATAATAAATGAAATCTAAGTCTCCTCATGCAAGTCTCCTTTTTACCTCTATTCAGCCCTACTCATCCTTTTACTACCTTTCGTTATTTATGTGCTAATTGGAGACCTTAGAAGACCCTTTTACGTTAGCTGCTTGCTCCTTGATTTTAATTTTTTTTGCTTTCCCCTTTGGCCCTTCCATATTCAGCATAATTCTGCACTATATTTTCTACTGGCATCTGTCATACACCTACTTCTTCCTTTTCATCTTCATTTCTGTCTCACTTGTCATCTTGGATGCTCCAGATTTATATTTTCTTCCTCTCTCCAAGGAAATATACTTCAACAATACCTGCAATACTATTTCTTTGAAGATGGCCCATTGTTCAGCCACCGTGTTTTCTATCTAATTTTGATTCCAATTCACTTGACTGAAGTTCTTTCTCATCCCATTCAAATTGGCTTTCCCCCAACTAATTATCTCTGCTCTGGATTGTTCCTTGAACTTTTACATGACCAACCTAAAACTTATGATACAATGGCCTTTAAATACTTTCCCACTGATATCTTTGAATATAGAACAGCACTACAGCACAAACAGGTCCTTCAGCCTACAAGTTGCGCCTATCATATCCATATTTACCAGGCTTATCTATAACCATCAATCCCATTAACTCCCATGTACTCATCCAGAAGTCTCTTAAAAGACCCCAGCGAGTTTGCCTCAACCACCACCGACGACAGCTGATTCCACTCATTCACCGCCCTCTGAGTGAAAAACTTACCTCTGACATCTCCTCTGTACCTACTCTCCAGCACCTTAAACCTGTGTCCTCTCATAGCGACCATTTCAGCCCTGGGAAATAGCTTCTGAGAATCCACCTCATCAATACCTCTCAACATCTTATAAACCTCCATCAGGTCACCTCTCATCCTTTTTCTCTCCAAGGAGAAAAGACCTAGCTCCCTCAACCTATCCTCATTATGCATGCCTCCCAATCCAGACAACATCCTTGTAAATCTCCTCTGCACCCTTTCAATAGCTTCCATATCCTACTCGTAGGTGACCAGAACTGTACACAGTACTCCAAGTGGGGTCTGACAAGGATCTTATAAAGTTGCAGCATTATCTCCCAACTCCTAAACTCAATCCCTTGGTTAATGAAGGCTAGTACACCATATGCCTTCTTGACCACATCCATAACCTGTCAGGCCGATTTAAGAGTCCTATGGACCCCAAGGTCCTTCTATTCCTCAACGCAGCTAAGAGTCCTATCCTTGATATTATACTCCTTCATCCCATTGGACCTGCCAAAATGGACACTACACATTTACCCATGTTGAAGTCCATCTGCCACTTCTCCGCCCAGTCTTGCATCCTATCTATGTCTCGCTGCAATTTCTGACATCCATTTGCGCCAACTTTTCCTCAGAATCAAATCCAACAATGCCTGACCTTTCATTGAATGAAACATACTGATAATTATCTTAAACACATGCAAGGAACTCAACCATTTCATGTCAGAAGTGGTTGAGTTCCACTGCTACACACCCATTTTTCTTCTTTTCACATCTCTCTGAAACAATTTGTTCCCAGGAACATCTAACACCAAGTCTTGCCCTTCTCTGAGCCAGTATCCATTATGATAACAACATTTGTCAACCTGCGTCTGTAATTCACCAATCTTACTAATCAAACTCTATACTCTCACATACATCCACATTAATCCTAATTTAGACTTTTCATCTAATGATTTACTATAGCCTACTCTAATTCTATCAACCTCTCCAAGTATTCTATTTACATTGCAGTTAATATTTTTCACTGCCAGTTTCTCCTCTACTGTCTGAATTTCCCCTCAGGTTCCTATCCCTCTGCCAATCTATTTTAAACCCTACCCAACAAACATTAGGACCTATGGGCTAAAAGCAGGAGTAGGCTATCTGGCCCCTTGAGCCTGCTCCACCATTCAATAATATCATGGCTGATCTTTTCATGAATTCAGTTCCACTTACCCACTTGCCCACCATTTTTACTGGTCAAAAATTTATCTATCTTTGCCTTGAAAACATTTAATGAGGTAGTCTCAGCTGCTTCACTGGGCAGGGAATTCCACAGATTCACAACCCTTTGTGTGAAGAAGTTCCTCTCAACTCAGTCCTAAATCTGCTTCCCTTTATTTTCAGGGTGCTCCCCCTAGTTCTAATTTCACCGGCCAGTGGAAACAACTTCCCTGCTTCTATCTTATCTATTTCTTTCGTAATCTTGTATGTTTCTATAAAATCTCTCCTCATTCTTCTGAATTCCAATGAGTATAGTCCCAGTCTACTCAGTCTCTTCTCATAAGCCAATCCTCTCAAATCTGGAATCAACCTAGTGAATCTCCTCTGCATTCCCTCCAGTGCCAGTGTATCTGTTCTCAAGTAAAGAGACCAAAACTGTACACAGTTCTCCAGCACCTTATACAGCTGTTTTTAAATTCCATTCCTCTAACAATGAAGGACAAAATTCCATTTGCCTTCTTAATTACATGCTGCACCTGCAAACCAACTCCTTGAGATTCCTGAACCCAGGTCCCTCTGCACAACAGCCCGCTGCAATTTTTTACCATTTAAATAATAGTCCATTTTGCTGTTATTCCTACCAAAATGGATGATCTCACATTTACTGACATTGTACTCCATCTGTCAGACCCTCTCCCACACAATTAGACTATCTATATCCCTTTGCAGACTTTCAGTGAACTCTGCACACTTTGTTCTCCACCTATCTTAGTGTCATCTGCAAATTTTGACACACTACACTTGGTCCCCTATCGTAAACAATTGCAGTACAAACACTGATCCCTGAAGCACACTATTAATCACTGATCGCCAACCAGAAAAAACCCATTTACCCCCACTCTTTCCTTTCTGCTAGTTAACCAATTCGCTATACATGCTAATACGTTACCCATAACACTGTGCACCTTTATCTTATGTAGCAGTCTTTAGTGTGGCACTTTGTCAAATGCCTTCTGGAAATCCAGATACACCACATCCACAGATTCCCCATTGTCCACTGCACATGTATTGTTCTCAAAGGATTCCATCAAGTTAATCAAACATGACATTCCCTTCATGAACCTATGCTGTGTCTTACCAATGGGACAATTTATATCCGGATGTCTTGCTAGTCCTTCCTTGATGATAAATTCAAGCATTTTCTTTACCACAGAAGTTAAGCTAACCAGCCTATAGTTATCCAACTTTTGTCTATCTCCTTTTTTAAACAATGGTGTCACATTTGCTGTTTTGCAACCTGTGGGAACCACTCCAGAGTCCAGTGAATTTTGATAAATTACCACTAGTGCATTTGCTATTTCTCCCACCATCTCTTTAGTAACCCAGGATGCATTCAATCAGGACCGGGAGACTTGTCTGCCTTTAGTACCATTAACTTGCCCAACACTACCTCTTTTGTGATAATGATAGTTTCTAGGTTCTCACCTGTCATAGTCTTCCTGTCATCAATTTTTGGCGTGTTATTTGTGTCTTCCACTGTGAAGACCAACACAAAATACCTGTTCAATGCCTCAACCATTTTCTCGTTTCCAGTTATTACATCTCACTTCTCATCCTCTAAAGGACCAATGTTTATTTTAGCCAGTCTTCTTTGTTTTATATATCCATCTTACTTTTCTTTATAGCTTTTTCCATAGCTTTCTGATGACCTTGAAAGATTTCCCAATTCCCACTAATCTTTGCCACTTTGTATGCATTTTCTTTCAATTTCACACCCTGCTTTATTTCCTTAGATATGCATGGCTGATTATGTCTTTTTCTACAGTCCTTCCTTATCACTGGTATATACTTTTGCTGAGCTCTGTGAAGGATCGTTTTGAAAGTTCTCAATTGTCCCACCATAAAATTTTTGCTCCCAGTCTACCTCTGCCAATTCCTTCCTCATTCTATTGTAGTCTTCTTTTTCTAAGCACAAGATACTGGTATTGGATTTTACCTTCCCACACTCCATCTGCATTTTAAATTCAACCATTTTATGATTGCTTCTTCCAAGAGGATCCCTAACTGCAAGATCATTAATGATTCCTGTCTCATTACACAGGATCAGATCTAGGATAGCTTGCTCCCTTGTTGATTCCATTACATACAATTCAAGAGGCTATCACAGGTACATTCTATGAACTCCTCCTCAAGACTGCCTTAACTGACATGGTTTGACAAACTGATGTATGGATTAAAATCTCCCATGACCATTCTTACCTGCATCAGTTATTTCTTTATTTATTCTCGCCCCACCATGTTGTCATTATTTGGTGGCCTTCTTGACTATCCCCATCAGTGACTTTCTCTCATTATTATTTCCAGTTTTCACCCATAAGCATGAGCAAACCTCCCCTCAAAGACATTTATCTCAGTCCTGTTGAGGTGTAAACTGCCCTTCTTGTACAGATCCCACCTGTCCCAGACCTGGTTCCAATGCTCAGAAATCTAGAGCCCTTCCCCCTCCTCCATTCCAGCCACATGTTGAACTATTCAATCTTTCTATCCCTATGCTTATTCTTATTTGGGCAACAAGAGACACACATTACTAAACCAAAGTATCATCAACAAAGGCAGATAAAATCTTGCCAGTGTCAAACAGGAATAAGGAGAAATCCACCTAAGGTTGGCATCACTCATGAAATGTAAGACATGCCAGGGGTTATCAGATTCCATGCACACTGTTATTCAGCATGCAGCTATCTCAATTAGTTCAAAGGACGTCAAGCTGGTAGAGGTCCAGATACCAGGTCCAGATACCAGCTGATACCAGGAACCAGATGGAAACAAACCGAGGGTTTTGACAAAAGTCAAGTCACAGATTGTTTAGTTTATGAAGACAAAGTATTGACATGGCAATGGATTTCAAGTCAATCCATTGGAAAGAAACAGAAATATTTTGACAGATATTAATATCTCAAAGTACTGCAAAAGTTATATAAAGTAGCTTATGACATTCTATTCACTGAAGATCAAGAGCAATGTTTTAAACAATAGATAGGTAATGTAAGCTTGGTTTGATTTATCCACTTTCACATATAGTACGGAGCATCCTTGAAAGTGGGCAGTAAAAATGAAAGACCAAACAACATAACTGAAATGCAAATTAACTCCTTTTTTGTTGTTATAACTCATAAGAACATAAGAATATAAGAAATAGGAGCAGGAGTAGGTCATCTAGCCCTTCAAGTCTGCCCCACCATTCAATAAGATCATGGCTGATCTGAAGTGGATCAGTTCCATTTTCCTGCTTTCTCCCCATAACCTTCTCCTCTTAATTCCCTTGTCTATCAGAAACCAATCTACCCGTGACTTAAATATATTCAGCGAGGTAGCCTCCACCACTTCAACGGGCAGATAATTCTAGAGATTCACCACCCTTTGAGTGAAGAAGTTCTCCTCAACTCCGATCTATACTGTCCTTCCTTATTTTGAGGCTGTGCCCTCTATTCCTGCTATCCTTTCTAAACGGGAAGAATCTCTCTACCACTACCCTATCTATCCCCCTCATTATCTTATTTGTCTCTATAAGATCCCCCCTCAGCCTTTTAAAGTCCAACGAGTACAGACCCAGTCTATTCAATCTCTCTTCATAGGCTAACCCCCTCATCTCCGGTATCAGCTTAGTAAACCTTCTCTGTAATCCCTCCAAGGACAACATATCCTTCCGTAAATGCTGCAACCAAAACTGCACACAGTACTCCAGCTGCGACCTTGCAGTACCCTGTACAGTTGCAGCAAGATCTCCCTGTTTTTATATTCTATCCCTCTCACTATAAAGGCCAACATTTCATTCGCCTTCATGATCACCTGCTGCACCTGGTACCTCTTGACAGTGTTATCATCATTTGAACTGTTAAAGGGATGTTGATCGTAGGAACTATAATTAAGTAACTGCTAAACTTGCATTGAGTGCTGGTTGGAAGACAGTTCTGCTCACTGTATAATAAAATGATTAGAGGCACAGAAGAGTGTGCAAAAAGAGATTTAAAAGGACGATATCAGAACTGCAAGGTAAAACTTATCTTGAAAGGATAATGATCCTGGGTCTCTTATTATGAAATGAGAATGTTAACAAATCTTTATCAATTATGAACAGATTTGATAGACGTATACAGAGACAGTATTTCATTTTGTATGGAAGATCAACACTAGTGGATGTCAACATATTAAAAAATCAGATTGGGTATTCGGAAGAAATGCCATAGAATCATAAAATTGCTACTGTGCAGGAAGCAGCAATTCAGCCCATCAAGCCTGTACCAACAACAATCCTATCCAGGCCCATCCTCGTAATCCCACATATTTAGCCTGCTAACCATCCCCCCCACCCCCCCACAACCTACACATCTTGGGGTGCTAAGAGACAATTTAGCATGGCTAATCAACCTAAGCTGCATATCTTTGAACTGTAGGAGGAAACCAGAGCACCCAGAGAAAACCCACACAGACATGGGGAGAATGTGCAAACTCCAAACAGACAGTCACCCAAGGTCAGAGTTGAACCTGAGTTCCCGGCACTATGAGGCAGCAGTGTTAACCACTGTGCCACTCAGAAAGTGGAACTCACTGTGACATGGAACAGTTGGGAAATAATTTAGATACATTTTGAGGGAGAAGCAAAGATGCACTATATTGATAAAGTTAGAGGAGAGGGATGGGAAGAGGCTCAAGTGCAGGATAAAAGCTAGCATGGATTTGTTGGGCAAATCGGCCCATTTCTATGCTGTATATCCTGTGGTGTATATCCTATGCTTTATATTCTGTGTAGTATCATTGATCAAAGAGATATAGTCAGGGAAATTCTTGCTAAGGAGCCAGTGGCATGAGAGTTCAGGATTAGAGGGGAACATGATCACTTTGACAGAATCTCTCAAGGAAATCGAGAGCTTCTCTGTAACCCCTAAGTATTCTAGGATGAATTGGCCAAGAGCACAGAATAAGTCACAAAGTATTCCAATCCAACATTCAGAAGACCCATATCTAACCGTTATCAGAAACACTTTTCATTTGTAAAAACACAGCAGCTCACCAGTGTCAGTAAAAAGTAAGAGTTAATCATTTGGTTGTAAAACTGCCTTGTTTCCCTGGAATATAATTATAATAATTTATTAATAATGATTAAGAAAAAGTAAACCTAGGTGTGCCTTTAAAGGCCTCCAATAAAATAAGCATGGAGAATTGAATCAAGAACGCTATCAAAATAACCTAACTTGTGACATGGTGCAATGAGGGAAAGGTTGGTGCACTAAGGAATTAAAGTGCCATCTACTGCCAAGAAATGGAACAACAGATCCAAAAGAAACAATGGCTCAATTTCAATATAGATTTCAGTAATATTTCTAGTACCAAATGGATTTCAATTACTCAGCCTCAAAGAGTCTTTTCACAGATGTACAATAATGCATATATGAGGACAGAATCTCCCTTTGGTTGCACTATCTTCAGTGCCCCAAATCATGAAAAACATGCATTTGAAATTACTTTGAATTTCAAATGCAAAGTATTTTCAGCATAAATTGAGTTGCTGTAAATTCTGAAAACTTCATGCTGAAAGCAAGACTCATCCATAAAATTGGCCATCTGCCCAGAGTAAATAAATCACCATGGCAAGTTTCTGCTAATTTAATCCAATTGTTTCTTAAACATTCTTTATGTTCCCAGACACTAATAGACTGCTTTAAAAAGTTGTTAGTTTTAAGTGGCTATATTATTAATTACACACTAACACAGCTAGTAAATAATTCTGTATACCTTTGCAAAGATATTTTCAGCTTTTTCACATTGGTCACAGATGGTGGACTAGACTCTGGTTAAAAATGTTTTTGCAATAAATCAATTTTCAGCTGTAATGAACCTACACATTTTTATGTATTTCATGGCTGATTCTTAATCAATTTTTTTTAAATTTCAAAATATGATCAAATGGTGCAGACTCATGGGAACTTTTAGGCAAAGTGATATCCAATTGAGTTTGCATGGAAAATTGAGAAAAGCAAAAATCATTTTGGAAAATTAGTGCTATTTTGAGCACAGTTTGTACCAGTATCATCAACTGCACTTAAAGTAGAAACTCCGTTCATGTTTGTTAACTTACACCAAATCCCTCACGGAATGCATTGAAAGAGAGAGAATACTATGCCGAACAGAATCATAGAATGGTTACAGCACTGAAGGAAGCCATTAAGCCTGCACTGCTCTATGCATAGGTAATATAGCTAATCCCATTCCTCAACTTTATCCATGTAGCTCTGATTTTTTTTCTCTCGCTTAATTCCCTTTTGAATACCACGATTAAATCTGTGCCTTCACACTCAGCCAGTGTATTTAATCTGCATAAAAAAAGTTTACCCTCAACATCTTGGCTTTTTTTGTTAACCACTTTAAATCTCTGTCCTCTGATTTTTAATCCTTCCACCTATGGGCATGATATTTCTATCTACTTTACCCAGACTCCTTGTGATTTGGAATATTTCAGTCAAACCACATCTCAACTTGTCTTTTCTTCAAGTAGAACAGTCCCACCTTCTTCAAGCTTTCTACCTATCTGAAATTCTGGATCCCTAGAACCATTCTGCACACTGTTGAATGCATTCACAACCTGCCTAAACTGTGGTGCACAGAAATAGACACAATACTTCTGTCTGAGAAACATTCAGCCGAATTTCATGTTGGCAATGTATTGTAAAACTAGTGTGAATCCCATGTTGCTTTTCTCCAGGAAGCTATTCAAAGGCAATCGAGCACATATCTGGACAGCATTGGGTTTTCTTGATGAATTAAGCCCCTACTAAGATGGAAATCCCACCTTCCTGACTGACCAGCTAATCAGAGAATGGCAGCCAGCACCATTAGCTTCACCAGCAAGAATGGTGGCCACTGCTGGATCCCTGGACAGACATAAGTATGGGAAAATGGGGATTGCTGCGGATGGCAGGAAGGGGGATTCCAAATGAATGACAGGATTTCCACAGGTTCCTCCAGACCATCTGATGCTTGACCCATTAGTCAGGTATACAGTGCCTGAGAACAGGGTCTTCTCATCTTTCACATTGATCCCTCTCCAATAGGCTTCAGGAAATCCTATCAGGTGCTGCTAGGCAGTCTTTCCAGATGGTGAGCTCCCCACATACTGTTGATTGAATACGGCTGTGGTAGTACAAGGCTCTCAAGTGGCCCTCCAGGTGGGCAGGCTACCCCGCACTTGCTGTGTGAAACTTGATCAGGATTAGGGAAGGGTTGAAAAGGTGGTTGTCTCTGCACATTGACCCTGTACTCCAATCAAACAGCGTTCAATACCCCATCTCCAAAGTTGCCTCTGGATATGGGGTTTGGAGTAGGCGACAGGTGCATTAAACTCCACTCATCCTTTTTTGATTTTCTTGAGATTTATATTAAGTTTGTGATTGAGACACAAAGAAGATACGTTTTGAATGAAGCCAACCATCAGTTCCATTCTTTCTAAAATCACAGCACCACTCAGGTAAAATTAATAATTTAAATAAGGCAATAGAGCACAACTAACTCAACATAATGGAAAATAACTATACACAAGACTAATTAGCTTGATTTCATGTGATCATATCTGGGAACTAATCTGGTCATATAAAGGACATAAAACAGTGCAGTAGATCCAGTTCCACATTTCCCAATGAGCAGCTCTACAATGCTTCTGATAGAGAAATTTACAACTTAATATTCAGGATAAACTTGCTTTCTGCACTATCCTTTCGCAAGTCCTTTTTTTAATAGTCAAGATATACAGTGATCTACATCTGCACACTTATTTTTCATTGCTCTTTAAAGAAATTTGCAAAAGAAGCAGTTGAGATTATGAGAATTTTTTTTAGGCAGCAAATCATTAAGATCTGGAATGTGCTGTCTGAGAGTGTGCTGGAAGTAGATTAAATCAAGGTAATCATGGAACATAGAACACTACAGCATAAACAGGCCCTTCGGCCCACAAGTTGTGCTGGTCAGATCAGTACCTACCAGGCCATAGAACTATCTGTAACTCCCAATCCTATTAAATCCCATGTACTCATCCAGAAGTCTCTTAAAAGACCCCAGCGAGTTCGCCTTCACCACCACTGACGGCAACCGATTCCATTCACTCACCACCCTCTGAGTGAAAAACTTACCTCTAACATATCCTCTGTACTTGCCCCCCAGCACCTTAAACCTGTATCCTCTCATAGCAACCATTTCAGCCCTGGGAAATAGCCTCCGAGAATCCACTCTATCTATTCCTCTCAACATCTTATAAACCTCTATCAGGTCGTCTCTCAACCTTTGTCTCTCCAGGGAGAAGAGACCTAGCTCTCTCAACCTACCTTTATAAGGCATGCCCCCCAATCCAGGCAACATCCTTGTAAATCTCCTCTGCACCCTCTCAATAGCTTCCACATCCTTTCTATAGTGAGGTGGCCAGAACTGCACACAATACTCCAAGTGGGGTCTGACAAGGGTCTTATAAATTTGCAGCATTACCTCTCGACTTCTAAACTTAATCCCTCTATTAATGAAGGTCAGTACATCACATGCCTTCTTGACCACATCCTCCACTTCCAGGGCAGATTTAAGAGTCCTATGGACCCGGACCCCAAGATCCTTCTGCTCCTCAACACTGCCAAGACTCCTAAGACTCCTAATCAAAAAGGAAGAATATGCAAGGTTTCTGGGGGAAGGTAGGAGAGTGGAAGTAAGTGCTTTTCCATTTGAAAAGCTAGCACAGGTGTGATCGGCCAAATGGCTTCCTTATGTTTTATAACAGATCTGTCTGCAGCCTTTTCATTTCTTCCTCCATTGGAGGCAATTAGTTGACTGCTCATTCCTACCTTTCTTCAGTTCTCTTCATTGCACATCTTTGTTACTTATGTTTGCCCCCATGGAAGATTTTGCATTCGTCAAGTAAAAAAAATTATTTGTCACTTTCGATTTGGCAAACTCACTTGTTCTAAAAGTAATTTTCAAATTAACAACTATATCCTTTGTCCCCATTGCTCTATTTTAATGTTTCCTGCCCGTTTAACAATATTACTGTTCACTGCTTCTAAGAAACCTATGCAAATGAGAAATGGCACAGATCCAAACAGCAATCTTATGGTACATCACTCAGCATTCTCTGCCCACCCCCCATCTGTCACTATAGCAGCCACTAATACTGTTTAAAAATCCAATTTCTAAAGCATTCCCATTTTCTACTCTGGATTCCCATGATTATTATTACTAATTAGCTTTCATTTTGGGATCTTGATAAAGGCTCTAAAAATTCAAGTAAGCTGCAGCATAGTCAATTCCATCATTTACTAATACCATTCTCAAAGTTGAGATTTTGAGATTAATCAGGTGCTGCTTTTCCTTCCATCATTTTAGCGATTGTTGTTAATCAGTCACAGATCTGAACTGTTTCGGTCAAATATTTACTCCTTTTGTAAACAAAGATACAATAGCTTAGATTTTTGTCCCTGGATTTGCAGCACGGAGTTGGGAGATTTTTTGACTCAGAACCTGACTTTTGAAAACGGCTGTCCACAGGTGGGATCTTCAAAACAGGAGTTAGGCCAGGCAACACTTCAGTGAATCTGAATAAAAGTAAATTATTGCCAATGCTAGAATCTGAAACCAAAAAATGCTGGAAAATCTCAGCAGGTCTGAGATTTTTCAGTGCGTCTTCTATGGTTATCATGCAAGGTCCAAAACATTCATTCCAGGTTAGGCAATGTTTCACTTGCACCTCTTTCAATTTGGTGTATTGTATTTGCTGCTCCTAATGTGGTCTCCTCTATATTGAGTGTTAACTGGATGATCGTTTTGCTAAGCACCTTCACTCTGTGCCCGATCAGGACGCTGACCTTCTGATTACTTGCCATTTTAACACTCAATCCTGCTCCCGTGCCCACACGCCTGTCCTTAGCCTGCTGCAATGTTCCAGTGAAGCTCAATGCAAACTGGAGTAACAGCATTTCAAGTTCCAGCTAAGCGCTTTACAGCCTTCTGATCTCAAGTTCAAATTCAACAACTTCAGATGATTTGCTCTACCTCACCTCAACCCCTTTGTTTTCATACTATTTTATTTAAGTTTTTTACTATTCTCTACCTTTTATTACTTTATTGTCTATCTTCATTCTTCTTCTCAGTTTTTTTCCCTACTTTATCCGCTTCCTTTACCTTTTCTCCCCCTTTGTTAAATTTTATGTTGTCCTCTCCATTTTCAGCACCACGCCAACATCCATCTGTCAGTTTACTCTCTCATTTTAGCTTGTCTGCTGTTTGGCCATTCACACCTTTTATTCTCTTTGTAGACAGCTGTTAGCAGTATATTCCCCTAGTTTCTGTAGCTATAACTCATTTTTCATCCCCTCACTCTGCAGTATAAATAACTCCCACTTCCTATGTCTTTTAGCTTTTATAAACGATCATCTGGACTCAAAATATCAACTCTTTTCTCTCCTTACAGATGTTGCCAGACCTGCTGAGATTTACCAGCATTTTCTCTTTTTCTTCAGTGAATCTGTACGCTGCTGGGTGCATTGATGGGTTGGATGTAAAAGCCTGCTCTATGTCCTGGTACCCTGTTTAAATAAATAATTTAAAATGAAACATGAAACATCCCTTCAACTCCATTCCTAATCCCTGCCAACATATGCCAGCCAATACCCCCATCAATCCTCCCCCCGATGCCCACACCCTTATACAAAGTAGTAAAGGATATTTTTAATGGATCAGGAAGCTGTCAAGCTGACAAGGAAATATCCAGGAACTGTACCCGTCAAACCTATTAAATCTGTCAAACTTTCCAGTAAGTGTCAAACCTATAAAAATTACCCAGGAAGAGGCAAATCTGTCAGGTGGTAGTGCCAAACATTGCGATCTCACAGTGCCCAAGGGTTCAGGTTCTATTCTGCCCTGGGTCACTGTGTGTGTGTGAAATTTGAACGTTCTCCCGGTGTCTGCCTGGGTTTCCTCCAGATGAGTTTGCTTCAATAGAGCAAAGATGTGCCGGTTATGGGGGTATGGTGGGGGTGGGCTTGGGTAAGATAGCCTTCGGAGATTCAGTGCAGACTTGATGGGCCATATGACTTCCTGCACTGTGGGGATTCTAATGATTCTACTTGCAGGGACTCTATGGTATCCACCCATGGCTCCTTAGACCCTTGTGCCAACTTAATAGTTGGTGGTCCCTCTCACCAACTTAGTGCTCTTCTATCTATGCCATATCTCACACCTCTATTAACTTAATATCCCTCTACCTACCCCAATGGGCTTCATACACCCTTTAGTGCCAGCTTATGTCAACTTCAGCTACCCACCCTTTTCCCTTATCCTCTCCATGCAAATTCTTCCAGTGGTGACAAAAACGGTGGACGAAGGGCGAGCTGTTGATGTCATCTATATGGATTTTAGTAAGGCATTTGACAAAGACCTTCATGGGAGGTTAGTTAAGAAGGTCAAGGCTAATGGGATGCAAGGACAGGTAGTGAGATGGATAAGTAACTGGCTTGGTAATAGGAGACAGAGAGTAATAGTGGAAGGGTGTTTCTCTAGCTGGAGGTCAGTCACTAGTGGTGTGCTGCAGGGCTCAGTACTGGGACCTCTTCTATTTGTAATATATATATAAATGACTTGGAAGAGGAATAAGTGGAGTGATCAGCAAGTTTGCAGACGATACAAAGATGGCTGGACTTGCGGATAGTGAGGAGCATTGTCAGGCGATGCAGCAGGACATAGATAGGCTGGTAGCTTGGGCAGACAGATGGCAGATGGATTTCAATCCTGATAAATGTGAGGTGATGCATTTCAGGAGAAAGAATGTAGGGGGGAGGTATATGATAAAGGGTAGACCTATTAAGAGTATAGAAACGCAGAGGGACCTGGGGGTGCAGGTGAACAAGTCTCTGAAGGTGGCAGAGCAAGTGGAGAAGGTTGTGAAGAAAGCATGTAGTATGCTAGCCTTTATAGGAAGGGGTATAGAGTACAAGAGCCTGGCCTTTAATGTTGCAGTTGTATAAAACGTTGGTTAGACATCATTTGGAATCCTGCATCCAGTTGCAGTCGCCTTACTACCGGAAGGACGTGGAGACTCTGGAGAGAGTGCAGAGGAGGTTTACCAGGATGCTGCCTGGTATGGAAGGTCTGAGTTACGAGGAGAGATTAGGCAAATTGGGACTGTTTTCCTTAGGAAGACGTAGACTTAGAGGAGATCTGATAGAGGTGTACAAGATTTTGAAGGGGATAGATAGAGTAAACAGGGCTAAGCTTTTTCCTAGGATGGACTCAAATAGCAAGAGGGGTCACGGGCTTAGGGTGAGGGGGGTAAGGTATAATTTGGATGCTAGAGGGAGTTTTTTCACACAGAGGGTGGCGGGGATATGGAATGCGCTGCCAAGTAAAGTGGTGGAGGCAGGCACTCTGCAGTTATTTAAGAAATACTTAGATGGGCACATGAACAGAATGGGAATGGAGGGGTATAGAAAACTGATTTAAAATAGGGATCAGGAGCCTTGGGAGTCCCTGGGAAGTGTATAAATAGATGATGATATTGATGTACTTGTTTTTATCCTACAGGTGCTTTGGTCCACCTTCTTGTCTAACAAGGGGCATGCACGCGATGGGTCGTAAGAGGGCTGCTCTTGGATTTTTTTCGAGAGTATCCTACTGCTTCACGTCGTTAGTGTACGCTTGACCTGGACCATTTGATGGGCAACACGACAGCTCAGTGACTATCGCTGTGCTGTGTAGATACATGGATTTGGGCCTGTGTCTGTGGGAGTTTGCGCATTCTCCCCGTGCTTGCGTGGGTTTTCTCCGGGCGCTCCGGTTTCCTCCCACATGCTCTTGTGCTCTTAGGCTAACTGGCAAAACAAATTCTTCATAAATTGTCTCAAATTTTGTTTTTAATCCATAGATCTATAAACATGGACAGGGATCGTGGGTAGAGGTGGGAACATCGGGTTGGCGGCACGGGCTCGTTAGGCCGAAGGGCCTGATTCCCGTGCTGTTTTGTTCTTTGTTCTATTGTTGGACAGTTTCCCAACAGATTTAATTGTTGACCAGCTCAAAACATCTTTTACACCTTGAAAGTTCCAATGAGTTTGTGCACTCTGCACAATCATGTTCATATTTAATAATTCTAACGAGTGCCATAATTCTCCCAAAGGATGACTTATCTTTCCTAAACACAAACCTCTCCAAAGGGGTATCCTGCCTATCCATAAAAATCCATAAAGTTCAGACCTCCTCTTAGCTGTTCTCTTCCGCACACTCAAGGTTTCCCATTTCTGTTCTTCCAAAATCCCACTTAAATAGAAGCTGTTAGTGATTCAAATAGTTAACTGCATTCACAAATCACACATGAACCTGACCAGTTTTCAGATCTACCCCTGCAAAAATATTATTGGATTGAGGACTTCAACAATTTCCTTGATTCTGTCACCAGAGAAAGGTTCTCTATCATAGTGAAAATCTGAATCTTCTGCCATTCACTCTAATACCCAATGATCTTTGGTAATTAGTGAATACTCCAGAAGGACCCTCCCTGATTTCTATCCCAATACATTGGTGCTTGTTTATGGAACTTATTGATACGCAATCCACTATGAAGTGCCTCCTCTACATTGATTTCAAAATTAATGTACTGTTAATAATTCATTTTCTATAACTATATTTGCCTCTACAGAGTTAAATCAAAGGTCAGTGATAATTTCATTGAAGTGACTTGAAGAGGCTAAAATCCTATTGCTATATTCTTTGTTTAACCTTGGAGGTCCTTTTGCACAAGTATAGTTTTACAATTATTTTCTTTTCCAATATTCCTTTCAAAGTTTCTCTTATTGACTTTCTATCTATTGTTTCTCAGTCTTTTTATTTTACCCTCAATATTCATCATTTGGTGACTTTTGTTTAGCAGGGAAAGATTCTTTGAGCAATTTCATAAAAGTGACAATAATTCACAAACAAACTTAATTTAGTTAAAAAGTAGATAACCTGAAATCAGATGTCTGTATATGATCCACAGAGATATATTTAGATGATCTCTATGGTCATGTGACACATAGTTGCTAAATGTAATTTCATCAATCAAAACCTACCAAAGGTGCAACTAGAATACGGTAGAATATATAACAAAGTTATAATTTAAATAAATAATTTTTTCCAATCATTTCTGAATAGCTATCTCAGACTGGAGTATAAACATGGTGTACTGTAATGCTCTAGGTTACTTAAATTCACTATATTAATAATCAGTCATATCTTTAAGATTTTTTGGAAGTGGTGTTTCCCTTTTGATTGCAGCTTACCTGTGCATTGGTTTATGTGCATTTCAGATTTTACAACTTAAAAAAAGTGATGAATACTCTCAATGATACAGGTATACATTTATTCTGGGTAATTATGATAAATCACTGACAGTGGCAAGACAAGTTGAGAGAATAGTTAATAAAGCAATATGGTACCCTAGGTGTGATCAAAGAGCATGTAGGTGAGTACAAAAGAAAGGAAGTTAAACTAGTATAAAACATTGATACAGCATCAACTGCAGTAATGTATCTAATTCTGGATGCCACATTTTAGGAAGGATGCAAAGAGATTAAAGGAGGATCAAAAAAATGATTCACATGAATAATTCCAGAGAAGAAAAACTTCAGTTACATAGATAAGATTGGAGATGTTGGGATGTTTTATTTGAGGGAGGAAGAGAGAGAAGATTTGGTAGAAATATACAAAACCATGAAGGATCTGGACAGTAGAAAAGGAGAAACAGTTCCCTTTGATAAAAGAATGAGAACTAAAGGTAAACTAATTGGAAAAATAAGCAAAAAAGAGACAGAAGGAAAAACTTTTTCACACAATGAGTAGTTAGGATCTGGATTGCACTGCTTGACAGTGTGATGGAGGCAGGTTCAGTCGAAGCATTTAAGAGGGAATTGGATTATTATCTGGAAAGGAAGCATGTGCAGGTATATGGGGAGAAGGCAAGAGTGACATTCAGTAAATTGCTCCTTCAGAAAGCCAGCACAAACATGAAAGGTTGAATAGTATTTTTTAGAATCATCAAATCTATAGCTCGGAGACAGCCTGTTCAGCTCAAACTGGTCCACGTCGGCCAAAATACCCATCTAAGCTAATCCCACTTCCCTGCATTTGGCTCACATCCCTCAAAACCTTTCCAACACACGTATCTATCCAAATGCCTTTCAATGTTGTCAATGTCCTTGCCTCAACCATTTCCTCTGGCAGCTTATTCCACATACATATCACCCTGTGTGTAAAAAAGTTGCTTCTCTGGTTCCCATTAATTCTTTCCCCTCTTAACTTAAACTTATGCCCCTCTAACTTTTGATTCCCCAAACTAGGAAAAAAACTATGCATTCACCCTATGTATGCCTCTCATGATCTAATACACCCTTATAACATCACCCCTCAGCCTCCCATTTTCCAAAGAAAGGTCCTAACCTGTCCAATCTCTCCTAGCCTGCCAAAAGCCTTCTTCACAGCCCAATCTACTTACGATTCCACCTTTAGAGAACTGTGCACTTGAACTTCAAGGTCCCTCTGTTCCATGATACTCTCTATGGTCCTACCATTCACTATGGAAGTCCCACCTTGATTTGATTTTCCAAAATGCAACACCTCTCAGTTATCTGTATTGAACTCCGTTTGCCATTTCTTGGTCCACTTCCCCATCTCCAAATTTACAGATCATACCTTGTACATTGTACATAGATAAAAACAGAAATGAAGCCAGCACTAACCTGAGGCACACCACTACTCTCAGGCTTCCAGTCCAACAAGCATCCTTCCATCTTTACCCTCGGCTTCCTACCATCAAGCCAATTGTGTATGTAATTTGCCAGCTCTCCCTGGATTCCATGTGGTCTAACCTTCCAGTGCAGACTACCATGTGGAAATTTATCAAAGGCTTTACTGAAGTCCATATAAACTACTTCTACCATAAACTTTCCTGGTCACTTCAAAGAACTCCAACAAATTTGCAAGACATGATCTCCTATGCACAAAGCTGTGCTGACGACTCCTAATCAAACCCTGTCTTTTCAAGTATCTGTATATCTTACCTCAGAATCCTTCTTAGTAACTTACCCCCTATAGATATTAGCCCTCCTTAAATAAGGGCACAACATTTGCTACCTTTCAGTCTTCTGGTACTTCACCCATGGCTAACGATAATGCAAATATCTCAGCCAGGGCTCTTGCAATTTCTTCTCTAGCCTCAAGCAGTGTTCTCAAACATATCTTGTTAGGGCCAGAAGTTTTATCCAACTTCATATATTTTAATATGTCAATCACTCTTCTACTAACATGCAAACTGTCCCCAATATATCAATACTTACCTTCCCAGGTTCCCAATTCATGTCTTTCCCCACGATAAGCACAGACGAGAAATATTCATTCAGAACTTGGGAACATCTCCTGCAGTTTCACACGTGTCCACTTTGGTCCATGAAAGGTCCTATCTGTGGAACCTTTACAGATTAAAGAGGAGGAGGTGTTGACAAGTCAGAATGGATACATCCCAAGGACCAGACAGGGTATTCCCATGGATCTTGAGGGGAGCTAGTGCTGAACTTGCAGGAACCCTGGCAGAGATATTTAAAATGCCAGTATTTACAGGAGAGGTGCCAGATGATTGTTTAAATAGAACAACATGAGCCACCCTCCAAAGTTCCAAAAGAAATCCAGGAAATTATAGGCCAGTAAGTTTGACATTGGTGATAAACAAGTTATTGGAAGATGTGATAAGGGATAGGATCTACAAATATTTGGATAGACAGGGACTTATTAGGGAGAGTCAACTTGGTTTTGTGCGTGATAGGTCACGTTTGACTCGAGGAGGTTACCAGGAAAGTGGATGAAGAGAAGGCGGTTGATGTTGTCTACCTAGATTTCAGCAAGGCCTTTGGAAATGTTCCCATTCATGGGAGGTTAGTTAGGAAGGTTCAGTCACTAGGTATACATGGGGAGGTTGTAAACTGGATTAGACACTGGCTCAATGGAAGAAGCCAGAGAGTGGTTGTGGAGGATTGCTTCTCTGAGTGAAGGCCTGTGATTAGTGGAGTGCCGCAGGGATCAGTGTTGAGTCCATTGTTGTTTGTCAAGTATATCAGTAATGTGGATGATAATGCGGTAAATTGGATCAGCAAATTTGCTGATGATACAAAGACTACAGGTATAGTGGACAGTGAGGAAGGTTTTCAAAGCTTGCAGAGGAATTTGGACCAACTAGAAAAATGGCAAATGGAATTTAATGCAGACAAATGTGAGGTATTGCTCTTTGGAAGGACAAACCAAAGTACAATGTACAGGGTAAATAGTAGGACTTCAAAAAGTGCAATTGAACAGAAGGATCTGAGAATACAGGTACAGAATTCCCTAAAAGTGGCGTCACAGGTAGATAGGGTCGTAAAGAGTGCTTTTGGTATAGTGGCCTTTATAAATCAGAGTATCAAGTATAAGAGTTAGAATGTTATGGTAAGGTTGTATAAGGCATTGGTGAGGTCAAATTTAGAGTATTGTGTACACTTTTGGTCACCTAGTTACAGGAAGAATGTAAATAAGGTTGAAAGATTGCAGAGAAGGTTCACAAAGATGTTGCCAGGACTTGAGAAGCTGAGTTAGAGAGAGATTGACTAGGTTAG
Organism: Sphyrna mokarran; assembly: GCA_024679065.1. Taxonomy (NCBI): domain Eukaryota; kingdom Metazoa; phylum Chordata; class Chondrichthyes; order Carcharhiniformes; family Carcharhinidae; genus Sphyrna; species Sphyrna mokarran. Next base: position 101,858,838 of record JAGIQG010000001.1, on the reverse strand, counting down.
GAATTTATTCTTTGGAGTGAATGAGGGGAGATTTGATAGAGGTGTATAAGATTTTGATGGGTATAGAGTGTGAATGCAAGCAAGCTTTTCCCAGAGGCTAGGGGAGAGAAAAAAAAGAGGGCATGGGTTAAGGGTGAAAGGAGAAAAGATTAAAGGGAATATCAGGAGGACTTCACGCAGAGAGTGGTGGAAGTGTGGAATGAGCTGCCAGATAAAGTGGTAAATGTGGGGTCACTTTTAACATTTAAGAAAAACTTGGACAGGTTCATGGATGAGAGGGGTGTGGAGGGATATGGTTCAAGTGCAGTTCAGTGGGACTAGGGGAGAAAATGGTTCAGCACAGACAAGGGCCAAAAGGTCTGTTTCTGAGCTGTAATTTTCTATGATTCTATTCTCTGTCTACTTATTCTTTATCCTTAAACATATATTTTAAAAATCCCTTTGGATTCACCTTAATCCCCTCAGTCAAAACTACCTCATCCTCCATTTGCCAGCCTAGTTTCTCATATTTCTGTACCCGCTGTACACTCCAGGGAATCTCTGGATTCCAACTGCTTGTACCCGAGTCATGCCTCCTTTTTCCAGGTCAAAATCTCAATAGGTTTCGTCATCCAAATTCCTCTATCGTACAGACCCTGGACTCTAGCAAATGGGAGGCCTTCAAAAGTGAAACAGCCAGAGATCTCTTTGACCTCAACCAAAAGAGAAAATGCTCGAAATCTCAAGAGGTCTGGCAGCAACTGTAACGAGATAAAATAGCTGATATTTTGAAGCCAAATTACCTTTTGTTAAAGCTAAAAGGTACTGGAAGTTGGAGATATTTATACTGCAGAGTGAAAGAAAGAAAGATGAGTCCTAGCCACAGAAACTAGGGAAAAACTCTGCTAATGGCTGTCCACAGAGAGAATAAAGGGTGTGAATGGCTGAACAGCAGAGAAGCTAAAATCAGAGGGTAAGCTGTGACAAATGAAGATATGGGGAGAGGGAGAATGGGTGGGAGAGGTGTACAAATTTAGAAAGGGGAAAAGAAGAAAAGCAGGAGAAAAGAGGGGATATAGTAGGGAGAAGAGTGGGGGGGAGAGAAGAAAAACGAAGAAAGACAAAGAAATAAAAGGTAGAGAACAATAAAAAATTAAATAAAATGAAAACAAAAGGATCGCAGTGGGTTGGCACGAATCATCTGAAGTTGTTGAAGTTGATTTTGAGACTGGAAGGCTATAAAGTTCCTAGCTGGAAGATGAGATGCTGTTCCTCCAGTTTGCTTTGAGCTTCACTGGAATGTTGCAGGAGGCTAAGGACACACATGTGGACATGGGAGCAAGATCTTTGTCCTCAAACAAGCTACTCCACTCAACCTTTGAGTCCTGTCTAATTCCATCAAAATTGCCCCAATTTAGAACTTGGAAAAGTGCACATGGAAAAGTTTTGTCTGTTTCCATAACTATGATCACTGGCCCCAAAGTGGTCCCCCACCATCACTTCAGCCATTTGCCTTACCCTTTTTCCCCCAAGAGTAGGTCTACTGTGCTATAACCATCCTATGATTTTCTGATTATCACAAATTTCTGATTTGTTTTGAAACAACAATGCAGAGACCTATTCTTAAACCTGGATCCTGATACTGCTTTACTAAAGCACAACAAAATATACATTCCTATTGAATGATCTTGGTGCTGCTGAGCATTGCATGCATACCAGCTCTTCCAGGGGCTTTGTGCATGCTTTAGTTCTGAAGGTCTAACCAGAGCGGCAGATCATCCATTAACTTAACTATACATCTGATTATCGTTCTGTCCTTGTCTTCAATCTTTCCTAACAATACCTCTTGCGATGTAAGGATGAATATGTGGCCTGTACAGTAATTCAAGATGTGAGAACTGTAAGCTTTTTGGGGTATCTCTAAAGAAAGTCAATCTGACTAATTTTATTCAGTCTCTGGGGATCCCAATCTCAAAATATCAGCATAGTCAATGTATCATAAAATCTCTACCAGCCTATTCAGTGGGGATTGGCACAAGGCGCATTGAAGTTATTTATGTAGCTTAACCAGCTGAACAATCAAAACATAAACGAGCCTCCTGATTGCACAAAATTTCTTGGGAACCCAACTTGAGCAAACATTTCTAGAATGGTTCTAGCAGCATCTTGTAATATGACGTCTACCAACAAAACAAAGCAGCAATAATGTATGGGCATATTTCAAAGCCAAACACCATCCTGAGGTATGTACTTGCATTGGGTCAATGTTCTCAAATCTGCTACCCAACATAGTCACAAAGAGTACGATGGTCCAGGTAAACAACTCACCAATACCTTCTCAGGGAAGCTAGGAATGGAAACTAATGTAACCTTGACAGGTTGCCACACTTTTGAGAATAACTAATCTCTACACATAAAATTGATTCAACATACTTCATTTTCAAGTTGCAAAATATAATTAACATTAAGCATGGGCCATAACTTCCTTGGAAATCAGTGTTGGATTGCCATTACCTGTGCTAAGTTCTTCAGTGGCTAGATGAGATTCAGGCAACACAGAGATTATTGAGTTCTAGTGTCAAAGTCCAAAAGTAAAGTAAAGGAGATGATCTTTACTCAGAGGGTAATTCTTTACTCAAAGGGTGGTAAGGGCATGGAATGCCCTGCCTGCAGCAGTTGTGGACTCGCCAACTTTAAGGGCATTCAAATGATCATTGGATAGGCATATGGATAATACAGGAATAGTTTAGGTTAGAGGGTCATTAGATTGTTGCACCAACAAGTGGAACCATCGAGCACCGAAGGGCCTGTGCTGCACTGTAATGATTTACGTTCTATGTCCCTTTGTTTACGACACTGGAGTGAGGGGGGCCCAACAACGTTGGGTCATGGAATTCTGTACAGAGTGTGTCAGGAACATGGGGATTTTCCCATGTGAGGGCCAGTCTGGGTATGTAAAATAATTACGCTGAAGTTCGAGGAGATTTTATTTCTTCTAAGAGTAACCATTAGCGCAACACTGGCAGAACCATCCAAAGTTAGCAATTTATTCTGTTTCATTGGATGGTTCCCAGCACAACACAGTTGTTCAGGGAAAGTTAGAACTTTGAATAATTGCCACATAAACCTTTACCTGGGAATTTCAGAGAGGCATTCGCCAGCAGATTTTTGCAGTACCCTAAATATGACACTAGGAAGCCAAGAAGTTACAGGTCTATAGTTTTGTTAATTAAGTTGTTAAAACTAAAGTAGACACGTATAGAAAGCAAAAGTAAAATGAAGTACTGATATACACCGACAACAGCATTACGTCAAAATGCTCACAAAGCTCATCACCAGAAAGGAAATGAGTGTGAAAGGCAGCCAGATTTCTTTTACACAATTTCTATCATCTAGCTCACAAGCACAATAGCCAAAAGAATAGAAAGCATGAGGATTCAAGTTTTATTTGTTGAAGTAAGGATGCATGATACAATGCAACTTATGGTAGGAAGCGGGGTCTATTTGAAGAAAACAATGATTGGGAAAGAGTTACAAGGCCAGTAAATTTCTCAGCTTGTATCACGATATCTAATTATGTCTTGTAAGAGCTTCTGCAAAATTAAAACTCAAAATTTCCCCTTTGCAGAAAGTACAGTTAACAAAATATGTAGTATCCAAGACATTTTACTTTATTGAATATTCAAAATAGAAGATCCCAGAAATCTACAACTATGAACATATATACAAATTTAATTCTAAAAAAGTTGTGGTTGAAGCACACCTTATTTGTACATTCTACAAAACAATGAAAGAAGCTGAATTAAATAATGGAGACAAATGCTTTAGATATTGCACACCTTAAATATAAACTGATACACATGATTATTAGGTTACGGCATTAGGACAGCAATTTCAATGGTCGAATCAATTTCACTAAAATATTCTATATCACTGGCATCATAAGCATCTTCAAACAAAAAAGGGTTAAAGAAAACAACTTAGAAAAGTAATCAGATATTCTTGTGTAATAGCTCATTGCAAATTAATTCTCAAAAATTTGCACCTTGTTTAATAAAAACCTTGACAAACTATAATAAACTATTTCTCCCCATCCAAAAAAATTTTTATTAGTTTGAACAGCTACCCAAACAACACAGTAACATTAATTCCAACATTAGTAATAGGCATTCCATTATTAAGTGTATTTTTTCATTTAAGGATTAAATTAATTCATCTTTCCAAACAATAAAAGTTAACTTGATCACAGTTTATGCATACAAAACAATCTACATTAATTACAAAAATGGTTCAAGATTGTAATTCACAATATCCAAAATCAACAGATGAAAACTGCTTAAAGTTTAAATTATTCAGAAAACAAAAATGTAATAAAACGTTTATTATAATCAAAGTGCCAAAATAAAGTATAAGCAGAAATGATTTTGCACAGTGAAACACACTATATTGCAAGATAGTAGAATGCAGAAATTAAAAATTACTCCCCAAATGTTCAACTATTTATTCGCAATATATGTCAATATACGGGATAATAAGGTGCACATCAATTAGGAGATGCATTGGAGTCACTTCATCTGAAGGCCTTTCACAGGGGATGTGGATATTGATTAACTGTTGGGCCCACCAAAACGCATGAAGGTCCTCCTGTTGGTGGCAGAAAAAAGTAATGGTAATATGAAATTTGAAGAAAATACACAAGTCATTGTAGGGTTCAGTAGTTTGACTGATGTGTGCTTGATTCTGTTTCTTTGTTCTCTGATCCTGGTACACTTACTTGATTGCTTAGGATTCTGGGTGAATCTGAGAAGGACCCACAAATTGAAGCCCAGTGGGCCACAGGGCCCATTAAGTATAGCCCATGAGACATTTTATTGACCATTGCCACATGCAGGTTTGCCACATTTCCTGTGTAGTTTTTTTTTTCCCTACCGGTATGACTGAAACAATATGTACATAAAACAACAGAAGTGAAGTGGGGTGCATAAGGATTGCACAAAACATTAACTGAGAGCCGTGAGCTCCCTCTGCTTCTGAAGTGTAAATATTTATTTTCTTTCACAAGGTTATCTAATAATAGAGATAACTATGGAATTTCAGTAACTCACTATGGAATATTTGCCATGTATTAAATGTATTTAATCTTAATAATGAGGTTGTTGTTAGTGAACAGGGCTGATTTCAGTCTCGAGGTCCACTGGGATGAAGGAATGCTATTCATGTGGCCCATTTAGTAGGCTAGGTTATTTCATTGTTTGTTTCAGAAGGATCTGGGACTACCTGGGAAAAAAAAAAAATCAGGCATGAACTATATCCTATAAATTCTGAGATATTTTAAAGTTCTGTAAATAAACTGTTTGGAGTAGTGTCTGATTTGCTCCGAGATAAATTAGACATGCAGAACTTAGCAAATATTAAATTTTGCTTCCTTGATTTTGATTTGATTTATTCTAAATTTAAGGGTAGTTCTTCATTTAAGGTCTGCAGTTTATTTTATGGCAGTGAATTGTTTCTGTACATTAATGTATTTCACACCAATTATATATTAAACTATTTACTAATTTAGAGGTAAGCCAACTATCAAATAATCAAATCAATAAATTATTGGTTTCTAAATAAAATATACCATTGGCTATCCATTAGCTTATCTGGAAAGTTAATGCACAAATATATACACACTGATTCTGGAAGAAGATTCTCATCACACAGTAGCAACGACTTGCTTTGTAAAACTGAGCCAACAGGAGATCATAGAGCCATCATGGTCCAAATAAGTAACCAGTCACATATAAGCTATTTGATCATCTCCTTAGTTTGTATTTCCCATTTTACTAAGGCTTCATATAAACTGTCAAGACTTAATGACTTCCTGCTGTGCACTAACATGCCCCAAATTACATTTACTTCCTGTCCTCAGCTTTGAGAATTATATTCCGTCTTCAAGCTCATTAACAAGCTCCAATAAGATGAACAGGCTATTAATTGACGTATGAGGCTTACAGTCTACTATCTACTCCTTTTTTGAAAACTGCAATGTGATCCAAAGGGTTTAGAAGATTGACACGCTATCCAGGAATCCCATTTTCAAAGTCTGCCTGCAACTAACCACACCCCCATGAGCGATTAAAAATCTAGCCCGATTTCAAAATAAATTTCAAAACAACTATTGATGCTTCTTTTTCTGTCTTTATCAAATGAGAGATAGCACATTTCTGGAGTGTTATAAGCAGGCTTGCATTTGGCCATTCTAGATATCAAAATTCTGTTTTGTGCTTTGAAATTGACATGGGACCACCAGCTCACAAATGGCAAAATAACAAGAATATATGCATAAATTGGGTTGCATTTTGTGCCCTCCGTACTACTCCACTGGATGTTTTTGGCAGTGGTGGTGGGGGGGGAGTTTATATGGACAATACAAACACTGCCTTCCCCCTCACACCCCAACTTGGTGGGTGCTGAAATTGGCAGCCCACCACCAGGTATTTACCTGGCTCTGGAATCCACTGAGGTTCTTTTGGGGCCTGCTTGGAGTCCAGAGGTGTCCATTTCTTGGATTAAGCAGTGCTGCCAGCCAGTTTGGTTATCAGCTCTATTGGCAGGACTTTCTCTCAAATGGGCAGAAGTCCCACTTTCAGCTTGTTTAGTTTGCAAGACAGGCTAATAGATGACTTCTGCAACTTGGGGACTGTGAGGGGAAGGAGACGAAGGGAAGAGGTGGGAAGCAATACACCTCCCTGTGAAATTCAGCTCATAAAATCATCACCACTATTCCCTATTAGGCATTTTGTTCATTCAGTAAAAGACAAACATGAAATAATTGAGATTAGAAATATTTTATTTTCCTGTACGCTTCCCCAATCATTTCAGCTGGACAGTGAGATCCTTAAGAACATAAGTGAGTCTCCATATCTTTGAAGCCTTCTCTCAACTAACGAAGTCATAGATGACAAAATTCATCACCTCCAAAGCTGAGGAAACATATTTTAGAACTAGGATCTCCAACCTGAGATAAAGGTCACAGTTTATTAGGCAACTGTGATCCCTGCTTTCCTATGTGCTTTGAAGACCTGGTCAACAACAGCAGTCACTTCAAAGCACTGGAGAAGTACCACCAATGATAGTTGGCAAGGTCTTTCAAATCTGGTGGCAGGAAAGATGGTTCAACAGCAGTAATCTGAAATCATGTCTGTAAACATTCAAAACCAACTCTGTTCAGCAGGATATGTTCACATCCGACATGCAAAGCAACTGCTTTACTCAGAACGTTACCATGGTAGGACAGCCCCCAGGAGCACAAGAGATTTTATAGATGTCTTTGAAGTATCCCTGAAGAGTTCAAACATCTCTACCAACTCCTGGGAAGCACTGGCTTGTGACCAACCAAAATGGAGGGGGTTCATTTGAGAAGGCACTGAACACATCAAGGAATTTCCTCACGAACAAGCAAAGATAAAGCTGAGGTTTTGGAGTGAGTGCACCACCTCCAAATCATTTACCAACCTCCAACACACCTGTCCATGTGGGGCAGAGTCTGTAAATTGTGCTTTGGATTTTTCAATTCCAACCCCCCCCTCCACCCCAACAACTCACCAAACCAATTGCTTTTCCAAGGCAGCAGGAAATGTGGACAGTGTCAATGGATGGGAGGCTGATTTCAGTGATGGACTGAACTTCATTTATGACCCATTGCAGGAGCCATACAAAGCTGTGATACGACCAGAAGGAATGCTTTCCACGTAGAAGTAGAAGTTGGTGACAGTTGTAGCAGACATGCCAAATTTCCTTAGTCTCCTAAGAAAATAGAGGCATTGATGGACTGTTTGAACTACAGCGTCCACATGGAGGGACCAGGACAAGTTGTGATGATCTGGATGATTTAAAAACTTGAAGCTCTTGACTATTTCTATTTTGTCCCCATTGATGTAGACAAGGGCATGCCCTCCGTTATATTCCTGAAGTTAATGACTATCTCCTTCATTTTGTTGATTGAGGGAGAGATTATTGTCCTTGCACCAAATCACCAGATTTTCAATTTCCTGTATTGTGTCTTCTCATTATTTGAGATGCTGTAGGCTTCAGTGATGGTAATGCCACTGAATATCAAGAGATAATGGTTAGATCTTTAGTCATTGCTGGGCACTTACGTGGTGCAAATGTTACTTGCCACTTGTCAGCCTAAGCCTGAAGCTGTCCAGATCTTCTTGCATTTATATATGGACTAATTCAGCTTGTTGTTTTCAGTGCAAGACAGGAATTAGACTAAACTGATTTGTTCTCCAGGCCTCGAATTCATGACACAATACTCAGCATATGATTTTTTAAAAAAAAGTGGTCAGATGATTAGGGAAGTTACCAATCTATTCTCATCAATGGAATTTTGCTCAATTTGAGGGCAGGGATGGAGCTGGCTTTAGTGGATATGAGAAGAGTTGAGAACATATGCACTTTAGGTTTCTGGCTTAAAAAGTCTTCATTTCAGTTGATTCATTCAAGGCATTTAGTTAAACAATTATAGCAAAGTAGCCTATCAATAAGGTAGTGATAATTTCCTAAATGTGGAAAATTACAAGCAACATCTTGCAATTTTGAGAAGTGCTGAAACTATACATTGTACCAAAATATAATGAAACAGTTGGAACAGTTTTTTTTTACAAAGGGGTATTGGATAGAGAGATCTGGAGTGATCCACTACAAGGCATTGATGTTTTCTTCAAATGTTTTAATCAGAAACTTTCACCGTCTAGAACATGAATGGAAGAAAAACAATGGTCTCTTAATACTTTACACTAAATGTGTTGATCACAAGATTAACCGTTAGATTAAATGTATAAAAATATCCCACTAAATTCCTTTCTTTACCCTAATCACATTCAACTATCCCCATTTATACTTGCATGAAGATAGTCAAACAGAATCCATATAGTGATGAAACACTTAAGCAAGCAGCTTAGTTCTATAAATATTAAAATTGCAATTTTAAGAAACCTACCTCAAGTAGCTCCCCAGTGCATCTACCAGTATTCAATTATACTGCTACAATTTTAGACAGAAATGCAAAAAGTTAGCATAGACAACATTTCAACATTGTTGCTATTGCATTTCATTTTAAATGAAAATTTACTCAATTGAAGGATTTCTTTGAAAATGTCCAATTCTGTTAAATTCTAATATTTAAATCACTACCTCTTCAGCATTATTACATATTTATCAGAAATGTCAATTGTGCAATACATCATATATAAAGTTAAACATTTGTATTAAAACAAATTTAAATACTCAAGTAGCTTCAGTCTGCAAAGCACAAAACATTTAACAATTCTGAAATGCAAATAATGCCATTATCTCCTACTATCTAGAGGAATTTAAGAGGCAATACTATGGCACACAAGGAAGGTCAACACTAGTGGATAAGGAATAAGGACAGGTTTCCTCTATGGAATAGGAGAATGTTGTCACAATAATTAGGATATCTGTCTCAGAGAACTGTTAGCTGTTTATTTTAAAATAATAATTTAGGGCCCTATTTATAACGAATGAATTCAGCTTAGGCATTTTTAGAACTTGATATGAACAATGCAAAATTAAGCACAATTTACAAATTACAGTTAAAATTGCTTGATAGTGTGTTCAGGATCATGTTGAGTGTGTCCTATATTCTGTAAATTTTACTTTGAAAGATCACCATTAACAAGACTTCATCTTATTTAATGACAAGTTAAAACATTCAGCGCTCATGTATCTTTTGCCCTGACAGCATTCTTCAGTCTATAGTCCATACTCCATGCACTTTTCAATCAGGGCATTCATGTTAATAACCAAACCATTAATTTTTCTTTGGATGCAGAGATGAAATCTCTAGTTTCAGATTTTCATCGAAACTTGAGCACGCTTCCTATAACTTTATGATGTGGATCAGCCAAGTCAACAATGCTTCACTCTTATTGACCACAGTGACCTGGGCCTGGGGGTGCTGTGAGGGAAAAATAAGCTCGAGTCCTCATGCAATTTCTTTGTGGTGATGCTTGCTGGAAAGTACATGACTGCTAAATGATGACTCTTCATAAACTGCAATTTGTCTCCTGAAACAAAATACATCTAGGATTTATCCAAGAATTAATGAAATACTGGAGAGTTAACACTACTTAGGGAACAACAAACAGGGTCGGTCTTCAAAAGGAGAAAGAATATTACGATAACTTCATAAAAAATTGTCTTCTTGGTGTTTTGGACATTTCTCTCAATCGCCACCAAAACCTAAGTAGCAGGTCATTCATCTTGTTTGCTGTTTGTGCACTAATTGGTTGGCAAATTTACTTACTTCACAGCAAACACTTTTTGGACATGATGCTCTTTGAGTCACCCAAATGATGCAAAATGTTAAATAAATGCACCATGAAGACAGCAAAGATGCATGATTAAAAATATAGTGTATCTAAATGAGATGAAGGGTAGTCACCATCAATATTGCCAATATAACAATTCATGGAATTATTTTTGATTTGATTTATTATCACACGTATTAATACAGTGTAAATATTGTTTCTTGTGCACTATACAGACAAAACATACCATTCATAGAGAAGGAAACAAGAGACTGCAGAATGTAGTGTATCGGTCATTGCTAGGGTGTAGAGAACAATCAACTTCATGCAAGGTAAATCCATTCAAAAGCCTGATAACAGCAGGGAAGTTGTTCTTAATTGTTTGGTATGTGACCTTAGACTTTTGTATCTTTTTCCCCCGAAGGAAGAAGGTGGAAAGGAGAATGTCCAGGTTGCACGAGTTCCTTAATTATGTTGGCTGCTTTGTCAAGGCAGTGGGAAAGCACAGACTGGCATGATGGATTGGGTTACATTTACAACTTTGGTATTGCTTGTGGTCTTGGGCTGAGCAGGAGCCATACCAAGCTGAGATACAACCAGAAAGAATGCTTTCTATGATGCATCTGTAAAAAGTTGGTGAGAGTCATAGCTGACATGCCAAATTTCCTTAGTCTTCTGAGAAAATAGAGTCATTGGCGGGCTTTCTTAACTACAGTGTCAGCATGGGAGGACCAGGACAGGTTGTTGGTGATCTGTACACCTAAAAATTTGAAGACTCTTGACCCTTTCGACTTTGTCCCCATTGATGTAGATAGAGGCATGTTTCTTTTGTGCAAAAAGGATGACAATCTTTTTCATTTTGTTGACATTGAGGCTGAAATTATTGTTGACGCACCAGCTCACTAGATGCTCTGTCTCATTCACGTACTTTGTCTTGTCATTGTTTGCGATCCGACCCGCTTGAAAATCAAACTGGAGGAGAATTCGGCAACACAGTCATGGGCTCACAAGAGAACACAGCCTTGTGGGGCACCGGTGTTGAGGATCACTGTGAAGGAAATACTGTTGCCTATTATTTGCTACTCAAATTGCTACAAAAATTCTACCAATTATGGTCTGAGAGTTAGGAAGTTCAGGACTTTTCTGGAAACATAGGACAGAACAGTATGTACAACAGGTTTGTGTTGTTGAACTGAAGTGGAGAGAATGTAGCAATGTATTTGTATTTTAAATTAGAATCATCATAGAAGCCCGATAGTGCAGAAAGAGGCCATCTCGCCCATTGAGTCCACACCAATCACAATCCTACCCAGGCCTACTCCCATATCCTCTTTACATTTACTAGCTAATCCCTCTAACTTATGCATCTCAGGACAGCAAGGGGCAATTTTAGCATGGCCAATCAACCTAATCCACACATCTTTGGACTAAGGGAGGAAACCCACACAAGTACGAGGAGAATCTGCAAACTCCACACAGACACTGACCCAAGCCAGGAATCAAACTCACTTCCCTGAAGCTGTGAAGCAGCAGTGCTATGTAGAACATAACAGCACAGAACAGGCCCTTCGGCCCTCAATGTTGCGCCGACCCATTGAGAAAAAGCAATGGCCCTCTAACCTAAACCATTCCCATTTCATCCATAAACCTATCCACTGACCGCTTAAACACCCCCAAACTTGGCGCATCTACAACTGCTGCAGGCAGGGCATTCCATACCCTTACCACCCTCTGGGTAAAGAACCTACCTCTGACATCTGTCCTATAACTACCACCTCTTAATTTAAAGCTTTGTCCCCTCGTGCTAGCTTTCTCCATCCGAGGAAAAAGGCTATCACTGCCTACCCTGTCTAATCCTCTGATCATCTTATATGTCTCAATAAGGTCACCTCTTAGCCGCCTTCTATCTAATGAAAACAACCTCAAATCCCTCAGCCTCTCCTCATAAGACCTTACCTCCATACCAGGCAACATCCTGGTAAACCTCCTCTGCACCCTCTCCAACGCCTCCACATCTTTCTTATAATGTGGGGACCAGAACTGTACACAATACTCCAAGTGCGGCCGCACCAGAGTTTTGTACAGTTGCAACATGACGTTGCGGCTCCAAAATTCAATCCCCCTACTAAGAAAAGCCAAGACGCCGTATGCCTTCTTAACAACCTTATTGACTTGATTGCCAACTGTGCCACTATATTACTGATTATAAATTAGTGACTGCTTTTTGATATTTTTTCATCCAAATAGGCTCAGCAGCACTCATCAGGAAGGGCAAGGGTAAAATTGCCATAGTTTCAGATAATCAGATATTGCTGTCTCCTTTGAGGGGGAAAGCTGACTGATGATTTGACCTGAAAAATCACCACACCCCATGTGAGGGGCAAGGTTGAGAAAGTTTTCACGAATAACTGCAGCTGGTACAGGAATTGCACCTACACTGCTGGCATCCTTCTGCAACACAAACTGTCTCTCCAAAGGTTATTGTGCTCTGCATAATGCCCCACAATTTCTTCAATATCTTTCAGAATTTTTGTAGCAATTTGTTGAGTAGCAAATATGAACAGACAATTGGATATTGGCACTTGAAAATGTGCAAATGCTTTGCAGAACCAGCTGAAGGAACACTTCTGGCTATGAAATCTATTTCCATTTTTAAACATCTCCTTTAAGGTGGTAAACTATATAGACACATAGATTGGGGCTCTTGGACCTTGATCACCCTACCACCACTGCCAACGAGAACAGACAATTTGCCACTCAACCAAATCTCCATTCACTACAGTGAGACCAGAGAATCCCAGCCACAGGTGAGCTTGGAGCATTCGAACCATAATGATGGAAAGCAGGAAATGGCATACAAGACTATCAATTTTTAGATCTGGAAAAATTAATAAAGTAAATACATAGCATGGGAGATTAAAATGGTAATGGTTGTGCAAAGTTTTAAAACATAAAATGTTGATATTACCATATGATCAATAGTATAGAATCATCATGGAAATTTGCTTAACATCTGTAAGTTCCCCAAATACGTAAACTGAACTTGATATGGTATATAGTGGATACAAACTCAAAAAAGAGCAACAAGATATAAACTGAGAGACTAGAGTTGTGTAATTTTTTTTTTCCATTCTTTCACAGCATGTGGCCATCACTAGCCAGGCCAGCATTTTTATTACCCATTCTCAATTGCCTTTGAGAAGGTGGTGGTGAGCTGCATTCTTGAACTGCTGTAATCCATGTCATGTTGTTACACCTACAGTGTGGTAAAGGAATTCCAGGAATTTAACCCAGCAACAGTGAAGAAATAGAGTTCCACATTGTTCCACAGTTCCACATTGGTATGGTGAGTGGCTTCAAGGGAACTTGCAAGTGTTCCCATGTATTGACTACTCATCATTTTAGAGAGTGGAGGTCTGTCAAAGGAACATTGGTGAATTGCTGAAGTGCATATTGCCCTCAGTAGACACTTCTACATATCAGCAGTGGTGAACTTGGATGTTGAAATTGGTGTATGGAATGATAATCAAGTGGGTTTCTTTGTCCTTGATGGTGTCAGGTTTTCTCAAGTGTTCCTGAAGCTGTCCTCATCCAAATAAGTGGACAGTATCCCATCACGCTCCTGACTTGTCACTTGTATACGGTGGATAGGCTTTGCAGAGCGAGAGAGGCAAATTACTCACTGCAGAATTCCCAACTTCTGACCTATCATCGTACTTAGTATTTATATGGTTAGTCCTGATCAGTTCCTGGTCAATGGTAATTCCCAGGATGTTGATTGAGGGGGAATTCAGTAATGGTAATGACATTGAACGTCAATAGTAATAGTTAAATACTCTCTTGTTGGAGATAATTGACCGGCAGTTGTGTGGTTTGACTTTGCTTGCCCCTCAGACCAAACCTGAAAGTTGTCCAGGTTTTGCAGCATATGGGCACATACTATTTTCAGTATTTGAGAAGAATGATGCTGAACAATGTCAGTCATCCATAAACGTTCTCACTTCTGACCTTTTGATGGAGGAAAGGTCATTGATGAAGCAGTTGAAAATGGGCCCTGGACACAATCCTGAGAATTCCTGGAATGATGTCTTGGACTTGAGATGATTCACCTCCAACACTGTAATCATCTTCCTTCTTGCCAGGTATCACGCCAACCAGTAGAGATTCTTCTTCCCAATTCCCATTGAGTCCAGTTGTGTTAGGGCTTTTTGATGCCACACTTAGTCAAATACTGCCTTGATGTCATTCTCACCTTACCTCGAGTTCAACTCCTTCATTCATGTTTGGATGAAAGCTGCAATGAAATCAGAAGCTGAGTGGCTTTGACAGAACCCAAACTGTCAGTGAATAATTGCTGACTGAATGCACTGTTGTGACTCACTCGCAATAGGAACAGTTGTACATCCACATTTGGAGGTTATACTAAATCACGAGACACAAAGGACATATACAGGTCAAGTTGAGGGCAAAACTGCCCACAGCTATGAAGGGACTACTGTGAATCCACTTTGGATCCATAGAAGAAAAGTAGGATTATTTTCTTAATGCAAGAGATTAGAAATTGTGTCCAAGTACACAATGCAGTATAAAGCCTTGGTTAAATTTTATCTAGAGTACAGCTTTGAACTCCACAACTCAGGATACCTACTCGCATTAGAGTGCAGATTCACCAGAATTATATCAATTTAAATAGTTAAATTATGAGGATAGACTGTATTAATTTGGACTAGTACATAAGAAATAGGAACAGCAGTAGGCCATTCGGCCCCTTGATCCTGCTCTACCATTCAATCATATCATGGCTGATGTGATTATGGCCTTTAACTCCACTTTCCTACCTGGCCCCATAGCCTTTGTAAATTAAAAATCTGTCTAACTCAACTTCAAATATATTCAATAATCCAGCCTCCTCCGACATCTAGGGAAGAGAAATCCCATTATTAACAACCCTCAGAGAAAGAAACGTCCTCATTCCCATCTTAAATATAAGACTCCTTATTTTGAAACTGTGTTCCAGTTCCAGATTCCCCAAAAGGGTGAGCATTTTCTACACCCATCCTGTCAAGCCCACTCAGAAACTTGTACACTTCAGATTACTGTTTATTTTTCTAAACTCCAATAAACACAGGCTCAACCTGTTCAATGTACCTCCATTAGACAACCTCTCATCCCAGAAATTAACCTGGATTGATCTGTTTCCAATATAAGTCATCCACAAGCAAGGAGGCTAGAACAGTACACAGTATTCCAAGTATAGGCTCACCAACGTCATATGTCAAGGCTTCCTTACTTTTATTACATCCCTGTAATAAGGCCAACATTCCATTTGCCTTCCTAATTATTTGCTGTTTCTACATGCTAGCTTTTTGTGATTCATGAATAAGGACACCAATGTTCTTTTGTACAGAAGCATGCTGAAGTCTCTCAGTATTTAAATAATATTCTACTTTGCTATTCTTCCTGCCAAAGTGGACAACTTCATGTTTTCCCCCATTACGCAGCATTTGCCAAATCTTTGCCCAACTGTTCCATCCCCTTGAATTTAAAAAGGTAAGGGGTGATTTATTGATTGATCATATGATACCAAGATTTGATACAGAAACTACAGAGAAGCTATTTCATTCTTTGAGGTATTTCAAAATGAGAAACTTAAACTTAAAGCTAAGTCATTTATGAGTGAAATGAGGATGCACATTTTCACTCAAATGGCAATGGAAATCTCCCCTTCAAAAGGCTGTGCCCATTTACATTTTTTGTACTGATTTTCATTAGGGAAGGTGGATATGGATTAAAGATAAATAAATGGAATTGGGGCACAGATCAACAGTGAGGTAATGTGAGGGTGGCACAGTGGTTACTACTGCTGCCTCATAGTGCCAGGGACCCAGGTTCAATTTTGGCCTCGGGTCACTGTCTGTGTCGAGTTTACACATTCTGTGTGCATGGGTTTCTTCCAGGTGCTCCTGTTTCCTCCCAGAATCCAAGATGGGTGGGTTAGGTTCATTAGTTATGCTAAATTTACCCTAATGTTAGGGGGATTGTCAGGGTAAACATGAGGGGTTAGGGAAATTGGGTCTGGGTGGTATTGTGTTCGGACATAAGAACAAGGAGTAAGATTAGGCCATCTGGCTCCTCAAGCTTGCTCCGCCATTCAATAAGACCATGGCTGACCTTTTCGTGGGCTCAGCTCCACTTAGCCCGCCTGCTCACCATAACGCTTAATTCCTTTACTGTTCGAAAATGTATCTTTGCCTTTAAAACATTCAATGAGGTAGCCTCATCTGCTTCACGGGGCAGGAACTCCACAGATTCACAATTCTTTGTGCAAGTTCTTCCTCAACTCGGTCCCAAATCTGCTCCCCCTTGTTTTGCAGTCACGCCCTCTAGTCCTGGTTTCACCTGCCAGTGGAAACAACCTCCCTACTCATCTATTCCCTTCATGATCTTATGTTTCTATAAGATCTCTCCTCAGTCTTCTGAATTCCAATGAGTATAGCTGCAGTCTACTCAGTCTCTCCTCAAAAGCAAACACTCAACTCCAGAATCAAGCTAGTGAATCTCCTCTGCACCCCATCCAGTACCAGTATATCTTTCCTAAGTAAACAGACCAAAACTGTACATAGTACTCCAGGTGTGGCCTCACCAGCACCTTATACACTGCAAAACAACCTCCCTGTTTTTAAACTCCATCCCTTTAGTAATGAATGGCAAAGATCCATTTGCCTTCTTAATTATGTGCTACATCTGCAAACCAACTTTTTGTATTCAGGCACCAGAGAGTGTGCTAACTAATAGAACCAACAGAAAGCAAAGACAGGGAATAAATGGGTGTTTTTCTGATTGGCAACTACAATCCCGCCCAGGGCCTGTCCCCTTAACCACAAGCTTTTACCTGCTAATCCCCTGACAATAGGGTCAATTTACCATGTCCAATTAACCTAATCTGTACATTTTTGGGCTATGGGAGGAAACACAGAAGCAGCCAGAAGAAACCCACGCAGACACAGAATGTGCAAATTCCAACAAAGAGTGACCCAAGGCCAGAATTGAACCCAGATCTTTGGAACCGCAAGGCAACAGTGCTAACCACTATGCCATCCAATTCGGGCACAAAAATCTAAATTGACACTTCAGTGAGTTACTGAGTGTTTCTCTATTGGAGGTATCATCTTTTGGATAAGATGTTACATCAAGGTCGTATCTCAAGTTTGTACATAAAATGCCATGGTATTATTTTGAAGCAGAGCAGGGGAGTTATCCCTAATATCGTGACCAATATCTATTCAGTTTTAGTATTTGATAGGATTTGGGCATTACTGGCAATACTAGTATTTGTTGCCCATTCCTAATCATCATTGAATTTAGTGCTTTATTGGATCATTTCAGAGTTCAGTTAATAATCAACCATATTACTATGGATCTGAGTCACATGCAAGCCAGACTGGGTAAGGACAGCAGATTCCCTCCTCTCAAGGGCATTAGTGGATGAGATGGGTTTTTACATACGAACTTACAAATTAAGAGCAGGAGTAGGCCACTCTGCTTCTCAAGTCTGCTCTTCATTCAATAAGTTCATGGCTGATCTGACTGATCTAACCTCAAATCCACATTCCCACCAACCTCTGATAATTTTACACTTGCTTGCTTATTAAGAATCTACTTCTGCCTTAAAAATATTCAAAGCTTATACTTCCTTTTGTGGAAGAGAGTTCCAAAAACACTCAACCCTGTGGGAGGATAAAGTTATCCTCAAATGGGAGAACCCTTTCTCTTAAAACAGTGACCCCCAAATCTAGATTCTCCCACAAGAAAGATCCACCACATCCACCCTTTCAAGACACCTCAAGATCTTACGTACTTCGATAATCACCTGTCACTCTTCTAAACTCTAGTGGATACGAGCCTAGCCTGTCCAATCTCTCTTCACAAGACAACCTACCTATTTCAAAGTACAAGTCTAGTTAACTATACTTTTACAACAATTGACAATAGTTTCATAGCCAGCATTACTGAGACAAACTTTCAATTCCAGACCAAATCAATGAATTTAGATTGCACCAGTTGTCATGGCCCAAAGAATTAACCTGGATCTCCCTTTATGCTAAAACACTAGAAGATTAGTTCATTATTGCACTGCTGTTTATGGGAGTTTCTCTCAGTAAAGTGCTATGTGGCATCTTGAGATCACAAAAGGGTATAAAAGGTGTTTCTTTCATCATATTTGATGCTGGCCCACAACAATTTTCTTCTGAAAAAAGGATAAAATGTAGTATATTTAGTACCTTAACAACCCTAGAGCCAGGAGTGTCTCACCAACCAGAGAGCTTTGCAGGATCTGAAACTGAAGCTCTGGGGAATCTGGTCAAAGTGTCATATAGAGGAGTGCTATTGATGTGAACAAAACCCAAAATCAATTAAGCCAAAATATTTACTGCATTAATTCATAAGCTTTTTATTCAATCATACCACTTAAATTAAAAGCATGCAACTGTTGCTTCAAAATTATCATCCTTCTGAGCAACTAGACACTGTAATCTTTAAAAAGTGCAGAATTCACATTGACAGATTATCGAAAAATATTTGAACAGTATTTAAATACTATTAAGCCAAAGTGTGAAGCAATATAAATCTCATGAAAATTACTTTAGCATTCACACATACAGTAATAAACTGATTACAGTCTGGCACAGGTTATATACATTAAAGTGCACTCTAACAACTATCTATTCAAATCAAAAACAAACTTGCAATTGCCTATTCTCTGAAATGAACCATCACCACCTTACAGTTTAGAGTTAGCATGGCATAATTTATGAAAATTAGTTCAATTAAAGCCTATAAATCTACAGGGCAATTAATTCTATTTTTAACTGTGATTTCTCCCTTGATGCTGCATGTATGCATTGGTTTGGACAAACTGCTCCAACTCAATTTCTATAATTATGCTGAAATAATTTAAACCACCATACTCTGAACTTTGCGTTGCTGGAATTGGACCAAATTCAAATACCTAAATTTCCTTCAATTTTTTTTCAGTCTACAAATGCCTTCAAAAATATGTAGGCAAAGAGAGTCATGATTCACATATACACATCAGCCACCTTTCTGATGAGTTTACAGTTGGTAGTTAAGGAAATTGCTTTGAACTTGATAAATATAGTAAGTATTTTAAAATTTATTTTTGAGAATTCTTGAATAAGTTAGGTCTATGGGAGTTCACAATAATGTGGCAGCAATCTTGTAAACTGTCAATGTAAAATTCAGAATTTATCAAAATGAGTAAAACTCTAGAGCTGTTTTGCTCATGTTGAAACATGCAACAGACTAAAAAGCATCTAATCCCAACTCTGTTTCCATACCACGAGTACAGATAAGGGGAAAAAACACTAAGTAATGTGAGTTGTGTTAATTGTATACTAATTGTGCTTAATTGCATACAGATGGTGGGCATTCAGCTATACCTCCATAAACAGGCAGACCAAAACTGTGATTGTTGAGGTTAGGAGGTGCATGCTTGTAACGTGTAATCTGTAAATAAATGGTTATAAATGTATAATTGGTTCCAATTCTGTCCCCCACCAACCAATTTTCTGCAATAACATGATTGCCTAAATGTGATGGAAAGTAAAGCAAAAAAGTTTCAAAAAGTAAATCATATTCCTAGTGGCCAATCTGAAAGATAGCAGAAAGCAAATTTCAATTGTTAGGATCTGAACAGGTGCCAATGTTCTCCACGCCTGGCCACATGATCAGTGGTATAAAGAAATGGATTTGTGGACACAAGTTATGACCCTGCCAAAAGGAAACAAGGTTGCTTTCTACAAGAAACAAAATCAGAAGCAAAGTTTTTTTTTGAGAGATTAATACGTTGGCCAGTTGTATGGTTAAGGAGATTTGAATCTTCTATTAACTGTATTAAACTTACAAGAAGGATTAAATTTACAAGAAGGATTACCTGTTAAATACCTATGATAGGTTTCAGAAAATAGGTAGTCAGCCCATAGAAAAATATATGAGCTTCAATGGACTGTATATAAGATTAACGGAAGTCAATTTGGATGTTCAGTACTAATACAGATTTAAATTCTGGGTTGTATTAAACGGACAATTTACAGGTTCAGTTTTGGGAGAGGGGGATCCTGTTGGTTAAAAATCCTGGAAAATTGTAATTTCCTTGATCCTTAATGGAATATATAGGACACTCCACAGTCAAACAAAGACTAGAGATCTTGATGATCATTAATTCCTAAAAAGACCCATATTGGATGCAGATGTTAGAGTGGAAGGATCAAAGATGTACTGATGAGGATGGAAACACTTTTGAACAGATCCAGATAGAAAATCAGAAGACAGAAATAGTCAGTAAATGAAAGCCAGGAATGTCCACGGTGCTTCATGTATGACTCAAAGTATTTATTATATAGTGAACTGCCCAACACGAAGAGGGAAGGTTCTTAGATTACATTAGTCACAAGGATTTTTAAATCTTAAGATCTGAAAGTCACAGATTCCTTTAATCATGCAATAGTAGATAACGTTTGTACTTCATCTATGTTGAAAAGGTTGGTTAAAATGATATCTTGATTCATTATGTAATGAGGATTGATGCAAGGTTGAAGAATGTAAAGATACAGCTTGCTTTAGGCATGATGACCATATATTGAGAACAAAAAACAATACAGCACAGGAGCAGGCCCTTCGGACCTCCAAGCCTGCACCAATCATGTGTTCCTAACTAGACCATTCGTTTGTATTCTTCTATTCCCAGAGATTACGAAAGAAGAGTTGTAATTCCATGTAAAATCACTCAAGTAAGCCATTTTATAAGAACTGATGTAGTCTCTGGTAAGATACCTATGTGGTTGAATAAACTTATGAAAAAGGCATAAATGAAACTTCATATGGAGCATAAGGCAATTATATTTGGAAAGTTAGTGGATCTGGAATTAGCCAGTCAGAACACTATATCCTTTTAACAAAACTTGATGTTTCTCACCAATGTATTATATAAATATTAATGGTATCAGATAATAAAATCAGATAAAAAGGCAAATTGTCTTAAAATTACAAACAATTTTCTCACCCTACTTGACAAAGATTAAAAATCCTGCCAAAAGATGCAGGTGTGATTGAAGATGTGACACTCCTAGAAGAGACTAGCAAGAAATAGGAAATTACAGAAATCATAGAAATCCTGCAGTACAAAAAGAAGCTATTCAGCACATCGAGTCTACACCAACCACAATCCCACCCAAGCCCTACCTCCATATCACTACATATTTATCCACTAATCCACGCATCTCAGGACACTAAGGGCAATTTTAGCATGGCCAATCAACCTAACCCACACATCTTTGGACTGTGGAAGGAAACCAGAGCACCCGGAGGAAATCAATGCAGACATGAGGAGAATGTGCAAACTCCACACAGACAATGACCCAAGCCAGGAATCAAACTCAGGTCCTTGGAGTGTGAAACAGCAGTTTTGACCATGCTATCACGCTGTCCAGAAATTTGCACAATTATTAGAGCATGCTGCCTTGTTCCACCTTAAGCCTTATTTACACCTGACTTTAATGAAGTTGTTACAATGCATCTAAAGATATTTTCATTTTACATTTTATAGGCCTCGCATCAGATTTAGGACAGCAATTTTGTACAAACAAGAGAGATTTGCACTTTCAAAAATGATGGATGGAACCCAGATGAAGTGCTACCTTCATTTCCAACAGATACAATTTTTGTCAGTAAAGAAAAAGTTTGGTTTCTCTCACGCAGGAGAGAAACCAAACTCAACAGGGCTATTTGAACTCAGCGCAGTGTTCAAAAATATCCTATTTTGGATGCTTCAAGGCCTTATCCATAGAGTAGGAGCGATGAATTGATGGTGTAGATGTTAAATATTCTTGAAGGTTGGATAAAATTTGCGCAGTTGTCATGATCTAAAGATTTTTTTTCAATTTTCCACTCTTTATAATTAAAATAAATATGTTGCAATTATTACTGAGTTAAAAATGCCCTCTGCTGGACTGCATTGATTGACAGGCATAGGTTAGAAAAAAGTAGTATACAGTCATGCTGTTTTAATAGAGCTCTACGTTGACATTTTCCCAACTCTATCGGTGCAGCATTACGAATGCTCGAGTTTCAAAAGTTATAATTATATCAGGTATCTGAGCTCCTGGCTTGATTGGCAGCTTGAATAGTTTAAGTAATAATTAGCTGTATGTGCTGTGAATAAAAGTTTATTTAGTAAGATATTAAAGACTTCAAAAGATGTAAAAACTCTGAACAGATTTTGAGAGAGAAATTTCTTTTGCTATTAACTGTATAGGTGTGAGAACTGTAATAGATTGTTGGAATTTTTTTAATCTTCATATGGCTCTTAAGGTCTCACTATGGTAGATACTGGGTGACTGCGATAGAGGTGGCATAGAAAGAATAAAAGGTCATTGGCATGTTGGTAGGGCACATAAGTTGGCATTGAGTCATCATGGCGACTATGAAGGGCCCTGAGGGGATGGGGGGGAAATACAAGTCGGCATGGATAGTTCAAGCGATCATGGGACTGGGTAGTGGGAACATGAATGATCAGTTAACAGGATAGAACTACAAAATCCAAAAGTCAATTTGCCCAGATTTGATACCTTATTGGCAATGTGAGGAACCACGGGACTGAGTAGTGGGAATGTGAATAATCAGTTCACAGGGTGGAATTATCCAAAGGTCAATTGCCCAGATTTTGTACTCCATTGGCATTTTTGCACGGGGTCCAGCGAATGAAGGAATACAAGAGTCATGGAACAAACAGAAAATCTACTGAAGTTTAACTGCTAGTTGAATGTTCAAGATGGTAGCCAAGAAGCAAGGTCCATGGACTGGCAGGATGGGGTATAAGAATGGAGAATAGGAAATAGGAAAGCACAATGTAAAAATTGATAGCAGTCCAAAAGTGATTCTTGTGACGGAAAGATCCTCTGTTAGTTCAAAAGGGAGATCTTGCAGTAGTAGCACAAATAAACATAATTGCAAGCTGAGGCTAAAGCTCGAATGGATTAAACAAGGAACTAAAATACACATAGCAGTCCCAAAGAGAGCTAAAATCACAAATTCTCATGGTTATAAAATTTGGTGATTGATTTATCCTCAAGTTTACTGGCAACAAGAAGCTATGAGAATTAGGTAGTTGAGTAGAGTTTTAAGTTTATTCTGAGGCAATAGATAAGGGGGCAATCAAACTGGTCATGCAGGTGGATTTGTATTGAAAAAGACCTGGCTGATGGGAATTTTAAGTGAGATTTAAAAGAATTAAGTCAGTTTTTTGAAGAGTGAGTAGACATTACAGATGTTAGAGTTGTTCTCCTATAGGTGGAAAAATATTCTCTCTCCTTGCCACATACTCAGTGTAGATCAACTGATATAAAAATTGCCAATACATGGACCTCACTTCTTGGCTACCATCCTGAACATTCAGTTAACAGTTAAATTTCAGTAGATTTCCTGTTTGTTCCATGGTTGTTGCATCCCTCTACTCATTGGACCCCATGCAAAAGTGCTAACAGAGTACAAAATCTGGGCAACTGACCTTTGGATGTGGTAGTTCTATCCTGTGAACTGATCATTCATATTCCCACTATCCAGCCCTATGGTCCCTCATACTGGCCATGCCAACTCATATTTCTCCCCATCTCCTCAGGACCCTTCAGTCTCCATGGTGACTCAACGCCAACTTGTGTCCTGCCAACATACCAATGACCCTTGATTCTTTTAGACAGAAATGTTTTTGAATCTATTCAAAGAGGCAGCACATAGAAAGCAAGCTACGGAAACTAAACAAATGCAACTATTGCCAGAATTACACTTCCAGGATGTGGTATTTTTCAGTGAAATCTGTTTTGATGAAAATAATGTTCAACTTAATGACATAATGAACAAAAATCTTCAGCTATCGCAAAGATATATGTCGATTTTTTTTTAAATCGGGTGATACTATGAAATTTAAGAAATGAATTATTGGTAAGATTGGAATAGAATTTAAGATTGGGAAAAGAGCTTGTGAGGCTTTTAAATATATTGATTTAGATATTAAGCAGAGCAGGTTTGGCATAACTTTTAAATCAACAAAAGCTATTCAGAGGATGATTCTTTAAAATCATGGGAGGTTATCTCAGAAGGATTCTGTTACATTTATAGAATCAGAGCAATTGCAAAGCTTGGTCGGTCAATTGAACTGTGGGCAGTCAGACCAAACCAGATATTAGTTTTAATATGCTGGAATCAAGTACTATAATGAAACGTTTAAAAGATAAAATAAAATTACAAAAATTAAATCTGGAGAATTACACACTTAAGTTCCCATTATTAGGTGAGCAAAAAAAAACATGCCAATCTTCCTGATGGGTAGTCTAGTGCAGTTGATTTCATAATATTTCCTAAGGATGAAAATGGGAAATGTTGTTCTTTGGTTTGGGAAGCAAAGAAAATAAGAAGGGTTGTTAAAGTACTTTGCTGATATATTGGCTTTTGTGAAGGCAAGAGTTATAAGATTTCATTTGTCAACAAAATTAAGTGAGATTCTATAGAATGGATGTGTTAACGATAATACAGCCACTGAATGTTATGTAGATGTTTATTATAGTATAATGTTTAGGCTATAAAATGTATGTGGAAAAAGCTTATGGATTGATCTTGATGACTTGAAACAAATTTGGGAGAAAAAGACAATTGCTAAGATTAAATAGATGGATGCAAATCATCAAATGTCTTTTTGTTTTACAAAAATAAGTGCCTGTACAAAGTAATTGTCAAACATCTCATAGAAAAGTATTTCATGATATAAAACTATACACAGGACATAGATGCTTTTGTTGTAATTTGTTTTGAAAGTTTGCTTGTACATATAAATTCTAATTTAAAGAGAGAGTTACTTTTTCAAATTTTATATTAATTGTTTAATTGTATGTAATGTTGGTAAGCATTAGTGGGGGATTCATTTGTGTCCCTGTAATTAGACACAGGCTCAACCTGTGGTTGTTGGGGTTGGAAGATGTATGCTTCTAATATGGAACTTTGTAAATAATGCTTATAATGTGTTAAGATCGACTCTTTTACTACCCTTCAATGGCATTCTGAAATATAGTATGCCATACCCTTATAATTTACAGACCGAATTTCCAGCTTTATGGATCTTGATTTACTCAAGATCCCCGTTATCCAGCATGTAACAGTGAAAAGGCTGATGCATCAAAACCATTACTCAACCTACTCACAGCAATCTACAAACACAAATCATTTCCACAAGCCATGTGTATTGGTTTGAAGCCAGAAAAGTTCACAACTTTGAGTGTACCTTGAAAACATGCCCTAGAAACTACCATGTATTTGTATCACTTACTGATTGTACAGCACAAAGTAACAAATCTATATCAGCTTTTAATTTTACACCACTCCTCTGATAGATATACTAAAATTAGCCAATCTCCTACATAAAGTACAAGCATAGCACTTAACCCAAAGGAATGGTTCAATTTTTTTTGAGGTGCATTTTTAACTGTAAGATTGAAATTCTGCACAATCTAAAGTTGTTGCATTCATGCCATATCTTAGTAAAATTAAACATTTCCATTTGTTGTGGAGCACAGTAAATTGGGTGAATAGTTTATCACCATTATGAATGTATGCACACCGTACTCATGCCGGTTAGTTTTAAAGAAACATGCAAAAGTTAGTAGCTTTTCAGTGGTTAGCTTGCGCAAAAAACATTTTCAGCGATTACAGACAAATCTGTCATGCAAATATGCATTCTAAGATAATTTACCTTATTAACACTGGACTTTGAATATCATGTGAAAGCTCATTATGATAACCATTACTACCAATTTCCAAGCTGCAACAAAAAGTTTATACTATATGCACAGGAATGAAAAAGTTGTGAGTTTTTGATGTACATTTAAAAAAATGAATGATGAAAAATGAAATAGTTATTTCACAATCATCTGAAAACAAAAAATCTATTCCTTTTTTAAGTCTGGATTTGCAATGCTATCCAATACAAAAAGATATCTTAAAATACATTGAATCCACTGCATCAAAGCATGCAGAGTGCTATTTTATCATTAAAAACACAGTTAGGGTTATATGCAGCTTAATTTATTTTGTACGTAAATAATTCAAAACAGTTATGCAAATGATTAAAGTGCATGTCACAATATTTTGTTTGATTTCCTTTAACCCAAAGATTGTGTTTAATAAGTGTTATACATTTAAGTGTCATTCAAATTATTCTGTTTAAATACACGATTGTATTTTTGCCCAGGTTTCAATATCACACAAGTATAACTTGGTTTACACCCTATTAACCTTGTCAGTTTTACAAGCTTAACCCCAAGGTGATTCAGTATGAAAAATATTTCTTACGTTTTCATGGGAATATTCTGAACACTACAGAAATACAAGAAATGGGAACATTATTAAAATGCACAGAAAATATTAAAGTAGCACTTGTGTTTTACTGAGGGTAATATCAATGTGTAAATTTTATACAGCACTCAACTATTGCCAGCATCCCTTAAACATTAAATGTTAAGTTGATTACAGAACAAAAGGCAGTGTAGAAATAAAAATTTAACACAGATGTGACAGCACTTTTCCAACTGCAAATATATTAGTCCCCTGATTGAAAGCAGCAATGAATGTCTAAAAAAAACAGAACCGAAAAGAAGTGGAAAAGGTATCAATGGTTATCACAAAGTAAAATGCCAAGTCCCTGAGACAGAGGAACTGTAGAGGAAAAAAGGAATATATAGAATTTAGAGACTAACGCTTAGTAAATCAATGGTTCAATATAGCTCTTTACTCAATTTAGAAAGAGGTAGTACCTCTTTGAAATCTTGGGAGAAACACAAGATTATAAAGTGAGTGAATACTATGCCTAACAAGACTTCTATTTTTGCCTAACACAAGGAAAGAATTTCAGTCCATAACAAAAAATACAAAGTTATGAGAGAAACTCATCAGCTGTCTCTGGATAATTATGTTTAGCATTTGTAATCCAATTTTTGAAACCAACACAAGGAACCAACAAGATCAAAGGAAAACAGCTGTTCAAATTTAGTTTCTACAGTGTATTTTGCAACAGATTGGAAGTCGGAAAAGGGATTTTGTTTCTTGCAAGGGACAGGTGCACTTTGTGGACACTGATTAGCATCGACTTTCATTCATTTAGCTCCATATTGAAATTAATTATCTGCAAAACATTTTTTTTTTTTTTAAATATTACAAATATAGAAAGTATTTTCAGAAAAAATCCCAATTATAAATAGGAATGAATAATTCCTTGTGTTTCAAAAACAGAAGAACTATAGGAAGATTAGGAAATTATTAGAAATTTTGTTTTAAAATCTACTCACTCATCATATACATCCTCTGTATCCATCCGCCGATAGAATTTGGATAATTTTACAGCAATTATAATACTAGGTATTAAAAAAACTGTACAGCAGCCAAGGCCAAACCAGAAACCATTCTAAAGAAAGCAACGAATAAAGATAATATAGTCACTAATCATTCCTAGATAACCAACATGATCAAATATTACTCAAAAACACAGCATGCATCAGACGATTGATGAAAATATTTTACCAGGGAATCCACTATAAAACCGCACAGTATCAAATCAGCTGTATCCACAGCATTAGCAATCGGCTTACAGACTGCAACCTCATTGTTCACCTGCAAAATTAAACAAAATATTTTGTGAAAAATATCGATACTGTTTAATGTTAATTAATTTGATCCTCTTCATGTAAATGAAAAAGACATAATACAGGAAGTTGCCAAATTATTTATGTATCACGTTAGTGACTGGTTGTAGAAGAGAAGGGATGGAGAGCACAAGTCATGCACCATTTTGGCTTGGATACATTCCTTCATTGTTACCGGGTTAAATCTTGGAATTATTTACCAAATAAAATGAGAATATGTTCACCACAGAATGCAGCAGTTCAAGAAGTCATCCCATCACCCAGCTTCAAGGAAAGCTAGGGGTGGATAATAAATGTCAGCCTTGGCAACAATGCCCCAGCCTGAGAATAAATATTAAAGATACGTCATGCCTGTTTTCTGTACTTGAGTGTCATAAGTGATGATATGTAAAGGCAGAGATGGACGCACAAAATGACAACTTCTGCTAACAGGGAACTTTTATAACAATAGAAATTCCCAAGAGACCTTACAAAGTAATAAAAGAAACGGAACATCAAATTTGAAGATCTGAAGATAGTAACTCAGGGAGAAGTCCTGTAGCTGGTACCAATCAACCTCCAACTTTTGCCTACCATGGATTCACAGATGAGTTCGCCTCTTGTTGTTATATCTAAGTGCATGGAGAATGAAGCATCAACTCTGGTGATGAAAGCCAGTTTGTGCACCTCCATCATCCTCGAGACACATTCGAGAGAACTTGCTATACCCATCACAGATGCACCATCCAGTTCATGGCCATTTATCTAGGACGCTCGAGGTTCTAAACTGATATATTGCTGGCACCCCAATCCCCTGGCTCCAGGGAGCCGAACACTGCCTCCCTCCCAGGTAGGCTGCACTATAGACTGAAGAACACACCCAAGAATGATTCTCATTGAGTTGACAATGATTAATCAGGTCAGTCAAAAGCATTTGCTTTTAATTTCATCATCCAAAAAGACCAACTTTCCACTAAGGATTCACATGCACGAGCAATTCTGATGTGAAGAACACCCTAGAGAAAATGGTGTGCTCAATATCCCAGACATGCTCCATCACCTTATACCTCACCCTGTCATCCACTAATTAACACCACCCCCAGTCTTCCCAAGATCTTTTACCTACCCAATATAACCATTCTTGTCCTATTACTGTTGAACCTCCCTCCTGTTACCCTTGCATCTCCATCAACCTTCACATGCCTCGTCTCCCCTCTGAACCTACATCCATTACCACCCCCATGCTCAACCTGCCTCTGACCATTCCCATTATCTACATCACCTGTTTTGTCCATTTCAGTGCCCTCCTTTCCTGCCTCCCCCCTCAGACAATCTTATCTGATCATGACCCCAGTGGACCTGCCAGCCGACTATATTTCACTACTTCCTCTCACTGTGCCTTTTCCCTCTGCTGCTAAATAACATCAGTCAAGCCCCCAGGACTCCATCAGTCAGCCATTTGGGATAATCACTCTCTCCATCCCTGCCCATAAGTCATTACCCAGTCACAGGACCCCCACATCCAACATGCAAGGCCCTTCCCACCTTCCGATATCCCTCAACCTTACTTTCCCTCCCTGGCCGTCAGGGAGTGCCCCTTAGACTGTCACAACCCGATCACTGCTTTGTTGAACAACGCTCCCTAATTTTGGAAAAAAAAAGGTGGCTACTCACCAATTCCAGCAAGTTGGCTACCTAACCTGCTGCATGCTGCTTATATGCAGTCATAGATCAGCAGTCATAAAGCGTATTGCTCACTCGCCAATAGAGATGATATACAGGTGCATACAAATGCACTTCTGACACCTTCAAACTCCTCTGAACATATTGCAAAATTAATTCTGATGTTGGGAAGTGGACCTTTGGCCTTCCATTAAGTTCCCTCACCCACCTTGCTTCTCACTGAGAGCAGTGCAAGATTCTGCCCAAGGAAGGAGTTTGGAAAAGAATACAAGTAATTCAGCCACCAAAGTAGAAGTGTCAGGAGACCTAAACTTTGGAGGTAGGTGGGGGAGGAATTAAATCTATGCAAGATAGGGTGGATCAAGGCTGAGTGGAATGGTGAAGAATTTGTGCTCATTTCCCAATGTAAGATGGGCTTAATGAAGAATAAATTTGGGCTTTTAGGTTGGGCCATTTTTTGTTTTAGATATCCCCAATGACTGCTGAAGACAAGACTATGCAATTGAGTGCACTTGTATCTGTTTCAGGCCCTGATGGAAATCTGAATCTGATGAGCAAAGCAGAACTTGGGCGTTTCCGTTCAAGGTCCCCCAGCAGAAGCCAGGCCTGCTCTGTTTAGGTTGCCCAACAGAAGCCATCCTCACCAATGGCACTGGGGTAACTAAGTAGAACTCTTTTCAATATACATGCCAAGAGTAGGGTTTCCTTGAATTCACGGTCCTGCTCCCCAGTTCAATGCATCCTTTACTACTCATTCCTTAGCCTCTGGGCCACCACTAGGGTTTACAGGTATCAGGATCTTAGGAAACCTGCTTAAAATGTTCCTCAGAGAGGTTTAATCAAAACTAATCTATAATGAAAACAGCAATGAAAACAAAATGGAATAGATAAACAATAAAAGTAAAAGAGATATCAATGAAGTGACAGAAACATGAGATGATGAAGGCGAAAAAAGGGAAAAGAAGCAAAGTCAATATTTTGAAATATTAAGTTAGCTCATGTAATTCAATAGTGTTAAAATCTCACTGATCAACTAACAGGAAACTATCAAAATAAATCTGGCAAAAACATTTCCAACAGATAAAACTTCTAAATTTACTAGAGGCACAGCAATACTCACAGCATCCATGATCCATTCTAAATAATCCGTGATGTAAGCTATTAGAGTTTTGCTGTAATCCTGTATTTCCTAGAAGAGAAATACATTTTTATAAAATGTCATTACTAATATGAAATGGAAATCTGCATGGATATATGCAAATTTTATGACCTTGGGACTTCCCAAAACAATTTACAGCCAATTAAGTACTTTTGAATTGCAAACACTGCTTTTTTTTTAAATAATAGGAAAAATAATTTCCTATTATAATTGCCTATAATAGGAAATTAACGCATGTAAATTAATGGAGCAAGAAGTATATTTGCATGGCATGGAGTACATGTCACACAGAGGAAAGTAGCATATTCTGGTATATGGCCATGAACGTATTACCTGTTTTACAATGTTGCTACCGTTGTTGTTGATTAGATCTTGAGCAGCTTCAACAGCATCAATTACATGTCCTGCTTTTATCTGTTAGGAAGTCATATAGAATTACATAAAACGTACTGCATTGAAAAAGGCCATTCAGTCCCATTGATTTATGCCAGCATTTGTACTGCACTTAAGTCTCCTCTCCTCTTTCTTTATTTAACTATTGGCATAACATTCTATTCCTTTTTGCCTCATGCTTTTATCTAGTTTCCCCTTAAATATGTCCATACTAATAGCCTGATCTACTGCTCATGATAGCAAGCTCCATATTTGGATCACTTCCTGGTTAAAGTAGTTTCTCCTGAATTTCCTACTGTGCAACATTTATTAGACCTTTACGATCTCTGGTTTTGATCTCACTATTTTGCAAAGAATTACATGTTTAAAAGATTGACTGAACCACAAACTGTTTTCCAGGAAAGGTGACAACAGTTAATATGTCCACCTGCTTTTCTACTACCATTCATAAAACAGGAATGCATACAAGAACATAAAGAGTGGGAGAAGCCACAGTCCCTTGCATCTGCTATGCCATTCAATATCATGCTTGATCTGATCTTAGCTTCAATACAATTTTCCCACCTGTTCACTTAATTCTTAACTATTCGATAGATCAAGAATTTATCACAGCCTTCAAAATATTCAGTGATCTGGTCTCCAGAGCTCTCTGGGGCAGAATTCAGAGAAGAAATTTCTTCTTGCCCTGGCCCTAAATGGACAACTCTATTATGAAAGGACACACTTTATATTCTCATAAAAGAAATCATTTGGTTCAAGATTATCTTTTCAAAAGTGAGGATAGATCAAACTTGTTCAGTCTTTCCTTTTAAAAGCTTCATCCCATGAATAAGCTTAGTGAATCTTTTATAAACCACCTGAAGTGCAAGTGCACCCCTTTCCAAATAAGGGGATAAAAGCTATATACATGGAAGTCTTTTGGCACAATAAGTAGCGTCTTTGCCACTGAGCCAGAAGCTCCAGTTTTTAGTCCCATCTCAGGGCTTGTTAGCCAAGGAAGGTGCATTCAAAACACGGTCAAACAGATTGAATGTGACAACCTGAAAAATCATTCCAAACACACCAATGGCTAATGGTAAGAGCAGGTAAAACTCCTGGTCAGCTATGTTTGATGTGGTATGCTGCCCCTCAAGCTATAAAAGGTCAAAAGTGGGGCTGTTCAGCACTATTTGTAACTCCTCAAACACCGAAACAGTCCATGCACCGAAACATATCCAAGCATGGGCTGATAATGTGCAAGTAACATTCACATACACAAATGGCAGGCAATGATCATCACTAATAATAGACACTCTAACCACCATTCCAAATACCCCACTGTCATCCTCCTTGGGGTTACTATTGATCAAAAACTCAACTGAACTCACCACATAAATACAATGACTACAAGAGCAGGTCAGAGGATATGAACAGTAGCAAGTAATTCACCTTCTGACTCTCCAAAGTCTTTCCAACATCTAAAATGTACAAGTCAGGAGTGTGATGGAATACACCACACTTGCCTGGATGGGTGCAACTCCAATTACACTCGAGGATTGATACCATCCAGAACAAAGCAGACCACTTGATTGGCACCACATCCACAAACATCTACTCCTTCCGCCACTAATGCTCTGTAGCAACAGTGAGTATTATCCAAAAGATGCACTGCAGCAATTCAAAGATCCTAAGGCAAAACTTCCAAAACTACAATTATATCTGGAAGACAAGGGCAGCACGTATATGGGAATATCACTATATGCAAGTTCATCTTCAAGCCACTCACTATCCTGTCTTGGAAATATATCACTGGCCATTCGCAGTTGTTGGGTTAATATCCTGGAATTCTCTCACTAACGGTGGTATATGTTAACCCACAACATGTAAATTGCAGCGTTTTAAGGCGGCAGCTCACCACCACCATCTTCTCTAGGACAATTAAGGATGGGCAATAAGTGCTGGCCATCCAGTAATGCCCACATCAAATGAATTAATAAAAAGAAAAGCACCTGGCGACATCAGCAACCTGCTCTGGAAATTAGTAGTTTTGAAGACCCAACCAGGTATAAAAAAAGAGAATCGAAATACTGTATGCGGTCCTCTAGATATTCACTCATCAAGACTCAAGTTTCAAAGCTTCTCTAGTTTCACACTCCAACCTTCTTGCAGTAAATACTGACTTTCCATTATGTTCCTAATTACTTGTGGACCTGCATTCCAATTCTTTCATTTCATCTACAAAGGCACCCAGATTTCTTTGCATTGCAACATTCTCCAGTCTCTCTCCATTTAAATAATATTTTGCTGTTCCACTTTTCCTACCAAAGTGGATGACATCAGTTTCCCACATTATATACCCTGGATTCTGTGATTCATCCTTTCCTTCTCCTATTTATAAAAACATCTTTGAAAAATGATCTGCTCAATCCTGTTCATGCCAACTATTTTATGGCATGGATAGTGTATTACATGGGTCAACTGGCTTAACAAGCTAAATTGACCCTTAGTTATTTCTTTAAAAATGGTGGGTAGACTGTCGATTTTAGCAACTACCCAGCCATTTTAAGAGTTTCTGTATCCAGTTTTAAAATATTCAATGTTCCTAACATATTGAGAGATGACATTCTTGTGTCCTCCTTATAATTTGATTTCCAACATACCTTTATATCACCAGCAAATTTAGCCTTTTCATCCAAGACATTAACATGGATTATAAATAGTTAATGCTAGAATACTGATTATGGGGCATCCCATTAGTTACAGTTTGAAAATTATCCATTGATCCTAATTTCCTGTTTCCTGTTAGTTAGTCATACATGACCTCCATTACAATGAGCTCTTGCATTATGCAGCAATCTTTTAGATGGCATCTTACTGAATGCCTTTTAGAAATTCAAACACTGGATTCTCTGTTACATCCTCAGAAAACTAATAAATTTGTCAAACAGAATTTCCTTTTCATATTGATTCTATACAACCATATAGACAGAGTGACATTTGCGTGCTCGGGTGGCATTTAAATATGGCTTCTGGACCTTTGATCCCATTAGGTAACTGCTGTATCAATGAACGAGTTCCCAACCCACCACATGATTTGATGACATACTTATGCATAATTAATGCTGTTAAGTGCAAAATGGAGCAAGATTTCCCACTATTCCAACCAGCAGAAAAAATGCCATGTAACCTATCCCCAACTGCATATAGCTTCAAAAATGTAAAATTCTTCCAATGATAATGGTGAGACAACCCAATCATTTCACTGAATCAAATAGCTCAAATTCAGCAGTGATATTGCCCAGCTTTTCAAATGTATGAGTATTTTTATTGCTATCAAGCTAATTTTGACTGAACAATAATATGAAATATCAACAAGTTGCACTTCAATAGTGGAAACGATACAGATTTGATTATCTGTACTACAATATTCCTGAATCATGACATTTTGATAATGTGGCAAGTGAAGTTTGCTCATCAGGGCAAATAGTAATCAACTGGAAGTTGAACAACCTCTACAGGAGAGATGTTGATGCTAGCTTGATGTTCCATGTGGTCAGTCAATAGTAGCATGGACAAAGCTAAAAGCAGGTTCCCCTACGCAGCATCTCACTCAAGAATTGTCCAATCCAGAACAAGGCACAAAATATGGAAAAAAAGACATTAAGTAAATGCAATTTCAAAATAAATATATGGATTTTCAATAATGAAAGCATGCAATCAAACATATTAATTGATTTACCTTTAATTTTGCTGCCACATTTTGCAGTATTCCAATACTTTCATTCAATACATTCTATTGACAAACAGAATATTTAAATTAGGCAGAATAACAAAAATGATGCACGTTAAAACAGTGTGTAAGGTCAAGTGACTGAGCAGATAGGGTGGCAAGTGGGTGCGAGAGAGGGCAGGTGACATGGGTAACAGGGTAACATGGTAAGTAAATGGCAAGTAAGGGAGTAGGTAAATGAGTGAGGAGGTAGGATGGTGAGATGGAATGATCCATGGAATGGAGTCACCGAGGATTCAGTGTTCAGACCACCACTATTACCCAATTTATATAGGTGCCCTAGATTCAAAAATGAAACTGAAGACAGCTCAGAGAATACATAGAAGTTAGATTTTGTGTGTAAAAGAATGACCAAATAAACCTCATGTTGATAAGTGCAAAGCACTGCACATGGAATGGAAGGAGTTGGATTAAGGAAGAAGCCAAGAGAGACTTTAGGAGTTTTAGTAACTATTTCGCTCAACACGTCCAACCATTGCAGTGTAATAAATCCAATGGAACAGTGATCTACACAGCTAGAACAGTACAAGTCAAAGGAAATCACATTGAAACTACTGTGTGTTCTTGTCAGATTACATCAAGTGAACTTATTTGAATATTTAACATTTTAGGGATGTGCATTTGCCATATTTTCATCAACAACTTGCATTTCTGTTTTATTCTGCTTAGTAATGCAGTAAAATATCCCAAGGTGCTTCTCAGAAGCATTATCAAAATCGATGGCCAGTTTGAAAGCATACATAAAAACACTACTTTAGACTTTAAACACATCTATTGGTACTAAGACATGACCAGAACATTTTTCTGATTACTTGATGATCAACAGTCACTTGCAAGTTATCCAGTTCTTAACACAGGTAAACCAATACTCAACCTATTTGATGAATGAGGCATCACTACAAATCAAGAAAGTTTCAATATATTTAAAATCAACAATAAGACACTGCGTTGACCAATTTATTTGATTTAAAACAATTTATTTCTTAGTCACAGAAAAGGCTTACAATTAACATTGCAACGAAATTACTGTGAAATTCCCCTAGTTGCTGCACTCTGGCACCTATTTGGGTCAATTCCTCTAACCAGCACACCTTTTGGACTGTGAGAGGAAATCCACATAAGCACAGGGGGAACGTGCAAACTCCACATAGACAGTGACCCAAGCTGGGAATCAAACCCAGGTCCTTGGCGCTGAGAGGCAGCTGTGTTAACCACTGTGCCATCATGCCACCCCATATTTTAAAATAAATTGAGAAATATCTATGCTGTTCTAAACAAAGTAAAAACACCAAGACAAAATAGCTGTGGAATAACTTAAAATAGGATTCTGAAAATAGCTTTATAAAGCTTAAACTAACCAAAACAGGATTTTGAAATTGGCTTTATAAGGAGACCTCTTTGAAAGTGGGGCTTTGGTAATTGCCCCTTTGGTTTTACAGCCAAAAACCATTATCTCCATTTATAACTCTCCTTTAACTCTGAACAAAGGGTACCCAGAAAACGCATCCTAATAGTTTCATGGGTATGACAGTAGGTAGATAAAGTGGATTTGATGAAAAGTTACAAACACGTTAGCCCAATGCCTTTTTCCATTTGTAATTATTCCAGTATTTTTCATGCAGAATGGCTACCAGACGTTCAGCAATTTGTTTACACAGTTTGACTAACATGGTCCTAGGATTGTTAGCGGTGCTGCATTATACAGACTAGTTTGTCAAAGCTCAACTAACGTATTTTTAGAAGTACAGCATATCATATATTGTACAAAAGTTAATTTTTTTGATTTTTCACATTATGCAGTACTTAAATTTATAATAGATGCACCTTAACTTGCGTGTTTGTAACAATAAAGCACACACATTAAATATTTATTTGACTTCCAATTTTATTAGTACAATAATGGGCCATAACTTCCTTGCCACCCTTCCAGATTCTGGTTGCCACTCTGCACCACTTACCTGCACTAACATTGTGTGCCTTGCCCAATATTCCTGATCAGGCCAAGTGACATTCAAGCAACGCATGTTTACAGATTTGAAGTCCAAAAAAACAAGGAGGACACATCTTTATAGTACTAGGTGGTTAGGTCACAACTGGAATAGTATGTGCAGTTCTGGTCACCATATTATAGAAAGATGCAGTTGCACTGGAGAGGATTTAGACGAAATTTACTAGAATGCTGCCTGAACTGGCGAGTCTGAACCATGAGGAATGATTGAATAGGCTGGAGCTGTTTTCCTTGGAGCAAAAAAGGTTGAAAAGGGACCTGATAAAAATCAATGAGATGAGAGGCATAGATAGGTTAGATAGAAAGGCAATTTCCATCAGTAGAGGCAATAATGAGGGAACAAAGATTTAAGTTAAGTAGAAGGTAAGAGGGCAGTCATAACTAAACTTTTTCATTTAAGTGATGGAAGTCTGGAGTTCTGCCTGAAAGGAGGTTCAGTCAGAAATTCCTGTAACATTAAAGAAGAATTTAGATATGCACTTGCGCTGCCGTAACTTCCTGTGTTATGGACAAGTATCGGAAAATGGGATTACCGTAGTGAGGTCTTTGTTAACCAATGTGGACATGATAGGCCTCCTTCTGTGCTGTAAACATCTATGAATCTATCCACTATGGAACAGGTGAGTTAATCCCATTGAAAAAAGACAGCCAGGGAGAAGGCAAGTGTCTAAGGTAAGTTCATGGAATTTAGCAGGGGGTGGGGTGGGGGAGTGTGGTCCATACATTAAAAAGGGGTTGGATATTGGATATCGGATATCAGGAATGTGGGGCACAGGCTAGAGTTCTGATCTGGTTGGGGAAAAGGTGAGGGGGGGGGGGGGGGGGGGGGGGGGGTGAGAATTTAGCACAACTATTTTAAAAACCCAGATCAGTCCCCACACAGGACATCCCAACATCCAAACTAAGCAATTTAGATTATTCTGTTGAATGGTTCAGAGCTCAGCACAATTGTCCAGATGAAGTTAGCGCTTAGTTTTGGACCAATGTAATCAATTCATTTTTTGGGGTTGTGAAAGTTTAGTTTTATTCATGCCAAAATGGAAGATCCAAGATACTAAAATATTATTTCAATTTAAACACTAGACAATCAGGGACAAAGGATACAAAGGCACCAATGTGGCTTCATTCATCAATAGTGCTACCAGCTGTCACTGTGGTACAAACATGTTCAAAAGACGATTGCATAATTTTGGAGAGGGAAAGGGTTTCATAGGTATGACAGTAAGTGGATAAAGTGGATTTGATGAAAAGTTACAAACATGTTCGCCCAATGCCTTTTCCCATTTGTAATTATTCCAATGGTTTTCATGTTCTGATAAACAACTTGAAAGTTATCTTCCAGACATTTGAAATGTACAATGCTTGATTGGTTATTTAACAAGTACTTACCCGGGCTTCAACATATTTCTGATAAGCATTAAAAAAAAAATCAGGAAGTGAAAGTTAAGTAAAGTGCATAGGAGAAAGCTGATTAGCATGTAAAGGCTTAAAATGTTTTAAAAAGCACAAGACAGTTTCCACAGATTGAAGAGAAAAATGTAAACAGGGAAGGAGTGGCATAAAGACCTGACTTCATCAAGTGCCACTGGAAGTACTTCACATCTCTGATTCACAAAGTCTAAGATTTCCCACGTCACCCTCTACAGGATTGTTGCGAGCAAGACTGAAAGATTGGTGGACCATTTAAATCCGTAGAGCTTAGGTGGGAATTTCCAGTCTTGAGGCATGCATGGCTGGAAAATCCTGCCCAAAATCTTTTATAGTTTCCAAAATAAATCAAGCACCAAAGCTAAATATTAAATCACAAAGGTCCATGTATTTTGAGAAGGCAACCTCTCACTTACTGCTGTGACACTGTATGAGGAAACATTAAAAATGATGCTGCATTGTACAAGATTTGTGTTAGCAGCTGGTCAGTAGGTTTACATATCACAAGGAGCAAAGAGAGTTGAGAATGAAAGAGATGCAATTGAGATAATTAAAATGTTAATTGGACAGGTGGGTAGGTCAGAGCATTGAGACTTTCCCACCACTTCTGAGGAAAGGAGGCAGAGAAATGTCCCATGACTTAATGTTGGAATTGGAGCAATAGTAAAGGCTATCAAGAAGTTGTTCAAAATGGTAGTGGTTGGGGGGGATTGGGCGTGCATTTCTCCCAGCCCAGCGGCAGAGTGGCTCAAGCGGAAAGCCCGTATAGCGGGCTTTCTGCTGGGCATCACAGCCTCCACGAGTCTCTGGCTGCCAGCCAAATACCAGAAATCAATGCAGAGCTGTATGTAGCAATGATGATTTTAATATAATTTGCATTTCACTAGTGGCCCCGGGATGAAATTCTCCAGGCCCACTAGTCCCTCTCTCTCTCCCTGGCCAGGAGTGTTTAACTCCAGCAGGGCTTAAAATATGTCCCTGCAGTGGAGCTGGCAGCCCTACCCCCTGGCTGGAATGGGGGGGGTGGGGGGGGGGTGGTGGTGGTGGTCGTGGTGGTGGTGGTGGTAAGGGCATTGCCAGCTTGGCAGTGACAGAGGGAGGGAGGCTAACAATCAGGACAAGGAGTGGGTTGCAACGGGAGGTGGGAATTGGAATCAGGATCATTGGGGAGCGGGATTGAGGGTTGGGGGTGGAGAGATTGAGGCAGGCTCAGGCATTTCTTGCATGGGGAAAATCAGCAGGACAGCAATCTTGGGGCTACTGCACATGTGCCAATCTCCGCTGTGACAGATTGGCACATGCAGGATGGCTTGCTCAGTGCTATGCTGCCAACCAATTCAGCGGGAATAGGCCTGCCCCCAGATTTTCATCGAGATTCAAGCTGGTGTACTTTGCAGCGCACAGAACGTGGGAGATTCATTTTGAAAATCCCACTGAAAAAACCAGTGGGATTTACTTCAGTTTTTATGTGAAATTGACATTTAGAATTTTTTTGGGAAAATCCCACCCAAATGTCTGGGTAACCTGGTTAAAAAAAATAGCAAAAATTAGAATGAAAAACAAGTGTAATACACCCAGACAATCTGAACAAGTGCCCCCAGCCCAGTGAAAACCTGCAAAGAATTACAAGTGCAGTTATAGCCTATTTGCATTGGCAATGATGGGGATCCTATTCTTTTCCTCCTCCATCTTAATTAATGCCCACTGGTGGACCTCACCCAATCACTGCTTTTATTAAGTGGGGAAGGAGAATGACAAAAACTCATGCAGGGTTACCTAAGGACGCCTAGGGAATCCCCCATTAAAAGACACTCTGCCTGATCAAGGGACCTGGCATCAGGAAGGGGACAGCCCATGGAGAGTTAACCTCCTGGCTTTCCTGCTGACTCCTCTCACCCATCCTTTCCTGCAATCCTTCTCTCATCATTACCAGAATGTACACTGCAATCAGTGATGACAATTTTCTAGCCTCGCTCACCCCATAACTGGAAAATTCCACCCAATGTCAACGGACCTTGCCATGGTCCGTCCCTTGCCTGCTCTAATTCCTGTGGCAGGCAGGATGGTAAAATTCTGGCCACTGACTCTCCAATGCTGCAGTTCACTAGAGCTGCTGATCTTGGTTGGCTGGCAGCTCCCAGCTGATGAGATCAGTGCTGCTTGAATCCTTGATCTTGGGAAAAGGCCCACTGTTGTCTGATTAAGAGGCTGCCAGCACTTAATGCAATGAGACCCTCCTTAAAAGAGGCGACGTGGAACTCTCACTAGCTGCCCAATCTAGTCATAAGACTCCTGTTGTCTCCATTAAACACTACCCATTGTCTCAAATAAGAAATAACACAGCTGTATTGCAAAAAGCTCAGATTTGGTGTGAATAAAATGTTTCTCTGTATATTTCTTACCAACGTCTGTTCTAATGGTATAACTTGCTGCGTGTAGATTGCCCGGATACTGTTTGCATGGCCTTTTAATGCATTTGCTAGGGCTCCTGCAGGCTGAAAAAGTTGCACATTATATTTAGACAGTCAACACTGAAAAGGTCATAAATCATGAACAAATCTTCTGCACCAAGTATGCTTTCCAATGTCGTTCTGAATGCTTTAATATGACCTACAAAATACATGCAGGTACTGTCAAATATTAGCAATGATGCTTTTCCGTAAATTTAAGATTTTAACTTTTCACTTTTGGGTAGGCTGGCCCTTGTCAACCGCAAGCACCTATTTACAGCAGTCACAAGGTACACCAAGAATAATAGCTAGATGACCAGAAATGGATGTCAATAGTATTCCAACAGGATTCTATAGCATTAAAATCAATTTCAAATACAATTCCTTCCATCTGGCTTAGAATCAGAACATAGAAAGAAACTCATTGGACAGAATTTTACAGCTGTGCTTGTCCCAAAACCGTAAAATCCCACCTAAGGCCAAAGAACAAAACAGCACGGGAAACAGGCCCTTCGGCCCAACGAGCCCACGCCGCCACCCCGATGTTCCCACCTCTACCCACAATCCCTGTCTATGTTTATAGATCTATGGATTAAAAACCAAATTTGAGACAATTTAGGGAGAATTTGTTCTGCCAATTAGCCTAAGAGCACATCTTTGGCATGTGGGAGGAAACCAGAGCACTCGGAGAAAACCCACACAAGCACGGGGAGAATGCGCAAACTCCCACAGACTCAGGCCCAAATCCACGTATCTGCACAGCACAGCGATAGTCACTGAGCTGTCGTGTTGCCCATCAAATGGTCCAGGTCAAGCGTACACTAGCGACATGAAGCACTAGGATACTCCCGAAAAAAAATCCAAGAGCAGCCCTCTCACGACCCATCGCGTGTATGCCCCTTGTTAGACAACAAGGTGGACCAAAGCACCTGTAGGATAAAAACAAGTACATCAATATCATCATCTATTTACACACTTCCTAGGAACTCCCAAGGCACATG
Organism: Sphyrna mokarran; assembly: GCA_024679065.1. Taxonomy (NCBI): domain Eukaryota; kingdom Metazoa; phylum Chordata; class Chondrichthyes; order Carcharhiniformes; family Carcharhinidae; genus Sphyrna; species Sphyrna mokarran. The sequence continues at coordinate 101,816,905 of JAGIQG010000001.1, read as the reverse complement.
ATCCCTATTTTAAATCAGTCTTCTCTACCCCTCCATTCCCATTCTGTTCATGCGCCCATCTAAGTATTTCTTAAATAACTCCAGAGTGCCTGCCTCCACCACTTGACTTGTCAACGCCTTCCATACCGCCACCACCCACCGTGAAAAAACTCCCTCTAGCAAACAAATTATACCTTACCCTCCTCACCCTAAGCCTGTGACCCCTCATGCTATTCGAGTCCATCCTAACAAAAAGCTTAACCCTGTTTACTCTATCCATACCCCTCAACCTTGTACACCTCTATTAGATCTCCTCTAAGTCTACGTCTTTCTATGGAAAAGAGTCCCAATTTGCCTAACCTCTCCTCATAACTCAGACCTTCCATACCAGATAGCATCCTGATAAACCTCCTCTGCACTCTCTCCAGTGTCTCCACGTCCTTCCGGTAGTAAGGCGACCAGAACTGGACGCAGTATTCCAAATGTGGTCTAACCAATGTTTTATACAACTGCAACATTAAAGGCCAGCTCTTGTACTCTATACCCCCTTCCTATAAAGGCTAGCATACCACATGCTTTCTTCACAACCTTCTCCACTTGCTCTACCACCTTCAGAGACTTGTGCACCTGCACCCCCAGGTCCCTCTGCGTTTCTGTCTACCCTTTATCATATACCTCCCCCCTACATTCTTTCTTCCAAAATGCATCACCTTGCATTTATCAGGATTGAATTCCATCTGCCATCTATCTGCCCAAGCTATTAGCCTATGTCCTGCTGCGTCACCTGACAATGCTCCTCACTATCCGCAAGTCCAACCATCTTTGTATCGTCTGCAAACTTGCTGATCACTCCACTCACTCCCTCTTCCAAATCATTTATATATGTTACAAATAGAAGAGGTCCCAGTACCGAGCCCTGCGGCACACCACTAGTGACCGACCTCCAGCTAGAAAAACACCCTTCCGCTATCTGTCTCCTATTACTAAGCCATTTACTTATCCATTCTAGACCTTTCCATTGTCTACCCTTTGCCCACTCCAATTCCCATGGCAAGGGATGGACAATGGAAAGGTTTGTTGACCTCAGGTGGGATTTTACGGTTTCGGGACGAGCAAGGCCGTAAAATCCTGCCCAATGCATTTCTTTCTATGCTCTGATTACCATTTCATGGCAATCAGGGTGGTAAAGTTTTGACTATTGTGCCTATGTCAATGTTTAAATAAGCTATTACTCCAAACTCCCCTGCTCTTTTCCCTTAGTCTTATAACCATTTTTCATTTCAAATAGTTATTTAATTACCTTTTAAAAAGTTGGTCTTCCACCTTTTCAGGTGATGCATTTCATTATTTATTTCAAAACATACATTGGATTTTACGTTCCCTATGAAGCTATTGCCATTCATTTGCCACCAGTTGGGTAATGGCACGGGACTGAATGAATCCAGATGATGTCCAATGACAAAGCATGAATGCATGTCAGATTCTTCCGATCAGTTATCGGAAACTTGCCATTGTTCACGTATCATCATCTTGTATTTATGTTGCACTTTTAACATAAGGCATCCCAAGGTGTTTCATTGAGGCATCAGAAAACAAAATTTGATACCAATCCACAACAGGAGATATTAGAGCAGGTGATTGAAAGCTTGTCAAAACTATAAGTTTGCAGGAAGATTTTGGAGAAGTGAAAATACTTAGGGAGGAAATTCCAGGGCTCAAGGCCTTAGCAACTGAAAGCACAATGACGAATGATGGAAAAATTAAAATGAGAAATGCTCAGGAAATTCAAATTAGACACATGCCACTGTCTCATTTATTGTAGGGCTGCAGAAAAATGGAGAAACAGGATTGGGTAAAATCATGAAAAATTTGAAAACAAGGCTAAGAATTATAAGAACAATACATTGCTTAACTGGGAGCCAGCGTAAGTTAGCAATCTTCATTCAGAGTAGTTAACTAATCGCAGTCTGGGTACAAATAAACTTTCACAACTAGCATCAATATGTGAAGTGGAGAATTTGAAATAAAGGCAGACAGTTACGGTTTAACTCATTGCTGCTACCCGACAAACATGTAACTGGATGTGAAACATCAGAGCGCTGCTGTGATAACTGCCTAGGTTGATCAGCTTCTCCGGGCTAATGCTTTCTATATATTGGGAGAGAAATTGTTCCCTACTGAGTCCAAGTTGCCACTTTCAGAAAAAGGAAGTGAAAAAATCAATGCTAAGGGCAGTCGTGGCAAAGACATTCCTTAAAGTGAATGAGGAAGACATAAATTGTAATATCGCTTTTTGTCAATGGCTGGTTATTTTATGACCACTACAAACACTTACATAATCCTTAAGTAATCTATATCACCATCAGGTATTGGCATGGAAGTAACCTTCTAGGAAGCACTGATGCAAATATGCTACCTAATCAGGATTATACTTAGCTTTGTAGAACAGTATTAACCTTTAGAATATTTATTTAAGAATCCATAGGCTGCTGCTTAAAGAAATGAAATATAGCTTTAGATCTGAAAAATGGCAGTCACAAATCAACACTTTCTGGATCAGTCTCACGACCATCTGACATTGATGCCTGACTGTACAAAATGTACTCTCTCAATCAACTAGAGAAACTATTCACAGAGAAACTTCTTTGCATAAATTCTGATAAATTTAGACAAACAAAAACATGAAGGGTTGATCAACAGTATAAAGAAATTATGTTCACTGCACCACAATTAATTTAAATTTCAAGTTATTAGTAAAATTATTTAATAAATAAATGACAAGAATTTGTAAATGTGTCTCTTTGTTCATATGCAAAGACAATCAAGTACCCATCCCTGCATGACTACCTACATGTCTCTCCCTCCCTCCTCAATCTTGACCAAATTGTATTCATGTTTAGCTTCCAAGCTCAAAACTTACCAGTGCATTTGCTTTTGCCTCTAATTCATTTGCAAATGTTTGAAGGTCAACCTGAGTCACAGTTTTCTTGAGCTAAAAATGAGAAATAAACAGAAGTGAAGTGAACTTATGGCTGGTGCTAAATTCACAATTGCAGTAAAACGATAATGTCTTTTTAACAGAAATGCTATAAAATTATACAAAACAGTTTACTGAAATGTTATACTTCTTCCATGTGAAAGAATTACAACCCACTCTGGATTTCTGCTAACTGAAGCTTAGGTCACAAGTACCAATGCATGTTTCATTCTAGTGGGGAAAAAAAAAGTGCAACTGATTTTAAAATCAATGTTACCGAAATTCAGAAATCGTCAAAATACTCAGCACTGAGTCTAATGCAAGAAAGATTGAAAGCAGCATTTTAGATACTTAAGGGACATCAAGTAATGCTGAGATTATAGGACATTTACTCAGCTGTAATTTCAATGAAAATATCCTTCTCTAAAAATTATATTATTTTTTGCAATTACAGGAATATAGTTTCCACTACAGTAACCATCAAATTTTCTTTTCAGTACCATTCCACACCATCCTTGGTCAAATGACTCAATTTAGTAGAGACTATGTCAGAAATTTAAAATCTGAGTAGTATCCTACTACTTAGTGAATGAAATTTTAACCTCAATTTTGTTACAAATTTAAACTGAGATGATAAATTTTTCCTTTGCATTATCAAGCATAAAACTCCGACTTGCATTTATATAATACCTTTAACATAATAAAAATATAATAATAAAAATATAATAAAAATATAACAATCTTTCTGATTGCATCCTGATTGGATGCAATCAGAAAGAAATTGACACCCAAACAAAATATTAGCAATGGTATAACATAAAACTTGGTCAAAAAGATAGCTCAACTGTGGAAATTGATCCAGTGGCTACGGACTTGGCACTAAAGGGCAGTTTGTAGATAAGAAAGCAAAGACGTCCAAGGATAAATCTTTGGGAGGCTCAGGAGGTTGTAGTTCAGGGGAAGAGAGCCTATAACTGGAGATGCTCTGGTTTTAATTGGTTAGAGAAAATTGGAAGAGAGCAGTTCCACTGTGCTCTCACTGGAGGAGGATATTGTACTTTACTAAGTCAAAGACTGCAAGACGACTGAGCATCACAAGGAGGACTAATACACCACGATTATAATGATAGAATGCTTGTAATTTGTTAAGGGTTATCTTGGTGCTGTGACCAAATAGGGACAAGTTTTGAGAAATTCAAAGGAGGAATACTAGCAAAAATGGGTATGCATTCAGAAAACAACAAAATAAGAACTTTGGTGAGGAAAGAATAAGTCGAAAAAGCTGAAAGGACATCAGTAGTATTGAAACTTTTAGAAGAAATATTTTCAATATTCAAAATTCCAAACAGATTTCAAAGGAACAAACTAAAATAGATTAGATTTGTATTTCCTATATAACTATATAATTTCAAATCCCCTCCAGATTCAAATTTTATCAAGATTCTTTAGAACTAACTTAAGTAAATGTATGTTTATATGCATTATAAGTGAAGAAAAATGATCCAAGCTATTCCACAAGAGTTTAAGCTGGAGGAAAAAAAAATGGATGCCAAGGAGATAGTACCCCCTTGGTCAACAGTGAGTTTTAAAAATGAGTCAGAGGGGCAGAGCTTGTGGTCTATGCCACAAAATGAATGGTACCAATGGTGTGGCCAAGGGACTGAATATGCATAAGCCACAAGCAGAGGACTGGAAAATTTAAGTGGCTGCAATGCATTACACTACATAGTTACAAGGCTGTGAAGTATGTAAAGGATGAGAACTTCATCTTTGAGGCCTTAATTCCACAGACAAAGAAATCTTTATTTTTAATCAACAACTTTCTTCAATATGGAACAAGCTAACTAAACTTCAACTAGAAAGGTAAATGCTTATAATTACATTTAAAAACTTTGGATTTGGTAATTATGATATTTTAAATATTTTTAAAAGTTAATGGCAAAGCAGCTTCAACTAATTATTTTGAATAGCAATATCACTGTCATTAGGTGAGATAGAGTGGTTTCTAATTTTAAGATAGCATAATATGTAGATTTGATCTAAAATGTACACATTTCAAGTAATATTTTCCACCTGTAACATGTTTTTTCACCTAGAAAAGTAAAAAAAGTACTATTACCTCAATGATGTAGGCTGTAAAATTAATGCTGTCAATGCCAGTATTAGTGAAATTATGAAGACTCTCTTTTGCAGACGCATCCAAAATTACTGCATTACTTAGATTCACATCAATGCTTGCAATTTTGTCAGTCAGATAAGTAGTGTGCTGAAAAATAATCACCATCATAAAATGTATATTTGAACAACTTTTACAAATCCCATAATTATTCTACTTACACACAAGATTTCATACTCTTAAAAAGTCATTGTCATAAAATCAAAGTCTGTGTACATTATGCTAGCTTTTTCTAGATAAGCATTTCACCTCTCAAACTGCTGCAAGTTGGACAAAGTGTATATTCCTGTTTACCACAGCTTTTAGCATGAGATCAAGATACTAAATTATGATATTCTGAAAGCTATTGCACAGAATTTTCCAAAAAAAAAAAGGACAAGTTAAAGGTTCTGACTAAAAACCAGCATGCTTCTCCTCCAGTGAAACAGACAGGCTTTCTCTCCAGACCTTATGGCACTTTGCCATCTTATAGTATGGGGGTGTGTTTTGCATTATTATGAGAGATAGGGCCTAAAGACATTGGCATGGCTGGCTCCAAGGACACACTGATCTCTAATGTTAAAAAAACCTCCTCACCCACATTGACCTGCTTTGGACATCAGTGCCCGTACTCTCCACATTTCACTACATAATGCGAACCCTTGCAATGGGGTTGCCCATTCATTATGCCCTTTTAGGCCTTTTCCCCCATAAGCCCACCACCTATAGGCTCTGTCAAATTGGCAACGCAAGGGTGCAGTGGCATGGCACTGCCCTGACATTTCCCTCACCACCATGGGCTACATTGGCCTTCTCGTCCCTGGCAAGTAGTGATTCTCATTAGCATGACATTACACTGGAAAGAGGGAGAACATATGGCAAAACTGTAAATGCACAGAGCTTGGCTGTCAGTCTCTGCTCAGCGGCTCTGCTATTGTCTGTTATGTGTGCTATTGGAAACCAGAACACCTCATTCGCCTGACAAAGACCATAGGATCGAAAGCTTGCGAGTTTACTACCAAATAAGTCGGTTGGATTTAAAACTGGTGTTGTCAGACTGCAGAACTGTAAATAACAGCATAAAGCCATTTTTGAATGTTGAAACATATGTTAACCCATGATAATCAGGTTCACACCTTGCTGGTCATGAATCTGTTGACATCATTGGCACGGGTGCGGGACAGATCTCATTCCGAGATCTCTCCAGCACAAATCCTATTATGGTCCATTCACACAATTTTCCAGCTGTAATGGGATTTGTGTCTGTTATGAACAGGGCCAGAAAATCACCCCACTGTCTTTTTTTAATTGATGAGTCATTCTAAATTCGAACCACGTTTTACTGATCTTAGAGAATTCAGAGGACTACTGCTTCCCCTATTTCTGGGTCACAGATGACAGTTACGTATCACTATACACAGAGCCAAAACAGCACAAAAGGAGACCATTCTGTCCATTGTGCCCATTCCAGTTCTCTGCAAAAATCCAATTGTTCCTATTCCCTAACTGTCATCTTGGCCCTTTAAATGTAGTTTTTGCAAGTGTCTGCCCAATTTCCAATCATTCACTGGGCAGAATTTTCTGATTACCTTCAGTGTTGCCACAATGGGTAAAGCAGAGAACAGCCCACTAGCTGCCTTGGTGCGTTTTCCCATCTTTTTTCACATATTTTTCTATAGTGAAAAAGTGGGTCCCCATGACATCATACTTATTCACAGCCTATTCCATCAGCTTTCTTAAATAAAAACAAACCCAACCAAAAACAATAAAAAATTTTTAAAAAGCCCTCCCCATGGACAACGAAACCCTTGTCAAATGGCCACTTGTATTTTAAAAATTCTCATTTAAAATCAACTGGAAAATGTAAATTTCAACAATGGAATTGGGCAATTTGAAACTGAGAAGAGTTCAATTAGATTGACAGGAACAGTTTATTTTGTCAAGTAAATAAACTTGAGGCATGAGATTGCAATAACTGCATCAACAAGTAAATCAATGTTGAGTCAAGGGTAAATAAGAGAAATGTCAATTTAAAATTCACTTAGAAATCTTTCTCTAAGACAAACAATAGTTGTCTCAGCCTCAAAAATCCAAGTGTTGCTGAACCTTGGTAACACATATCTTCCCTTTAATTAAAAATTCTTCCTTTGACAGAACGAGCTTGTTGCCCTGCCTGTGCTTCCAAAATGAGCTGCATTAGGATGGAGCCTTGACAAAGCTGCCCTTTAGGAAATCAGGTTCCCTACCCAAGAATAGTCCTGTAGTCTGGCTGGGATTAAGTAAACGAAATTCCACCTGTCTTTCTATTATTCTGCCCAGAAGCAATGCCAAAACTTTTACTTACTCCACTGATATTCACACGATCAAGATTCAACAAATGATGTAGCTGGAAAGCTGAATAAATTCCTCCATTTTTGCGGCATTTGCTGTATAAAATGAAGATGAAACTGTTTCATTGCTCAAACAACTTGCTTTTGAAAAAAATATTTAATAATGCATGAAAATGGTTCTGGAATGAAGTGGTAACAGTTATCATTCTTAAGTGCATGAAGCTATTTGATCCAATGCACTATTTGATTTTAAAAGAATGCTAAACTATTACTTCCACTTCAATGTCATGCAAACTTGAATGGCTAAAAGCTATACAATTAAAAAAAAAACCATAAAAAGCCTTTAAAAGTGCCCCTTCCAAAATAGTCCAATATGGGCAAAGAACTGTAATACTGTTAACAGATAAATAGAGTCAGTCCCAAAGTGACAATTTCCTCTCATGTCAATGCTGTATATGCATCTTTTTTCCCCAACTCCACCAAGTCATCCAGCAATAACTTGAATTTTTTAAACACCTTCAACACAGAAGCACACCTCAGCTGTGAAGCAGGTCATTCCAACCCCAGTAACTTAAAGGATCACAAAAAATGTTGAAAAAAAAAACAATATTTTCTGTGCCAATGGTGCTATTAATAGCTTTTCCAGTTTCAAAATTCAGTAATCCCGGAGTGACAAAGGGATCTGCACCCAAGAGTCTCAAACTCTCAAAACCTTGTTCAAGTAATAGAAAAAAAATTTGAGGAGATGCACTCCTGGTCACTCTTCAGTAATCCTTAACTTCAAAGATGCTGTACTAAGATAGGTTTGAAGAGGGCTGCAATATTTCCCGTCACTGAATACTGTCAACCTCATACATGAAGGACAATCAGATGGTAAACCTGAATCCTTATTCCAGTGCAGTCAGCAGGCTCTGGAGAGAAGGTGACCAAGAGAAAATTGGGAGCAATTATTTTTCCTAGAAACAGGCATTACAAATTAGTACTAGACTTAAATATCTAACCTGTATACACTCTGAAAAGTGACATTTATGTTGTGTTCAGAAAACAGAAGTCCAGAAAGAAAATGTTTCCACTCTGAGTTCAACAAATAGGGAGTATCCAGAACCTTAAAAGTACAAAAGTAGATTTAGAAGCAAGTATGAGAACAAATGATTTCCCACATGTTGTATAATATGTATGCATAGAATACATACACTAAATTTCAAGGGGAGGCGTCACCATCCATGGTTAAATAAAAAGCAGCATCAAACTTCGCAGAAAAGTATATAATTGCATAAAGACCATAGGTCAAAAGCCTGGACACAACAAAGAACAGCAAAAAAAATGACAAAAAAGTCAAACAAGGAGGGAAAAATTAAAGTACGAGCAAATAAAGCTAGAAACATAAAGATGGATAATAAGAGTTTGCGCAGATATTTAAATAAGTGCAGCTGTGAAATTAATAAAGCAAAGTAGATGATGGATCAATTGTACAGATATTTTGCATAAGTTTTCACTATAGCTGTTTATCAGGAAGTGGAAGAAGAGGGGAACTCAGACAAATTACAATTACCAGGGAATGGTATTGAGCAAATTGTTGCAGCTGCGAGCTGACAAAATTCCAGGGTGTAGATGGCCCTCAACCCAGGATCTCAAAAGATGTGGTAAGGAGGATAGTAAATGTATTAGTCTTAATTTCCCAAAATTCCCCAGATTTAGGGAAGGTCACCACCAAATTGGAAAACAGCAAATGTAACTCCTTTATTCAGAGACGAGGGAGATGAAAGTGGGAAAGTACAGGCCAGTTAGCTTAACATTTATTATTAAAGCTATTATTAAAGGTGTTGCAGGGCAGTTGGAAAAGTTCAGGACAAAGTCAACATGGTTCTGTGAAAGGGAAATCATGTTTAACTGATTTCTTTCAAGGCAGTATGATGACGCAGTGGATAGCACTGCTGTCTTCAACACTAGGGACTCAGGTTCCATTCCAGCCTCGGGTCACTGTCTGTGTGGAGTCTGCATATTCCCCATGTGTCTGCGCAGATTTTCTCCAGATAACCCCGGTTTACGGCTTACCAGCACAACAGCAGATGCAATTTCTTCAGCCCTGCACTCAACACTTAGACAACAAAGACACTGATGTTAGACTCCTATTTATTGACAAAAGCTTAACCTTGAATACCATTCCCCCTATGAAACTCATCTCCAAACTTCGTGGCTCGTCCCTCTGATTGGATCCTGAACTTCCTAACCCACAGACCGCAATCAGTAAAGATAGGTAACAGTACCTCCTCCACCATCATTCCCACATGATTGTGTCCTCAGCCCCCTATTATACTTTTTTTTTAAAGACACCTTTGACTGTGCGGCCAAATTCCCCTTAAATTTGATTTTCAAGTTTGCTGATGAGACCACCACAGTGGGTTGGATCTGAAACAATGACAAGGCAGAGTATAGGAATGAGATAGAGAACCTGGTGAACTGGTACAACTACCACCACCTCTCCCTCAACATCAACAAAACAAAGGAGATAGTCATTGACTTCAAGAAGCATAGTGGAGGGCATGCCCTTGATTACATCAATGGGGACAAAGTAGAAATGGTCAAGAGTTTCAAATTTTTAGATGTCCAGAACACCAACAATCTGTCCTGTTCCCTCAATGTGGATGCTATAATTAAGAAAGCCCACCTCTACTTGCTCAAAAGACTAAAGAAATTTGGCATGTCAGCTACAACTCTCACCAACCTTTGTAGATGCACCATTGAAAGCATTCTTTTTTATTGTACCACAGCTTGCTATGGCTCCTGCTCTGCCCGTGATCGCAAGAAACTACAAATGTCATGAATGAAGCCTAGTACATCACACAAACCAGCTTCTCATCCATTGACTCTGACTACACTTCCCAGAGGAGGAGATGCTGGAAGTCTTAAAGTGCATCAAGATAGATAAATCTCCTGGACCTGATGAAGTGTACCCCAGGACACGGTGGGAGGCTAGGAAGGAAATTGCAGGTCCCCAGCAGAGATATCTGAAGCATCGACAGTCACAGGTGAAGTGCCTGAAGACTGGAGCCTGACATCTATAGTGGGTAAGTTGTTAGAAGGTATTTTGAGAGAAAGGATCTACAGGCAATTAGAGGCACAAGGATTGATTGGGGACAGTCAACATGGCTTTATGAGTTGAAAATCATATTTCACAAATTTGATTGAGTTTTTTGAAGGGATAATCAAGATGTTTGTTGAGGGCAGAGCAGTTGATGTTATCTAGATGGACTTTAGCAAGGTCTTTGGTAATGTACCAATGGTAGGATATTGCATAAGGTTAAATCTCATGGCATCCACAGTAAGGTAGCCAAATGGATACAAAATTGGCTTGATGACAGATGACAGTGTGGTTGCGGAGAGTTGTTTTTCAAACTGGAGGCCTGTGACCAGCAGTGTACCTCAGAGATTGGTGTTGGGTCTATTATTATTTTTCATTTATATTATTGATTTGGGTGAGAAGTTAAGAGGCATGGTTAATAAGTTTGCAGATGACACCAAGATTGGTGACATAATGGACAGTGAAGAAGGTTACCTAGGATCAACTGGGCCAGTGGGCTGACGAATGGCAGATGGAGTTTAATTTAGATAAATGCAAGATGATGCATTTTGGTAGATTGAACTAGGACAAGACTTAACTCAGTTAAATGGTAGAACGTTGGGAGAGTCATAGAACAAAGAGATCTAGGAATACAGGTTCATAGCACCTTGAATGTGGAGGCACAGGTGGACAGAGTGGTGAAGGTGGCATTTGGCATACTTGGTTTCATTAGTCAGAACATTGAATACAGGGATTGGGACATTTTGTTGAAGTTGTACATGACATTGTTAAGAGCACACTTGGAATACCGTGTGCAGTTCTGGTCACCCTATTAGAGAGGGTATATTATTAAAATAGAAAAAGTGCTGTAAGGATTTACTAAGATGCTACAGGGTCTTAATGGTTTGAGTTATAAGGAAAAGCTGAATAGACTGGGACTTTTTTTCTCTGGAGCAAAGGCGGCTTACAAGTGATCTATAGAGGTCTATAAAATAACGAGGGGGATCAGCAAGATAATCAATATCTTTTCCCAAAGGTAAGGGAGTCTTAAAATAGAGGGCGCAGGTTTAAGGTGAGAGGGGAGAGATACAAAAGTGTCCAAAGGGGCAATTGTTTCAGACAGGCAAGTGTCTGAAACAAGTTGCCAGAGGTAATAGGAGGTGGGTACAATTTTGGTCTTTTAAAAAGCATTCAGAAGTTATATGGGTAAGATGGATATAGAGGGATATGGGCCAAAGGAGGACAACTGGGACTACCTTAAGGGTTGGGGGGGGGGGCAGCGGCAGGGCAGGGCATGGGTAAGCTGGGCTGAATTTCCATGCTGTAAACCTCTAATGGCTCTAAATCTGAAGTCACATACCAACAACTTCTTCCCTGCAGCTGTCAGGCTTTTGAATGTACCTACCTTGCACTAAGTTCATCTTTCTTTGCACCCTAATTATTACTGCACCACAACATTCTCTCTCCTTTCCTTCTCTATGAGCAATATACTTTGTCTGTATAGCATGCAAGAAACAATACTTTTCACTGTATACTAATACATGACTATTCAATTAAATCAAATTCCTCTTAGTCCAAAGATGTGTGGGTTAGGTAGACTGGCCATGCTCAATTGCCCTTTAGTGTTGGTGGATAAGCAAGATGAAATACATAGGGTTATGGGGATGGAGCCCTCGTGGGATTATGGTCAGTGCAATCCCCATGGGCTGAATGGTCTTCTGCACTGTAGAAATTCTATCATCCTATGAGTCACAGATGCTGCAGATAAAGGGGAACCAATAAATGTATAGATTTCCAGAAGACATTTGATAAAGTGCACATTAAATGTTATTGCAGAAAATGAAAGCTCAATGTAGGAAATAACATTCAGCCAATCTTCCATTCATGGCAATAACAGGAAACAGGAAGTTAGCATAAATGGGTATTTTTGTGGTTGGCAGGATGTAACAACTGATGTGCCATAGGGATCAACGCTGGAGCCTTAACTTCTTACAATTTATATGAATGAACAGAATGAAGGAGCCAAAGGTATGATTGCTAAATTCACTGATGACAAAGATAGATGGGAAAGTAAACTGTGGAATAGGACATGGAGGAGACAATAGGACACAGACACGTTGACGAGTGGCAAAGATACAGCAAATGGAGCATAATGTGGAAAAATGTTAATTCCTCCATTTTGCTAAGAAAGAAAGAGAAAAATATTATCTAAATGGTGAGAGGTTGCAGAGCTTGGAGAAGCAGAGGAATCTGGGTGTCCTTGTGTATGAATCACAAAAAGCTAGTGTGCAGCTACAGCAAGTAATTAGGAAAGTTAAGAGAATTTAATTATTTGAGGGGATTGATTACAAAAGTAGGGAGATTATGCTTCAGTTGGACAGGGCACTAGTACGAACACATCTGGAGTACCGTGTAAAGTACTGATCACCTTATTTAAGGAGATATAATTGCATTAGCAATTCAGAGAAGGATACTAGAATAATACTTGGAGTGGATGGACTGTCTTATGAGGAAAGTTAGATAGGTTGCATTCACTGGAATTTAGAAGAGCAAAAGGTGATTTGATTGAAATCGTTAAGATTCTGAGAGGTCCTAATACAGAGGACGTGGAGAGGATGTTTCATCCTGTGTGAGAACCTGGAATTTTGGTTACTGCTTAAAAATAAGGGGTTGTCCATTTAAGATTAAAATAAGGAGAATCTTTATTTCTGGGCCTTGCGACTCTTCCCCAAAAGTGGTGGAAGCAGAGTCTTTCAATATTTTTTTAAGACATAGTTAGATAGATTCTGGATTAATAAGGGACTGAAGTGTGTGTGTGTGTGTGTGTGTGTGTGTGTGTGTGTGTGTGTGTGTGTGTGTGTGTGTGTGTGTGTGTGTGTCCGCCTGACACCATTTACCTATACCAAGGAGTGGAACTCATGCCAAATGTGAAGCTACTTTTACTAGGCTGGCTAGTATCTGGCAACAGTTGGGAGGACAGGAGAGAAGCTTCTTTTCAGTTTCACCTTTGATTTGATTTATTATTGTCACATATTAACATAGCAAAATGTATTATTTCTTGTGCACTATACAGACAAAACATACCATTCATAAAGAAAGGGAGAGAGTACAGAATGCAGTATGACAGTCATAGCCAGGGTGTAGAGAAAGATCAACTTCATGCAAGGTAAATCCTTTCAAAAGTCTGACAGCAGCAAGGAAAAAACTGTTCTTGAGTCAACTGGTACAAAGAACAAAGAACAAAACAGCACAGGAAACCAGCCATTCGGCCCAACAAGCCTGCACCGCCACCCCGATGTTCCCACCTCTACCCATGATCCCTGTCTATGTTTATAGATCTATGGATTAAAAACCAAATTTGAGACAATTTAGGGAGAATTTGTTTTGCCAATTAGCCTAAGAGCACATCTTTGGCATGTGGGAGGAAACCGGAGCACCCAGAGAAAACCCACACAAGCACAAGGAGAATGCGCAAACTCCCACAGACACAGGTCCAAATCCACGTATCTGCACAGCACAGCGATAGTGACTGAGCTGTCGTGTTGCCTATCAAATGGTCCAGGTCAAGCATACACCAACGACGTGAAGCATTAGGATACTCTCGAAAAAAATCCAAGAGCAGCCCTCTCACGACCCATCGCGTGTATGCCCCTTGTTAGGCAACACAGTGGACCAAAGCACCTGTAGGATAAAAACAAGTACATCAATATCATCATCTATTTATACACTTCCCAGGGACTCCCAAGGCTCACGAGTCCTATTTTAAATCAGTTTTCTATACCCCTCCATTCCCATTCTGTTCATGTGCCTATTTAAGTATTTCTTAAATAACTCCAGAGTGCCTGCCTCCACCACTTGGCAGCGCATTCCATACCCCCACCACCCACTGTGTGAAAAAACTCCCTCTAGCATCCAAATTATACCTTACCCCCCTCACCCTAACCCCTCGTGCTATTCGAGTCCATCCTAGGAAAAAGCTTAACCCTGTTTACTCTATCTATACCCCTCAATCTTGTACACCTCTGGTATGCGACATTCGACTTTTGTATCTTCTTCCTGACAGAAAAAGGGGGAAGAATGAATGACTGGCGTGCATGGAATCCTTAATTATGCTGGCTTCTTTTCCAAGGCAGCAGGAAGTGTAGCTAGAGTCAATGTATGGGAGGCTGCTTTGTGTGATGGATTAAACTACACTCAACGTTTTGTAATTTCTTGCAATCTTGGGCAGAGCAGGAGCCATACCAAGTTGTGATACAACCAGAAAGAAAATGTTGATGAGCTTTAACTATTGTGTTGGCATGGGGGGGGGGGATTAGAACAGGTGGTTGGTGATGTGGACACCTAAAAATTTGAAGCTCTCAATCCTTTCTACTTCATCCCCATTAATGTAGACAGGTGTATGTTCTCCTCTACACTTTTGAAATTGATGACAATCTCCTTCATTTTGTTGACATTGAGGGAGAGATTATTGTTGCTGCATCAGTTCACCAGGTTCTCTATCTCATTCCTGTACTCTGCCTTGTCATTATTTGAGATCCGACCCACTATGGGGTGTCATCAGCAAACTTGAAAATCAAATTTGAGGGGAATTTGGCTGCACAGTCATAGGCGTATAAGGAACATGGTAGAGGTCAGAGAACACAACCTAATGAGGCACCGATGTTGAGGATGATCATGGAGGTGGTGTTGTTGCCAATCCTTACTGATTGTGGCTTGTGAATGAGGAAATTCAGGATCCAGTCGCAGACGGAACTGCTGAACCCCAGGCCACGGAGTTTGGAGATGAGTTTCTTGGGAATGATGGTGCTGAAGAATGACGTAGTCAATAAATGAAAGAGTCTGACATAGGTGTCCTTATTATCTAGGTATTACAGGGTTTAGTGAAAGGCCAGGGAGATGGCATCTGTTGTGGACCTGTTGTAAGCAAACTGTAGTGGATCCAGGTAGTCCAAGAGGCTGGACCTTTCAAAACACTTCATAATGATGGATATCAGAGCCACCCCCAGCTGATAGTTATTAAGGCATGCTGCTTGGTTTTCCTCAGATACCAGGATAATGGTTGTCTGCCTGAAGCAGGTAGGGACCTCAGATTGCTGTAAAGAGAGATTGAAGATGTCTGCAAATACTCCGTCAGCTGACCCACAGAGGGTCTGAGTACTTGTCTGGTACCCCAACGGGGCCACTTTCCATGGGTTGCCTTTCAAGGAAGCTGCTCTCACATCTGCAATGGTGACCTCAGATAGAGGTTCATCCAGGGCTTCCAGGATGGAGGGCATGTTCGTGCTGACCTTGTGCTCAAAACTGATGTAGAATGCATTGAACTCGGAGAGATGCATTGGAGCCAATGATCTTACATGCCTTCATTTTGTAGCATGCTATATCTTGCACACCTTGCTGTAGTTGGCAAAAGTTGGCAGGGGTGATGTGGCTAGCGTGGGGCTCTAGCTCAGTCTGGTAATATCTTTTGGCATCTTTGATGGATTTCCTTAGATCGCATTTGGCTT
Organism: Sphyrna mokarran; assembly: GCA_024679065.1. Taxonomy (NCBI): domain Eukaryota; kingdom Metazoa; phylum Chordata; class Chondrichthyes; order Carcharhiniformes; family Carcharhinidae; genus Sphyrna; species Sphyrna mokarran. The sequence continues at coordinate 101,800,899 of JAGIQG010000001.1, read as the reverse complement.
TCTTGTATAGGTCAGCATCACCTGACTTGAATTCCTCAGACCTGGACTTCAGCAAGCAGTGGATATCCCTGCTCATTCATGGTTTCTGGTTGGGGAACATGTGGATTTGCTTTTTTGGCACATAGTCTTCTGCACATCCTTGTGGTCTGATTTGCCAAAATGTGGGCGGGCGTTTGACCGATAGGTATGTTTAATATGTGTAGTCTAGGACATTTGGGCCTCTGGTAGAACAAGAGGCATGTTAGTGGTAACTTGGTAGTATGCTCGAGCTTGGCTTGATTAAGTCCCCAGCCACGATGAACAAGGCCACGGGATGTTTTATCTTAAGACATTGTAGTGATGTATATTTCATCCAGCACAAACTTCGCATCCACGTGGACTGTGATGTAAACTGCCATTTGGATAATGGAGGTGAACTGTCACAGAAGGTAGCAGGGGCAACAATTTAGCATCAAGTATTCTAGGTCTAGGAGCAGAAATTTGCCATTATTGCTACATCTAGGCACCACAAGGTATTGATTAGAAAGCAGACCCCCACCTCCCCTAACCTTATCTGAGACTACTGTATGATTCATTCAATGGATTGAGTCCTCTGGTTGTAGAGCCCTGTGAGGCAAAAGTGAGTCACATCTCCATGAAACAGAGTACATAGCAGCCCCTCAGTTCTCTTTGGAATGCGAGTCTGGCTCTAAGACTCAATTCACTTGACCTTTTGCACCTGTGCAGTGAGGCACAGCCCCTAAAAGATCATACTAATACTTTAACCTCAGCCCTACCCCACTGCCTCATTGATGGAGCTTGCCAGCCTGGCTCCACCAATATCCTGAATGAATAAAGGTATAGTTTAATTATTAGTGTCACCAGTAGTCTTATGTTAACACTGCAATGAAGTTATTATGAAATTCCCCTAATTGCCATGCTTCGGTGTCTGTTTGAGTACACTGGACGGAGAATTTAACACAGCCAAATTTAATGCACCCAACCAGCACATCTTTCATTTTGTTGCAGGAAACCCATGCAGACAGTGCAGACTCCACAGAGAATGGCCCAAGCCGCAAATCAAACCTGCCTTCAGCCTCCATAAATCCCTCATCTTTGGAAGTGCCTGAAGTACTACTGCTCCTCTCTGCTGTTGCTGGGGCCACTGAACCAATCCAACTGGGCAGCAGATTGGATGGAAGTATCATCCTAAGCCAATTTACATCCTGTAAAATGGCTCTGGGGCAGCTGAATTCTTTACTGAAAGCTCTTGATCAACTTTTCAGCCAAGGGGCAGGGAACATGGCATCCAGTGAAATTAGCCCGAGTCACATCAGGAGATGTTAGGGATGATGACCAAAATACATTGATTTCAAGGACACCTTAAAGGAGGAAAGGGTGTTAAAGTGATTAGGGACACAAAGAAATTTTAAGGCCCAAATAAAGTTTTCTAACAAAAAGGTCCAAAGTTTTGCCAAAAGATAGCAGAAGTGAATACAATCAGAAATTGTGTTTACAATGCTCTTCTACTTTACCTTAAATAAATTGTTGTCTTTTAAAGGCTGACAGACAAGTTTTTCTACATTTCCAACTGTAATGAAAGTGAGCAAAACTACCAGCATCAAAAGCCAGGAGAAGATGAAGCTGACCCCAACTCCCCTGAAAGAAATGATAGGTAAGATTTATTAAACGTTTACATAATTCCAAAAATAGCATTGTAATTCCACAGGATTGCACATTACAATTATTTATGTAACTCTGGTATTTGAAATATTGTCATAATATTAACAAGTTCTTACGCTAAAAGAAGGTTGCCACCTGTGTTTGATACACAGCCTCGAGTAGTTGGAGAAGCATGCTTGTCAAAGCCACATGATCCACAAAGCAAACCAAGATAATTGAAAGCAAGGATAAGTATCACAGCACAGCAAAGTGCAACACTGGCCAGCCATCTATAAAAGGACACATATGCAAAAGTCATTTGTGTTTTTAGTAGTTGCAGAAATAGATTTTCATAGCATATGCTTAAAACTCAACAAAAAGATTAGATGTGGGTCATGTCATTCAATGGGGCAGCAAATGAATTTAAAGGCATACTGCTCCTTGGTTATTTTGTTCTATATGAAACCCTCATATTATAACAATAAATATGGTACACTTGATTATTGTTTCCTGGGCAACAAATATATTTTGAAACATATAGCATACATTTAAGCAAAATGTACAAAGTGTTTAGCAAATAAGTATGCTTAAGCATTTTTTTTGTTGAATGTTGGAACCTTCAAATGGATCTCTTAATATTACTGAATCAAAGGTAAGCTTAAAAAGAATCCTACCTGTAAAAATCATACTTTTCCAAATATGGAAAATACTCAAGAAAGTACTGCTGACCCTGATTAAGGTACACAGTCGAAGTGCTGATTACATCATCAATAACATGCCCCTTACTGAAATTTGAAATTTGCTCTTCAAGTTCATTGAGCGCAGTCTTTGCATCTGAAACAAGGGACAAAAATAATACAAATCTACACAACTAGATCTGCACCCTTCATCAGTTATGCCAATTCTATCCTTATTGAATTTAATTGAGACAGATAGGACAGGTTCATAAAAATGGACTTCATACCATGAAATGGAAAGCACTTCATCAAGTACCTTTTCATTTAAACAACAGCAAAACTCAAGCTAATACAACATTTATTAACAGAGTCAGTGTAAATGTAAGACTTTGATGGAATTGATCATTATGGCACAGAGGTGATCACTGTTGCCTCACAACACAAGGGACCTGATTCGATTCCTGACTTGGGTCTCTGTCTGTATGGACTTTGCACATTCTCCATGTGGGTTTCCTCTGGGTGCTCCGGTTCCCTCCCACAGTCCAAAGATGTGCAAGTTAGGTAGATTGGGAATGCTAAATTGTCCCTTGTCAGGAAGTTACTAGAGTAAATAAGCAGAGTTATGGGGGTGGGGCCTGGGTGGATTGTGGTCAGTGCAAACTTGATGGGCCAGATGGCCTCCTTCTGTACTGTAGGATTCTATGATTCTACAATTTTCAAGTAAGAAAAGTGCTTGATTCAACTCCACCTAAAGTTGAGAGATCACCATAAATGAGCAGGCAACAATGTCTTAAAATCTAATAGGAATTGATTAGTTTTCCAGAATCTAAATTTATAAACAAGATTTATTGTAGCTGCTGTAAACAGATTATTAGGAAATTAGAAAACTAGGACCTTAGCACATACAGGAAAAACACAAAAGGCACACTATGTCATAATTTTACATACTATGCTTAGGTTTTGCTAAAACTTTCTAACAGAAATACCAGAAAATGTTTAGCAGGAATTAATTGACAAAAAAATTCTAAAATTTTTTTCATACATCTACTTTTGTTTCCGTTAACTATCAAGCTATGATTGCATATTGTTAATTTAAGAAAAAGGAAAATTTATATACAAGATCAAAAATACATAGAATTAAGTGTTACTATTAGGTGTACCTGATAAAAACAATTTGGTTTCATTTTGAAGCATCTCTGGAGTATTGTCAAATGCTGAATGTCCCTAGAATTATATAAATAAATTATTAACATATGAACCAACATGGCAAACAGGTTTCTATTCTGTTTTCAGCAGCACTAAAATTAATATCAGTTATAATTATTGGAAAAGATCCAGGAGAGAAAGAAAACATTTGTTATTGCTGTGTCACAACACCAAGGATCCGGGTCCAATTCCAGCCTTGGGTGACCGAGTGGAGTTTGCACATTCTCCACGTGTATGGGTTTCCTCCAGGTGCACTGGTTTCTCCCACAGTCCAATGATGTGCAGGTTAGGTGTACGGACCACGTTAAAATTGCCCCTTAGCGTCAGGACTATCAGCAGTAAAAGTAAAGTTTATTTATTAGTCAGAAATAAGGCTTACATTAACAAAATTACTGTGAAATTCCCCTAGTCGCCACAGTCCAGCACCTTTCGGGTGTATGCATCTAATCAGCAGGGTAAATACATGGGGTACGGGGATAGGGCCTGTATAGAATTGTTGTTGGTGCAGGCTCAATGGGCCAAATAGCCTCCTTCTATACTGTAACAATTTTATGATTTGTAATTCACTAGCCAAAAGAATGATAGTGGAAGCACATTTAATACTAGTTTGGAGACATGTCTGACTTTTCCAAACCTCTCACATCATCCGATTTGTAAATGCAATGGTCATTTCTTCACCGCCTTTGGATGAAAATCCTGCAGCTCCCCACTTAAGAGCACTAAGCGGGTTCCTCCACCATAAAGACTGACCTGTCTCAAGGCTAAGCAGTGGAATTACATTTTCGAAAGGTTGGGGGTGGAGGAAGAAATCACAATGTATGCATCGCTGTCTAAGTCAACTTTTGTTGTCCATCCCCAGTGGTGAATTGCCTTTTTGAACTGCTGCAGTTCATGTAGTGTAGTAGAGATAGAATGCTGTTAAGAGTGTTACAGGATTTTGACCAGACAATATTGATGGATGGCAATCTTGTTCCAAATCAGCATGGTGTTTGGCTTGGAGGGGAACTTGCATTTGGCAGAGTTTTCATGTGTGTGCTGCCTTTGTCCTTCTTAGTGGTTGCAGGTTCAGAAAGTGCTGTCAAAAGACCTTGGTGAGTTGCTGCAGTGCAGCTTGCATATGGTATGCCACAATATGGCATTGGTAGAGGAAATGGATGTTGGAAAGTGGTGAATGGGGTACCAATCAAACGTGCTGCTTAGTCCGGAATGATAGCGTTAAGTTTCTTGAATATTGTTATAGCTGTACTCATTCTAAGCAAGTGGAAATTCCATCACATTCCTTGCAGATGGTAGATTGCTTTGAGGAGCCAGAATATGAATTACTTGCCACAGAATTCCTAGCTTCTGATCTGCACCTGCAATTACAATATTTATATGCATATATATCTCTTTTCCTGGTAATTGACAATCCCCAGAATGTTGATTGTGGTCAATCTAGCAATAGTAATGCTATTACTAGAGCATGTCAAGGGATGAAAATGAATTCACTCTATTAGAGATGGCGTTGCCTGGCATTTATGTAGCAAGAATGTTACCTACCATTTATCAGTCCACACCTGGATAATGTCCAGGGCATGACCGGACATGGACTGCTTAACTACGAGGAGTCACGAATGGTACTCAGCATTATTCAATCATCAGTATCTATCTCCACTACTAGAGGAAGGTAATTGATAAAGCAGCTAAAGATAATTGGGCCTATGACACTACCCTGAGGATCTTCTGCAGCAATGTCCTGAGACCAAAATGATTGATCTCCAACAGACATATTTCTTTATGCTCAGCATAACTCCAGTCAACGGAGGTTCCCATTTACTTCAGTTCTGCTCGGGCTCTTCGATGCCGCACCTGGTCAATGCCACAGCAAGTCAATTACTGCCTGTTGAGGGCAAAACAGTCATTCATACATCTCCCAAGTTCAGTTCTTTTGTCCATGTTTGGACCAGTTCTTCAATTCTTTGGGTGGCACAGGGGTTAACACTGCTGTCTCAGTGAGAGGGACCTGGGTTCAATCCCAAATTTTGGTGACTGTGTGGACTTTGCATACTCTCTCCATGTCTGTATAGGTTTCCTCTGGAAGCTCTGGTTTCCTCCCACAGTTTAAATATGTGCACGTTAGGTGGATTGGCCATGCTAAATTGCCCATTAGTGCCTAAGACATTTGCGATTCTTTTATCCCAAGATGTGTAGGATTTGTGGAGTAAATACATGAGGTTATGGGGGAAAGGTAGAGATGGGCCTGGATATGATGCTCTATCAGAGAGTGGATGCAAACTTGAAGAGCTGAATGACTTCCTTCTGTATTGTAGTGATTCTATGAGGTCAGGAACTGAATGGCTTTGGCAGAATCCAAACTAAGCGTCAGTGGGCAGGACTTCTGGCTGAAGATTGTTGCAAATGTTTTGGCTTTGTCTTTTTGCATTGCTGGGCTACCCCATCATTGAGAATGGGGAAATATGTGGAGCCTCTTCCTGCTATTGGTTGTTTAATTGTCCACCACCATTCACACCAGCATGTGGCAGGATTGCAGAATCAAATCCCTCATAAGCATTAATGAATTAAATAGGTTTTTAATAAAAATCATGGTCACCATTACAGGGATTTTTTTTAATTCCAGATTTATTAATGCATTGAATCTTTAAATTCCACTAGCTGCCATGGTGGGATTTGAACCCATGACCCCAAAGCATTAGTTTTGGATTACTAGCTCAGTGCTTTTACCATCCCACTGCCCCTTCCCTAAGAGTGGTACTTCTGTGCAGCCATTAGCAGATAGGTCACCTGACTGTCATAATAAGTACTCTCTTTAAAGGAAGTCATAACATGGAGATGCTGGTCTTGGACTGGGAAGGGTACAGTACAAAGTCTCACAACATCAAGTTAAAGTCCAACAGGCTTATTTGGAATCATAAGTTTTCAGAACATTGCTCCTTCATCAGGAGATTGGAGAGGTAGGTTCACAAACATGGCATATACAGGCAAAGATACAATTGCAAAATAATTACAGATTGGAATGTGAAGAATGGTTGGAATGAGAGTCTTTACAGGTAATCAAATCTTTACGGGTATACACAGTGCGAGTAGAGAGAGGGATAATAAGTGTGAATTGTCTCAAGCCAAGATAGTTGGTAGGATTTTGTAAGCCCAGGCCAAACGGTGGGAGTTAAATGTAGTGTGATATGAACCCAGGATCCCAGTGAAGCCATCTTCACACATGCAGAACTTGGGTAAGAGAGGTGGGAGACTTGTATCATGTGGAGAATGCAAGGTGTATTGAGCAGCAAATTTCCGAAGGAGTAAGTCCAACAGTATTGCTATTTATTAAGAGCTACCTTTACACATTTATGTTTTTAAATTCTTTTGCACAGCAAATTGCTAGAAATGCAAGTTGAAAGCATCACAGTGAGCAAAATTGGACATTTGGGAGCTGAGGATTGTACAATCCTGATTACAACTCAGGATTGTAACATAATGCAAGGACAGAATTAAGTGTAAATCTAGGTGGATGAATTCAATGACAGATCAGAATGGAAATATAGTATTAAGAAAAAAATAAAAAGAAACAACAATTTTTAAAACACTTTGATATTAACTGTCTATACGTGAAGAAACTGACTCCAAACATGCAACAGTTTTCTTTATAATGTCAGAGGTTGATTCATCCCTCTGTTAAAAAGGGTAATGTGCAAGTCTCAACTTACTGTGGCAAATTTAGATGGCAACATGAATTACATCAACTTCACACCATTCAACCAGATAAAGAGATATCAGCTTTGTGAAACTAACAGTGGAGACACAACTTGGACAATAAATTTTGGATTTTACATTTATGAACATTGGATAAGGAGTAGGCCATTCAGCCCCTCCAGCCTGCCCATCATTTAATATGATCACGGCCAATCTAATAGTAACCTCAATTCTGTATTGTGCGTAGTCTTTCACCTCTGTGCTTACCTCCCTTAGCCTTAAACATATCCAAAGGGTCTGGAGTGGTTTGTTATGGCCTTGTTCATCCCAAAACCATAAAATCCTGCCTAAAGTCAACCAACTTTGTGGTCCACCTTTCACCTGCTCAGATTAGCGTAGCAGGCAGCATGATAAAATTCTGGCCCAGAGTTCCAAAGACACTCACCCCTCTGGGCAAAAGAATTTCATATCATATCCATTTTAAACGGGTGACCCCTTCTTTTAAACAGTGCCTCCTAGTTCTAGATTTTCCCACAAGAGGAAATATCCTCTCCACATCCATCCTGTCAAGACCCCTCAGGATTTTGTGTTTCAATAAAATTACCTCTTACTCTTCCAAACTCCAGCATTACACACCTGACCTATCTAACCTTTCCAGGTATTAGTTTGGCGAACCTCCTTGGAACTGTTCCAATGCATTTACATCTTCCCTTAATTAAGACGACAAATACCGTACACTCATGAGACTCAAATGGGTTTCATGAGTGCCCTGTACAACTGAAGCATATCCTCCCTCACTTTGATATTCAATTCTCCTCACCATAAATCACAATATTCTATTAGCATTCCAAACTACTTGCTGTACCTGCACATTAGCATTTTGGGATTCATGCACATACATTGCTCTACATCTGTTCTGCAATTCTCAACATTTAGATGATGTCTCTTTATGCTTCCTGCCAAAATGGACAATTTCATATTTTCCTACAGTATACTTAATTTGTCACTCACTTAACACATATTTATATTAACTATGTATTTTCACAACCTCATGTCCTCTTTACAACTTACTTTCCTACTTTTGTATCATGTAAGTCATTTATATACAATTTAAACACTTGCAATCCCTGCACTGATCCTGTGACACACCACTTATTACATTTTGCCAACGTAAAAAATGTAAAAAAACGACCCATTTATGCCAATTTTCTGCTTCCAACCTTCTATCCATGCCAGTGTCATGGATCAGAGGTTTACACATGGAAACAAGCCCTTTGGCCAAACTTGTTCACGCCACAGTTTTTAACCACAAAGCCAATCCCAATTGCCTGCATTTGGCCTACATCGCTCTACTCTCATCTTACCCATGTGATTATCTAAATGCTTTCTAAAAGTCAAAGTTGTACCCACCTCTATTACTGCCTCTGGCAGCTCGTTCCAGACACTCACCAACCTCAGTCAGACAATTTACCTAAGTCCTTTTGTATCTTTCCCCTCCCATCTTAAACCTATGCCCTCTAGTTTTAGATCCTCTACCTTTGGGAAAGATGTTGACCATCTACCTTATCTATGCCCCTCATTATTTTACAGACCTCTCCAGGATCACCCCTAAGCCTCCTACACTCAGGGAACAAAGTCCCAGTCTATCCAGCCTCTCCTTATAACTCAAACCATCAAGTTCTGGTGGCATCCTAGTAAACCTTTTCTGCACTCTTTCTAGTTTAACAATATTCTTTCTACAATACTGTGACCACAATTGCACATAGTATTCCAAGTGCGGCCTTACTAATGTCTCGTACAACTTCAACAAGACATCCCAACTCTTGTATTCAATGTCCTGACCAATGAAACCTCTAATCATTCTCTCCAAACACCTGTAGATCCTGTCTCTCAGAATACCTTCTATATTTATTATAATCAACAATGGTTTTATGGTCACTTTAATGCTATTTTTTATTGAATTCAAATTTCACCATCTGTTATGGTGTGATGTAAATCCAGGTTCCCAGGGCATTACTCTGGATTACTAATCCAATGATAACCATGCTACCATTTCCCCTATCATTATATGAATTCACAGTTATTGTAGTAAGATGGTAGCCGTGATGTGGAGATGCCACCGTTGGACTGGTATGCGCACAGCAACAAGTCTCATACCACCAGGTTAAAGCCCAACAGGTTTATTTGGAATCACATGCTTTCGGAGAGTGCTGCTCCTTCATCAGGTGAGATAGGGATGAGAAAGGAGTAGTGCTCTTAAAGCTCGTGATTGCAAATAAACCTATTGAACTTTAACCTGGTGTTGTGAGACTTCTTACTGTCATTAGACATATATTTACACAGATGTCTACATATCCAATTTGGTATTTTATATCTATAATCTGTCTTCAGTTACTGTTCCATCCATATTGTGAAAATATCTAGACTTATGATCAATTACCTTTCCAATGGGAGATAGGATATATGGGACAGTGCAAGGAAAAATAATTTAGCCATCCTATATAAAACCATAAACATGCAGGGGAAACCCCAAACCAATTCTCTACTCTACATTTGTACAGGAACACTGTGGATTCTGTGGGACACTTAGCATTTAGATATCCTATAAAAATTTTAAAATGCAAGCCAAAAGTTCAAAATCTCAGTTCTTAAACAGAGCCCAATGCACTTTCAAAATCTTATTCCAAAACACGTGTAGTTCATATATGTTCATCTCATTGGGATTTTCACTATAAGTTTCCAGTATTCACTTTAGTACCTAAGGGACTGAGGCTTCGACTGAAAGACTGTTCAAATTATAGTTGTACTGAATAACAACTATAAAATTCTACCGAAATGTAACTTTAAAATCCAAGAATCAATACCATCTTCAATTATAACCATTAACACACCAACACAGTTGCTTTAAAATTAACATAATAAAATCCATTGGAGCACAGATAATTATAAATGCAGACATGTACACTGACACATATGCATATTCTGTATAAATACAAAGCCACCACCAAATGTGAAATAGAAACAGTTTCAAGGAATGTAACTGATTCTAACAGAATCCACAGAGTGCCTCTACAAATGTAAGTGAAGAATTGGCCTGCACATGGTTTTATATAGAATGGCTAAATTATCTTTCCTTGCACTGTCCTACATATCCTGTCTCCCATTGGAAAGATAATTGATCACAAGTCCAGATCTTTTCACAACAATATGGGGTGGAACAGTAATTGAAGACAGATCATAGATATAAAATACCGAATCAGATACATATATTAACATAGATGTCTATGTTCTGCCATTTTACAGTTTCTCAAAAAGATCAATTGAAAAGCAAGACATTGATCAAGTATAAGTGACTATTCTTAATTCTTGACTATTAGAGTTCCAATCAGCTCCCCTCTATTATATTCGTTATTTGAATATTTCACTTCACGTAGCTTCTTTTTCAGTCTTAATTCATCCAGTTTTACCTTTGAAGGACACAGTTTAACTGCTTTTAATGACTTCAAATTCATACTTAGTTTTGCATGCAAGATGCAGTTGCACATTACGTATATAAAACACAAGGCATGGACTAAGATCTTAGCTGTCAGTACCTGCAGATTTCAACATTACCCAAACTTTCCTTCACTAACCCTGGCTCACTACTCATCTTTTATATCTCCTTCACTATTTTCCAACTGACATTTGCCTCTACCAATCTGTTTCCAAGTTCAAACGTAGCAAATTCCCTTGAAGAAATTGAAGGTCACCTGAAGGGACTGTTATTAGTCTCTACAACCAACAAAACACAGCCAAGTAACACAATCTTTGGATTTATTTTTAGTATATCAAGTGCGGTTCAAAAATAAGGACCAAATAAATCCCAGGATGTTTCACGCAGATTACAAGTTTCTGTATTATAGTAACAATCAGAATTTAGTAAACATAACACTAACAACACAACAACTTGGAAAACTCAAGGAGGTGACATCAAAGCCTAGCTTGCATTTTAAAAGTCCCAAAAGAAAAGAACATTGTTTACCTTCTGAATCAAGTCTTCAAAGTCAGTGCTCAGCACATCATTCACTTCTGCGAGTTCAGAATCAACACCTGGTAGCTGAAGAATTGAAAAACATACTTTCAGGTATTTTAAAAAGCCTAGATTCCACAGTTCTAATGACAGCAAAACCATGAACGTGACAAAAATCCAGAAACTGTAAGTGATATTCAACATTATTTTGACTCCAGGATCAGCTCAAGGCATTTTAACTTCCAGCAATAATGTCACTGGATACTACTGGAAGCCATTTGCCTTGAGCTGATTCCAGAGTCAAAATAATGCTGGCAAAAGTAAATCCAGGCCACAAAGATCGAGCCATCTTTATGGGTAGTTTTCTTTGAGGTCAGCAAGTACGCTGACCACAACATTCAGCACAATGATCGTTTGACAACTAGAAAATTCACCAAGTAAAATGCTAAAGAGAAAGGAATTGAACATATTTCACAGTTATAAGAACAAAATACTGTGAATGCTGGAAATCCAAAATAAAAACAGAAAATGCTGGATAAACTCAGCAAGTCTGATAGCATATGTAGGTCAGGAACGAAAACCTACTTAAAAACAAAAATGTCTTACCTGACTGAAGTTGGCATTTATATTGAGAGAATCCAGTGAATCCCTTACGGCATTACAATATGCAACAGCATTAGGTACTTTGCAAGCTGCATCATTCAATGTGTTGCTGAGACTTGTTCGTATATCAGTCAAGTTTGTCTGCAGTTTGCTTGTTGCACTGTCTAAAATTTGATGCGAGGTAGACACCTTCTCTAAAACTTCTTTGGTTTTGTTGATAGCTGCAGAAAGATAAAGTTGAACAAAAATTATCCTACTTATTAGCCAATATAACATTTACCTTGGATGTCAGATGGCTGGACAGAACCCACCATATTTAACTTTTCATTCTGCAAATCCTTCTCGGGTAGAAAATTAATGTTTAGACTCTACGTGAAGTTATTTTGAAAAATCGGAAATTAACTTTTTGTACTGTTTGTATGCACCCTGGTTTAAGACTATAGGCAGAATCTTGATCCTGTACTCTCCATCCACGGGATCAGTAATGGGGGCTCAAGATCAGGTGAAGTTTGGAAATCATGAATCACGCCAGATTGGACATGAACTTGATTGCTTATTTAAATGTTGTTATACATTGTATTATATTTAAATAAATTTAAGTGTAATCAAACTCTTCCCTCTCACCAGATTGTCCCCTCCCATGAGATTTTCATACCTCACTGAATTGAAGTTGACAACAGAGTCACCCAGATGTGAACCTGTCGAAGGGATCACTCCAGGGCGCAGAGGTCAGTATAGGCCCCAGTGAAGAGGGATGTGGCCCGGCAATGCCCCCTTACTTGTCCGGTCTGAACTGTGCTGGGGCAGGCCTTAGGGAGGCTCATGTGCAGGATCTCATTTTTTTTGGACAGGATGAATGGAGGGGGGTCCCAGCCTCTGTGAAGCTGGTTCCTGGCTGAAACAGTCCTGCCTTGCCAGAATGATGGCACGAACCACGAGTTTTTGTTTCAGACACAGAGACAAGATTTGGAGAAAAAACACAGACAAGTGGAGTTGGAGACTTCCAAGCCAGTTTTCATTAGAATTGACACTCTGCCAATTTCTCAGAAAATTCCATCCAAATTATTAATATCAAGCCTGACTGCCTCAGTTCATCTGCTATACCTAGCAGATTGTTTATACCTAGTTTAATCTCTAGGTTTCCATCCATACCTAGTTTAACCTCTAGGCTTGATGAGTAAAACGTTCTTTTGGCCAACCTCTTATTTTTCACCCTCTAAATTGTAAAACCCATCCAAAACCATGTTGCTCATAATCACACTTTGGGAACACCTTGATTATAAAATCATTTTCTTTTTAAAATCCTTCAATAGCCTTGCCCCACCCTTTCTGTAACCTCTACCAGCCTACAATGCTTAAAGATACCCGTACTCTTCCAGTTTTGTCGTCTTGCATATCTTGGGTTTTAATGGTTCTAAGATTATCAATCATGCCCTTAGTTGACTAGGGTCTAAGCTATGAAAATCCTGTTGCCTCTCTTTCTTTAAAGGCATTCCTTAAAACTTACCTCTACAATTAAGCCTTTGGTCATCCAATTCCATCATTTACTAATGTAACTTGGGATTGAGTTGTTTGAAATGCTCCTGTGAAGCACTTCCAGATGGCTGGTGGTGAGATGTTCTGGTCTTATTACTGTCAATAGGATTTTCCTTGTTCATACTCTCTGCTACCAGAGAACCCATAGCAAAGAGTCACTATCGACAGGACCAGAAGATCCCACCAGCAGGAAGAGCTGGAAAATCCCACCTCTATATCAATGCAAGTTGCTGTTATAACGCTATAAGTGGCAAGGTGGAGCTGCTATCTTTTACACAGATCACTACTGACTGCGGGCTTCTCTCTTGGCAGAATCAATTCTCAAAACAGAGGATTTTGCACCACTACCATTCCAGTGCATTCCTCTGGGCTTCTACTCAAATCCTTGCAACACTATGTAATTTTTTTGAGGAATGGTCATTTTTCAAAGGATTGCCTCAGATATAGTGGCTAGAATGTTACCATTCCACCTGCCATGGGAATTGGGGCAAGCAAGTGATAATGGAAAGGTTTGTTGACCTTAGCTGGGATTTTATGGTTTCGGGATGAGCAAGGTCATAAAATCCTGCTTACTATCTTAATACCTTAAATAATCTAAGGAAACTATAATCTACTTCAATGAAATACGTATAAACAATGTGCAGTAATGATATTAACAACATCACCACTCAGCTTACTCATTGATACAAACTGCAAATCATTTGACTAAAAACTGCGCAAAATCCAGTGGCTGCCTAAAAATCCAACAGCACACAGATTCCAATAGGACACACTAGAATTACAGGGAGTGGGAGAGCTTGATCTTGGGATTGGACACAACTCGGCACAACATTGAGGGCCGAAGGGCCTGTACAGTGCTATAGTGTTCTACGTTCTAGGACACAACTAAAATCTACTATCACTGCACAAGTTCTATTTTTCTACAGATACTGCTGTTGTTTAAGCAGTAATTTTAGCAAATGATCCAAAATATCAAGGCCAAGGGCCATGCAGTCAAAATACAGAATTCACATATCCTAAATGACATTCAAGTTGTTCCATTGCCTTGCAAAAAAATGGGTGGAATTAATCCACTCCATTCCAGTGGAAAACATGGTGACTGGGGCCAGCTGATGGTAGGAAAAGCCCTGAATCCTCCCAAGCATCCCCCAGCATATTTGATGGCAGACACGCCTGGAAAATATGGCAGGCAGGCCGGTTTCATCCACTGTGACTTCCACTGATGCTCGCTACGGCAGATCGAAAACCTACCCGAGGACAGCATAAATCTCATTTGTATTAGTTAGTGGCAATGGTGGAGGGAAAATATGCCACACTCATACAGCATGGCTGGAGATGTCAAGACTCATCTGAATAACGTCTGGGGTTGCCTCCAAAGTTCAGAATGGAGGCTGCCCACAACTCTGCATCCTGGAACATCAAAGAAGTGAATCGGAGGAACATCTGATATTTGATACCCTGGAGATCTACCTTCATTTTCAACTAGTCCATCTTCTTCCTTCAATAGTGGTTTAATGTCAGGCACATTTTCAATACGGCATCCAGATACACAGGCAGACTATATATTATGCAGACCTGCTCTGTCGCTGAGTATAGCGTAAAAACCCAGGTGTGAAATTAATAAGGTTGGGGCTGGAAGATTTGGCATGCTTTTCTGCCAGCTATCAGAACAGGAAGCACTCCATGTTCCCATTCCTGCCAGGGCACTCAAATCTCAAAAGAATTCCATCCCATGTCAGGTAGCTGGGAAATCCCTTGTGATTAAGGTAAGAAAAGGCCAACATGAGAAACTTGCATGCTTATGGCAGAGTCAGTTGGGTTGGGGGAGGGAGGGGGTGGTGATGGCTGGTGATGTTCTTGAAGCACTACCAGCAGCAGCTAACATCCCTGGTCACGCAGACAGCAACAGAAAGCTACCAATCTGACTGACTAGCTGCTTACAGATAGGAAAGATGTCTGGTGCCAGGGCCTGAACACAAGAATATGACAGTCCGATGCTAGTCAGAGGACACCAGTTCCCCACCAGTTCTCCAACTAGAGGGCACAATCCTATGCTGGAACAATAAATCCAGTCCTATATCTCAATCTCTTTAGCAACAGAGAGATTGGTGCATCTGTTTACATTTAATATTTATTTAATGTTTCAATATGTAAATGTAGAGGTACATGTTACTTTTCCACAGTTATCGTAGAAAGAGGCCATTTAGCCCATCAAATCAGCAGTGACCACAATCCCACCCAGGCCCTATCCCCATATGCCCATTTACTGCTAATCCCTCTAACCTACACCTCTCAGGACATTTATGGGCAATTTTTAGCATGGCCAATCAACCTAACCCGCACATCTTTGGATTGTGGAAGGAAACTGGAGCACTCAGAGGAAACCCACAGACACAAGGAGAATATGCAAACTCAACACAGACAATGACCAATGCCAGGAATCAAAGCCACGTCTCCGGAGCTGTGAAGTAGCAACATTAACCACTGTGCTATCGTGCCACCCATGGCATGGGGGCTACAATTTACAGCATGTGATCACGGGATTTGGATGGAAAATGGGAGCAACTTACTTTGATGCTCCCATCTCATTTCCATATTTGTAGCATGGCCCCAGGCAAATACTGTGTTCATCTGTTAACAACGCTGGTGGCCTTTGTGCACTACAAGAAAACGATGGTTTCCAGCAGGCCTTCCCTTTTTAAAGAGTACAGTGCCATAAAAGGAAAGCTAGACTAAAGGAGTGAAGGCTCCTGGATAATGACTGTGGAAAACTCAGGCTGAAGGGAGATATTACAATGCACAAGAGAGAGGGTCCTCTCAGTGAATCAGTAACACTTTCTGGGGTGCATTGATGATCCAATTTAAGATCAAGAAAGATACCAGAAGCCTTTGATCCCCATTCTGAGGAATAGAGGCAAGTGGCAAGGACAGGTAATGCCCAGAATGCCACTCTAACAAGTTTCATAAAATGTTTAATTTCCTCACTTGGGTGGTCAAAGTTAGTGGACACATTGGCCAATTGTATCTCAGATCTACAACCACCTACTTTTCATTTTAAGCACCATACCCTATCAATGATCCAGCAGCAGACCCTGACTCTCAGGACTTACTCTCACATCCTAATTCTAGAATCACCTATACACATTCCAATAATGATAGCAATATTCACATCTTTCCAAGCCTCCATAAATCTTCAGACATCTATCACATGACTATAAAACACAGCCACTGAAAACCTGCCTTCAGAGAGGTGGCTCATAACAGGAGAGGAAGAATGAACCAATGCACATCAACAGCATGAAGGAGATGATGAATAAATGATGAAGACAGTGCCACAAAGACAGTTATATTGGGCATTGCCAAGGCTACAAAGGAAGATTGTAAGTTAATAACTTATGCACCTCGTCACACAGTCGTCATCCTCATAAGAAAAGGAGCTGTTAAATGGAAACTGTGTAGCTCCAACTGTCCTTACCAGATCAACTTCTCTCCTCCCTCTTACTCTATGAGCTTGAGACAGTCCAGAACAGACACCTGGTCAGCTTTCAAAGCACCCTAAGAATGAGTAATAACATTTCCATGGCGTATAGAGGAGGCATACTTAATGTGATATCCACAGCTGCCAGCTCAGATAGTGGTACTGCACAAACTTTCGTGGTAAGTTAAGAATCAAGATCAGGGATGTGGTGAACAAAGAGCATGAATGGACTGCAGCCAGGTCAAGCAGATAGGACAACTTGTGAGCAAACTCCCTGGAGGTCACAGATGAGTTCTGCTGCAGGGGACTCAGATGAAGATCTTGAAAAACTGTCTCCACTTGCTGGCAATGAACGTTAAGAAGATTCCAGCTACAATGTAACACAAGGCATCAAACAAAGCATGAAGCTCAATATTTCCACCATGGAAATGGTGAGCAACACATGGCAGCTCTGGCAGACCAATGGAGCACCTCTGATAGAGAACACCTTGCGCAGGGAACTTGGATGGAAGTATACAGTTGCTGCCATGTAGACTGTAACTGCTGCCATCATGATTATGTTCAATAATTAATTTGTATTTCAGCTCTGTACCATAATCAAGTTATCAAAGTATATTAACCTAAAGCGAGAAGTCTGCTTAAATGTAGTCAATGTGTAAGACACTGATATCACACTATGGAAACCTTTATTGGCATCTTTATTTTACAAGTGGAATACACCATACAATCCTAGCCTTGTACAAGTCCTGTGAGGTCAATCATGGGAGAACAGATTAAAGTATGGAACTGTTATGCTCCTTGGCCATTAACACTTAAGAGTTATATTTGAACTGGAAGGTCCTATTGTAAGAGTTAAGAGTTTTCAACCTTCAGCCTTGTATCTTAAATTGTTTCAGCCTTTTATTTCAGAATGTCTCAAGGAGTAACAATCCCTTTTGAAGCATGAAACAGGACACAACGTTACTGTGGATTTTGTAACGTTGGAATTATGTTCTATAACAGCAACATTTCACTGTCCATTGCTTCTCTCCACTCAATATCTTGATTTTCATTTGCTCAACTGTACATTGCTATGATGGCAATGAATATTCTGATCAGGGCAATTGATTAGTTCCAGCATAATTTTCATTATTTATCACACATATTGTAATTGATTTTCTAGAAGCTGTTAGCTAGTAGTCAGCATACCCAACAACTTGTGTTGGTACCTTTAAAATGTCACAAAGTGCTTCACAGGAGTGTTACAAACCAAAAATTAACAGACAAACAAGTAGATATTAGGGCTAGGTGCTAAATTTTCTCAGCCTAGAACAGGTGATCAAAAGAGGTTTTTTTTAAAAAAGGAACATCTTAAAGGATGAGAGGGGTATTAAGATGGTGCAGTTTTGTGACGGAATTCCATTTAGGGCCGAGGCAACTAAAGGCAAAACCTGTATTAATAAAGCAAAGGAAGTGATGCACACAAGTTCAGGGTTGGAGGAACAGAATATTGATAGGGTTATAGGGTAGATGAAAGTTGGAGATAAGTAGCTGCAAGGCCATTTGAAAATAAAGCTGAACATTTTTAAAATCAAGCTGATGAATAAGATTTGCTGAAAATTATTACAGAGCTTTGGATAACCTCAGATTTTTGGTGAAATATGAAGCTACCCAGGAGACCACTGAGTAAGGAGACAACAAATGCATCAAAAGAATGAAGTGGCAAGGGCAATGTTAGACAACATTATCTAGGTGGAAGTAGGCCACCTTTGTGAGAGGAAATATCTAAAGCTCAGCTCAAGGTTAAATAAGACACTGAGGTGAAAACAACCCAAGACTGTCATCAGAGAGGGAGATGCAATCACTGGTTAGGGTACAACATTTGTGCCAGAAGCTCCAAACAATGTCCTTGGGCTTTCCAATATTAAACTCTAGGAAATGTAAGCTCATTCATACATCATTTCAATATTATCCTGACCAACTTGAAGAATGGGAGAAAAAAGAATGACATTGATTGAAGAAGTGCCAGCATATTAAGATCTGGCTTCAAAGAAAGGGCAGAGTCAGGTTTTTTTTTTGTTTGATAATTTGCCCTATGAATGAGCTGCATACAGCAAACCATTAAAAAACTACAAAAGCTGCTTTTTTTTTCCTGGATTATGTATTTCTTTCAAATTAGGTGATCTTCAATTAATAACAAATGTTCCCAAATAAATATTATAAAGATTTATTTTGAGAGGCAGTCATGTGCCTTGTGGTTGTTGTGTCAGATGCTACAGAAATTTGTACTGATCCCAGGAAAATAAACTGTAATGTGAAGTACTGAATCTTCATCTCTAGAGGGCCCTCTATTTGCACTCCCCTAACATGAAACTTGTAGCTAGAACATGATAGGACAAAATAAAACAAACTTGTTTTGGGACTGAACTTCTGATAGTATCTCTCAAGTATCTTTTATGTATCCTTCAGTTGTAAGGAATTGAATGCAATTATATTTAGTTTCATCTGTCTTGTAATTGGCTTATCTTGAATTTTTATTATTTTTAAACCTTTGGAGAACCATTTTTTAACAGTGACAATTATTCAAGATTCCAAACACTTGTTACAAATAAGAACAATCTTTATCATAGCTTTAGAAAGCTTGGTTTTTCAAACTAAACTGGAAATCTCAATGATGGATTTTGTGCAGACAAATAATTTCCAAGAAGATGATTTAAATATATATCTAGTCAAGGGTAAAATCCAAGGCAAAGTTGACTACAACAATTAAATATGGATTGAAACCAACAGACAGAAAATAACAAAAGACCAAAAACACACAAATGCACAAGACTTCACATATTTGAAGCAGACGTTACCTTTGACAGCCCTTTCCACTGTGACTTCAAGGCAAGAAAAAACGAAGCAAAAAAAGGTAACAACGGAAAACAACAGAGTAACAGCAGGAATAGGGATCATTTGCATCCAAGAGTTTTTGGCTGTCCCAGATTTTCCAGCCAATTTTGCACTCCCAACACTGATTTAGTTTTAGTAAACAGAGTAAGAAATCTCTCAACACCAGATTAAAGTCCAACCAATTTGATAGTAAACTCAGAAGCTTTCAGGGTTTACCCCCTTCATCAGGTGAATGGAGAGTTTTGGCCTCAAAGGGCATTGTTTTATTTCAGTAAGCCAAGCAATATTAGTGCTTAAACTGGAGGAAAGCATATCCTTAGATTGCTGTTGGGCGTGATCCTGGTCCATTTAGACCAGCAAAATCCTAGATTTTATTTTAGGTCTGCCCAGAGTCAGCTAATCCCAGAGAAAACATCAAATCAGTTGGCAATTTCTTCACTGACCAATCTCAATTGGAGAATGTATACATTGTGCAAGGACTGCCTTGTCATCTACTGCAACATTCACCTGACCTGCTCCACATTTTAACAGATTGACAGTAGACACCCTCTTTGAAAGAATGGCAAGTTGAGTTTACTATTTAAGCTTAATGCTAGTTGTACAACACAACAGCAGCACAATAAGTCACTGCCTTTAGGAGGTGGAAAAATACATTAGTAAATGAGACCCGTTCACAACACAACATCACAAATGTTGAAATTAATTTTCATAGCTTCATTACAGAAATTTTGGTTCTAAGTTTTCAGCAAAGGTCGCTTTCCACACAAATAGAACCCTTTACAACAACTGTAGTTCTCTGACTGCTAGGAGTCACTGTTAGGATGCATACATAAATTTCATCACTGTGCATCTCATTTAAAAATGCAAGATTTGTAGACTGTTACATTCATTTTTAACAAACAAAAAATAAATTTCAAGTTTTATTTTAAACGCACTTGATTCCTTCCTAATCTCAAGTCTCTGGTGTTTCAATTGTAGACCCCTTTCTTGAATACTCACTTCTCCAACTGATGCACTACATTTGCTAGCTAATATGATCGTAAAATTTATTTCAATTTCCCAAAATTTACATTAAAACCAACAATTTTTGAAACTTGGACAATCCATGGCAATTGATGGAAATAACTGAAAATTGTAGCAATATTTTAATTTTCTATAGATGTGGTTACAATACTAAATGCTTAAATCTTGCTAACTGGTTAACTTTATGAAATAACTAATCGCAGATTTAACTAAATTATAAACGTGTCTCCCTTTTAATTAAAAAAGCTATCCAAAAAAGAATCCAGTCGAATATTCATGAAACCATTTTTCCCCCCTTTTGTTCAACTTGTACCAAATGAATTGGCCAATGTTGTGTATCCTGCAGAAATACTGAGTGGAACAGTAAAAATAGTCTCATTCAATAGCAATTTGGTTTTGTTCCCCTTTTTCTACTTGGTTTAATAACAAGCTCTACATGTGACTCATCTACATTGCATTCTAGTTTCTAATTTCCTATTCCATCTGAGCACTGAATGTTCTTTGCATGTTTCCAAATATGCATCTTTTTTCCTTTTTTTCAGTGGAACCTTTTGTAAGTCAATAACAGAAATTATAATTAGATAGAATGCTTGAACTAATTGTACACAACAAATTGTACACAACGCACCTCTGGCCACATCGAGGGAATCCTTAAGTGCAGGGATTACATATTTTCCAAAGCGCTTCTTAACTTTGCCACCAAGTACAGTACCAACATCTGCAAGAGGAAATGTTACATCATTCTGTTTAGCAAAACGCAATTATTCTCATAACTTTTGAGATTATCTGTGAATCTGAAAATGTTAAAGACTACAGGTGCTTGCCATTTATTTCTCAAATATAAATTCCCTTGCCAAGTCGTATATTGTACAAGAAATTCCTGATTTATAGTATGTGGCAGACATGATAAATGTCTGACTCAGTGAAAATATTAGTAGAGTTATAGAGCAATACAGCACAGAACAGGCACTTCAGCCCAACCCTTCCATTCCAACAATGATGCTCTCCCAGCTAGTCCCAATTGCACATGTTTGGCACGCAACCCCCTCATCCTTTCCCATCCACATACTTATCGAAATGCTTCTTAAACGTTGCTACGGTATTCACCTGAACCACTTTCTTTGGTAGCTCATTCCATATACCACTATCCTTTGCGTGAAAAAGTTGCCCCTCAGATACTTTTTAAATCTTTCTCCTCTCACAAACTGATGTCCTCTAGTTTTCGATTCCACTTCCCTGGGAAAAAGACTGCATTCATTTTATCAGTGCCCCTCATGATTTTATACACCTCAATATAGTCACTTCTCATTCTCCTAACTTCCAAGGAATAATCTCCTAGCCTCAACCTCTCCCTGTAATTCAGGCCCACTAGTCCTGGCAACATCCTCATATGTCTTTTAATACTTTCCAGTTTATCAATGTCTTTCCTTTAACAGGGTGACCAAAGATTGTAAATCTTTTGACTTATAATCTCAACCAATCCACCCACCTTGGGAGGGAAATTCCTGGCCTACATGTCAGTGTTTTATCAGGATATCTAAACTCTTACCTTGCCAAAGCCTTAATTCTTCTTCTCCTAAAAGTTTGCCTTTAGTGTACCTGTGAAATTTTATGGAAACAATCTATTCTAGCTGCCTTTTTAAAAATCTTAATATTCACTGTCAGAAAACTGGGTCACAAATCTAACAAATGCATAAATGTTTTGTACTTTCCAAGACAATTCAATGAAGTATCAATTTTCAGTCTGCAGGGAAATTCAAGTGGTAGTTCGTTAGTATTTTAACTATCATCTGAATGAATTTAAAACTTCATAATTAAATACAACTCTTCTTTTCTAAAATAAGATCGATGCAGAGCGTACCAAAGAAATTCAGGCTAGATTAACAAAGACCATGGCATTATGAATCCACTTAAAAGAACATGGGGTGGCCACATGATTTCATTTATAATGAAAATTCATGCTCCAAGGGCCCTTATGTGACTGATGACAATGTATGGATGCGAAAGATGGACCATCAAGAAGAATGCCATGATTCAAATGTGAAATAAAGCTGGTGCTAAAAGAAACTTGTTTGAGGCAATAATCAAGAAAGCTCTCACTTTTTTTGGGAAACGTGATGCAGAGGAGTGTTTGGAGGAGGCGGCAATGCCATGCAAAACCGTGGCAAATGTGCACAAGGTGGATCCAAGAAGGCATGAATGGATAATATCACAACATGGACTGGCCTCTCATTGGAACAAGCAGTCAGGGTAGGATAGAATAGAAATCAGTGGAGAAAGATTGGCCATAATGTGGCAACCAGGACGAAAGATAAAATTTTAAAAATAGTCAAAACACAAAACAAGTCACTTAAAATCTCAAAATGACTTCACCAAATACTATCTGATCTGAAAATTATACTTTTGATTGGAGGATTTTAAATTTACATCAGTTTAACTTGGCACCAAGTAAGGGCATGTAGATGATCTCACATTATTTGTCAGGATTACGATATGGGAATTAACAAGTGAACACTTGTTAATATGGTAGCTAAGGAAGGGCTGTAAAACCAACAATATTGATCACGACATGAAAAAGTGTAGCAAATTTATTTATTATTGCTTAAAGCTTTATTATTTAGATCCTATTAGTACATTTGAGCTTAACTGCTGTTGAGTATGTTCACCTGTAGTACACAAGTACATGATGGATCTATTTTTAAAATGGTTGATTTCTTTGAGAGGCTTTTTAAAAATTCATTCATGGAATATGGGCTTTGTTGACAAGGTTGGTACTTATTGCCTGTCCCAAATTCCCCATAAAATGCAAGCGAGGAATTTGCCAAGCTAGGCTACTACTATATCCATGACGCTAAAGGATGAATTTTTAATAAATACCCTGACCTCAAACTGAAATTAGGAATATTACCATTAGGGCATAAGAATCCTTATGGCTTTCGTAAGTAATGTAATAGATATGGGCACGGTAGCAGAAAAAAGCTGTGTGTTACAAATAGACCAAACCAGATAAGGATAGTAGATTTCCTTCCCTTAAGGACATTAGGGAATCAATTGGGTTTTTTATTAAGATACTTTTGGTGTTTCACTTACTTTTTTTCAGAATTCCAGATTTAATTAATTGAATTTCCCAACTGCAGTGTTGAGATCTGAACTCATGACTCTGGAATTATTAAATCAATATCTCTCGATTATTAGTCCAGTTGTAGAATAGCTACACTATTGTGCCTCTAGCTACGTATTTTTCATAAATTTAATAATCACTTTTGAGTTTGGAAGTGTGGATCCGAAGTTCTCTTTTTCTACTGTTTATCCTCATGCAAAAGTAACAAAGACATGCAAGTTTTCAGGGAAGTTATGAAGATAACTCTTGTTTCATATGAATCAAGTAGACCATCAAGTTCTATAGAAGAGGCATAGAAATTGAAAATGATCTATTAGTGAATGTCTCTTCATACGTGGTTTCTAAAGTTACCCAATGTCTTGTTTGTGCAACAGACTCATTTCCTTCAATAAAAGCAAAATTCCTGCTCTGAAATACGATCATGAAATATTTCAACAATGTCCTTAAATATTCTTCAGGTGCTTTTCCTAACTTGAAACCACAAAACTGTCATTTCCTAAAAATGATGGGTCTGTTACAAAATAAGGTTCTAAGTTGTAATATCAGATGATTTGAAATAAAATACAGATAGTAACCATAAACAGAAAATTCAAATAATCCCAAGGTAATCTTATTTTACAAGTAAAGTCCTTTGAAAGGCAATGTGTATGCTTAAACAAAAAGGATACCTCCAGAAAATGCTGGAAAATCTTAACAGGTCTGAGTGCATCTGTAGAGAGAACAGAGCTAATATTTGAAGTCTGGGTGACTCTGTCAGAGCTCCAGTTATCCAAACTTGAAACAGCTTTGTTCTCCAGAGATATTGAGGCCTGCTGAGATTTGCCAGCATTTTCTGTTTTTGTTTCAGATTCCAGCAAATACAATAATTTAGTTATATATTATTAAAATGCTGGTCTCAAATATGTTTCTCTCCCTCAGTTTAAAATTTGCATGCGGTTTAAGGAACTTGTACTTCAACACATTACACATCTTTAAATAGGGCAAGTGATGCACAAATTAGATTTGTTGAAATAAATCCAGGTTACACAAGCCTGTCAAAATTATGTAGCCAAAAATTTCGGTGCTGGCAATTGCATCAATTATAACTAAAACTATTGAAAAGAACAAAAGATTTTCTTCATAAGTAACATGCCAACTCCCTTTGAAGGGATCTTACTATATTACCAACATTTCAGGCATAAGGACTGAGATGCATTGTGTTCCATAAAGTTATGTGAAGCAGAAATAAAAAATTACTTACTGTTTATATCAGAAAGTGCTCTGTTCTTAGCAATGCCATATTTCTGTGTGATGTAATTCAATTGCTGAAATAAAAACAGTTACTTGCTATTGTGCAAGTTACATCTCATCACAAATTCTTAAAATCTTCATTTTGCATATATAGAAAGATAGAACTGAAATCTTCCTTACTGTTGGTGTATATTTGAGCAAAGCATGTAGGTCTTGGAAGTTGTTGTTTACCAGTTTCTTAGTTCCTTTAATTTGATTGGTGAGATTTTGGTTAGCAGCAAACATACAGAGTGTTCCAGCCCTGTTTTTTGTTGTTTAAAAGTTATTGAAAAGATAAGCAACAATTTAAGTGCTCTTAAACAAGATTACTGTGCAAAATCAATAATAAGTTACAAAATCAATAATAAGTAACTATATGATACAATGCATTCATTAAATTAAATTGGTGGAAAATGAGTAAATTTGGAATTTTACCAACATGGATCATAACAACAAAAGAAAAATGTAACTGATGAACCAAGTATCCTTTTACATTTCTATTATTGGTACCTTCAAAATTTACTCATTTTAAACACACTCCTCCTCCCCCTCACCCCCCCCCACACAACCACCATTAGCATTCTGAAGATCAGAAAATTAAATTAAATCAATTATATACAATAACTTGAAATCAGGGAAATTCCAAGGAACAAAAGCAATTACTCTCAAAACATTGGTACTATTTGTTACCATAAAGTAACCAGTTCCATGAAGGGTTACCAAAACTTGTTGGGGGAGAGGGGAAACAATGGCAAAAGGGGATGGCCTACTCACACATCTTACCATCCCCTCAACCCCCACCTCTGCCTATAAAGTAAAGAAGTTCACCCTGCAACATTAACACTCATAAGCAGTGATAACAAGTGTGGGACTATCATCTGTTATTGGGAAGAAGTCCCACCTTCTGGAGCTGCCAGCCAATCTGATTGCCCAGCAACTCCTGTAATTGCGGCAAGATCAGAGTTCAATTCTGGGCATTGCCAATACTACATGCCCAGGATGAAAGCCTAACAGATTTAGGTCTTAGATAAGTCAGGGGGCTTTGGGGCAGGGAGGGGTCAGGCACCTTGGAAGATGCAGGTGGATGAAGGTGTTGGCTTTCACAGTGTCAGCATGGAGGGAGTGTGTATGCTCAGAATGCCCTTAATTCACAAAGGACCTTCCCCAAAGAGTACACCTTCCTGCCTCACCTCCCACCCTCCCACTACCTCATTTTAAACATTTGTTAGAAGAATCCTGTGAGGGACATAAATTTCAGCCCACTGTTTCTATAAACTACTATGCCCACACCAGACACTGAATATAAACCCAAATGACCAACAGGGTAATGGAAGACAATTAATGCTCCCTCTCATATGAATTTTTTTTATTTCAGCAAGAAAACCTTTGAAGTTGCACAAATTATTTTTTATTAGGGAGATCAAGCTATTTCATCTATTTTAATCATATACTAAAAAGAAATTTATTATAAAGTCCAGAACTGGAGTTAGATTTTGCAATAAAGCAGTGCAAAACAGAATTCAGAGAACTATAAATTACCATTTTTAATACAATTAGATAAAAACTATTGTATTTTTAATACAATATTACGTTTCTCCAACAGTATCATTTTCATGTATGGAATGAACTAATTTAATTTTAATTCCAGTGGTCTGCACATTTGCAGCAACAGACACACTTAGAAACGGAAGTAGGCTGTGTTATTAATGTATTTTAAAGGTTTACAATGCCCAGTAAAAGCTACAAGGGTTTACAGATTCGTGTATTAATTCATAACAAACAGGTAGCATTTAATTGTCTTTAATTCAGATTTTTGTGTTAAAATGTTGGTACACTTCTCTCTAAACATTTAAATATAAATACTCACTTCTTAATCTTGAGAATGATATTTCCTCCTCCTTCCCCACCCTTCCAAAGACAAATGCCTTCTGTTTCTCACTTGACACAAGAGTCTTATGTCATATTCCTCTGCTGATTGTCCCTTTAAGGGCAACAGAGCAGAAAAGGGCCTCTGGATCAGGTGACCAATTAGGACTCAGAGTGGGTAATCATCCCAGCGAGTGGTGTCTTCTTTGACAGCAGACATGTAGGGAGCAAGTAGAAGCCAGAAGGATGCTGAACAATTTATATTAATAAACTCTAATTAAATGACCTGGCCTCAGCACCTCCCTCTGTGACTGGATCCTGAACTTCCTAACTCTCAGAGCACAAGCAGTAAGGATAGGCAACACCACCATCCCCACGATCATCCTCAACACCAATGCTCCACAAGGCTGCATTCTCAGCCCCCTACTATACTCCTTATAAATCTATGGCAGTGCAGCCAAATTTCCCTTCAATTGATTTTCAAGTTTGCTGATGACACTACCATAGTGGATTGGATCTCAAACAATGACAAGACAGAGTACAGGAATAAGAGAGAATTTGGTGAATTGGTGTGGCAACAATCATCTCTCCCCCAGTATCAACAAAATGAAGGAGATGGTCATTAACTTCAGGAAGCACAAGGAGAATATGCCCCTGTCTAAATCAACAGGATGAAGTAGAAAGGCTCAAGAGCTTCAAGTTTTTAGATGCCCACATCACCAACAACCTGTCCTGGTTGCCCCATGCTGACACTATAACAAAGAAAGTCCACTAATGCTGCTACTTTCTCAAAAGACTAAGGAAATCTGGTATGTCAGCTATAACTCTCACCAACTTTTACAGATGCACCATAAAAAGCATTCTTTTTGATTGTATCACAACTGTGTACAGCTCCTGCTCTGCTCAAGACAGGAAGAAACTAGAAAAGGTCATGAATGCAACCCAATCCGTCATGCAAACCAGCCTCCCATCCATTGACTCTGTCAACACTTCCCGCTGCCTCGGCAAAGCAGCCAGCATAATTAAGGACCTATGCACCCCAGACATTCTTCTACCTTCTTCCTTCGGGGAAAAGATATAAAACTCAAGCTCACAAACCAAATGACTCAAGAACAGCTTCTTCTCTACTGCTGTCAGACTTTTGAATGGACTTACCTTGCATTAAGTTGATTTTTCTCTACATCCTAGCTATGATTACAACACTACATTCTGCACTCTTGTTGCCTTCTCTATGAATGGTATGTTTTGTCTGTAATAGCATGCAAGAAACAATACTTTTTACTGTCTGTTAATACATGCGACAATAATAAATCAAATCAAATCTGTGTGTTACTAATGGAGAAAGTGCCTCTTTGCAATTCCCCACCATGCACCTCAGACAACATAGTTATCAATCCGATTCCAGTCATATATTACTGAATAGGATTTGAAAATATAACTTCTTGTGCGGTACTACGCGCAAATGTAGTCCAGGATACCCAGGGCAGAATTTTCCAAACTCACCCCAAAACTGGAAAATCCTGCCTGAGGCCAAAGGATCTTTGAATGGTCTGCCATTTTCTGTCATTTGGATTCTCTCTCCATTTTGTTTTACAACTACTGGCATCGTATAGTGCAAAATGTATCAGATCAACCAATGGTCTTGCATTCTCTCGCAAGTATAATATTGCAGTTCCCTTGAAACTGCCAATTTTGTCAAAATATTCTGGACATTTCAATATTAAGTCATAAGCTGAGGTGATAGGAGTAATTTCTAAGATTGTTTGATCTGCTGTATAAGGTCTGACTATTTCTGTGGATCATCCAGTGAAAGGTTACAATATGGGTCAAATCTGAGATTCCTGGGCCTTTAGTCTCCATGATGCAGATCGCCTGTAACACCCAGGAGAATTGATTTTATTTGCATCAGGACTATGAATCCTACAAATGGAATCATTGTCCATTGGATACAAAGTAGTAGATTTTGCCATCATATTCCACGTCTATGGAATATCTTTGATAATTCACAAGGGTAGTACATTGGCACTTGTGTCCGAGAGAACAAATAGTTGCCAACTTTCCTGGGGCAGATCATTTTAATCTTGGCAAACTCTTCAGATAAGATAATGGCATGTATGTTTTCTACGAGACTAGCAGTGTAAAACTTGTGTCACCACTCATCTTGATGTGCACATCATTTTCTGGTTATTTAATCACAAATTTTTCTGACAAGACACTGGATAGTCATTCTTACTTCTGAAAATACCCATTGTGTACAGACTGTTTGGATCAGTACACGGTCCTTTGTAGCTAAATCAGCTTTTGCTTTAGTGCACTGCACCTGCCAATGGCCCTGTCATATGCTTTGCAGAACTGGAGAAATGTTGACTATTTCCTTGATGCCTACAGAAAGCCACATTTTCCACACGGTTGGCTGGTTTTGAGTGCTCTAGTGATTGCACCAACAGATGCAATTGTACTTTATACTCGATACAGAACCGATCTTTGAATGTAGTCTTATATCTTGATCCTGACACAGTCAACCAGTGTAGACTTTCATTCCCAATTTCCAAGCCAAATCTTTATGGTTTGCTTTTCTGGTTCAAAAAGATCTGAATCAAGAAACTGTAGCACAGGGCACACTATTTAAACATTTTGAGTTAGGCCAGCTGCAACCTAATTCAGATTGGGGAATTTGTGGACATTTTGACAATATCCCATGGACCTTCCTTCTCCTGTCATATCTGGGATGAGTCAGCTGTCGCTGCTTTTGCACACTTTTCTGAGTGTCAACTCCTTACAATCACAACCTTTTCTGGCCCAACTTATGAATTTTAGCCATCAATCCTTCCCACACCCTCATCATTTGCCTTCCAACTGAGCTAATCCTGGTCTTCTCAACACACCATACTACTCACCATGAGGGTTCAGTCTGCTCATCGGCATTTTGTTTGGGCATAATTTCTGCACTATCAAAGCACTTCTGTGCGGTCACCACACTGCATTTCGATACACTCCAATGCTGCAATTCCACTGTGGCCTGACCAGTTCTCACACTACATAGTACAAAGACTGTTCATCATGTACCTGTAATTAATCTTGCTGTGAAAGTAAAGACTATATAATTCAAAAGGAACCACTGCTGCAAATGAAGGTTGGGTGTCATAATGATATAAAGGCACCAAACGCTCATAAAGGATTGTGCAAATACATCGTGTCTTCATTTATTCTATCAAGACACATTTGAACAGATATATATGGACAGAAAGCGTAAGTACATTTGAACTACAGAGTTGTGATGTGTTCAGCTCTGGGCAAAGTGAAATATTTTTTAACCAGTTTTATTCCATATGAACAATGATAAAGTATACCACTTCCCTCAAAATGACGGCATGCTGCTTTCCCATAAAGGCATATTACAGCAACAACTATCTCAATGCTACTTTCACTTTGCTAAGGACACAAGTAGTAATTGCCTATCCTGCTCCTGGAGATGAAAACAAGGTACTTTGCAACATAACCCGATGTAAACGGTATTTCTGTAATATGCATTTTCAGTTTACTCAAAAACAGGACAGGCAATTATCTCATTTCCAAAATATTTTTCACAGAATGATCACACTGCACTCCCAAGTTAAATGGGCATTATATGGGTATTGTCATTGGATCACTTGGGACAAAACTGGTTTAAAAAAAATCTACTTCACAGCCTGTATCAGTACTCTTCATGAAGTACTCAAGTGGTGTGAAATGGCTCAAGTGTCCAAACAACCTACAGGTTATTAGCATGGTAATAACAAGGCATAGCACAAGAAAGGCTTTCTTCTCTCTTTTCCCTTTCAAACAATCATAAGGTCCATCACTCAAAGCTGCTCTACTGAGTGCCATCCATAAGCAAGGCAAGAGCTCTCATTTCAGCACTTCAGTGAGGAAATTAGTAGTCTTGTTTATGGCAAATAATTGAATTTGATTCTTACTTCAAGCAATACAATTTAAAGGTATTTGCAAACATAACAGTAGCTTCATGCAAATATTCAAATAAATTAAAATACTTCAGCCTGCATTTGTGTTCATTGAAAACAAAATGCAGTTTACCAAATGATGTTTAAATAAACATTTCCTGGGCCACACAGTACAGTGTATATTATTTAAATTATCAGATAATTTATAGAATTAATTTCGGCATTAATGCTAAAACAAGAATGGCAAATGCATGCACATAATTGTTCCAGAAAAATATATTAATCTTTTCTATCACAGAACTGCTTATCTAGCTACATTTATCTCATCTTCTGAGCTTACTGTTAGTTTTGCACTTCTAGTTTAATGCTCACAGCATCAGCATTAGAATGAATGTTTTTGAATATGTTACTGAACTTCTTTGACTAAGCAAACCAATAGTTGGATATAAATGGATGGTAACAGGGCCCACATTATTAATTCAATGACTGTCTAGTGAAGAGATTTAAATTAGGCAAATCATAATCACTCCTAAATTCTTAGAAAGACCCCTTTGTTCATGTTTTGTAAAGCAAAGGAAGACTGTATCCACAGGCTTTCAAGGTCATCTGCATTATCACAACAGAACAAAGGGTCTTTGAAGAACAGAGGAGATGTAAAAGAACACAAAGGTTCTTTCATAGAAAGAATTCCCATGTATTCTGCTTTAAGCTATTATACTGTAGCAATAACTTTGCTTATTACAGAAAGTATATTTGCATCTCATGCTCTGAATGCATTCTACTTTTGAGTTGGTGTCATGTTATTCTTTTACATGCTATCAAAGAAAACATTAAATTCGCTAGTTATGCAATTACATCTTTCCTGATTTATTTAAAATCAAACATGCAGCTTTCTTCCCACATTAACAGCATGAAACATTGTGCAATTTATCATCACCTCTTCCTCAACATCAGCTACTACTGTGATACACAGAACAATATATATAGCTGTCATCATACACAAACTCTCCCCTACGAGAAGAGAGAGATTAGGAGTTATCAAAAGCTTCAAAGAAGTAAATTTTGAGAGCCTTAGATAAAAGGTGAGGTGCAGGGATGGGGGTTGGGCAAGGGAGGTACGTGAGCTGGAAAAGTTTGCCGGAATTTGAGATCATTGGAACGAAGCAGCTAATAGCAGAGTCACAAATTGAGATGCAAGTTGCAGGTATACCAAGAAGGCTAGAATCAGAGAAGCTGGTTGGGTGCTGGTAGCCAGTTAACAACATGAGAAATATAGAAAACAAGGATAACATCATGGATGGATGTACACAAAAGTTAGAATATTAAACTCAAAGACCAGAACTTCCTCTCCAACAGTACTGTGGGTCTACCTATACCACATAGGCTGCAGTGGTTCAAAAAGGCAGTTCATCATCATCTTCTCAGGGGCAATTAGGGATGAGTAATGAATGCTGGTCTAGCCAATGCCCACATCCCATGAATTAATTGAAAAAATTGAAATCAAGACAAAAGGAGAAACTGTACTAATACAAGTCAGCATTGGCAGAATGATGGGCAAGCAGAGCTTGGCACAGTGGATATAACAAGACTGAAGTATATGCAACTGTCTTCAGACTGAAGTATTAAGTAGATAATTCATCTCAGTCTTCTTCAAGGTCCTCAGTATCAGATAATTATATTCATTCCATACAATATCAAAAAAGGGCTGAAGGGAGAACATACAGCAATTCTAACATCATTCCTAGCTGTAGTCCTGAGGCCGTGAGCTCAGGTCTAATGATGCACTTTGTGAAACTGTTCCAGTACAACTACAACACTGGCATCCACCAATCTCAGTAGCATAGAATATTTATTGCCACGTGCTGGCAGATTCACTTAGTAGCCTTCCCGCTGCTTTCCACCCACGCACCCCACCCCCTCCCACACCTGTAGCCCTGCAAATTTTTCTTCTTTGCACGATCATCTCTTTTGAAAGATTGAATCTGCCTTCCTGAAATTCTTTGGCAATATATTCTATGTTCATGTGTTTGAATATTTGTTGCAAAATCATAACCATTTCTGCAAAAAAGATTTTCCTTATGTTACCTTCGCTTTTTTTTTGCCAACATCATTAAATCTACATCATCTGTTCCTTGATCCTTCCACCAATGGGAAATTTTTCCCTATTAGCTCTCTCTAGACCCCTCATGGTTTCAAATCTCTTCTCAACCTTCTTCTCCAAAGAGAATATCCCAGCTTCTCTAAGCTAAGTAACTAAAGGTCCTCATCTGAAGTCATTCTCATGAATAATTTCTGCATTCTATCCAAAGTCTTCATACCTTTCTGACATGTTTGGTGCCCACAACTGGATGCAACACTGAAGTTGCAGGCAAACCAATAATTTATACAGGGGATATCACTTCCTTGCTTTTGTACTCCATGACTCCATTCATAAAGCCTACAATCCTGTATTCTTAATTAAGCATACGCCCAACTTGTCGTGCTACCTTCAATGAGTTATGCACCTATAACATCAGGTGCCTCTGCTCTTGCACCCAATTTGAAATTCTACCAACTATTTAATATTATTTCTCCCTATTCTTTCTACCAAACGAATCACTTCAATAAGCAATTTGTTTCATACTAATGACACCCAAATTTCTTTCTCTACACTGCTTCTGTTGACCTAAACTCAAGTTCTTTCCATCTTATCACAGCACAAGTGCTATTGAAACCCTCAGCCTTGTGTCTGTTATCTCTGGACGATTCTTACTGCAGAATATGTAGGTGTAGAATTTGGTTTGCTCTGATTTCTGAGTGCATTGCTCACAATTTGTGACTCATCCTACTCCATTCAAATGGAGGTAGGCAAAATACATTTTCCATTTGGAAAAGAAAAAATGTGACAATAAAACAACAATTAACATAAAAAATATAAATATCTTCTACAGTCACAAAAGTAGAAAGCAGGTAATAAGAGATGGCATGGAGCTATTAGAGACAAAAACTCGTATATGGGAAGAAGTGTAGGACAAGAATACTTAACGTGCAGTTTGTATTGGTCATTACAAGAATGCTGTCAAAAAATCTGCAATATTCTAGCTGAGGCCGCCCTAGGTGTCAAACCCATTGTGAGTATTGCATTCCTGATTAGATTCTCTCCCAGAGCAGGCAAAAAACTGATGAACACTTGAGATTCATTCACCTATAATTTGGGTTCGAGGCTGGTTGCTGTGGCCTTCTGTTATGCTTCCATGGCCACACTCTCAACCTACAGCAGGAAGTCCAATGGGCACCAATTTGTGCAGGTCCTGATGAGCATGAATCAGACACCCTGAAGGTGGGGGATACAGCAATAAGTTTCTGTGCGCATGTACCTCTCTGCCATTGCTTGGTTGTAGAGGGAAGATTCCCCCCCCCTCCTCCCCACACCCTCAGACTTCTCCTGGGATAAGTCTCTCATGGTTCAACTTCCCCTTTTTCTCCTGGGAATTGTGGAAATCACTCCTAGCATTGTAGCATTTCAATTAAAAATCTTTATTCCTGTCTATGTTCTGAAAAACCTTTGAAATGGCCAGGTCACATTATATCTACGCCTCCTGAACACCTAGGACCTTCAAAATCACAATGACAGTGCAGAAGGAATTGTACTTGGTTTCTCAGAGGTACCAGGTGTGGGCAGACCCGTCTGAAGTACTCTAATCGACAAGAGGTGTTAGTTTCATTGGGGAGAACAAAGAAGAGTACAGCCCAGGAACTGGCCCTTCTGGGCTCCAAGCTGATGCTGATCATGATGCCCTAACTAAAAAAAACCTTTTGCCCCGATTCAGTTCATATTCATCTATTCTCTCCCTATTCATATACCCATGCAGATGATTCTCAGTTGTTAATGTGCATGTTTCCACCATCTCCTCTGGCACAGCATTCCAGGCACCCACCACTCACTGTGGGAAAAACTTCCCTGTACATCTCCTTCTCACTTTGAACCTGTGACCACTTGCAATTGACATTTGCACCTAGGAAAGGCAGGGTGGCTCCAACCCATAGAGTTCATATCTCACTCTTGTCTTTCATCTGCTTCAGTGATTCTGACCTGTTGCACACTCCTCCTGGTCTGTTTTACTGTGATCTTAACTTGGATTTGCTTCACAGTGATCCTTACCTGCTGCACACTCCTCCCAGTTTGCTTTATGGTGATCCTGACCTGCTGTTTCCCTCCTCCCATCAGGAAAAATGCTGGAAAATCTCAGCAGTTCTGACAGCATTTGTAAGGAGAGCTGACATTTCAAGTCCAGAAGACCCTTTGTCTAAGGTTTTTCTCTCCTTACAGATGTTGCCAGACCTGCTGATATTTTCCAGCAATTTTTTTCTTTTGGTTTCAGATTGCAGCATGTGAGGTAATTTGCTTTTATCCAGTATTTTTTTTGTACATTCCTCCCAGCCTGCTTCACAGTGATCCTGACCTGGATTTGCTTCACAGTGATCATGATCTGATGCACACTTCATCCCAGTCAGAGTTGAACAATGTTGAGGATGCTTTGGTTGCATTATCCTACTCACTGCAATTTGCTTCTTTCTTATCCCCTACTAGACCATCACCTCACAAGCATTCCAAGGATCTATATATGACACCCTCCTTTTATTCATCTAGTGGAGTAGAATTTGGATGACATTAAGGGAAACAGCAACGATGGATAAATTGTTGAGTTTAAATGATTGAAACAGAGATAAACATGTCTGGATCTGAAGGCATTTTTCATCTGGAAAGACAAACATCTCCCTAGGCATTATTACTAAATTGGATAATATGCTGATTTACAAAAAATGTAAAACCATGTAATGAACAAAGCATTACAATTTCATGTTGGTAATTTTGATCTGGTTTCAGTATGTATATATTATATAAATAAATGTACTGTGTCTAAAGCCATTGTTGCCATTACAGACAAATGTGATTAATAAACTGACACAGGTCATGAAATTTTCCTAAACACTTCCAATGTCAAAAAGGGAATTATAATTTAGTTGCAGAATTTTCCATGCAAGAATAATGATGCCAGGTCATTAAAGACCTAGGCTGTTATAACAGCTAACCATAAATTAGATGAAACTTTTACATTATGGAATATGTCTTCAAAACAGACACTTCAAAACAGGGACTATGTTCATGACAATATTCAGTAAACAGATCTTTCAGTAAACATAACAGTTTCACAAATAAAGTGATGGCATTTTTGAGCTTCAGAAACTTAATGTTTTTTTCATGAATGCTTTACTTTAATTTTCACAATTTGCTTACCTACTGATCTTTGTATCTTCAAGTTTGGCTATGATATACTTGGTCCTTCATTAATATAGATGCAAATTATAGCTCAGAGCACAGCACTGATGACTGTTTTGAAAGTACAAGTAGTACAGAGCTGAATGTCACAAAAGGGCTTTCAACTATGAGGGGGTTCAAATCAGGCCAATTGTTTAGAAACCCTAATCTAGTTTGTGGACATTCGAACACTCAATTAATTTGGCATTAAGTAGAAATATTATTTAAAGAAACCTTAGCATAACTGAAGGGATAAACAGAAAACCTGTCACATTGTGGTTATGCACTCCTCTGGGGCAAGATTGAGCTTTACTCAGCATCTTGTTTATCTTGATAGTAACACTACAAAGAGTTTCAGCACTAAGCAAATGAAAACTTAAAAAACAAGATGAAAAACACAATACCAGCACAAGACAATATTAGTTCAATGTGGATTTTCTTTCAAAACAAGTACTTGTAACTATTAGCAATGAAAATTTAAACATTTGTAAGTAGGTGTGTTACTGTTGGAACTTACGTTATAATTACGGAAACAATTAACAGGGTTGTCGCAAAGCAGCTTCTTCTACAATCTGCATTTTTCTTCTGTCGCTGATGCAGCTCCCCTCCACAGTTGTCACAACAGCGACACATGCAGAAACACAGGCCCAGAACAGGCATGAGAAGAATAAATAAAATTCCCAGAGTTGCACAGATGATGAAACCAATCTCATAGTATATTATCTGTTTCAAAAGAAAAATATTTAACAGATTTCAATTACAATATTGATAGATTTCCCTCAAATGCTAACATATACAAGTTGCAAGTAATACAGGATGGGAGTCGGATAACACATTAAATATTGTACACACAACTGTAGAGTGCTATTACATTCAGCATGTTAAATTATCTGTCAATATTAAAATATCCTTTTAATAAGCAAAAGAGAAGGTATTCAACATTATACAGTTAGCAAGGCCTTTGACAAGTTACTGCATGGTAAGTTGTTGTACAAGTTTAAATCATACAGGATCTGGTGTGAGGTAGCCAATTGGATATAAAATTGACTTGATGGCTG
Organism: Sphyrna mokarran; assembly: GCA_024679065.1. Taxonomy (NCBI): domain Eukaryota; kingdom Metazoa; phylum Chordata; class Chondrichthyes; order Carcharhiniformes; family Carcharhinidae; genus Sphyrna; species Sphyrna mokarran. Next base: position 101,763,611 of record JAGIQG010000001.1, on the reverse strand, counting down.
AAGACAGAGGGTGGTTGTAGAGAATTGGTTTTCAAACTGGAGGCCTGTGACCAACAGTGTGCCTTAGGGATTGGTGCTGGGTTCACTGTTATTTATCACTGATATTAATGAATTAGATGAGAATTTAGGAGGCACTGTTAATAAGTTTGCAGAAGACACCAAGATTGATGGCATAGCGGACAGTGCAGAAGATTATCTAGGATTGCAACATGATCTTGAACGGGCCACAGGCTGATGAATGGCAGATGGAGTTTAATTTAAATAAATGCAAGGTGATGCATTTTGATAGACTGGACCAGAGCAAGACTTTTCAGTTGACGGAAAGATGTTAAGGAGAGTTATAGCTAGCTTTGGTGGCAAAATGACTAATCCCTGTTTCTAAATTCTAAAGTTTGTTTGTTTGTTTTTCTCTCTTAACCCAAGAAGGCTCTTTATAATTTTAAACACAGATTAGATTATCCCTCAAACTTCCAAACTCAGGGGTGTACAAATCAACCTATGCCTCTGTCATGTTAATTTAACTGGTACTTTGGCTTCAACATTCAGATGAATCAAAGCTATATTTTCAAATGCTCCAACAAGCAATAGAATTGAAAAATTGAACTTTTTTTTGGAGAGATCAGATTGTACAGTAAACTTATGTTCTAATTCACAAAAATATTGAAAAGTCTCAAATCAGATTACCTGTCTGCTCTCGCAATCCATAACACTGGTTAGTATGGATGAGGTTTATTTTAGCTTGTCTATTTAACCTTAAAAATCAGTAAGTTGTATCAACCTAAAACTAGAACAGCCAGATCATTTGGTTTTAAAAAGAGCTTTTCATCAGAGTGCCTTGATTTTAACAATAACCTTATCAAAAAGTGAGGGATCACTCTCTAAGAATAACACAGAAGGTATAAATGTACCTGTAGCGTCAGAACAACATTTTCTGGCTGAGGAGCCAAAGCAGATGCATGCAAACAAATATAATGATGCATGAAAAATAAAAACAAATCAGCAAAATCATCATAAATGCTTGAAATGGTGCTATAACAAAATCATAAATAAATTCCGTCCAAAATAAAAGCTTGTTTCATTAAACACAATCTCAAGGCTATGTAATGAGCAGCAAATACCACTGCTAAACTGAACCATCACAAAAGTAAAATTCTACAATTTACACAAACATTGGCTGTGATTCTTCCAAAAGTGCTGAATTTTCATGAAAATTATTCTAAATCCCAACTATTTTGTCAGTTCAGGTTTTCACCTGAATCTCTGCACTCTAGGCACTAGAGGTCCCAATCGTGAATATCATTGAAAATCCAGGGGATGGGGGCTATTCCTATCAGAGTTTGGTAGTTTTGGAAATCTGCACAAGCGAAGTGATCCCAATCTGTCAGATTCCTCGATCGCTGGCCAGCTCGAGACCTCCACAGTGCTGCCTCTTCAGCCCCTCCTCCCCTTGAGGCCCAATTGCAGCCCTCACAACAATTCCTGGGATAGCCTGAACCCTCCCCACACCCAGCAGTGGCAATCCCCCCATCTCCTTCATCCCAGCAGAATCCCTCTCTCGTTGATTCCACAACCCCCCCGCACCATCCCCAGGGTCAGACACATTCCCCCCATCTCAAGGCATGCCACACCCCTCCCCCTCCCCAACCAAAACCACGTTACCCCTTTCCCCCACCAGACTACCATCCTCCAGCCTGCCCCAATTGCTGCTCTCCCTCCCTCCAGCTCAGACCAATCCTATCCCAATCTCATCTGCAGTGGCAGCAGGACCCTCCCACCCCCACCAATTACCCCTAGGTCTACCCACAGTTGGCTACCACCAAACAGATCATCTCCTCTCTCAGCACTGCTAATGTGTGCCATGGGCATGGGCACTTTGCTAGGAGCACAGGCTAGCACTGCCAAGGTGTCCATAACCAGGAGACACCACCCCTACCCCCCAACTGCCCGATCCCTTGGGAGGCCCTGATTGCCCTCCCGTTCATTCCAGATAATGAACTGTTAAACATATTTAAAATACATTCGAATGATTTACCTGCCTTCCCACCAATTTCCATCATGGTTTGACCAGTGAATGTTTACCGGCTACAGGAGATGTGCATCCATTCCCGGCGCATGCGCAAATCCCGGTACAAGGTCGGCAATGCACATCTCCTACTGCGACCTGACAGAAAAGTTGTGAGTTGTGATGGGAGAATCGTGGCCATTGTTTTGAATGGACAATCTTCTCTCACCTTCACACAGTCCATCACAAACTCTACTCTTTCCTTCTAGGTCTCTCTCTCCATTTCTGGGGACAGGCTAACAAAATTCACTATAGGTGCATTGGCTCCCACACTGTCAACACTGTCACATATGTTCTGACTATGCATCTTTTATCCTCATGCTTCCAGAATACCCTTCTTCATTCTCAACTGAGGATTCCCCACCCCACCACGTCTCAATGCTTTTGACCTTCCTATTCTCTACACTCAGTAATCCGCTGCTCTCTTACAGCATGACAGGTTTTCTCTTGCTCTTACCATCCACTTCACTAACCTTTGTATTCAATGGATCAATTGCTGCCATTTCCATTACTCTCCATATGATGTCACCACTAAACACATCATCTCCTCTCTCAGCATTCCACATCACCCAAGTCCAATTCTCCACCACAGTCAACACATCTAGTTCTTCTCAAAAAATTCTCTCATGCAAGTATAGGAAATACAACATCTGCCCATTTACTACCACCTTTCCTACACTGTCCGAGGCCTTAAACATTGCTTCAAGATGAAACAATTTTTTTATACTTCTTTCAATTTAGTATACTGAATTCACTTCTCATGTTGGGGTTTCCTCTATACTACGAAGACAAATGAAGATTAGTTGATTATTTTAAAGAACATCTCCATTCAGTCCACAAGCTGGATCCTGAGCTACCAGTTGCCTGCCATTTCAATTTTCCACATTCCTCCCACTCTTGCCTTTCTGCTCTTCGCTGCCTGCAATATTTTAACGAAGCCCAGAGCAAGCTTGAGGTACAATCCCTCATCTTTTGACTGGACACTTCACAACCTTCCTGACTCATTGGCAAATTTGATAATCTTAGAACACAACCTCTGTACCTATTTGTTCCCTTTTCCTGCTAGGTTTTGTCTTTTTTCTTCCACTTGTTCCTCATCTTTTTTATTTTGTTTTCTCTCAAAAGACAGCCAATCATTTTTCTATGATCCACATCTCTGGTCACACTATTTATTGCTTTACTTTCCCAATACCACTCTATCTGGCCTTGCACCATCAATTCTTTCATTTACACCCTCCTTCCTTCTATTCCATCATAGACTTCTCATTTTGCTCTCTTTCCCACCCACACCCCCACTTCTATTTGCTAAAAATGTATTAAATCTCTAATGTTTCTCAATTCTAAAGGAAGTATTTTGAATGGAAATGTTAATCTGTTTCTCTCCCCAGAAATGCTACCAAAATTGTTGACTATTTCCATAAGTTATTATTTAAATAAATTACCGTGTTTGTTATTATACCACAAATACTAAATCTAACCAATCCAGATTTATTTCAAGGCAAATGCACTTATTAGCTTTATTTAAGCTTGGTTCCAAGATATTGTAGTTCATGGTAGTTTGCCTAACCAACTATTACCTCTTGATATTGATGTAGTACTTGTTCATAGTTCTGCTTTATTATCTCAATGATCAACCCTGGAAAAAAAAAAGAAACATAATTTACATGCAGAATCAGACTGTTCTGCTTGAAAAAGATTCCTGTAATCAATGTCATTAGTTTCAAAAGCATTATCCTTACTCTATATAGGAGAGCAGGTACTAAGATATTGGATGCAAGAGCACAGTTATAATAGCTAGCATGCCAGCACAAACATTTTCAATCAGTAAGCATTTGGCATTTTTAGAAAACTGTTGTTCTAATTTTTCTCTTGATAGGTAGGTCATACTATAATATTATACTGGTATGTGCAAGGATATATATGAAAATGAAATCAGTGCAAGAACTACCTCTTAGATATGCTGTAATGTGCATCACTATTTCAAGGATCACACATTTGGATCAGTCTGGAAAATCCTAGTGTAGCACTCACCCAGAAATATATAGAACTATAAAATGATTAATGTAGAAAGGCACACAGTCCTTCATGTCAATGCTCACTCTCTGCCACAGCAACTTAGCAAGTCCTATGTCCTTCCCCAGAGCACTGCAATTATCTTTTTAGATGCTTACTTAATTCCCTTTCAAAGGCTACAATTAAAATCTTTCCACACCACACTCCCAACCAGTCCATTCCACTTCCGAATCAATCACTTAAAAATAAATGCCACAGAGCACTGGTGGTTCTTTTGCCATTCACCTTGAATTAGTATCCTCTGCAAATGGGGACAGTATCTTTCTATCAACTCTGTCTCGAACCCTCATGATTTTAAACACCTTGATCAAATTTCCTTTTTCTTCTTCTCCAATGAGAACAATCACAATTTCTCCAATCTAGCCATATGGCTGTAATCTGTATCGCTTCTCACAAACGTTTTCTGCAACCTCTGCAAGAGCAGGTCAGAGGTTGGGCATTCTATAATGAATAACTAATCATCTATCTCACTCTCCAATGCCTGCCTTTCACAAAAGGATGCACAAATATGATGGAATACTCACCACTTGTCTGGATGGGTACAGTTCCAACAATACTCAGGAACCATCTAAGTTAAAGCAGCTAACTTGATCAGCATCTCATCCATCAGTTTAAATATTCCCTCTCTCCATCTTTACAGTGTGGACCCAGGGCAAAATGCACTACAGCAATTTGTCAAAACTCTTTCCAAATCAATGACTTCTGCCACCTAGAAGGGCAAAGGCAGCAGATTCTTGAGAACACTACTGTCTCCAAGTTCCTTTCCAAGCCACTTATTATCCTGCTTAGAAGTGCATCACCATTCCTTCTTTGGTTGCTAGGTCAAGAACCTAAAATTGCCTAAGGTTCAAGATGCAGCTCACCATTACCTTGTCGAGGACAATTAGGTATGGGAAACAAATACTTGCATGTGACACTCTCAACCCATGAATGAATAATAAAAAAAGTTGATAGGGACAGATAACAAATGCACAATTTATCAAAACCTGTGAAACCACAAGGCCTTCGTTGGGAGTAATGACTGGACTTTTCCAGCCCTTCATGCTAGCTGATCTTCTGGTCGCACCTTTTGAATGGTGATTTTCATGGCTCGCTGGTCCTGCGGGACTGGAAAATACCAGTCAGTGACCCTATCCCAAGGGCACATGATAGAATTAAACAAAAATCGTATATTAGAAAGCAAATAGTTTTTAAACAAAGAGTGGCTGGTGATTCAAATGTTCCAATTAAAAGTGCTTAATGTTTCACCACCTTCTTAAAAAATTGGGATAAAAAAAATAAAAGAATTAAAATAGCAGGAAGTCAGGCAAAGAGGCTCTGAATCACAGACCCACCACCAGGAAGTTTATCCATTACAGGCTGCTGGGCAAATCAACTGTCTGCTCCAAGGATTTGCATCATTGAAGGCACTATCAAGGTCATTTTGCCAGTAGTGACACAACTGAGGAGGCTGCCAGGTTAATCAATTCTCTCCCTTTGATGGCCATGGCAATGGGTGCTATGGATAGAGAAAACAGGCTCCAAAACCACAATGATAACTGCCTTGTTTGCCTGAAGTTTTTATTTTACTTATCTGGAGGTGGCTCAACGTGTTCCTATTTGCCTCAGTGTCTCTCCTTCTTGTTGGAACTGCTATTGAGGTTTCACAATAGCAAGCCCTTTGATTGGACCAATAGTCCTTAGTTGGATAGTGGATCTTTTTGAAATTAAATTCATGAGCTGGTCCCACTGCTGGCAAGTGAAAGCTCTGGACCAGCTTTTTGTCTAAATGTAGAAGTCCTGAAGTTTGTGGTAAAATTCAGTCCCATTAATTTCTCTTTGAGAGACCAATATTCTGAAAATATCTATCAGAGTGTGAAATGAGGAGAGGCTGAAAGAAAAAAAAGGAAAGAATGGTTTCATAGCAGTGGAAGGGATAAACAGAAGGTTAACAGATGAAGCCAATGACACAGCCAATATCCCAGTCACTAAAGTCTCCAACAGTTTAATAGTAAAATCCATGATGCTGCCATTTCACACAGAAGGAAAGTATCAAAATCTCTTTCACAAAGTAGATAATTGCGATAATGTAAGTTTATCTTAAGTCATGAATCTCATTCCAAGCAAAAATAGCCCACTCGTTTACAATCTTTGATTGCAATATGTCATTCAAAAGAGCAAGCTCACTTCAGCCCCTAAACTAGAAAGCACCTAGATTTCACAAATTATACAACATACAACTATTATCAGAATTTTATAACTGCCAAAACTTGGATAAACACTATGGATATTATACTTCACCTCACTGTCATTGCTGTGTTCTAAAACTTATAAAAGCTAGATAAGTAACTTGATAATCTTTGGGTTAGCCTCTTCTCTATTTCTCCCCTGAATTATTAACATATCTTATATTGCTAAGATATTTTATATGGTATTATATTTTAGTATTCTGGAGACATATATATGGCCTAGTAAGCCACTCAATTGTATGAGTGTTTCAACAAAGCAGCTCACCACCACCACAAGGGCAACTAGGAATGGGCAATAGATGCTGGCCAGCCAGCTATGCCAATGTCCCACAAATGGATTAAAAAAAGAAAGCTTAACTAAGAGCATATAGAAGGCCACCAGAGTCTGCTCCATACAATCAAATCACATTTGAGCACAGTGATTTCTAATGTTCCACCTCTCTGAAGCTACGTAGAGAAGCTACGTAGAGAAGCTACGTAGAGAAGCTACGTAGAGAAGCTACGTAGAGAAGCTACGTAGAGAAGCTACGTAGAGAAGCTACGTAGAGAAGCTACGTAGAGAAGCTACGTAGAGAAGCTACGTAGAGAAGCTACGTAGAGAAGCTACGTAGAGAAGCTACGTAGAGAAGCTACGTAGAGAAGCTACGTAGAGAAGCTACGTAGAGAAGCTACGTAGAGAAGCTACGTAGAGAAGCTACGTAGAGAAGCTACGTAGAGAAGCTACGTAGAGAAGCTACGTAGAGAAGCTACGTAGAGAAGCTACGTAGAGAAGCTACGTAGAGAAGCTACGTAGAGAAGCTACGTAGAGAAGCTACGTAGAGAAGCTACGTAGAGAAGCTACGTAGAGAAGCTACGTAGAGAAGCTACGTAGAGAAGCTACGTAGAGAAGCTACGTAGAGAAGCTACGTAGAGAAGCTACGTAGAGAAGCTACGTAGAGAAGCTACGTAGAGAAGCTACGTAGAGAAGCTACGTAGAGAAGCTACGTAGAGAACTACGTAGAGAAGCTACGAGAGAAGCTACGTAGAGAAGCTCGTAGAGAAGCTACGTAGAGAAGCTACGTAGAGAAGCTACGTAGAGAAGCTACGTAGAGAAGCTACGTAGAGAAGCTACGTAGAGAAGCTACGTAGAGAAGCTACGTAGAGAAGCTACGTAGAGAAGCTACGTAGAGAAGCTACGTAGAGAAGCTACGTAGAGAAGCTACGTAGAGAAGCTACGTAGAGAAGCTACGTAGAGAAGCTACGTAGAGAAGCTACGTAGAGAAGCTACGGAGAGAAGCTACGTAGAGAAGCTACGTAGAGAAGCTACGTAGAGAAGCTACGTAGAGAAGCTACGTAGAGAAGCTACGTAGAGAAGCTACGTAGAGAAGCTACGTAGAGAAGCTAGAAACTATATATATCATGAGAGAAGAAGTTGAGACAAGAAGCAATGTGAATCACATTAGGAAATATGGAGAGGTTAGCACATCAGAGATAAGGGAAAGCTGGTTGCTGCTTATACAGGGAGATAAGGGGGGCATTGAAGGCAATGGAAAACATTCCAGTCAACAAGTATGAGTAATATTGGAGAAGGAGTTAAACATTGTTCAGTGGCCAATGGGCCATATAAACATGATCTCCTGCCATAAATATATATTATAAACATGGAAAAGAGGAAAAAAGAATGTTCGGCACCCAAACAGGATATATGCAAAACAAAGTGGTATAACAGGGAAAGATCAATTGAATCCAAGAGACAGTTCCATAGCTGGCGCTGCTCCTTCGTGTGACCAAAATTCTAAAATACTACCCAGTGGCTCCCAGCAGTATCTCCCACAACAGCACTTCATTACAACTCACATCCCTCAGTAACAAAGAAGAAATTAACATTTCCAAAATCAGAATTGCAATTTGAAAATTAATCTTTTTAAAATGTTCCAGGCCCTACCAGACCTCCATAATTAAACATAATACTCAATTCTTTTTGTTACATTCACGTAACTGCCCTTAAAATTCATTTAAGACATGTCTTATATATTCATTTTATTTTAGTTCATATACTTAGGGAAACTATCTTGAAATAAATACCCACTATTTCATTTCAGTTAATTTATTGTGTGTATACTGCATCAAATGCTAACACTTAACTAATATATTTACCAAATCTATTCTATAGGACTTCAGTTTAAAGTGCCACTGAAGTTAAATTTCAACAAAAATTCCAATTTTAGTCAGGAAGGGTGTGGGGTGCGTGATAGTTGACAGTCACTATCCCTTTGAAACGGACCCCAACTTCAGGATGCACAGAAGCCCTGAAATAGTTCCTGCTAATCTGCGCAGTGCCCAGGCCTTTCAGAACCAATAATCATTGAAATCAGCAAGAACTCCTCTTTTCCTGCTCTCACATCATTATAGAATTACCCCATACAAGTTACAGCTTGTTAAATTAGTTATAACTGGGTTTTTAAACTAAGAAATGACTATTGCTAATCAGAACCTTCCCAAACATTGTTAGTTGCATCTGATTAATTAGCAGAACTTTTAATCTATTTTTTGAAAAGTTTTTCCAAGATATTTTATCGACCTTCACCCCACATGTACATACCAATTTTTAACTATTCTATGTAAAAATGGTTACAAGTAATGATATATTAGCTTTTCCTTTATGAAAAACATTTGATGTCATTAACTGCTTTCACATCCTGATGACATCACAACAACTCTTTTTTTTTATTCATTCACGGGCATCACTGGCTAGTTGTCGTTGTTCAGACAGCAGTTGAGAGTCAACCACAGTGCTGTGGTTCTGAAGTCAGATGTCAGCCAGCCAGGTAAGGATGACAGATTTCCTTCCCTAGAGGATATTAGTGAACCAAATGGGTTTTCCAATAACTGGCAATGGTTTCCTGGTCATCAGTAGATTCTTCATTCCAGATTATTTTATTGAATTCAAATTCCACCAACTACCCTGGCAGGATTCAGACCTAGGTTCTCAGAACATCAGCTAATTTTCTGGATTAGCAGTCTAACCATAATACCACTAGCCATTGCCTCCCTCTGTGCTGGGAATTCTCCAGTAAAGAATTCTACAATCAGTTATAATCTCACTGCAGGCTAATAGAATTAAATTTCTCACTACAGAGATCACTAAATCACTCAGCAAGACTTGCTTCAAGGTTTTGCTTCGGTGCGGACTGCACATTCCGAGCCATTAACTTTGATACACTGGATAATCTTCAATTCGTTAAAAGTATCTGTAATAACCTTCAGTCCTTTAATAGTGCTGATTGTCATTTCCAACATAAAGCTGCCACTTGTAACGATATTTAAGATTGCAAAATAAAAAATGCAACAACAAATAACATTTTTTCTTACGTACAAAGGCATTGACCCTTCTTCTTTCCTTTTTTTTTGCAAAAGACTCACTTAAAACTCACTTTGTGAATCTTTGACATTTTACAGAATTCTCATTATGAACTCTTCCAGAAAGAGATGAGATGATTTTAAAAGGGGTAGTAAGATAGCTAAGGAAGGTTAAATCCAGAATATTATTTTAAATAACATTACAAGCAGAGGACAAAGGGAAAGTCACATTTATAAGAAGTAAATTTAGCACTGATAAAGAAACTTTCCCTCAAAATGATTTGCATATGGATTCAGAGTAGAAAAAAATGAAATCATTTAAGAACAAGTCTCTGAAGGTGTCCTCACAGGTGGAGAAGGTGATAAAGAAGGCGTATAGTATGTTAGCTTTCATAGAAAAGGGTATAGAATACAAGAGTAGGAGTTTGATGATGCAGTTGTATAGAACGTTGGTTAGGCCTCACTTGGAATACTGTGTCCAGTTCTGGTCGCCGTCCTATCGGAAGGATGTGGAGTCCTTGGAGAGAGTTCAGAGGAGGTTTACCAGGATGCTGCCTGGTATGGAAGGACTGTCTTATGAGGAATGATTAAATAGACTTGGGTTGTTTTCCCTTGAAAGACGTCGGCTTAGAGGGGATCTCATAGAGGTGTATAAGATTATAAGGGGTATAGATAGAGTAAATGGAGGTAAACTTTTTCCACCTTCAGAAATGGATAGGACAAGGGGTCATGGCCTTAGGGTGAGGGGGGCTATGTATAAGACGAATATTAGAGGGCAGTTTTTCACACAAAGGGTAGTGGGGGTGTGGAATGCACTGCCGATTAAGGTGGTGGGAGCAGGCACGCTGGGGCTGTTTAAGGGTCTCTTGGACAGCCACATGAGCGGTATGCAGATAGAGGGATATAGTAGGACTGTTTAACTATGGCTTTTTTTTTCCCCACAGGTAATTCGGTCCATACTTGACCAACAATGAGCATGCATTCGGCAGGTGGTGCGAGGACAGCTCTTGGATGTTGATTCATGGGTTGCCTGGTGCTTCATGTCGTAAATGATTGCTTTATCTGGACCATCTGAAGGGCACCATGACAGCTCAGTGACTATCGCTGTAGCTGTGCAGACACTTGGAATTGGGCCGGTGTCTGCGTGAGTTTGCGCGTTCTCCCCGTGGTTGCGTGGGTTTTCTCCGGGCGCTCTGGTTTCCTCCCACAACCCAAAAATTCGCTCTTAGGCTGATTGGGAAACAAATTGTCCCTATAGTGAGAGTCTTCCATATTAGGAATAACCTAAATTTATATTACGATAATGGAATTGCTACTATATAGTTATGATAGCGCCCGAAGGGCCTGTTTCCCATGCTGTGTTGCTCTAAAAAAAAAAAAAACCCTTCTGAAAGCTGCAATGAGGCATTTTAGAATATTTCTGGCTGGGCCTACCATCATCCATAATTGGCATAATTTAAGCCCAGATATGCAGTAGAAAGCTATTCATGTTGAATCTGATTACAGGTTCTAGCGAAAGAAAGAGCAGCTAGCATCCTCTCTCATTTTAACTTAGTACTTAAGACACAAAAGCTTATCTTCCTGTCACTTAAGACCAAGGTTCCATAAAATCACCACAGCACAGGAGGCTATTCAGCCCATTGTGACCATGCCAGATTTCTGTAAGAGCAATTCACCTAATCCCATTCACCCCACCTGCTCCTGCATCTCCTTTAAAATGGAATCTCTTATTTTATACTATATTTCCTTCTACCAAAACAACTCACTCCATTGCATTCAATTTCAATTGCCATGCCTCCATCCATATCATCAGTGTACATTTCTTCTCCAAATCTGTTGTATCACCCTATAGTTCACAATATATCCTAATTTTGTGCCATCTCCAAATTTTGAAGCTGTACCCGGCAGAACCACGTTGAGCTCATTAACATAGATCAAGAAAAAGCAGACTCCCTAGTACTGACCGCTAAAAGACCCACTGTACATTTTAAATGACTATACTCCACTATTCTGTTTCCTGTCACTCAGCCAACATTGCATCAATGATCTTCATCTTTGCCAGAAAGCGTGGTGTTTTATTAAACAAGTTTTGGAACTCATGTACACCGGATGAACTACATTACCCTCAAACTACTCAACTAAGAGTTTTGCCCTTAACAATCTGTGCTGACTTTCCTTAATGAATTCACATTTGTCAAGTGACTGTTAATTTTGTCCTAAAGACTTGATTACAAAAGCTTTCACACCACTGAGATTAAAGTGACTGGCCTATGTTTGCTCAGCTTATCCTTACACCCTGTTAGCATCAATATTTCATGGCCTGAATTACCATCTTTGTCCAAAATTAGAAAGATGCCAAATTTCATTGCCCTGATCTGGAAGCAGCTGCTCTGGTTTGGCTGGCAATTAAAACTCTGTCTTCCTGCCAAGCTTATTGACTCAAAACCTTAGATGTTAAGGAGTCAGAATCAAGTATTCCGTATTAGTTAGGAATGCTAAGATAAATTGGATAGGCACCAAAAATAGTCATAGGGACACAAAGTAGGCAGCATGCCAATGCTGCTAGAGGCCCAAAGCCATGAGAGGCTAGCACAAGTTAAAGGCAAGATGTATTGTAGCTGGATCAGGTTGTCAAAGTCTTTGTATAAATCATTCTGATGTGAATCAAGACTGCATAAAGGCAGAACATAGGAAAGTGTGTGCACCAATGTTCTCAGACATCACACTGGAAATCTTGACAAAGGAGGCGAAAGGAGCTGCTGCATCCAAAGGATGCTAGGAGGCTCTCCAAGGAAATGTTCACAAAGCAGTGGGCTGCGTGGCTGTCAATGCTCACAGTTGAGCCGCAAGCGAAGATCCATGAATTACCTTCAAATAGCATGTGCCAATTTCATTATGAGCCTCCAACACCACTCATGAGCCACACCATCACTCACTACTAACAACCTGCATTGGGATTCTTATCTCACATTCATAGTTGCATTCTCACACAATTAGCACTGCTTTAAGTGTCATACGCACAGCTCAGTAAGAATTTAGCAACACCAATTTATAATCCAACCGATTTATTTGATAGTAAAAAAGCGAGCTTTCAACACTCTGTGTCTTCCTCAGGCAAATGCAATGTTCTGGTCTGCAATAGCACACATCAGCACAGACAGTCAGAGATTGCTGATTAGAATGCGAATCCTTACATCTACCCTGCTATTGAAGTGTTAAAGTGGCGAACAATGTGTGTGAAGGGAATCCTGAGCATTGTTGGAGAATTGTGTGTTTTCTCCAGACAGCACAGTAAGTGAGGTTTTTTGCTAACCCAGGCAAGTTATGGGGGTTACAGATATTGTGTCATGAAGCCAAGATCCCTGTTAAGACCGTCCTCATATGTGCGGAGCTTGGCTATCAGTCTCTGCTCAGCGACTCTGCGCTGTCGTGTATCACAAAAGCCCCCTTGAAGAACATTTACCCGCAGGTCGGAGGCCGAATGCCCATGACTGCTGAAGTGTTCGCCCACAGGAAGGGAACTGTTTTGCCTGGTGATTAATGAGCGATGCTCATTCATCCGCTGTTGTAGTGTCTGCATGGCCTCCCCAATATACCATGCTTCGGGACATCCTTTCTTGCAACATATTAGGTAGACAACGTTGGCCGAGTTGCAAGTGTATGTACCGTGTACCTGGTGAATGGTATCCTCACGTTTGATGATGTCGTCCATGTCTATGATCTGGCATGTCTTGCAGAGGTTGCTGTGGCAGGGTTGTGTGGTATTGTGGTCACTGTTCTCCTGAAGGTTGGGTAGTTTGCTGCGAACAATTATCTGTTTGAGGTTGTGCGGTTGTCTGAAAGCAAGAAGTGGGGGGGTGGGGATGGCCCTAGTGAGATGTTCATCGTCATCAATGATATGTTGAAGATTCCGGAGAAGATGTCGTAGCTTCTCCGCTCCGGGAAAGTACTGGACAACAAAGGGTACTCTGTCCACCGTGTCCCGTGTTCGTCTTCTGAGGAGGTCAGTGCGGTTTATCGTTGTGGCACGTCGGAACTGTCGATCGATGAGTCTACGGAGGGCTTGTCCATAGGGAATGGCTTCTTTAACGTGTCTAGGGTGGAAGCTGGAGAAGTGGAGCATTGTGAGGTTGTCTGTCGATTTGCGGTACAGTGAGGTGCTGAGGTGACCATCCTTGATGGAGATGCGTGTGTCCAAGAATGCAACTGATTCTGGAGAATAGTCCATGGTGAGTCTGATGGTGGGATGGAACTTGTTGATATCATCATACAGTTTTTCAATGATTGTTCACCATGAGTCCAAAGGAAAAAGATGTCATCAATGTATCTAGTATATAACCTTGGTTGGAGATCTCGTGTGGTGAAGAAGTCTTGTTCGAACCTGTGCATGAAGATGTTGACATACTGAGGTGCGAATTTGGTCCCCATGGCTGTTCCATGTGTCTGGATGAAAAGCCGATTGTTAAAGGTGAAGACATTGTGGTCCAAGATGAAGCGGATGAGTTGTAAAATTGCATCTGGAAACTGGCAGTTGTTGGCATTGAGTACTGAGGCAGTTGCAGCAATACCATCGTCGTGGGGAATGTTGGTGTAGAGCGCCGAGACATCCATTGTGACAAGGAGTGTCCCTGGTTCAACTGCTCCATGTGTGCTGAGTTTCTGTAGGCAGTCCGTAGTGTCAAGACAAAAGCTGGGGGTTCTTTGTACGATGGGTTTCAGGATGCCCTCGATATAGCCGGAGAGGTTCTCACACAGGGTCCCATTGCCCGATACGATGGGACGGCCAGGTATGTTTGCCACGTGTATCTTTGGGAGGCAGTAGAGATCTCCAATGCAGGGAGTACGTGGAATGAGAGCCCGGAGGGTGTTCTGAAGGTCTGGATCAAAGGTTTTGATCAGAGTGTTGAGTTGACGAGTGTGTTCTTTGGTTGGATCTGCTGGTAACTGTCTGTAGTGTTTCTCATTGTTTAGTTGTCGGTACACTTCTTCACAGTAGTCCGTTCTGTTCAGTATGACGGTGGCACCTCCTTTGTCATCAAACCAGCAGACAATGTTGCGGTTGGTCTTGAGAGCACGGATGGCCTTGCGTTGCACTTGGGTGATGTTCGGGACTGCCTTGTAAGTGCGGTTGATAAATCTGGTGTTCACGCACCTCCTGATGGCTTGGGCATACATGTCCAGTCGGGGGCAGCGGCCTTCCGGAGGAGCCCAATTGAATTCATTCCTCTTCGGTTGCTGCACTGCGGATCCCTCTGTCGGCTGTTCTGGTTCATTAGCTGTCTCATTGAGTCCACTATTGGCCTCTTGGGGTTTGTGGAAGAACTCAAGCAGCCTCATTCGCCTGATGAATTCCTCTGTATCTGCTGCGAGACTGATGGGGTCCATTTTGGTGGTGGGACAGAAATTGAGCCCTCGGCTGAGAACTTCGATTTCCTCTGATTGAAGTGTGTAGTCCGACAAGTTAACAATGGACCTCCCTGCAGTAGTGTTGTTTTCTACTGTGGTGCCAAGAGAGGCTTGGTTGTTGCTGGTGGCGATGCCGAGTTTTTCAAGTTTCCTGTTCTTGGTGTGCACGTAAATGGTGTAGTCTCTTTGTCTCATCTGCTTGGCAAAGTTTCGCAACTGATCTGCGTCCTGAGTGCAAGTTGAGAATATGTATTCCATTTTACTTTCCAGGGTGTGGCGTTTGCTATAGAGCTGGTGTATGATGTGATTGAGGAGTGTGAGAGAGGTGCGACGGCAAAGCCTCTCAGCATAGTCTGTGTTATAAGTTGACCTGAGTGGGTTCGTGATCTGTAGTCCCTTTGGTATCCTGTCTGCCTTCTTGCATCTCTGTAGAAACTTGATGTCTGTGTCGATATGTGCAATCCTCTTGGAGATCCTCTCCACTTGGATCCGGCAGTATGCGGTGTCGATATACAACTGTATGATGATATCAACAAGTTCCATCCCACCATCAGACTCACCATGGACTATTCTCCAGAATCAGTTGCATTCTTGGACACACGCATCCTCCATCAAGGACGGTCACCTCAGCACCTCACTGTACCGCAAACCGACAGACAACCTCACAATGCTCCACTTCTCCAGCTTCCACCCTAGACACGTTAAAGAAGCCATTCCCTATGGACAAGCCCTCCGTAGACTCATCGATCGACAGTTCCGACGTGCCACAACGATAAACCGCACTGACCTCCTCAGAAGACGAACACGGGACACGGTGGACAGAGTACCCTTTGTTGTCCAGTACTTCCCCGGAGCGGAGAAGCTACGACATCTTCTCCGGAGTCTTCAACATATCATTGATGACGATGAACATCTCGCTAGGGCCATCCCCACCCCCCCACTTCTTGCTTTCAGACAACCGCACAACCTCAAACAGATCATTGTTCGCAGCAAACTACCCAACCTTCAGGAGAACAGTGACCACAATACCACACAACCCTGCCACAACAACCTCTGCAAGACATGCCAGATCATAGACATGGATGACATCATCAAACGTGAGGATACCATTCACCAGGTACACGGTACATACTCTTGCAACTCGGCCAACGTTGTCTACCTAATACGTTGCAAGAAAGGATGTCCCGAAGCATGGTATATTGGGGAGACCATGCAGACACTACGACAGCGGATGAATGAGCATCGCTCAACAATCACCAGGCAAAACAGTTCCCTTCCTGTGGGCGAACACTTCAGCAGTCATGGGCATTCGGCCTCCGACCTGCGGGTAAATGTTCTTCAAGGGGGCTTTCGTGATACACGACAGCGCAGAGTCGCTGAGCAGAGACTGATAGCCAAGCTCCGCACACATGAGGACGGTCTTAACAGGGATCTTGGCTTCATGACACACTATCTGTAACCCCCGTAACTTGCCTGGGTTAGCAAAAAACCTCACTTACTGTGCTGTCTGGAGAAAATACACAATTCTCCAACAATGCTCAGGATTCCCTTCACACACATTGTTGGCCACTTTAACACTTCAATAGCAGGTTAGATGTAAGGATTCGCATTCTAATCAGCAATCTCTGACTGTCTGTGCTGACGTGTGCTATTGCAGACCAGAACACTGCATTTGCCTGAGGAAGACACAGAGTGTTGAAAGCTCACTTTTTTACTATCAAATAAATCGGTTGGATTATAAATTGGTGTTGCTAAATTCTTACTGAGTTCTTACCACCCCAATCCAACGCCGGCATCTGTATATCATGAATACTCACAGCTTGCATACACTACCTGTTTAAACCATGACAGTAGCCATGTCATGTAAGAATAAAGTATCATATTTAGCTTCCTTTTGAAGGGCAAGGAGGGACTCAACCATCAGGAGACAGGCACACCCGAGTGTCCTTAACTTCATAGAAGAGGCTGTAATTCCCATCATTTGAGCAGCCAAAGAGGCAGCCATGGCCAATGCAGGGCTGAAGCCCAGTATGATGATATTCTCAAACCTAATCATCTTCCTCACATTCCATTTTCCTTACTACAACCTCTTCTGATTTATAAGCTGCAGATGTGAAGGTGAACCTCCTGCATTCACATTCCCTCACCAGAACTTATTTGTGTTCTTTACTTTTCAAATACCTGAGAATTGTAACCTAGCACATAGATTCAGAAGAGCAACAAGACACTGATGTTGAAAAAGCATCATGTGGTTTGACACACTCAGCCACCAATTATTGACACTGCATTACTTGCATAGCAAAATGAAAATGTCTAATTTCATGATTTGTGTTTTAGGAGTAAAACCTTTAGGTCGGAATTGAGGTTTTAAACAAAAAGATAAATGGAAACACCTGGCTTGGAAAACTGGTAAACAACCCTCAAGCAAGTGAAGTCCAGCGAAGGGAGTTATGGCTCGAAAGGGAAGTTTAGCGTTACTGGGATGATGGTAAAAGCTATGCACACCTAGGATCATATTTGCTTGTTCAGATCTGGTTATCTCAAGACAGCTCAAAAAATACATTGACATTGGAGTGTAAGCAGAGAGGTTTCAATGATTTATGTAGGCTCCCCAGAGCAAAGTAGCAAAATGTAACTTATAAACATTGAGTTTCTTGATGGAACCCACGAGAAGGTAATTATTTCCATTGGAATTCTAAGCTACTCATGTAGGTTTATTGAAGCCAAAATATAATTAGTTTAAATCTGAGGTGTCTCAGGTGTTCTGTTACAATGGAGATCGGGTGCGCAGGCAGATATTCGCTTGTACGGGGTTTGTTTCTCTGTTATTGTCATAGAAACTATTGCTTCAGCTTGAAAGACTATGACAAGACAACAAGGCATTTGCCAGTAGCCAAAACAAGCAGCATATAACTATTATGAATCTAGGAGTGCTCCTGATTACACTCTAATTGAGTGGGGCCCACTTTCAGAATGAAAAGTCCAAGCACATGAGAATTAAAATTGTCAGATCTCTTTGCATGGTCAGTGGAAGAGATCAGCAGTGCAATTCTCACAAAAGGCATGCTCTGAAGTCCAAGTGCCAAACTCGGAAACTGAGAAGCATCAAGATAAATTCCTAAAAATTGCACCACATACTAGTTTAGGCTCAGGGCTGAAAGAACCCACAGGGAATTATAGGCCAGTTAGTTTAATGTCTGTAGTCGGAAAAATGCTTGAATCTGTGGTCAAAGCAGAAATAACGAGGCACCTGGATACAAACAGTTTGATCAAGCAGACACAGCACGAATTCGTTAAGGGGAAGTTGTGCTTGACGAATATATTGGAATTTTATGAGAAAGTAACTACTGCGGTAGATAGAGGGGAACTGGTGGATGCAGTGTTTTTGGATTTCCAAAAGACATTTGATAAGGTACCTCACAAAAGATTGCTGCAGAAGGTTAGGATGTAGGGAGTTGGGAGTAGGGTGTTAGACTGAACAAAGAGCAACACAGCACGAGAAACAGACCCTTCGGCCCAATGAGCACGCGCCGCTGTCCTAACGTCTTAATGACATATCCATGACTTTAGGCTATGCCTATTGTGGAAGATTCCCATATAGGGACAATTTGTTACCCAATCAGCCTAAGACCACATTTTGGGGATGTGGGAGGAAACCGGAGCACCCGGAGAAAACCTACGCAACCACAGGGAGAACACGCAAACTCCCGCAGACACAGGCCCAAATCTATGTGTCTGCACAGCAATAGCAATAGTAATAGTCTCTGAGCTGTCATGTTGCCCATCAGATGGTCCAGTTTAAGCATACACTAACAACTTGAAGCACTAGGCCACTCCTGAAGTAACATCCAAGAGCAGCCCTCGCACGACCTGCTGAATGCATGCACCTTGTTGGTCAACAAGGTGGACTGAATTGCCTGTGGAAACAAATAAGATATTTAGACAGTCCTGCTATATCCCTCTATCTGCAGACCGCTCATGTGGCTGTCCAAGAGACCCTTAAACAACCCTAGCGTGCCTGCTCCCACCACCTTATTCGGCAGTGCATTCCACACCCCCACTACCCTTTGTGTGAAAAACTGCCCTCTAATATTCGTCTTATACATAGCCCCCCTCACCTTAAGGCCATGACCCCTCGTTCTATCCATTTCTAATGGTAGAAAAAGCTTACCACCATTTACTCTATCTATACCCCTCATAATCTTATATACGTCTAATAGATCCCCTCTCAGCCGACGTCTTTCAAGGGAAAACAACCTCAGTGTATTCAATCTTTCATCGTAAGACAGCCCTTCCATACCAGCATCCTGGTAAATCTCCTCTGCACTGTCTCCAAGGCCTCCACATCTTTCCAGTAGTACGGCGACCAGAACCGGACGCAGTACTCCAAGTGAGGTCTAACCAACGTTCTATACACTTGCAACATCAGACTCCTACTCTTGTATTCTATACCCCTTCCTATGAAGGCTAACATACCATACGCTTTCTTTATCACATTCTCCACCTGTACTGACACCTTCAGAGACTTGTGAACCTGCACCCCCGGGTCTCTCTGCATCTCTATACTCCGGATAGTTTTATCTTTTATCCTATAACTTCCCTCTACATTTTTCCGGCCAAAATGCATCACCTCGCATTTATCCGGATTAAATTCCATTTGCCATCTATCTGCCCAATCTACCAGCCTATGTTCTGTTGTATTGCCTGGCACTGCTCCTCAGTACCCGCCAATCCAAGCATCTTAGTGTCATCAGCAAATTTGCTGATCACACCACCTACCCCCTCTTCCAAGTCATTTATATAAACCACAAATAGAAGAGGTCCTAGTACTGAGCCCTGTGGCACACCACTAGTGACAGACCTCCAGTTGGAAAAAGAGCCTTCCACTACTACCCACTGTCTCCTCCTCCCAAGCCAGTTCTCAACCCATCTACATACCTGGCCCTGTATCCCATGCGCCTTAACCTTTTCTATCAGCCTACCATGAGGAACCTTGTCAAACGCCTTACTGAAATCCATGTAGACGACATCAACGGCTTGTCCTTCATCAACCGTTTTTGTCACCTCTTCAAAAAATTCCACTAGATTCGTAAGGCACGACCTCCCCTTAACGAAGCCATGCTGCGTATCCCTGATCAGATCGCAGCGCTCCAGATGCTCATACATCCTGTCCCTGAGGATCCTCTCCATTAGCTTACCTATAACTGAAGTCAAGCTCACCGGCCTATAGTTCCCTGGGTTATCCCTCTGACCCTTTTTAAACAACGGTACTACATTTGCTATCCTCCAGTCCTCTGGGACCTCACCTGTGTCCAAAGAAGAGACAAAGATTTGCGTCAGAGGCCCAGCAAGGTCATCTCTCACCTCCCTTAGCAGCCTGGGGTAAATGCCATCAGGCCCCGGAGCTTTATAAGGCTTTATGCTGCCTAAAAGCCCCAACACCTCTTCCCTCGTAATGATTATTTCCTTTAACGGGTCCTCAAATTTCTCAAAGCCGGCACCAGACATCAGGCCCCTCTCCCGCGGGAATACCGACGCAAAGTATTCATTCAGGATCTCCCCCATTCCCTCAGGCTCGAAGCATAGTTTCCCTCCTCTGTTCCTGACAGGTCCAATCTTCCCTCTAACCATCCTTTTGCTCCTTACATAGGAGTAAAATGCCTTAGGATTTTCCTTAATCCTACCTGCCAAAGCCATCTCGTGGCCCCTTTTTGCCTTTCTGACACCCCTTTTAAGATCCCGTCTACACTCTCTATATTCTTCCAGCGCTGTCTCTGTCCCCAGTTGCCTAGATCTAACGTATGCCTCCCGCTTCTTCCTGACCAAGTCCTCAATATCCCTAGTAACCCATGGTTCTCTAATCCTACCTTTCCCATCCTTCCTCCTTACCGGCACGTGTCTTTCCTGCAAAGATTTTAGTTTTCCCTTGAAAGACTCCCACATGCACAGCGTCGACCTACCCTCGAACAGCTTATCCCAGTCAGTATCCTTAAGATCCTGCCTAATCTGGCTGTATCTAGTCCTCCCCCAGTTTAACACCCTCTGCTTAAGGCAGGCTTCATAGGTAGAGTGGATAGAGGTTTAGTTATCTAATAGGAAGCAGTGAGTAGGTATTAATGAGTACTATTCTGATTGGCAGCTGGTGACTTGTGGAGTGTCCCAGGGATCAGTACTAGGGCCTCAACTATTTACCATTTACAAAGATGATCTGGAGGAAGAGGCAGAGTGCAGGGTGATGAAATTTGCTGATGACACGAAGATGAGTGGAAAAGCAAATTGCATGGAGGGTGTGGAAAGCCCTGCAGAGGGATCTGGATAGGTTGAGTGAGTGGGCAAGGACCTGGCAGATGGAGTATAATGTTAGCAAGTGAGAGGTTATCCACTTTGGTAGGAACAACGGTAGGAAAGATTACTATTTAAATGGCAAAAAGCTGCAGCATGCGACGGTGCAGAGGGACCTGGGGGTCCTTGTGCACGAATCGCAAAAACACAGTTTGCAGGTGCAGCAGGTGATTAAGAAGGCGAATACAATGTTGGCCTTTATAGCTAGGGGGATAGAATATAAAAGTAGGGAGGTACCTTTGCAGCTGTATAGGGTATTGGTGAGGCCACAGCTGGAGTACTGTGTGCAGTTTTGGTCACTGCATTCGAGGAAGGATATATTGGCCTTGAAGGGCATGCAGAGAAGGTTTACTAGGCTGATACCAGAGATGAGAGTATTGGATTATGAGGAGAGACTGAATAGACTAGGTTTGTACTCTTGGGAGTTCAGGAGGCTGAGAGGGGATCGTATAGAAACGTACAAGATAACGAAGGGGATGGATAGGATAGAGGTTGAGAGACTCTTCCTGCTTAGCAAAGATAGCAGCCTCAAGATTGGGTTGGGGGGGAGGGGGGGCGGGGGGGTGTTCAGATCAGAGTTGAGGAGGAATTTCTTCAGGCAAAGGGTGGTAAATCTTTGGAATTCTCTGCCTGATGAAGTGGTGGAGGCTTCCTCGCTGAATATGTTCAAGTCAAGAGTGGATAGGTTTTTGATTGACAAGGGAATTAAGGGTTATGGGGAGAGAGCAGGAAAGCAGTACTGAACCAGTACATATCAACCATGATCTTATTGAATGGCAGGGCAGGCTTGAGGGGCTGGATGGCCTACTCCTGTTCCTATTTCTTATGTTCTTGTTCTTATGTTATGTTATGTTCATGATCCTGTAACATACAGAAAAACCCCTGGGTAGAAATAAAAAATATACCAGCAAGTATTCTGTTGAGATTTTTGGGCTTTAAACATAAGGGTTTATTAAATTGACTCAGAACATAGAACAGTAAAGCAGAGGAACAGGCCCTTCAGCCCACAAATGTTGTGCCAAATATGACGCTAAATTAAACTAATCTCTTCTGCCTGCCCTTGGTCCAATCGAGAATGTTAACTAGTTCTCTCTCCTTGGTAAATACCAAAACCAGATAATTTTTTGATATTTCTATCACCTCATGGTAGCACAGTGGTTAATACTACTGCCTCATAGCACCAAGGCTCAATTCCTGGCCTAGGTCACCATTCATGTAGAGCCTACACACTCTCCCTGTGTCTGCGTGGGTTTCCTCCGGGTTCCCCAGTCTCCTCCCCACAGTCTGAAAGTTGCGCTGGTTAAGTGCATCAATCTGAACAGTGACTGCAGTGTGGCGATTGGGAAAATTTCACAGTAACTTAATTGCAGTGTTAACATAAGTCTTACTTGTGACTAATAAATAAACTTAACTTTAACATTGTGATTTTATTCTGTCTGCTATTTAATGGTCCCATTCCCATCACAGCCATTTTTGAACCTGTAAAATATTTGACCATTTTGCTCTATGTCCCTTGATAATCTAACCTCAAATCTTCTTAGCATCCTCATTTTTTTCTTTTACTTCTCTCTCAAATTGTTCACATCCTGAGTTAATAACTAACTTAAGGGTTTTCTGGTGCCACCTCAAAACTCCAGCTCAATAACTGAACTGCCTTTCTTTGAAATGTAGACACTTGCAGCATTTGTCTGGGATCTTGGTTCTTTTCAATTATTGCAGCTGTGGCACACCACCTGTACTGCCACACAAGTAATCTTGTTTTATTTATTACATTTATTGATTTAGTCAACTTAGCATTTACTTTTTGTTTTAAGCTAATTAATATCTAAATTATAGCCAGATTAACTTAAATTTTTACCTGTAGGGATATCCTCACTGCTATAATTGTGATTTTTCTCATATATTACTGTTGGCTTCACTCTTATGAGCTCTTAAATTCTGTTCTTTACCTAAAGAACTCAATTTTATAAAAGGTAGATAAATAACAAATTAAACATTTGGGTGAAAGCCCTTGGCTTCTACTGCTCCTCGCAGTCTGATGGAGTTTCCTCTCTTTGTCTGGTATTAGTTGCTGTTCATTTTCCAAGCTATCAGGTGAATCCCTGCTGTGTCAGTCAGTAATGGCATTTTCTTTCTGTCGCAATGTTTGCAATCAAACATTTGCCGACCTAGTCTTAGTGTGTCCATGTTCAATACTACTTTAAACAGAAGAGCACGGTTATCAGATCAAGTGCAAGGCATAGAACCATGCTACTCGTCAAAAATAGACAGACAAAAGCATGCATTTAGTTCATCCAGAGGCAAGTACAAACTATTGAGATGCTCACTATTAACTGAAAAGTAAATCACTGCAATGCCATACCATGGTCAGTGTTAACAAATGCAATCAGAACAAGCATTAAAAACTTGGATTCATCTGATTGACAGTTGCTGTTTAATGGCATAATACTATCTTCATATCAACACTTACAAATATGGTAAAATGTTGCGACCACTCACCATTTTAATACATGATACATAGATCTGGATGTATCTGCATTTATCTTATTGATATTGAAGTAGAATGGAAATACCAAACAAAATTTCAGCTAGGAAAACACCAGATAAGGTGAGAGGGAGGTAATGCAAAAGTTTAGTTAGACTAATTGACCCCAAATTTCTGAGTCTGAAGTAGTAAAACAGATCAAAGTAAGGACAGATCTTTCCCAGTCTAATTATGAAACCATTCAGAAGCAACACAATCAATACTGAAGTGTTTTTGTTGCAAAACACAATTAATTTAAACACAAAGTCAGTAGCCATCATTTGACACTCAAGTAACAAAATGCCATGTAATTTTTTTTTTAATTACATCACAATTATGGGCATTAATTATGATTGTCACCTTTCAGGAACAGATGTGTATCCATAAAGTGGTCCAGAACAGTAATTTGCACAGAGTCAGGACCAAATACACAGTTGACATATCAGGTCAAAAGAAAAATTACAAGTACATATGAAACATACTTTGCAGAATACTAATGATGGCAGAAATTAAAGCAATGAAACTATGCTGTTAATTCCTTTTAAGACCAATTATTCTTTGTTTTTCTATTTTAACTATGTTGTGATACATCTCGCTACAACACAGTATTTTAAAGTGCTAATATAAGCCTTGATCATTATTCTATTAATGCATGCTCCTGATCTCACAGTACCTTGCCCTAGTGTATTACCAAAGTTAAATGTGTCCCAAAAGAGAAAGTAGTACTGGAATTACCCAGAGTGACATTAACTGATCCAGTTTAATTTTTTTTAAAATTCCATTCATAAAGTTACAACACCAATACTCAAGAATGGACCAGACAAACAAATTCATCCTTCGCTTGCTCCAGAAACTAATTTAAATTCCAATAGAAACCAATTCAAGGTTCCCATTAGACATCCTAAAGCTTTCTTTAGATATTTTAAGAACAGAAAATTGGTTAGGGCAACATTAGGGCCAGTCAGAGACAGCAGTGGGAAGTTGTGCGTGGAGCCTGAAGAGATTGGAGAGGCACTGAACAAATATTTCTCTTCGGTATTCACGCAGGGAGATGTAAATATAGTTGTGGAGAACACTGGGATACAGGGTTGCAAACTGGAAAGTATTGAAGTAGATAAGGAGGATGTGCTAGATATTCTTGAGGGTATGAAGTTAGATAAGTCCCCTGGGCCGGACGGGATTTACCCTAGGATTCTCTGGGAGGTGAGAGAGGCGATTGCAGAGCCTCTGGCTCTAATCTTCAGGTCGTCGTTGGTTACGGGTATAGTGCCGGAAGACTGGAGGATAGCGAATGTGGTCCCATTGTTCAAGAAGGGGAAGAGAGACTTTCCGGGGAATTATAGGCTGGTGAGTCTTACGTCTGTTGTGGGCAAAGTATTGGAGAGAATTATTAGGGATAGGATTTATAGTTATTTAGAGAGAAACGAATCGATTGGGGATAGTCAGCATGGTTTTGTGAAGGGTAGGTCGTGCCTTACTAACCTTACTGCGTTTTTTGAAAAAGTGACCAAAGAGGTGGATGGGGGTAAGGCAGTTGATGTGGTATATACGGACTTTAGTAAGGCGTTCGATAAGGTGCCTCATGGAAGGCTTCTGCAGAAAATGCAGATGTATGGGATTGAGGGTGATTTAGCTAATTGGATTAGGAATTGGCTAGCTGATAGAAGACAAAGGGTGGTGGTTGATGGAAATTATTCATCGTGGAGTTCGGTTACAAGTGGTGTACCTCAGGGATCTGTTTTGGGGCCACGGCTGTTTGTAATTTTTATAAAAGATCTGGATGAGGGTACTGAAGGATGGATTAGTAAATTTGCGGATGACACCAAAGTCAGAGGAGTGGTAGATAGTGAAGAGGGGTGTTATAGTTTGCAGAGAGACTTGGACAAGTTGCAGAGCTGGGCCGAGAGGTGGCAAATGGAGTTTAGTGTGGAAAAGTGTGAGGTAATGCACTTTGGCAGGAATAATAAATGTGTAGAGTATAAGGCTAATGGTAGGATTCTTAATAGTGTTGATGAACAGAGGGATCTTGGTGTATTTGTGCATAGATCCCTGAAAGTAGGCAGTCAAGTCGATAAGGTTGTAAGAAGGCATATGGAGTCTTAGCTTTTATTGGTAGGGGGATTGAATTTCGGAGCCGCAACGTCATGTTGCAACTGTACAAAACTCTAGTGCGGCAGCACTTGGAGTATTGTGTGCAGTTCTGGTCCCCGCATTATAAGAAAGATGTGGAGGCATTGGAGAGGGTACAGAGGAGGTTACCAGGATGTTGCCTGGTATGGAGGGCAGGTCTTATGAAGAGAGGCTGAGGGATTTGAGGTTGTTTTTCGTTAGAAAGGAGGCGGCTAAGAGGGGACCTAATCGAAACATATAAGATGATTAGAGGTTTAGATAGGGTGGACAGTGATAGCCTTTTTCCTAGGATGGAGAAAGCTAGCACGAGGGGACAAAGCTTTAAATTAAGGGGTGGTAGTTATAGGACGGATGTCAGAGGTAGGTTCTTTATCCAGAGGGTGGTAAGGGTATGGAATGCCCTGCCTGCTGCAGTTGCAGATGCGCCAAGTTTGGTGGCATTTAAGATGTTAGTAGATAAGATTATGGATGAAAAGGGAATGGTTTAGGTTAGAGGGTCATTGCTTTTTCTTAATTGGTCGGCACAACATCGAAGGCCGAAGGGCCTGTTCTGCGCTGTAATGTTCTATGTTCTATTGCACCCATCTTGGGCTTTGTCTGACACTTGATCCTACCCAAAAGGCTAGGAAGTAATCCCATTTGCAGTTATTATCGAGACACTGGAATATTCCAAGCAAGTCAATTGTTCACTCTCTAAAACACTACATGTTGCAGAGCATATTTAAGACAATATGGCATCAAAAGTTGGAGTGAAATTAAAAACTCTTGAAAACCAAGATCCACATTAGAACAGACTGCAAATTATTGGTGCTAATTTAGTTATGCATACTTAAATGCACAAGCTGTGTTAATGAATATTCAGAAACGTTGCTATTCTGTGTTAACCAATTGGCCCAAATTCAAAAAAAACCAAGTTCACCAACAGTAAGAAGCAAATCAGATAACAAATTCCCATTCTGCATAAGCACAATTAAATGCAGAAATCAATGGTGTGCTGTCAGTGTTCTGTCACAAGTCTCAGCATTTAAAAGCATGAAACTGGGAAGCATGGATGACTAATGTGGCATAACCATTATGTTACTAATGTATGGACCAAAGGTCTGGACAAACAGTAGAGATGCAAGATCAGATGTCACTACAACAGTTATCAGGAAATAGAGATGAATTAAATAATCTATATTATATTTGTGGGTATTAGAAATAAGGTATTGCTTTAACTTTTTTGTGGTTCTGTATTTGAAAGGGTTAATGACTTCAATTTGGTTTAGAGGTATGTATGGTAACCAGAGTTTACAACATGAAAACAAGCTGTGTTTAAGAGAAAAATAGGCTGTTGCTTAGCAACCAAGGGGCACCAGAGATTAGAAATAACTTGACTTAGTTTTGAGCTGGACTCAGACATTAATTTAGGAGCACAAGACCAGATTGCTGCAAAATAAATAAAACAAAACAGGCTTCCCGAGAGTGCAAAACAAAGTCTAGAAATCAGGGAATTGGGACAAAAAGTACATCTTAGAAAGTCAGTTAATTTAAAGAATGATGAAAGTAGTTACACACACACACAAACACACTTTTCCACAGGTAGTCAGTATTTCTGGGGGGGGGGAATGCAGTTCAAATGCTGAGAGAGATAAATAATAAATAGTTAATGGGAGGAATTATGTTTATAGCACAGAAACAACTTTTAGTTCTTGTTAGAATTTGTTTAAAAGGCAGAAGTCTGCAAGCTGCTCTGAAATTCAAAATCATGCTCTATGGCTTCAAAACTGTTTACATCCCTTCCAGCAAGTATATTTATCATTGTTAACTGTATCTAAAGTGGAATTTTAAGTCTGTAAGAAAATGCTGCTTATTTTGAATTGAACTAGTAATGTGTTAGAAATTAAAGTCGTTTCCTTTCTTTTTTTTAAGCTATTGTTCAACTGTTAAGTGTTAACCAGTTTCATTTTGTTAGTGTTATACAGTAATTGTGTTCTTAAATAAAGTTTGTTTTACGAATAAAGGATTCTTAATTTGTCAGTGGAATTGCTGCTGGAGTGAAACATCCTATCCTCACTTATGCCAAAATAGAAAAAACTGCTAGTCTAATCTAGCTCCTTAACGTAATTTGGGATTCTGGTCCAGGGCTTTAACAAAACAAACAAGTAGTTAAACAAGGTCCATTGGGTAAAGTTAAAATAAAAAGCAGAGGAAGTGCTCAGAGTTAAAGAGAGCTGCAGAAACCATATTTAAAGTGAGACACGAGATAAATTAGAAGTTTGGTGACATCTTAATACAGGCCACAAAACAGTGGTTTTCAGTTGGCATGGCTGGATACCTGAGAGATTGTGTGAAAGCTTAAATGCATGTGGCAATCTAAGACAGAGGAATACTGAAAGGAAGAGAGACACCCTGGCAGCAGATCCTTGAAGGCATTTGGCAGAACATCCTGCGTGGGAGAAGACTTGAGGCACACCTTTCCAAGAGTGAAGTTTGGAATACTTTCATGGAAGTCAGATTTCAGTGCAAGGAGTTGGCAGTGTGGTAAGCATCTGGGGAAATGCGATGTGAAATCCACAAACAGCTGCCACAATTTAAGAGTGTGGTGTGTCAGACCACATCTGGCCTGTTGGTTTACATGGCCTAACACTTACTGAGAAGATATATTTTATAACTTGTGCTATCCTTAAAATCTGCATATACCTATGAATGTTTGATGAATTAAGGGAGCATTGCATTTTTCTTTGTTAAAAGGTTAATTGGTAGTCATGTGACTTCATCCACATCACTTTAAAAAGTTAGAATCTATTGCACTAGGCTTCCATTCTGGGTCCTGATTGTCTAGTAGTAACATTATCTGGGTTCATAACACTTAATAAATTGGAAATAAAAATTAACCTAGTTTACTAATATTTGTTAAGGAAAGAATTCTGCTTCTCAGACTCTCTGGCTTATAACGTAGCTCCAGATTCTCAGTAAACTGCCTTCTGAACTGGCTATCAAGCTATTTTGTATAAAACTGCTATAAAACAAAGATAAAACCGGACAGACGGCCCAGCATTGAATTAAGTACTAGTTGCAACAAAAACATTACGAACTAGACCCGTACTGCAAAGTTCTCCTCACAAACATTTGGCAATTTGTGCCAAAATTGGAAGAACTAACCTATTGTCTGATCAAACAAAACCCTGATATAGTCACTCAGATTCATATGTCTCAAGTTTCAGCAATTCTGGATACATCCTACCCCAGTGGCAGGATAGATTCACTAGAGGATGGTGGGACAGTGACACACAGTTGGGTGGATGCAGCCTTTGAAGTTCTCAATATTGGAGTCCTCCTGATCTCATTAAGTATAATGGCACTGGATCAAACATGGACAAATCCATGCTGATTACCACATTTAATGGATAACTGATGAACCAGTACTCCTCCATATTGAGCTTCATTTGGAAGAAGCATCAAGTCTAACAAGGTATGAAGAAACCCAGCCATACATATGGAGTTAAGATTAAAGCATTAATCCCTGCTTCATAGGAGAATCAAACATTAAAAGCAGAGTTCACCTGCTGAACAAAGGTTTAAAAATTTATAAACGTACCTGGGCATAATTATGCGCTCAAGGACACTAACATCCTGCAGCATAGGTAATGATGTACCATCTAACATAAGGCAGCCCTGAAAAAAAACACTGATTTCTACATCACCTCAGTAAAGCATTGCTAAATTGTAAGATACTAGAATCTAACAATGCAACAGTGTTAAGTATGACCCGAAAAGACTTGTCAGCTAAAATCATGGAGAGTGAATGCAGTGATCATTATTTATATTCCATCTGATTTGCTTGAAGGATATTGACAAAAACAAAGATTGCTGTCTAGGGTAGATTGGAAAGTATCTAAAACTGGGGGCTCAGATGGGGAGGAATTTGTAAATGGTGTACTCGAAGGTTCATTGGAGCAGTATGTGGCTAGCCCGACGAGAGAGGCGGCTATATTGGATTTAGTTCTGAGTAATGAGCCAGGGCAGGTGGTTGATGTTATATTAGGGGAACATATGGCTAACAGTGACCACAATTCTGTCTACTTTAGGATACAGATGGAAAAAGGATGCTTGTTGTCCTAGGGAGAGGGTGCTGAATTGGGGGAAGGCTAACTACAGTGGGATTAGGAAGGAACTTATGGAAATTGATTGGGAACGGCTATATGGATTTCAGTAAGGCGTTTGACAAAGTCCCTCATGGGAGGTTAGTTGAAAAGGTCAAGGCTAACGGAATACAAGGACAGGTAGCTGGATGGATAAGTAACTGGCGTGGTAATAGGAGAGAGAGTAATAGTGGAATGGTGTTTTTCTAGCTGGAGATCAGTCACTAGTGGTGTGCCGCAGGGCTTGATACTAGGACCTCTTCGACTTGGAAGAGGGAGTAAGTGGAGTACAGCTGCATCATGTTGCAACTGTACAAAACTCTAGTGCGGCCGCACTTGGAGTATTGTGTGCAGTTCTGGTCCCCACATTATAAGAAAGATGTGGAGGCATTGGAGAGGGTACAGAGGAGGTTTACCAGGATGTTGCCTGGTATGGAGGGCAGGTCCTATGAAGAGAGGTTGAAGGATTTGAGGTTGTTTTCGTTAGAAAGGAGGCGGCTAAGAGGGGATCTTATTGAAGCATATAAGATGATTAGAGGTTTAGATAGGGTGGACAGTGATAGCCTTTTTCCTAGGATGGAGAAAGCTAGCACGAGGGGACACAGCTTTAAATTAAGGGGTATGAGTTATAGGACGGATATCAGAGGTAGGTTCTTTACTCAAAGAGTGATTAGGGAGTGGAATGCCCTGCCTGCAGCTGTTGTAGATGCGCCAAGTTTGGTGGCGTTTAAGAGGTTAATTGATAAGTATATGGAAGAGAAGGGAATGGTTTAGTTTGGAGGGGCATTGCTTTTTATTTTGGTCGGCACAACATCGAAGGCCGAAGGGCCTGTTCTGTGCTGTATTGTTCTATGTTCTATGGAGTGATCAGCAAGTTTGCAGACGATACAAAGATGGCTGGACTTGCGGATAGTGAAGAGCATCATCAGGCGATACAGCAGGACATAGATAGGCTGGTAGCTTGGGCAAATAGATGGCAGATGGAATTCAATCCTGATAAATGCAAGGTTATGCATTTCAGGGGAAAGAATATAGGGCGGAGGTATATGATAAAGGGTAGACCTATTAAGAGTATAAAAACGCAGAGGGACCCTGGGGGTGCAAGTGCACAAGTCTCTGAAGGTGGCAGAGCAGGTGGAGAAGGTTGTGAAGAAAGCATATGGTCTGCTAGCCTTTATAGGAAGAGGTATAGAGTACAAGAGCTGGCCTTTAATATTGCAGTTGTACAAAACGTTGGTTAGACCTCATTTGGAATACTGCATCCCGTTCTGGTCGCCTTACTACCGGAAGGACGTGGAGACTCTGGAGAGTGCAGAGAAGGTTTACCAGGATGCTGCCTGGTGTGAAAGGTCTGAGTTACGAGGAGAGCAAATTGGGGCTGTTTTCCTTAGAAAGACGTAGACTTAGAGGAGATCTAATAGAAGTGTACAAGATTATGAGGGGTATAGATAGAGTAAACAAGGTTAAGCTTTTTCCTAGGATGGACTCGAATAGCATGAGGGGTCACGGGCTTAGGGTGAGGGGGGTAAAGTATAATTTGGATGCTAAAGGAAATTTTTTTTCCCCACAGGTGGTGGTGGGGGTAGGGAACGCACTGCCAAGTAAAGTGATGGACGCAGGCACTCGAGTTATTTGAGAGAAACTTAGATGGGCACATGAACAGAACAGGAATGGAGGGGTATAGAAAACTGATTTAAAATAGGGATCATGAGCCTTGGGAGTCCCTAGGAAGTGTGTAAATAGTCGATATTGATGTATTTGTTTTTATCTTACAGGTACTTTGGTCCATCTTGTTGTCTAACAAGGGGCATACACACGATGGGTTGCGAGAAGAAAAGCCTGCTCTTGGATTTTTTTTTTTGAGTATCCTAGCAGTTCATGTCATTACTATACACTTGACCTGGACCATTTGATGGGCAACACGACAGCTCAGTGACTATCGCTGTGCTGTGCAGATACATGGATTTGGGCCTGTGTCTGTGGGAGTTTGCGCATTCTCCTTGTTCTTTGCGTGGATTTTCTCCAGTGCTCTGGTTTCCTCCCACATCCCAAAGATGTGCTCTTAGGCTGACTGGCAGAACAAATTCTCCCTAAATTGTTTCAAATTTGGTTCAATCCATAGATCTATAAACACAGACAGGGATCATGGGTAGAAGTGGGAACATCGAGGTGGCGGCGTGGGCACGTTGGGGCAAAGGGCCCATTTCCTGTGCTGTTTTGTTCTTTGTCAAGTATAAGTATTCAATATGTTTCCTGCTGGCTGAGTTACTTATTTACAAATATAGGAATTACAAATATAGGAACTACACAGGAGGATTATTAGATCAATGGGATTCACTCCAGCATCTGTCAAGTTCAAGTTGTTGTAGCATAGTGATGATGGTTATTCTTTATGAAAAAATTTTAATAAACTTAGCAGCTAAACATGCCCAAAAAAATGTTAGGGCTTGTCCACTGAACAATTAGGTTCAAGTTGCATGGCAAATCTTAATTACTGCAGAAGATTTTTGGCACTGAATTTTTACTTTTATACCTAAAACTCTGAAGGAGTGATACTGATTATAGTTGGATATTTTAAAACATTTTTTAAAGTTATTTAAATTTCTCTTTCTCTCAACTATTGTTGGCCTCTATTTCACTTTCTGTATACAATATTATATTGGATTAAATCTTATGATTTACACTTCCAGACACTCTACATGCCTCAGGATCCTTCAACCCAAACGTTTGAGGAGACACAATTACCCCACTTTCATTGGTTCCAGATTTCTTGTAGAATGCCACTTTTTGATTTTCTACTAAAGACAAATCACAGTGCACAGGAAGTTTGTGGACAATTGTTAATGTATTGAATGGCGAGTACCATTAGTTTGCTGCTGATTGCAAGATCCAGGCCAGTGTGTTAACAATTGAAGAGTTGAATGGACAACCTTGGTGCTACTTATAGAAACAACTGGCAAATGGTGCAGGGGCCAAGTGGCAAAGGAGAGGATGACAACCAAGGTATTTTATTTGGACAACAAATGATTAAGAGGGAATATTGAAGGTAGGTTATGGCTAAAGTGGGAGGAAATAAATATAGTTTTAGAAGTTGGGCAAAATAATGGGAATGAAGAAGTGGTAGAAATATAAAGTGTAATGTGAAAGTGAAAGGGTATGCAATATGATGAGAATGGGGCATGTAAGGTGTGTTGGTAGGAAAGCACCAATGTCTGAAGAGAGACAGAAAAATATATATTTCCCCTTCCCACACTTCAACAAAATCTGTAAACTACGGTCCATGAAATTTATGTTTCGACTTAATTGAATCAATATTAAATTATGGTAACCATACATTAATAACTATCTCACTCAAAAGCGCTCTAGATGAATCAAACAGCTACAGGAATAATTGGAAACAGCAATCTGGAAGTGTTTTATCATGCAATTTGATTCAACATAAACACCTTGTGTATTATTCATTTCTAAATAAAAGTATTTCATGTTCTTATGAAGCAAGAGCATTTCCAATCTTTCATTGACCATAACAAATTCCCCTAAACAGAATGAACAAGTCACCAGGATCACCCAGAAGTTCACTGTCCTGTAAATGCACACAGAACATTTTAATCATTTCTTTCCATAACAGCTTTGTTAAAAACAAAGAACAACAAATATAATTCTTGTACAGATCTTATGTATTTTTAAAAATTCAAACATGTATATTCAAAATCATTGGCTTTACAAAATTGCAATTTGATCAAATGTATCCCTTTAAACATGACACTAAACACATCATCTCAAGTATTCTTTAATATTAAACTTGCATAACTGTAATGCACTGTTCTGTTTAAACAGCCAAAGTAAACATGCTATTCTGGGATGAAAGGAGAGGCTGCAGTAAAAAAAAAATCAGTTCCAAGGAATTGTATTAAAAATCATCAAGTATGGGACTTTATAGATTTTACAGAAATCTTTCAAATTAAATGTACCAAAACAAAAGTAGAATTTAGGTGGATAAAGTAGTGAAAGTCAAAAGAGGATTTATTTTTTGACATTTAACAAATTGTCCCATTATAGTGGTTAATTAGATCAAGACAATCAAATGGCAAATTAATTTTCCAGTATATTTGACCTATATTAACCATCCAAATCCCTTTCCTGACTCCCATGCTAGCTGACATAATTAATAGCTCCCCTTCTCTCAGGCATCATTTATTCTCCTTCAAAACTAGTGTTATTTCTTCTTCAAACAAACCCACTTAATCCAGATAGTCTTTCCAAGCATCCTTCCTTCCATAATGTCCTTTTTCCCTGCAAGGTCATCGAATGAGTCAACACGAGTTCAATCTCATCAAGGTGTCTAGGGATTTTCTTCAGTTAATAAGTTTTGAATAGAAAGTATCTGCAATGGTGACCATGAAACTATTAGACTGCTAATTTAAACCCATTTGGTTTAATAATTTCTCTACCTGGTCTAGCCTACATTTGACTCCAGACCCACAGCAATATAGTTTACGTTTAACAGCCCTCAAATGATCCAGGAATTCACTCTTGTATTCAGCAAGGACGTCCACCACCACCACCACCACCTTCTAGGGCAATAAGGGATTGGCAATAAACACTGGTCTTGCTGACATCATTCACATCTTATAAAGAAATTTGTAATGGTCATTCTCAAGGCTTATGTTCAAATTATTCCTGTCAATATCGTCCAGTCACAGCAAAATTTGATAGTAAACTCACAAGCTTAAGGCTATGCTCTTCGTCAGATGAATGAGATGTTCTGGTCTCAAACAGCACATATAACAGCACAGACTGTTTACAAATTACTGATTAGAATGCAAATCTTTACACCTTAACCTGCTATTCAAGTCTTAAAGTGGCTAACAATATGAGTGGACGGAGCACTGAGCACAGGTTAGAGATGTGTATTGTCTCCAGACAGCACAGAAAGTGAAGTTTTTTTGCTAACCAGGCAAGTTACAGATTGTGTGATATGAACCCAAGATCCCTGTTGAGACTGTCCTCATGTGGCTATCAGTCTCTGCTCAGTGACTCTGTGCTGTCATGTGTTATGAAGGCCACCTTGGAGAATGCTTACCCAAAGGTCAGGTATGCATCCTTTGTCCAACACTGACAAAGTGTGTCATGTAACCTCTCAAGCTGCATATTATCAGGTGAAACTGAATCCCAGCAGTTACTGTTTGGTCTCCAACGTCAACAGAATTCCAGGTAGCAACCTGCATGATCTACCATCCAGCCAGCAGCAGCAAAAACAGCTCTAGACCTCATTAAACATGCCAAATGCAGGAACCTTAGAACTCATGCCTCCAGGCTAATTCACTCCATGTGCTTTCTCTCATCATGAAGTCTCATTGGAAAAACCAATCTACAGTCAACTTCTTGTCAGACGAACATTCCAATTGATGAGAGATTCTGAACTATAAACACATGCCAAATCCCCACTTGCATTTTATTGGGGCTGGCCCCAAAACCCTCTGTGTGTGCGCACGTGTGCATGAGTACGTACAATAAGCCAACCCTTTCAGTGTACTGGAACATTCCCAATTTAATGGCTGGGGAAAATGATTTTTAAAAAGGAGAAATCAGAATTTTTAAAAAGCATGTTTCTGCTTACCGATGAATAGAGAGCAGTGAAATCAGGGCAGCTTAAATTAACCCCCCCTTCTTGTCAATGACACATTCAACTTAGTGGGCCTTGTACTGCCATCCAAATGCTGCAAATGTCTCTTTGGCACTTTTTCCCCCACCATCTGCATTGTCACCTTAGAAATCAATATCATGCAAAGCCACAGGGTCAGTTTTCACACAAGCAATGTGTAAAAACCCTCTTGCTTCTCACTTCCCTTAACTGCTTGTTTTATGAGTCATAACCGTACCAGCAATGGAAAAATAAAACCAATTTTTAACAGCGCATTTCCCACTACCATCTAATTCCATTCTCTTTTTGATGCTCCATGTCCCTCCACAATTGCTCAGATTGTAGCTAATGTTCATAATCTTAACATTCAGATTGGCACAAACTAAACTCAAAATCCTATCTGCTCTCAATCACCAAGAGATCTTACTCTAAAATTTTCCACCTCAACTCCTGAAATCTTTATGCCTTCATCTCCAGACGCAACGACTTAAATGCTCTCCTTTATCCATCCAAAACTCAAACTTAACCAAAACCTTGCTTCAGGTATCTTTTTCTGAGCCAGAGTTCAAACATTCATCACCCTGATCCTCAATTAATCACTGTTAAGAACTGTCCATCTCTAGAGAACAAAATATAGAAAATACAGTCAGAAATAGTTAATGCTATATTACGCTTTTAAACTAGTATCTTAAGAAACAAATCGGACTACAATTCTATCAACTCGGTATCAAAATTGTGGCTAATTAAATCTCGTTTTCGTAATGAATCACTGCTATCTTAGGAAAAAAAATCCATAAAAAAAGCATAACTAACTTTGCAATTGCCATGAAATTCTCCAAACTGATGCAACAAGCAAGATACAAGTCACTTAGTCCATGGCACATGTGTCACCATCCATTCATCCTCTGAAGCATTAACATCCAACTTAGCCATGGGATGTAACACCATAATGATTTTTCCTAGCCATGCAAAGAGTATTTCATGTATAAAAGGCTATAGAATGCAAAACTATAAATGGAAATGTTACATTACTACTGCACTGAATAAAAGGATCAATTCTCATCTCTTCACTTGTTTAACTGTAATATTTTAAAATATTTTTAAAAGCTAGCAATACTTAAGAAAAGTTTCAAGTTCGGGCACATTAATAAGTTAGGATTCTGAAATGCAACTGTTAAGTTTTGGGCTTTCGGACAGCACCTGTGACCAGCTGCAGAAAGCTAACTTCCAGAAGCAGATAGGAATCAACTGCAATTCAAAATAAGGATCCCATTTTATGTATTAAGAGTGGAATAGTATGTCACAGCATTATCTTTCAAGCAAGACTCTAAACTTAGGTTTGGGTGACTTTAAACATCCTTCAGTACAATCTGTTCTTTCAATTTCTTAGCTAACACTTTTCTTTGGAAAGATGAAAATACAATTCATCTGATTTGCAGTTTATGGGGCCTTGCTGTTTAGCTGGCATATTTGTAAACAATTAATTTTAGAGTGAAATCACTCAAGTGTTTTGGAAAATAATAAATTTCTATATAAATGCAAATTCATTCATTCATTCATTCATTCTTTTTGTAAATGCTCTGGCAACTTTTTATTGCAAGAGACTGAGCTGACGAGATGTTTGACTGTCTACATTCCTGCTCTCCCAAACGCTCATATCATCCTAAGATGCATCACAGGCAAAATTCCTACTTTTGACAAAATAATTTCCCTGAAGATTTCAATTGTTCTACCAGCTTCAAACTCCTCAAATCGATGATCTGGAAAAGATTCTTTTCACATATATAGGTATGCATCATCACTGGATCAATATCCTGAAAGCCTGTCCTAACCCTACTCTGAATGTCCCTACATGCATGGACAGCAGCAGTTCAAGGAGGAAACTCTGAGAATTAGGATGAACAATAAAATGACATTTGCATCCCAAAACTAAATTTCAATTTCTTCTTCTTGGATCCTTCACCTGCTTTAAGGCATCATCCTTACTTCATTGTACCAGCAGCCCTTTTAAATCTTTCACCATTACCACTGGCACAATCCCTACATGTGAATTCTTCAACTTGGGTTACAGGTTGAAGCATAACTGACACATAACAGGCTCACACTCCATCTTCCAATTAACACAAGAAGCACACTTTCAAATTTTCACACTATTCCTAGTTATCTTAAATTAACTGATCCTCCTATTTTCACATCCATCACAAAATGAAAAGAGATTTTGGGATAAGATATCTTAGTGAGCCATTTCATTGCAAAGGTCTTACTATATACCTCATTAGTTGGCTTAGGGATATAGAACAGAAGCTGGCCAAATCAGCTATTAAGTTTTTTAATGTACTATGGCTGATTTGCATAAACCAAGTTTTTAAAATACATCCACCGGTTTGAGCTCCATATTGTATTTAACCTTTGCTAGCAAATATTTATCAATTTCAAATTTATTAATTTAGCTAGTATCAGCTAATTCACTTTTACCACCCATGGTGTGAGATTGTGTTTCCTGATTTCCATCCTGAATGGTCCGACTCTGATTTTAATGTTCTTGCTGACCTCTCTCATCAGCAAATTCCCTTTATCTATTTCTTTAAAAATCAAATTTTTTCATTAAATCATCCCTTAAACTTTATATTCCAAGGGATACAAGTCTAATTTATCTAATCTCTCCTCAATCTTGGTGACTCTACACAGTCCTTCCAAGGTAATGGATTTTTTTCTAACATGTACTTAACACTATATATAGCACTTCAGATGTGGTCCAATCTATCACTGTATAGCATGGAAAACCTTCCTCCCTTTTAAATTTTAGCTTTTTTATTTGGATTTTTTTTATTTGGCTATATTTTAGTGACCTATGGATGCTGGATCCCTACAAATGTCATCACAAATGTTTCTAGCTTTTCATAATTTAAAGAATACTTTCTCAGTCAAAGTGAATTACACATTTTCAAATCCAACTTCCTCAGGGTCACCCACTCAATCTAAAAACGTTTCCTTGCAACGTTAAGGTAATATTTATGAGTCACAAGTAGGCTTACATTAACACGGCAATGAAGTTACTGTGAAAATCACCTAGTCACTACACACCATCTCCAGTTCAGGTACACAGAATTTGGCACAGACAGCACACCTAACCAGCACATCTTTCAGACTGTGGGAGGATCGGGGTGGCAGCACGGGCTTGTTGGGCCAAAGGACCTGTTTCCTGTGCTGTTTTGTTCTTTGTTCTTTGAAACTGGAGCACTCAGAGGAAATCCATACCAACACAGGTAGAACGTGTAGATTCTGCATAGACAGGAACTGAACATCAGTCTTCGGCACTGAGGCACTTAGCTACTTCCTATACCACAAGTGAGAGGGAACAAGCAGGACATTTATGATCAAGGGGTAGAGCCTATGTATAACAAGAAATAAAAAACTGTTGGTGAAGGGGAGTTCAGACAGCAGTGAAGGAGAAAACCATATCTTAGATTAGCACAAAAAGTAGAAAAAGCAAAAGTCTTCAGTTTTCTACGTCTGACATCAAAGGCTGAATCAAAACCAAGTGGAGTTTTAGGTAGAAGCAAAAGACCTCAAAGAAAGACTTGCAATAATATGGCACATTTCAGAATCACAATATATCGCAAGCTCTTTAAAGTTAATACCTTTGAAGAAAATAATAGTATTTAATGTAACAAACATAGCAGCCACTTGCAGACAGCAAGCTCCCAGAAACCACAATCTGGTACTGTGATATTGATCAAGGAGTTAAGGCCACTATAAAGAGGTATTCTCCTTACTGGGAATAGCACCGCTATTCTTCACAATAAATGCACAGGATCATTTATATTCACAGAGAAAAGTTCAACGCTTCATCTAAAAGTGAGATCACCTACATTGTAGTACTCCCTCAATACTGCAGTGAAGTGCTTGACCATAGTTTTTGAGCTCAGGTCACATTGTGGGAGTTGAACTAGAAAACCATGACTGTTTAAGATTGATTGGTCTTGTTCCATGAATCAAGCATCCCGTCAAATACTATCAATCATGGTTCAGTTGATAGCACTCTGAATAGAACTTCAGTGGCAAGAGTGCTACCAACTGAGCCAAGTTGACACATCAGACAAGTCATCTGATTCACAGAACAAGAATGATCACCATCTTAAACAGTTACAATTTCTAGAAGGATTGCAACCTATATTCAACTAGGTGCACCCTCTCATACATCCAAACCAATACAATTAAATCATATGTTTAGGATTGCTTACCCAAATAATGATCAGTTAAGAGAATTAGGCAAGCAGGATTAGGCCATTAGGCTCTAAGTCAACTCAAGCATTCAATGAGATCATAGCTAAACTTCTACCTTAATTCCACCTTCCCACGCAATCCTATGATCTCTTAGAACCAAACAAAATCTATTGATCTGTCTAGAATATAATGAACAACTGATGCCAGCTGAGGATACAGAACTTCAAAAATCAACAGCCCTTGAAGGAATTTGGCATCATCTCATTCCTGAATGGTTGATCCTTATTCTAGATTAATGATTAATTTTCCAGCCAGAAACACTTTCAAAATCCAAACTGGGATCAAGCAAGGCTGATTGTAAATAGAATAGGGTTATCAAAGTGGCAATTCACTTCAGCAAAGATCTGGTACGAGGATTAAATACCTTCTAGATGGAAAATTCAGTAATGTCAGTTGCTTCTGCACGAAAACTAAACTGACCTCCAGAGATTTAAATATGTCTGACAGTTTGTGGGTGACTTCATTGCCGTTACCAATCTACATCTGACTGGCAAGCC
The DNA here is from genome assembly GCA_024679065.1 of Sphyrna mokarran. Taxonomy (NCBI): domain Eukaryota; kingdom Metazoa; phylum Chordata; class Chondrichthyes; order Carcharhiniformes; family Carcharhinidae; genus Sphyrna; species Sphyrna mokarran. The sequence continues at coordinate 101,722,955 of JAGIQG010000001.1, read as the reverse complement.
ACTTATCTTTTCAATTCCCCACACAAGAAATTCAGTCTGTCCTTGAATGGTATCAAAACAAAACTTTAACAGCACCTGATCAACCAAATTTTGTGCTTCTGATAAAGGCTGAAAGAGAGACTTCAGATTACATTGAGTATTTCCTACAATTTGGCAGCCACCTCTTTCAACCAGCCACCATTGAAAAGGATATCCAATATTGGATCAGCTGCAGTAGTTCAGCCTCCCACAAACTACAGTGTGTTCATCGCATTGCTCCTGTAACAGTAACACTTGGATATGCATCAGAGCACAGGAGAAATTCCATCAGCATTGTCTGTTGCATTCTCTGAATCCAATGGGACAAGTGTCAAAAAAAAAAAGTTGGTGCTTTTCCTGAAGCCAGTTCAAGAAAAGCACCTGCAAAATCATCTATGATCGACTGGACAGTGAATTCAGTTAGCTAAAAACCATCTCCATTACTGTCACATTCTCCCAATGGCCAAAGTTCCAAAGAGGATAAAAAAAACACTTCAAAAACATTCTGAAGAACTTCTTGAAGCTCAGCTGCATTTATTCATTCATTAAATGTGTACCCTCTTGTTCTCAGGCATTTATCGATAGGGATAAACTATTCCCAAACTACTCTGTTAAGGCCTCTCTCAAATTTCCAATGCTCTTATGATTTCCCTCTCATCTTTACTTTCTCCAAAGAAAACAATTTCAACTCCTCCAATCTAATCTCCATAATTGAAACTGCTCAACTCATGAATCTTTCTTGCACCCCCTCAAATAACTTTGCATCTTTCCAAACGGGCAGCATCCAGAACTGCATACAATACCCTAGCTAAGGCCAAAATAGTAACTTACACATACTCAACATAACCTCCTCGCTTCTGCAATGAAATACTGCTATTAATCAAACCTAGGATACTATAGGCTTCATTAACGTCTCTCTTCACCTGTGTCCTGCTCAGGTCCGAGTGGGAGGGATGTAGCACAGCAGGAATTGGGGTATGGCACCCGAGGGAGGGGGTGGAGGGAGAGAGGACACGCAATACCTGAAAGGAAGCAGGAGGGACGGGGGACCTGAGAGGAAAGGGAAGAGAAAGAGCAGGAAGCATGGCATCCGAGGGGGAGGGGAGGAGAGAATGGCAAGAGAAAGGGAGGATGGCATTGCACCCAAAGGGAAAGAGGCGCCCGAGGAGGGCCATGGTGCATGAACAGGGGAGAGAGTAGAGGGGAGCACAGCACCTGAGGGTAGCAGATGGTAGGCAGGGAATAGCACGGAACCCGAGGGGTGGCAGGGCAGGGAATAGAGCAGAACCCGAAGGGTGGAAGGGTGGCAGGGTGGAGGGTGCATGGTGGCTGAGAGGCAGGTGAAGTGGGGGCTGGGGGGGCTCAGCAAGACTGCCTGAGGAAATCAGCACTTAAAGTGCTGAAGGGGACATCTGAACATGTTAAATGCACTATGAATGCTTGTTATTGCTATTGTTGCTGAGTGGTTCAATTATTAAAAAGTATTTACAGAAGAAGATAATATAGCAGAGACTTTCATCCAATCTGCACTACAGTCCATGGAGGATTGGAAATAACTAATTATTTTGTTTCAATTATATTTTTATACATCCACAGCGCTGCTTCATGATTTCCAGGAAGTTAGGGACTCAGCTGCATGAGACATACAATGAAACAGAAGATTTGTTGTGCACATCACACCAACAAATGAATTCTGGATTATCAGTTTACTGAGCCAACACCTGGTCCCCACAGCAACAAAAACAGAAAGTGCTATAAATAAGCTACTCTTAACAACCAACAGCAAAAAAAAAACCAATTCTTGATTTTCTGGTGTTTACAATAGAACAGGTGTCAAAGCACACTCAATACTGAAACACCTCCAAAAAAAACTCAGCATACCTAAAGATAATTCCTTGGAGGAGTTTCTATATTACAAATTAACCAGGATTTTAAAGAAATAATGGACAAGTTGTTTGACGAGCACCAACTAGATTACCAAATTATCAACGGGAAAAGCAAAGACAATTACAAGTTGCATCCTTTTCAAGTAGAAGTAATAAAAATTATTTTAGAGCTATTTATGAAGCCTTATTGTACCCAGTGTATGTTGGAGGTATGGAGAAGTGAGCAGCTTTTTATCTATTTTTCATTTCTACCCTAGGGTTCAGTTACAACGTTTCACAGATTTAGACAGAAGTTAAACAAGCAATTAGGTCCGAAGTTAAAAACAGAAAATATTGTAAAATCTCAGCACATCTGACAGCAATCTGTGGGGAAAGAATAGAGCCAATAGAGTCTGAAGTTAATCAGGAGAAAAAGATATTCATAGTACAAGTTAAAATGCTTTGGGAAAATCTAGGTGAAGCTACAGATAGTCCACATATTCTCTAGGCCAGTCCAGAGAGGATATCACTTTTACACAATTGCTTTTCAGAACAACTTCAGCTATGGGTTTGGTTGGGAAAACTATGCAAGTCAACAAATGATCAAATTAAAAGGATTTGTTTTTTCAATTCTCTTTTGCAGGAGGATTTCTGGACACCACTTGCTTGGCCATTTCTCTAGTTCCTTTTGACAATTCAATTTATCATTTCAAATGGAAAATTCATGCAGCCTTTATTTGTGAGAGGTGTAGGGAGATGGTGGACCGTGGTAATGTCACTGGACTGGTAATTTGGGAAGTTCAGGCTAATTCTCTGGCCGAATTTAAATTCAATTAATAAAAATCTGTAATGAAAAGCTAGTCTCATAACAGTGACCATGAAACCACTGTCAACTGTCAAAATCCTTCTGGTTCACTTGTATCCTTTGGGGAAGGAAATCTGACATCCTTGTCTGTTCTGACCTACATGCAACTCCAGACCCTTGGCAATATGATTGACTTCTCTAGAAAGGCATTTAGGAATCGAGGAACACACCAGGTTATCAATCCATCCAGTATCTACTTAGGCACTGTGACAATACTGTGCCTTTAAGAAATACAATTTATGTCCTATTTCTAGTGAAGGGTGTATTTATGCTTCAACTCTGATTACGATGCTGATTGTCTATAGCCAGTAGCTGCAGACAGTCCTTTTTAAGTAGAAATTAGAAAAAAAAGTATACTTTAGAGCCATTTATGGAGACTTAACGTACCCAATGTATGTTGGGAGAGCAGAGAAGTAGTTTCTTTCTTATTTTTTATTCCCCTAGAATTCAGCTGCACTGCTTCACAAGTTTGTGTCTTGCTAAGCGATAAGGAATTTACATCTATAAAGATATTGCTTAAATTGGAATGAATAGAAAAATCTAGCAGTTAAGAATTACACCTTGTTAAGTTTAAGTATTTTAAATTGGTAGAAATTATGCTAATTCTGTGTTATATTTTAACTGTGTTGATAAACAAAGTTTCAATAAAAGCTTCCAAGTGGGTGAATAGAATCAGACCTGGTGCAAAATACTTTATGCTTACACTAACACTAAAATCAAAAACAGTTGGGCTCTAGGCTAACTTTCATACAAAGCCTGAAGTTTTGGAACTGGTCCCTAACAGCACAAGAAACATTTGCAAACCAAGCTCTGTCTACTCTGCAAAGTCATTCTTACTAACACTGGGGAATTGTGCCAACATGGAGTGCTGTCAGACAGACTAGTCAAGTCTAACCTAGCCATCCTCATGGTATCATAGGGGTCATACACTACCAATGTTCCAGGCACCATCATCAAATTCTGTACAAGTAGCAGTATCTCTGGGTTAATAATTCAATGAAGTTACCCACTACTTCCTAATCATCCCCAATCCCTCAGTAATAAAGGATGCATGAGATTTTCTTAAATTGTAAATTGAATTGTCAAAATTTTTTTTTTTTTTAAATTGCCAAGGAGGTGGTCCTTCTATTTCTTGAGTATGCCCTATCCCACCAATAGGACATTTCATAGAACAGAACATCACAGCGCAGTACAGGCCCTTCGGCCCTTGATGTTGCGCCGACCTGTGGAACGAAAATAATGACCCTAACCTAAACTATTCCAATGTTATCCATATGCCTATCCACTGACCATTTGAATGCCCTTAAAGTTGGCAAGTCCACAACTGCTGCAGGCAGGGCATTCCACGCCCTTACTACACTGAGTAAAGAATCTACTCTGACATCCATCCTATAATTATCACACCTCTCGTGTTAGCCATCACCATCCGAGGAAAAAAGCTCTCACTGTCCACCCTATCTAACCCTCTGATCATCCTGTATGCCTCAATTAGGTCACCTCTTAACCTTCTTCTAACAAAAATAACCTCAAGTCCCTCAGCCTTTCCTCATAAGACCTTCCCACCATACCAGGCAATATCCTCTGCACCCTTTCCAGTGCTTCCACATCTTTCTTATAATGCGGTGATCAGAACTGTACGCAATACTCCAAGTGCGGCGGCATCAGAGTTTCGTACATTTACAACATGATCTCATGACTCTGAAATTCAATTCCTCTACCAAAAAAAGCTAATACACCATAGTCCTTCTTAACAACCTTATCAACCTGAGTGCCAACTTTCAGGGATCTATGCACATGAACACTGAGATCTCTATTTCCATTAGGCATGGCAATTTACTAGTATACTGTTGGGAGAGTGTTGGCCTAGCAGTCTTCCATCATTGCCCCTTGACACCATGAAGTCCCACAGCATCAAGACAAGCATGGGCAAAGAAATATCCTACTGATTACCACCCCCCTACCAGCTGATGAATTGAGTGTTCCTCCACATTGAGCACCACTTGGAGAAAGTACTATAGTTGCAAAGATACCGAATGCACTTTGGATTAGTGACTGCAGTATACATCAGCAAGTGCGACTCAGCAACAACACTACTGACTGGGCTGGCAAACACTAGCACCTACCTGTCAGTGCGAAAAATACACATGTCCAATCCACAAAAAGGCAGGACAAATCTAATCCGGCCAATTACCACCCCATCAACAAAATGGCAACAAGGATTGATGACAGTGCTAATGAAGAAAGACTTACTCAACAATAACCTTCTCAGTGATGCTCAGTTTGGTTTCCGAGAGAGCTATTTAGCTTTATTACAGCCTAAGTCAAACATGGACAACAGGAAGCACAAGCAGCAAAAATGACTACACTTGGCATGAAGGCAGCATTTTGACCAAATGCAATATCAAGGGATCCTGGCAAAAACTGGAGTCTATAGCAATCAGAGGAATAAATCTCAACTAGTTGGAGTCATACCTGGCACAAAGAAAGATGGCTGGAGTTGTTGGGTGTCAATCATCTTAGTTTCAGGACATCGCTACAGATGTTTCTCAGGATAAAGTCTGATATCCAACTATCTTCAGTTGCTTCATCAATGACCTTCTTTCCATCATGAAGTCAAAAGGTGAAAAAGTTTGTTGCACAATGTTCAGCACTATTCATCTCACCGCAGGTACTGAAGAAGCGTGTCCACATGCAGCAACATCAGACAACATTCAGACTTTGGTTGATGAGTGCCAAGTAACATTCAATCACACAAATACCAAACAATGGCCTTGTCAAACAAGAAAGAATCAAACCCACTATTAACATTCTGGAGATTACAACTGACCAGAAATTGAACTGGCCCAGCCATATAAATACTGTGGCTACAACAGCAAGTCAGAGGCTAGAAACTCTGTGCAAGTAACTAACCTCTGACTTAGCAAAGCCTTTCTACCATTTCCAAAGCACATCAGGAGTGTAATGAAATATTCTCCACTTGCCTGGATGAGAGCAGCTCCAACAACATTCAAGAAGCCAAGCATCATCCCAGAACAAAGCAAACCACTTGACAAGTACCCCAATCACCTTCAACATTCATTACTTCTGCAACTGTGCCTCAGTGACTGATATCATCTACAAGATCATTACAACAGTTCATCAAGGCTCCTTTGACAGCATCTTCCAAACCCACGATTCCAACACCTAGAAGGATAAGGATTTGAGATGCATGGGAACACCATCACCTGCAAGTTCCCATCCAAGCCACACATCATCCCAGCTAGGAATATTTTCATCATTCCTTCACTGTTGCTGGGTCAAAGTAATGGAACATCCTTCCTAACATTCTGCAGCACCTCCCTTGCAAAGGCAATAAAGGATAGACAATAACTATTGGCTTAGCCAGTGATACCAAATCCTGTGAATGAATAAATTAAAAGGTTAATTTACATTTCTTAAAAAATTGTTTTTTTCTTATATATTATTTAAGCTATGGAGTCACTTCTCACAGCATTAACAAAAAACTCCTTACAGCCAAGATTCTATATATACACCTAAGCCTTAAAATTCACCTGAGACAAAATTGCACATCATAAGAAAACAATTTAGCACCGTTAATAATGTAAACAAACTAGGTACACTCATTGTGACACTCACTGCATTAGGATTAAGTGACTTGTTAATGCAGCACAAGTGTTGCAAATCCACTTCAAGGCTGCATTTCTAGAAAGCAGACATCAATAACTTCCTACTGATATTCAACTGGAGACATCAAAAAGATGAGACCTGACTTCCAGGAATGATTGCATTTTGGGTTCATTGCAGCACAATTGCAAAACATGTCTATTTTTAAACTTAATTATCACAATTTCAAAGTGGTGCAGGTGTATGTCACAGCCACAAGATATCTGTAGAAACAATGTATGTGCTCAAATGATCACAGAAGGCAGTGATTCTCCAGCCCCACATGCAGGTTCAAATTGCATTATGGCCAGAGAATATTACAAGGGGGGCCTGAACATGATTTGCGCCAGGGAGAAACCCTTTTGAGATTCTCCCCACACAAGGGCATAATCTGGTTCATCCCAATGGAACTGTGAACCAGATTAAATAAAGATTTAAATATGCTAAACATATATTTACCGTTTTAGCTGGATTCACCCAGCTCCTGGCATTCACTTACTGTGCTGTCTGGAGACAATACACATCTCTCTAACTTCAGTGTTCAGTGTTCTTTCGTTAGCCACTTTAAGACTTGAATAGCAGGTTAGATGTAAGGATTCACATTCTAATCAGCAATCTGTAAACTGTCTGTGCTGATGTGTGTGCTTTTGGAGACCAGAACATCTCATTCGCCTGATGAAGGCACAAATGCCGAAAGCTAGCAGATTTACTATCAAATAAATCAGTTGGATTTAAAATTGGTGTTGCCAGACCTCTTACTGAGTTTACCCCAGTCCAACACCGGCATCTCTACATCATTCACCAACCTGCCAGGGCAATGTAAAACTAGCGGAAATCTTTACTGTTTTATTGACATACAATCAATCTAACAGTGTCTTTATCATGCTGTAGTTACATTGTTCTGTTGATAGTTTAATAGTACATTGCACTAATGCTCGAAATATACAACTATTAGAGTGTCACGGAGGTTTACAGCAAGGAAACAAATTCTGCCACCCAACTTGTCCATGTCGTTTTTTTTTTAAAAACCCCTAAGCTAATCCCAATTGCCCACGCATGGCCCATATCTTTCTATACCCATTTGATCCATGTAACTGCCTAAGTGCTTTTTAAAAGACAAAACAGTACCCATATGGCAGTTTGCTCCAGACACTCATCAACCTGTGAAAAAATTGCCCCTCTGGACACTTTTGTATCTCTCCCCTTTCACCTTTTAAAGCAGTGCCCTTCAGTTTTAGACTCCCCTACCTCTGGAAAAGGATAATGGCTATCGAGTTGATCTATGCCCCCCATTATTTTATAGACACCTGTAAGGTCATCCCTCAGCCTTCTACGCTCCAGAGAAAAAAGTCCCAGTCTATCCAGCCTCTCCACATAACTCAAACCATCAAGTCCCAGTAGCATCCTAGTAAATCTTTTCTGCATTCTTTCTAGTTTAATAACATTTTCTATAATAGGGTGACCAGAACTGTAAATAGTGATCCAGGTGTAACCTTACCAATGTTTTGTACAACTTCAACAAGACATCCCAACTCCTATATTCCATGGTCCGACCAATGAAACTAAGCATGCTGAATGCCTTCACCACTCTGTTCACCTGTGGCTCCACTTTCAAGGAGTATGAATATGTACCCTTAGATCTCTATTCTGTAACCCATCCCAATTAAATTGAACCAGGGCAGGACTGACTGAATTATCAAAAGGCATCATCTCACATTTATCTAAACTAAATTCCATCTGCTTTTCGTCAACCACTGGCTGAATCGATCAAGATCCCATTGCAATCAGAGATAACTTTCTTCACTGTCCACTATGCCACCAATCTTGGTGTCATCTGCAAACTTTCTAACCATGCCTCCTGTATTCTTATCCAAATCATTAACATAAATGACAAATAACAGTGCATGCAACATTGATTCCTGAGTAACAACGCTGGTCACAGGCCAACAGTTTGAAAAATAACCCTCTACAACCACCCTCTGGTTTCTGTCAAGAAGCCAATACATGTCTCTAACTTATGCTTAACCCTCTCTCCACTCATTGTCTGCAACAACCTCAAACAGATCACTGCCCGCAGCAATCTACCCAGCATTCAAGAGAAGTGACCAGAACCCTGCCACAGCACCTCTGCAAGACGTGCCAGATCACTGACAGACGCCATCATCTCAGAAGAACACCATCCACCAAGTACACGGTTCACACTCTTGCAACTCGGCCAACATTATCTACCGGATACGCTGCAAGAAAAGGATGTCCTGAAGCATGGTACATTAGGGAGACCATGCAAATGGACAATAACGGATGAATGATCACTGCTCAACAATCACCAGGCAACAGTGTTCTCTTCATGTTGGGGAACATGTCAATGGTCACAGGCATTTGGCCTCTGATCTTCAGGTAAGTGTTCTCCAAGGCAGCCTTCAGGACACAAGGCAACACAGAGTCACTGAGCAGAGACTGATAGCCAAGTTCCACACACGAGGACGGCCTCAACCAAGATCTTGACTAATGCCTAGGCTTGCAAAATTTCACTAACTGTCCTGGTTGGAGACAACACACATTTAACTTCTGCTTAATCCGCGCTCCACTTACACTGTCTGAACCTTTAAGACTTGATTACCTGTAAAGACTTGCATTCCAATCATTTTTTGTAAATTGAGTTTGACTTTTATATGCCATGATTGTGAACAGAACTCCTAATCACCTGATAAAGGGGCAGCACTCCAAAAGCTAGTGGCTTGTGCTACAAAATAAACGTGTTGGACTTTATCCTGATGTTGTGACTTCTTATTCTGTCAAGAAGCCAATTTTGTATCCATTTAGATATCTCACCCTGGATCCTGAGAGATTTAATGTAATGCAGCAACCTATCATGCGATACCTTGTCAAAGGTTTTGCAAAAGTCCATGTAGACAACATCAACTACACTGCCCTCATTTATCTTCTTGGTTACCCTTCAAAAAACTCAAAATTTGAGAAACATGATTTACCCCTCCCAAAGCCATGCTGATTGTCCCTAAATCAGTCCTCACATCTCTAAACATCTGTGGATCCTGTCTCTCAAAATACCTTCTTACAACCTACCCACCACAGATGTGAGGCTCATTGGCCTGTAGTACCCAAGCTTTTCCCTGCAGCCCATTATAAACAAAGTCACAACATTTGCCACCCTTCAATCTTCAGATTTAACCTTATGTAACAACCTACCATGTGGTACTTTGTCAAAGGCCTTGCTAAAGTCCATGTAGACAGTATCAACTGCACTACCTTCATCTACCTTCTTTGTTGCCTTTTCAAAAAACTCAAATTTGAGGCATGATTTTCCAATTAAAGCCATGCTAATCAGTACTCATCTCTGAATGCCTAGAGGATTCTACCATTTACTGTAGACTTTTCTTCTGCAGTAGACCTTCCAAATCACATCACCTCACATTTCTCCAGGTTAAATTCCATCTGCTATCTTTGAGTCCCAGTCTCCAGCTGATTCATTTCCTGCTAGATCCTTTAACAATCCTCCTCACAACCTGCTACTCCCCTAAATTTTGTATCATCTATAAATTTACTAATCAGTTTCCTCCAAATCATTTATATATCATTACAAATAAGAGGTCCCAGCTCTGATCATTGTGGAACACTGTCACACTGTCACAGACCTCCAGTTAGAACAGTACCCTTTCACAGCTACTGTCTACTTTATATGCCCAAGCCAATTTTGTATTCCATATGACTTCACCTTGGATCCCGTACGACTTCACGTTCTGCACGAGGAACCTTAATAAAGGCTTTACTAAAGCATACAACATCCACTGTCCTGGTCTTTTCTTCTGGTCATTTCCTCAAAGAACTCAATTAAGTTTGAGACATAACCTGTCCTTCACAAAATCATGCTGCCTTTCGCTAATAAGCTTATTCTCTTCCACATGAGCACATCCCATGCCTAAAAATCTTCTCCAATAATTTCCCTACCACTGATGCAAGGCTCACAGGCCTGTAATTTCTTGGATTGTCTCTTCTGCCTTTATTAAACAGAGGAACAACACTAGCTACTCTCCAATCCTCTGGTACCTCACCTGGGGCTAAAGAGGATACAAAGATTTCGGCCAAGGCTTCAGCAATTTCTTCCCTCACCTCTGTATTCTGGGATACACCCTATCTTACCCTGGGGACTTGTCCACCTTAATATTTTGCAAAACCTCCAATACCTCCTCTCTTTTTATCACAACTTGTCCTAGAATGTCAACATCCTCCTTTGTATACTCCCCTTCCACCACATCCTGCTCCTTTGTGAACACTGATGCACATGGATAAAACATGTCTGTCTGATGTACAAAAAACCCAAATGAAAACATTGTCAGCCACTAATGGATTTTTGAGCGCATTCCATTTTACTGGTCATGGAATGTACTATTCAATTTTTTTTAAAAACAAAAACTTGATCAATGTCATTTTGATGTGGTAGCATAGACCAAGGTTTCATGCTGCTTGTTAACTTTCCATATATTTTGGCACAGTGCTGAGATAATTTGATTTTTAAAAATGCATATATGCACTTCTAAAACATGCATATTGTGACAGATTAACATTAGGAAATCGATTTAAAAGCATGGGTGAAATTTTTTATATATCCTTTGGATGAAGTGGCACCAGCTGGGGCCCTACTTCAAGTGGAATTTTTGAGAAGGAGCCTGACCTACTTCTGGTGTTTTTTCTGGTTTTGTAGGTTTTCTCAATAGTGAATTATTTTGGTCATAACCTTTTAAAGAATGATTAAAAATTGGGGTTGGGGCGGGGGCACTTTTCTTTTGTTAATGTTGGGTGTTGGAAGAGAATGGAAAAAGTTTCCAGAATCACGTCCACTTGGGTGGTGCTGCCAGTAACCTCTCTAACTCCACCCCACCAAAACCCTATAAAAAAAACAGACCTACAGGATCGATTTTGTCACTTTTCTGGAAATCCATTTGGTCTAGCGTGAAAATTTTGTGGCAGCAAGCACAAATCTTACTCCCCTATGAAATTGTTAGTACTATTGCACAATAGACATTGACACATCCTGATGCTAAAAAGATAATGCGACTGGGTTGTTACTTTCCTAGAATCTGTGCAGATTCTTTTTGGTTTCAGGATGTGTCAATGTTTGTATCCGTATTTCATACATTTGTGCTTTGTGGAACAAGCAAGGTATGGGTATCAGAACCAGAAATTATTAGTTTTTTTCCCTCAGTCCAGCAGCAGCAAAGTGGGAGGGGTTCACAGTGATGGTAAATGGCAGGAATGAGACAAATTCCAAATGTGTCCTTCCAAATTTATTAGCAGAATCTAGAAGGGAAATGACCCAGCCCACCATTTGCAAATGTTCAACAGTAATCTGAGCTGCCCATACATGGGTTTCTTCAGCTCCATATATCTTACTCTATTTTTAAACGTAATGAGAAACAATAACGGGTGTTTGATTAATCACATTATTTCCTGCCCATTGGCATTACATTAAGTATAACTGATGAGGATGTCATCTACATGGACTTCAGTAAGGCTTTTGACAAGATCCCTCATAGCAGACTGGAGCAGGTGAAGTCACATGGGATCAGGGGTGAGCTGGCAAGGGGATATAGAACTGGCTCGGTCATAGCAGTTCATCCAAACATACGGAACAGCCATGGGGACCAAACTTGCACCTCAATATACCAACATTTTTACGCACAGGTTCAAATAAGACCTCTTCACCACACAGGATTTTCAACAACGCTATACACTAGATACAAAGACATTTTCTTTCTTTAGGCTCACAGCAAAGAATTATTGAAACAACTATACAATGACAGTAACAAGTTCCATCCTATCAGATTCACCATGGACTACTCTCTGAAATTAGTTGCATTCTTGAACACACATCTCCATCAAGGACGGTTACTTCAGCCCTTCACTGTACGGCAAGCCTACAGATAGGTTCATGATGCTCCACTTCTCCAGTTTCCACCCTAAACACATTAAAGCCATCCTCTACAGACAAGTCCTACATATATACAGGGTCTGCTCAGAGAAGCAATACAACAGACATCTACAGATGCTGAAAGACATCCTCAAGAGTAGGTCATGGCACTCAACTCATTGATTGACAGTTTTGATGTGCCACAATGAAAAACTGCACCGACCTCCTCAGAAGACAAATAAGGGACACAGTGGACAGAGTACCCTTTGTCATTCAGTACTTCCCTAGAGCGGAGAAGCTACATCTCTGAAGCCCTCAGTGATGACGAACATCTCGCCAAGGCCATCCCCTCACCCTTACTTCTTGCCTCCAAACAATCACACAACCTCAAAACATACCATTATCTGCAGCAAACTACTCAGCCTTCAAGAGAACCATGACCACAACACCACACAACCCTGCCACAGCAACCTCTGCAAGACGTGCCGGATCATTGATACAGATGTCATCTCATATAGACAACCATCCATGAGGTAGACGGTACATATTCTTGTAGCTCAGCCAACTTTGTCTACCTGATACACTGGGGAGACCATGCAGATGAAAGAATACCACTCAATCAAGCAGAAGTGTTCCCTTCTAGTCACGGAACATTTCAGCAGTCAAACATTCAGTCCCTGATCTTTAACTATTCTAAGGCGGTCATCACAGCACGTGACAACGCAGAATCACCGAGCAGAAATTGATAGCTAAGTTCCACACACGACGATGGCCTCAAGTGGGATCTTGGGTTCATGTCACAATATATGTAAACTCCTACAACTTGCCCAGGCTTGCAAAATCTCTAACTGTTCTGGCTGGTGACAATACATATCTCTAACTTGTGCTTGACCATCTTTCCACTCGCATCGTCTGTACCTTTAAGACTTGATTATCTGTAAAGACTCGCATTCCAACCATTATCTTGTAAATGGAGTTTGTCTGTATATGCCAGTGTGAACACAAGTCTTCATTTACCTGAAGGAGCCTGAGACTCCAAAAGCTTGTACTGCCAAATAAACCTGTTGGACTTCAACCTGGTGTTGAGACTTCTTACTGTGCTTACCCCAGTCCAACACCAGTATCTCTACATCGGTCATAGAAGACAGAGGGTAGCAACGGAAGGTTAAGTTTCTGAATGGAGGGCTGTAGCAAGTGGCGTTCCTCACGGATCAGTGCTGGGACCTTTGCAGATTATTTTAGAAATATTTTATAAAATGATTTGGAGGAAAATGTAACTGGTTTGATTAGTAAGTTTGCAGACAACACAAAGGTTGGTGGATAGTGATGAAGACCAGAGGATACAGCCAGATGTAGATCAGTTGGAAGCTTGGACAGAGAGATGACAGAGATAATGAGAAGATCTATATATAGTAAATGGCAGAACCCTCAAGAGTATTGATAGGCAGAAGGAACTCGGTGTATAGGTACATAGGTCACAAAGTGGCAACGCAGGTAGAGAAGGTAGTCAAGAAGATATATGGCATGCTTACCTTCATCGGCCGGGGCACTGAGTTTAAAAATTGGCAAGTCCTGTTGCAGCTTAATAGAACCATGGAATATAGTGATCAATTCTTGTCGCCACACTACCAGAAAGATGTGAAGGCTTTGAAGAGGATACAGAAAAGATTTAGTAGGATGTTGCCTGGTATGAAAGGCATTAGCTATGTAGCTAATGAGGAGAGGTTGGAGAAACTTGGTTTGTTCTCACTCGAATGATGCAGGTTGACAGGCGACCTGATAGAAGTCTACAAGATTATGAAGGTCATGGGCAAAGTGGATAGTCAGAAGCTTTTACCAGGATGGAAGAGTCAATTACGAGGCTGCGTAGATTCAAGATGCAAGGGACAAGGTTTAAAGCTTTTTTTTTCCTTAGAGGGTGGTGTGTGCCTGGAACTCTGCTGGGGAAGTAGTGGAAGCAGATACGATAGTGAGTTTTAAGGGGTAGCTGGATAAATACATAAATAGGATGGGAATAGAAGGATATAGCTCCCAGCAAGGTAGGATGTTTTAGTTCAGTAGGGCAGTCTGGTCTGTGTAGGGTAGGCCTGTTCCTGTGGTGCAACTTTATTTATTAAGCAGTGCCTTGACGTGCTTTTATAGAGAAAATTGCTTTTGTCTGAGGGCAACTCATTTGGAGAATATCAGAAGTGTGCCTCAAGATTTTTATAGTATTATGGTTGCTCTGACAGAGAAAAGGCTGGGATTACTGTGTGCAGTTTTGGTCATCTTACTGGAGGGATATGCTTGCATTTGAAGCAAACCAGAGAACATTCACTGGAGTGAATCCTTTCATGTCTTTGAGGGAAGATTGACTAGTTGGGTATATACTAAATGAGATTTAGAGAATAGAGGTGATCTTATTGAAAGATTTAAAATTCTGAAGGAGTTTGACAGAGTAAATGCTGACCTGATATTTCCTATCATATAAGAATCCAGAACTAAATGGCACAGTTTCAATATTATCTCCCAGCATTGTTAATGATTTGTATTCTCCTCCCAGTGAATAGCACAGGCTGGGTCTTTGAACATATTCTAAGGCTAAGTTAAACAAATTTTTGATTCACAATGGAGTCAAGGAGAACAAGAATCAAGCAAAATTAGATCACCAATGATTTTACTAATTGGCAAAAGGAGTTCAAAAGGGCAAAATTACTTTCTCCTATTTATACCTTCATGTTTTTAAAGGGTGCCATTTAAAATCAAGTTGCTGCATATCATAAGAAATCCAAAACTTTAGAGTGGAATTCACCCATCTGGGACTAAGTCCTGTGGCAGGAACATGGAGCATTTCTCACTGGCAGAAAAACATACCAAATCTCCCATCCAGACCCTCATTAAATATGCAAACAGGTGTTTTGTGCCATATTCAGAAGTGAGAAAGACCTGATGGCAAAGACTTTTTTCTATCCAGGCATCACATTGAAAAAGGTGCTCAACATCACTGACCCACAACTGAAGACGACAGACCTCCAGGAACATTGAGGCAGAAAGATGGAGTTCCTCCAGCACAGAGAATCTGGAAGATCCACCTGTCGATGTTGCACTGACCCACTCAAGAGTTGCTCTCGTGTCCAGGGTTGCTGAAATCTAGAGATAGGCAGAAGGCTAAAATGCAGGACCTTGAAAGTAGTAATTTCTGGACTACTATCAGCACCATGTGCTGATGAGAATAAGAATAGGAAGATTAGACACATGAATGCGTGACTTGAGAGCTGGTGCAAGGGCAGGAATTGAGATATTTGGATCATTAGGATTTTTTTGGGGGAAGGGGTGATCCATTCAAGATGGATGGATTACACCTGAACTGGAGGGGGACTAGCATCCTGGCAGGGAGATTTGCTAGAGCCACTCAGGAGGGTTTAAACTAATTTGGCAGGAGGGTGGGATCCAAAGCAGCAGGGAGAGATGGTTGAGGATAGCACAGAAGTTAGAGCACATTTAATAGTAAAGACAGTGTCAGTAATCCTAGAAACAGACAGATCAGGCAAAAGCAAGACCAAGACCAAGTCCAGATTAAACTGCACTTATTTCAATGCAAGAGGTCTGACAGGCAAGGCAGATGAACTCAGGGCATGGATGGATACATGGGACTGGGATACTATAGCAATTACTGAAATATGGCTAAGGAAGGGACAGGACTGGCAGCTTAATGTTCCAGGGTCAGATGCTACAAGAAAAATAGAATGGGGGGTGCACTTTTGACGAGGGAAAATTTCATGGCAGTGCTGAGGGGGGATATATCTGATGGTTCGGCCACTGAGTCTATATGGGTAGAGCTGAGAAATAAGAAGGGGAATATCACTTTGATAGGGTTTTACCATAGGCCCCCAAATAGTTGGTGGGAAATGAGGAGCAAATATGTAAGGAGATTACAGATAGCTTCAGGAAAAATAGGGTGGAAATAGTAGGGGATTTTAATTATCCCAACATTGGCTGGGCCACATTATTATAGGTTGGATGGAGAGAAATTTGTTGACTATAATCAGAAGGAATTTCTCATTCAGTATGTGGATGGTCTGACTAGAGGAGGGGCAAAACCTGATCTCCTGTTGGGAAATAAGGAAGGGCAGGTGACAGAAGTGTTAGTGAGGGACCACTTTGAGACCAGTGATAATAATTCCATTAATTTTAAGATAGTTATGAGAATGATAGTTCTGGCACGAAAGTTTAGAATTCTAAATTGGGGGAAGGCTAATTTTGATGGTATCAGGTAGGAACTTTCAAAAGTTAATTGGGAGAGCCTAGGGAAGGCAAAGGAACATCTGATAAATGGGTGGCTTTCAAATGTGTGTTAATCAGGGTAAGCACATTCCTCACAGTGAAAGGCGAGGCTGGCAGAAGTAGGGAACCCTGGATGGCTCAGGATAGACAGACCCTGGTCAAGAAGAAAAAGACACACATGACATGCAGAGGCAGCTGGGATCAAGTGAATCCTTAACAGTATAGGTGGTGTTGGAGTAGAGTTGAGAGAAATCAGGAAGGCAAAAAGGAGACAAGAGATTGTTTTGGCAATAAGCAAAGGAGAATTCAAAGAGGTCCTACAAATACGTAAAGGGTAAGAGATAAAGTAAGTAAGTCAGGCCTCTTAAGGATCAACAAGGTCATCTGTGTGCAGATCCACAAGAGATGAGTAAAATCCTAAATGAATATTTCTCAACAGTATTTACTGTTGAGAAAAACATGGATGTTAGAGAACTTGGGGAAATAAATAGTGATGTCTTGAGGATGTCCAGAGAAAGAGGTGTTGGAGTCTTAAAAACATCAAAGTAGATAAATCTCTGGAACCTGTTGAAGTGTATCCCAGGACATTGTGGGTGGCTAGGGGGAAAATGGCAGGCCCAGTGGCAGAGATATTTGAATCGATAATCACAGGTGAGGCACCTGAAGATTTGAGGGTAGCAAATGTTGTGCTTTGATTAGAGAGAGCTGCAGGGAAAACCCTGGCAACTACAGGCCAGTGAGCCTCACATCTGTGGTGGATAAGTTGCTAGAAGGTATTTTAAGAGACAGGATCTAGAGGCATTTAGAGATGCAAGGACCAATTAGAGACAGTCAACATGGCTTTGACAGTGGAAAATCATCTTTCACAAATTTGACTGAGTTTTTTGAAGGAGTAACCAAGAGGTAGGTGAGGACAGTGCAGTTGACGTTGCCTCTGTGGACTTTAGCAAGGCCTTTGACAAGATACTGCTTGATAGATTGTTGCATAAGATTAAATCTCATGGGATCCAGGGTGAGGTATCTAAATGGATACAAAATTGCTCGATGACAGAAGCCAGAGTTGTGGAAGGCTAGTTTTCAAACTAAAGGCCTCTGAATACCAATGGACTTAGGGATTCGTGCTGGGTCTACTGTTATTTGTCATTTATATTAATGATTTGGATGAGAATATAGGAGACATGGTTAGTAGTTTTGCAGATGACACCAAGATTGGTGGCATGGTGGACAGTGAAGGAAGTTATCTCCAATTGCAATTGGATCTTGATCAATTAGGCCAATGGGCTGACTAATGGCAGAGGGAGTTTAATTTAAATAAATGTGAGGTGATGCATTTTGATAGATTGAACCAAGGCAGGATCACTCAGTAATAGAGCATTATGGAGAGTTACAGAACAAAAAGGTCTATAGGTACATGTTCATAGCTCCTTGAAATTGGAGTTGCAGGAGAACAGAGTGGTGAAGAAGATATTCAGCATGCTTGGCTTCATTGGTTAGAACATTGTATACAGAAATTGGAACATCTTGAAGTTGCATAAGACATTAGTAAGGCCACACTTGGAATACAGTATACAGTTCTGGTTACCTTAGTATAGAAAGGATATTAAACTACAAAGAGTACAGAAAAGATTTACTAGGACACTACTGGGGCTTGATGGTTTGAGTTACAAGGAGATGCTGAATAGACTGGGACTTTTTTTCCCTCTGGAGTGTTGGAGGTTGAGTGAAGAATGATTGTATAGAAGTCTACAAAATGATGAGGGGCACAGATTATCTTTTCCCAAAAGCAGGGGAATCTAAAACTAGAGGGCAAAGTTTTAAGGTGGGAGGGGAGAGATACAAAAGTATTCAGAGGCACTTTTTCATAGAGGATGGAAAGTGTCTGGAACAAGCTGCCAGAGATAGTAGTAGGGGTGGGTACAATTTTATCTTTTATAAAGCATTTACATAGTTACATGGATAAGATGGGCATAGAGAGATGGGCCAAATGCAGGCAATTGGGATTAGCTTTGGGGTTTAAAAAATGACAGCATGGACAAGTTGGGCCAAAGGGCCTGCTTCCATGCTGTAAACCTCTTGACTCTACGGAGGTAGTCTTTGGCAATGGTCAGGTGAGTCCTCACATTAGTGTTTCCCCATTGGTGCCATGAGGAATTAAGCGTGGGTGGTTGAGCCTTCACCTACATCCATCAGCAGGATGCAAGTCAGTTACATTCCATGTGATAATTGTGCCATGAGAGAGAGAGACAGAGAGCCCTTCCAATGCATGAGATGATCCACCCCTCCTCCCACACAGAAGTAGGGCTGCCCCATCGCAACATGCATAGATTCCCCTTGAACTCCCTGAAAGAGCTCCCCAGAATGATCTCCTAGCACGACACTGTTTGTGCTCACAGCAAATACAGGGATGAAGAAACCCTATAGTCTACAGAATTGTGGGATAACCTCTTCAAAGCAAAAACACTCACTCACACTACTATCCATTCTGTAACTATAACAAATTAAAAGTTACTTTCAAATCTTGTTACTGAATAAATGTATTCTTCACAATTTAAACATTTTCTTTCAAAATTTGTGGATGCTATTTGCAGACTTGAGCAACGGTTAAGGGACAAATGTGCAAATTTCTTTAAAAATCTGCAATAGTAATTCCCAAAATATTTTTTCAGCTATTTCATAGAATGTAGTTTATTTGGAAAACACTGTTCCTTTTCCAAACATTTGGCTCAGCCTGTTAATTTTGTTACCTTGCCTGTACTTTATCATTCTTCAGGCAATATTGCTATTAGCTTTTTAAGGAAATGGAGCAAATAGTTGATGGAGCCACTGTAGAAACAAACTACAAGGCCCAGATACTGAAAATACAGATTTTCCCCAAAGGTAAGTCACCAGTTCACATATCATTGGTTCCCACAAGTAGATGCTTCTTTTGCATACAATAGATTGAAGAACTACAAGTCATCATCTGCTGATGCCTCATTGTATTCTTTTGCAACTCTATAGCTATTTTGGGCTTTCCTCAAGGTATAACATTTTGCACAATACATAATGTTATTAGGGTTGTGCATCTCTTTTCATACATGTTGAAATATTTACAGTAAAAGGGAATCAAAGCTTAAAGTATTCAGATGAGTATTGCGCTCTAAATCACTCGTCAGTTTCCTATTCCAGTTAAGATGTTCATTATAACCAAAGCAACATATGGTAGAAAAGCTTAAAGGATTTACTAATTACATCAGATGACTCAGACAGTCACACCTGATCTCTGGATTTACCAATCAGGAACAGAAGCAGTACATCTATCCAATCATCTACTTAAAGTAAGTGTAGATATAGATGAACATACAGTACAAGGAATTTTATTTATTTACAGCACAGCCAATGCAGCATAGAAAAAGAATGACTTTTAGATTAATGTTTCCAAATTAGTAGTTATTTTTCCAGAACATTTTAGCTTAAAAGCTCTTCTGTAACAAGAACAAAATACAGGACACGGATGAAGAAACTCCTTGTTTGAACTGAAATATCTTTTCAATGAGCTAGTGCAAAATAATACAATTCCATTCAAAAAGTTAATTAACTAACACAGCAAGAATATTTATGTTAAGGCAATTGAGAATTTTTCACAATGCTCATTCTGAAGCATAGTGAGGCAATACTATAGCATTGAAGAAGCTAGTAATTAGTGGTAGCACAGACAAATCAGATGATATAACAGGTGTACAGTTACTAGCTAATCATACTTACCTCGAGGAAAATGATTTGGTTGTACTACATGTAGAAATATGCGTGCCAGTTGAAACAGGAATCCTATAGCTCCAGGATCATAATATATGTTAGTCTCATAGTTCACAGCAGGTACTGCCCCAAAATCTAATGTTTCAGTTTCTGTTGGGTAGTTCCATGGCTGGCTTTCACTTCCAGTCCTATCACAAAGCAATAATATAAGGATTGTTGCTGCAATAGCCATGACTGAAAACATAAAAAACCTCAAATCTTATTTTTCTGAATTGAGGCGGGGGGGAAAAAAAAGTCTTCAAACTGTGCAAGTACAGGAAATTTAGAAATCACTTCAGCTTCTTTGTTTCTGTGACATCACTTCAAATAGCTTCCTCGTTGATCGAATGGAGTTAAAAAAATTCATGGAGATCTCAAAGTTTCTTCATCCAGTATTCTGACTGCACTCAGATTTGAAATTCCAAACAAATTAATTCTCTGCATAAGTTGATTTAGCGCACTAGGTCCGGCACAGAAGACGACAGCTGGATAAATGGTTGAAGACACTATTGCTTTAGCTCCTTGAACTAATGCTCTGTAGAAAATCTTATCGTAGTTAGAAGGGTAGATCAACCCGCCCACTGGAGAGTATTATCTAGTACAGGCACCAGCAGCATGCCTCAAAGACGCTTATCTGTAATAGAAAAATGCAGCAACTTAGCCTGAAAATTACAATAGTTAATCAAGCTGTAACAGTGTTCAATGTAGTAAATAAATTCTGCGTCAGAACTTTAGTGTTACAATTTTAATGAGCTGCTCATTAACCACTAATTTTAACCAGAGTAAAATGATAATGGTTTAAAAGACAAATTCAATAATGTAATAAAATAGTCTAAAACATTCAAATTGCAACTTATTTGTTCAAAAAAAATGCTGCACATCGAAGGACATGTTTATTGCTTGCAATTAATTATCACACCACTTAAATAACTTTATACAAAATGTTTTTTCCTTGACAATATTAGTGTCCAAAATAATCACAGTTGCAAAGTTTAACTCAGACTTGCGTCATAAAAATATCATTTAAGCAAGCCAAGAAAGTTTTGTAAAAAATCTACAAAGCCATTTGCCAGCATTATTAAGCTAAAAATCAAAAAAGACTCATTATTGTATTCCACTATGCAGGCAAGCCAGGGTGTATTCTGGTTCCTTTAAATTCTTATAAAGTAATCAAAATGTCAATGTTGGACAATATGACTGTTCAAGAGAAGACAGCTCACAGAAGGTACAAGATCACAATTTGTAATTCTGATCATTCCAACATCAGAATGCAGTGCATGATTCCTTCGAGGAACAGAGGAAGTGAAAAAGCATTCTTAATCTATTCTCACACCTTGTCATTGCATAATTTAAGAGGCACACAATTATATACATCCACATCACTTTACTGGTAAACAGTCCCCACTAATCAGAGCACAACGTTTGGTTAACGCCAGTGACTTTCAGTTCAAAAGCAAAATACTGCACATGCTGGAAATCTGAAATAAAAATAGAAAATGCTGCAAATACTCAGGTCTGGCAGCATTAGAGGGGAGAGAAACAACATTAAAATGTTCAGTCGTAACCTTTGATCAGAATTGAAAGGATACATGCTGCCCAAAAGACACCAAAGGGAAGTGAAATAGGCAAGAATTTGGGATGATACTGCAATAAATGAAGGTTTTTATTTAAAAAAAATCAGATTTATCAAATACAAGTGACTCAGTAAATACACCAAGGACTATGATAATGTAGCAATCACAGAAATATGATTAGCCTCCAAAATACAGGAGAAAACAAAACAATTGAGCTACTCAGGAAAGATACACTAGGTAGGAGATGAGATAGATTCACAGTGATGACAGAGGCACCTTGAAATAATGAAACAAACACAAAAAAGGTATAGAAAGTGGAATTCCAAACAGATAATTTGGTTGAAGCACTCAATATGAACACAGGATAGCAGCTGGACATTAGCCCTTCATACCTGCTCTGCCATTCAACAAGATTATGGCACATCTGTAATCCATCTGGGCCTTTGCCCCATATCCGTTTGACAGATTTCTGTCAATCTTTGATTTAGAATTAACAATTGACCTAGCTAGTTGCAATAAAGACTCAAATTTCTACCATCTATGCACATTTCCCAATTCTACTCCCAAAACATGTAGCTCTAATTTCAAGCTATGTCCTCTTTCCCTAATTTTCCCTTTCAGTGTAAATATTTCTTTCCATCTACCCTACCTATTCCTCTTAACATTGAGAAACTTTAAACTTAGATCACATCACTCCTTCATGCAAGGCTCCAACATCCTTCAGTTCTTCTATCTTCCTATTTTAGTCACATCAAAAACAAACAAAGAAAATTACAGCACAGGAACAGGTCCTTCTGCCTTCCAAGCCTGCACCGACCATGCTGCCCGACTAAACTAAAATATCTACCCTCCCAGGGACTGTATCTCACTATTCCCACCCATTCATGTATTTGTCAAGATGCCACATAAAATCACTACCATATCTGTTTTCACTACCTCCCCAGTAACAAATTCCAGGCACTCACCACCCTCTATGCAAAAAAAACTTGCCTCTTGCACCTTAAACTTATGCCCCCTAGAGTAATTGACTTATACCTGCGAAAAAGCCTCTAACTATCCACTCTGTCCACGTTCCTCATAATCTTGTAGACTTCTATCAAGTTACCCCTCAACTTCCTTCATTTCAGAGACAGCAAACAGTTTTTCCAATTTCTCCATGCTCTCTACATCAGGCAACATGCTGATAAATCTTTTTTGTACCTTCTCCAACACCTCCACATCTTTCTGGTAGCGTGGTGATCAGAACTGATTATATTCCAAGTGCACATTTCCTAATTCTACTATTCTCTAACCCTACTATTATTGTGTATTCTCTTGCTTCACTTGTCCTCACGAAAAGCACTCTCTGGATCAAATTTAATTTTCTTCTTTTCTAACCAGTCCATTGATATCTTCTTGCACCTTCAGCTTTGTTCCTCTACATCAATTCCCAAGGCCAATTTTCATATCAACAACAAAATTCTTAATCATATCTTCTACATTTATGTCTAAATTGTTGATATGCGCATCATGAACAGCCAAGGGACACAGTAGAGCCCTACAGTATCCCACTAGGAACAGCCTTCCAGTCAGAAAAACATCCATCTGTAACTTGTTGCTTCCTAACATTGAATTGAATTAATTTTGGATCCAACTTGCCACCTTAGTGCAGAAAATTAAATATTATGATATGTCATTTGAGACCTTGTCAAAAGCTTTATTAAAATCCAATAAACCATATCATACCTATTATTATCTTAAATATTCTTGTTACCTATCCAAAAAATTCTAGCTAGCCAGATACAACTTTCCTTAAACTCATACTGCGATCTTTGATTAATCCATGGCTAAGTGAAGGTTTATGCAGAATCTCAGAATTTTTTCCAATAATTCCCCCACTACAAAAGGT
Source organism: Sphyrna mokarran (assembly GCA_024679065.1). NCBI lineage: Eukaryota > Metazoa > Chordata > Chondrichthyes > Carcharhiniformes > Carcharhinidae > Sphyrna > Sphyrna mokarran. The sequence continues at coordinate 101,699,119 of JAGIQG010000001.1, read as the reverse complement.
AGACCATGCATTAAATTTTTCAATCTAACCCTACCTCCCTTTTTAAACAACTTTGCAAGGCCAGAGCATTCCTAGTCCTCCAGCACCACACCTGGAGTTAGAGTTTTGGAAAATAGTGAGAACTTCTGCTATTTCTTTCCTTTGGAACACATCTCATCCAATCCTAGCATTTTGTCCACTTTGAAGGATGTTCAATAACACAATCTTCCACATTCAGCCTCCTCCACATTTATTTCATCCCCGTTTTGTGAAAACAGATGAAAAGTATTTTTTAAGAACCATTGCTTTCTTACAGTTCCAGATACAAGATGCCTATTTGTGATTTAACCCAGACCTCATAGCTGCAGCACAGCTTCTACCCTTATAGTCAAACCCTTTAGATATAAAGGCTAGCTTTTCATGAGCATTTGATTGATTTTAAAAAGCCAAGAATAGTTTTAAAAATAATCAATACACACGGGCTCTTGGGTTCTCTAAATCTCCACTTACGGAGACAACATAGTTCTCGAGGGTTGCAATAAATCACCAGGTCAAAATAAGTACACGCAGGTACTCTGAACATGTGCAAACAGAAAAGTAATTAATGCCAAATATTCACAATCCCAGTAGAAATGGTGAACTGATCCAGTATGTCAAGGCTGTAATGAATGTTATAAGACCTGGTTAAAACAAATGGCAAGAAAATATACAGGGAACGAAAACAATGTTTTTGTTGAACAACAACATAATTATAGTTAAATTAAGCAGTGCAGTGAATGTACATCAACACTCAAATGTGTAATTTTATAAAAACCAACCACGTCAATGAGGAAAAAAATTAAATGATCAATTAGGGGGTTGTACTGAAGAGAAACAACAATTGAGCTACCTTCAACACCTTAAGGATAACAGTAAGCATTCATTAAATATAAAACCAGGGATCAGTTATGTTAAGGGCCTTTTAAAATTAAAAAACCTATATGAATTAACAAAGCAATAAAGCAAAATAAGAAAAACAAGTGTGTCGAAAGAGTCAAGTTTAGCAAGAATTTAGGAACCTCCAAAACAAAAGGCAGTCAGGGTGGCTACACAAGTGACAGAAAAAAATACAATAGCTGTGGAATTGCACAGAATTAATTAGTATTGAAACCTTCTAATCAATTCCCCCTTCAGTACTTACCTAGCTTCCCCCTAGAAAGTATGATGCTATATAAAATTTGTTCTAAGTCTCCAAGACTGATAATCCTGTCCCAAAACTGACCATGCCCCATCTTAAGCAAGACTCAAAACCCGGCTCTGGCAAGGTCAATATAAGACTTAAGTAGGGACACCCAACCATATGGAAACATTAACAAAACAGCAGCAACACAATGCAGGATTCTAAGATTAATGAGAAATTACATTGTGCACAATGAAGTTAAAGGATTCCTGTATGCAAATGTAGAAGCTAACAGACAGTAAGAAATTAGTACCACTAAAGTTTATAAAAGCAGAAACCCCTTGGTTTATTTCACTTGTGCTAGCTCTATGCCAAAGCAATCCAAAATTAATCCTACAACTCTGCTCTCTTTATTACTCCTTAGAGCTTCATTTAGGAAGTTACAATAGGCTCTGAGTCAATTGCTAACTATGGCAAGCATTTATCCTCTAACACTCTAAAGATTGAAACTTCTCGAACCAAACTATTTAAAATACATAACTTCTTGCCAATCACAAAATGATCTTTCCCCATCAGAATTAGAATTCAGAATATTTTTTGGAAAACTCCATTAAGTCTCCTGTTTTCTCTGCTCCAAAATCACTCTTGCTCTTCCCTGGTACCATCCTGGCAAATCTAAGAATATTTCTTTTTGGCTTTAATAGACAGACAGGATTATTGCCCAGTATAAATGTATTTCTTTAGTTACACTCTGCCCTTATTTGTAAAATTAAATATGCTACATTGATTTTTCTTTTGACCACCTATCTGCTCATACTTAAGTTTTTACATATTTGTTCTAAGTCTGTTCATTGATAATCCTGCAATTTTTCCACCAAGTATATATTCTTATGACTTTCCTCCAAAAATGCTCGACCTCACATTTCCCTACATATTAAATCACATTTCAATGGCTAGCCCATACTATTTTCCTGAAATATTTTAAAATTCTTCCTATGATTTAACAAACATTTACTTTAGTGCCATTTAGATGCAATTTATGAAGCAAAAGAACAAAAAGTGACCCAGCGATGACACCTGACTACACTATGTCCAATTTGTTACCGAGTGGTTACTTTCAAACTTTATGCTACATTTCCTCTTGTACCCCACATAATTTTTGAAGTACATTTCCATTAAAACATCTTGCTAAACATGTCCTAAATTTCTACATATTTCTATCTTCTTCTTAATTAAATACAGGGTGAAATGATGCATTTTCTCCTTATATCTACCAAAATGTAAGAGAGTACAATTCCAAACGAATTGAAAAGGACAGACCTGGTTACTTATGTATACAACTCAGTGGCAGAGGAGGTCGAGAAAAAGGTAAAAGGGATCTTGGGATTTATAAATAGAGGCATCAGACCGAATTTATACTAAAGGTTTTGAGGTACATTTTGGTGTGATTTAGGTAATCAGGCTTTCTTCCACATTCTCAATCATTTCATTTTCCTCTGATCTTTTTGTGGATTGGGAATGCCTAGTGTGAAAATAAGGCACACTCTACCCCTGCATCCCAACACTAAGATTGGGCTCCCCAACTTAAATGGGGGGGGGGGGGGGGGGAAAAGAATATCAGATTTCCTCATGCATACCATTTTTATTTGGTGCTGTGGAGCTTTCAAAGCCCATGTTTGTGAAGATGGAAATCTAGAGGCGTTTGGGACACTTAAGGATAATTGTAAAGCATTTCCATAACTTCAAATATTATGAAACATTGTTTTATAATGAAGATCTATTTTTAATGCAGTGACTATTCATCTTGGGGATTTATCATTTAAAGGTAAGTTGACTCTTACATTGCTCAGTCTTGTGTATTTGCTCACATGCATTACAATGCTTTTCCAATGGAAAATGTGCTATAATGCAGTGGAAAATGGATCAAATGGTGCTGTCAGCAAGTAGTTTCATCTTTGCTACTCCAATTTAAAAGGCTGTTGCTGAAAAAAAGATTGGTTTTGACATTACATGAAAATCTAGCTACCTGCTTTCCTATTGAGGACAAACATTTTGCTAAGAAATTTAAGTTAGCACATGTTCTTTCCTTCCCAGAGAGTACTTTAAATTTGGATAGCTGAAGCCATCAGTGTTTGATTGAGTTACAAGTGCAAGTGGGTTTCAGAACAGTAGGTGTTCCAGACTTCTATTTTATTAACAGACTGTGCCTTTAGCACGGCTTTGGGTTTGTTGACCCTAATAAGGTTACAAATATTACCATTTTTCCCCCTACAGAATGCATTTTTCTCTCAATGATATGGAGGCTTTTCCCCCAAGGAATGCAAAATATTTTCCATTGATAATGCACTGAATCTGAGGACAGTGTATAGTACATATAAGTGGCTATGAAAGATACATGGGATCAAAGAGGTAATCATGTGTGATTTTAGGAGATATGGGGAATAAGAAGGGACATGGAAGATGGAGATGATATGGGTAGTGATCCGAGGGGACATGGAAGATACATGGGAGCATACAGAAAACATGCATGGCCTGAGGTACATGAAGGTATGAGAGCAAAGAAATGTGATTTGGAGATGATAGAAAATTTGGTGAACTGGTGCAACAACAACAATCCCTCCTTCTCAACAAAATAAAGATGACTGACATCGACTTTAGGAAGCATAATGGAGAACATGCCACATCTACATCAACAGGAACAAAGTAGAAAGAATCAAGAGCTTCAAGTTTTTAAGATATCCACATCACCAGTCTCCCCTCCGACACTATAGTTAAGAAAGTCCACCGACACTTCCACTTTCTCAGAAGGCTAAGGAAATTTGGCATGTCAGTTACAATTCTCAACAGCTTTTCCAGATGCAACATAGAAAGCATTCTTTCCAGTTGTATCACAGCTTGGTATGGCTCCGCTCTGCCCAAGATCACAACTACAAAAGATTGTGAATGCAGCTCAATCCATTACACAAACCAGCCTCCCATCCATTGGCTCTGTCTACACTTCCCGCTGCCTCAAAGCAGCCAGCATAATTAAGGACTCATTACATCTTAGGCACTCTCTCCTCCACCACCTTTCATTGGGGAAAAAAATACAAAAAGTCTGAGTTCACGTACCAACTGACTTATGAACAGCTTCTTCCCTGCTGCCAGACTTTTGAATGGACCCACTTTGCATTAAGTTAATCTTTCTCTACACTGTAGCACTACATTCTGTGCTCTTTCCTTTCCTTCTCAATGAACAGTATGCTTTGTCTACATAGCATGCAAGAAACAATACTTTTCAGTGTATACTAATACATGTGACAACAATAAATCAAATCAATTGTGTTGGTCAACTAGGCAGGTATTCAGACTCTGCTTCTGCATCCACACTCCTCCTGCTGGTTCACAGCTTGCAAACTGCACTATGAAATTCACTCTGATAAAACAAGACAAAAATGATGTGAAATCATATATGGGCCAGATGTGCAGTTTAAGAATCACAAATGCACAGGTCAGGTTTTCTCATATCCAAAGGAAAATTTGGTCCAGAGTAGGAAAGCAAGGAATGTTTGGCAGTTAATGTCCGTCACTATTAACTGGTGCATTCTACATTGTTCTTCAATTACAATATAAAGTTGCTCTCATAACATTGGTACTCTTGCAATTGTCCTGGTACGTAGAGACGAAAAGCTTCAACAAAATGTCCTTTTTCAACAAAAAGTTCAGCACTCCCAAATTACTAAAAGCAAGTTATAGTAAACATTCATAAAATGCTGATTCGGTCTCAATTGATTTACTGTATATTTAGGAAGAATACGAAAAGACTGGAGAGGGAGAAAAATGTTTAAGAATGATTTAATTCGCTTAAAAAAAATGCATTCCTAAAATTTCAAAGTGACTTATTTTAACAGATCAATCCTAACTTCTTCAGTCTCATGCAAAGCTGAATGTTCGCTAATTCTTTCACTGCAATATTAATCAAATAATGGCGATCAGAAGATGATTATAGTTATCATACTAATGGATTGCTTTCATGAAAAGTAGTCACAGAAGATACAAGCACACAATCAAAATCTAAAAATACATTAATGTTGAATTTGGCTGCTTTAGGAGTTTAAATCCAATAAATCCCCAAGGATGTATTCTATATTCTGTCAAGGGGCTCTAAGCAGATGATGGTTTTCAGGAGCACTTGTTCAAGATCCAAACACTGGTACTGTATACTCCTCATTGTTAAAATATATAGTATGTCCAAACTGTAAATGACTTCAGAGTCATTCAAGAGTTCCCACATCATTGAAAAGTCCAATGCAAGGTTAGCATGGCGGTCCACAGGATTGTTAATTCACCATGACATTGTTGCAAATTGGGGGAAATTCAACAGCTGCCTGTACTCTGGTCTTCCTCTGGATACATCTGATGTTACAAGTTTGATGTAGGTGGTTCTCAAAAACTGTGGAATTTTCCCATCCTACCCGCCACATGAATCACAGCAAGTGGGACATGGACCTCAGCAGAAAATCCCACCCAATAAATCAAATTTCAATACATTCCTTCACATGAGCCAGTCAATTGCAATGTTCCCCCGAAAAGATATGATTTGCAATACAGAAGTTTGAGAGGCTTTTTTTTTTGAAGGAGTTTGAAAGTGATAATAATGCATAATTGTTTTGGCAAATGTGGATGAGGTATGATAACTCTGAGGTGGAAACATCAAGTCAAGATGATGGAAAGTATGAAGTTCAATTCTGGGTTGGATGTTAAGATAGCAAGAAATACTTGGAGCTTGTAACAAATGTAAAGATCATGAATTACTTCACACAGACAAGCAAAGATAGTCTGGAAGAAGAGTTTAGTAAAATGCTTTTGCAACAGTTCTTTAGATATCACTGTGTAATTAGGCAAGTTCAATTATTAATCTCATGGTAAAATATGGATTGGTCAGGTAGACAAAAGTAGAAAATAGAATTCAACTCAGCAAAAGAGGTGATGCATTTGGGGATGTCCAAAAAGTGAAGTAAATACACAGTAAGCAGGAGGATACTGATATGTAAAAGGAAACGAGGAGCCATGGAATGAATGTCCCTCTAGCGGAGAAGTAACTATGAATGTCTTTGGTTGGGTATCTCACCTTAAGGTTTTGTACTGAATGTGCAGAGCATTCAAAACAAAATGGATGAACTGGCTGCACAAACAGATTTAAAGGGGTATGATATAGTTATGGTATTATGGAGATACAGCTCCAAGATGAGCAAGGATGAGAACTAAACATCAAGAGCTATTCAATGTTTAGGGAACACAGATGAAAAGGAAAAAGGTGGTGAAGTCGCATCATTGATTAAACATGATATTAGTGACTTCATTGCAGTGTTAGCATAAGCCTATTTGTGATTAATAAATAACCTTTAATTTTTTATTTTATTGATACGATATTGAGGAAAGATATGAGTCTGGATGATATGAAATCTGTATGGGTCAAGTGAAGGGTCAAAAAAAAAACATTGGTGGGGTGGTATACCCTTAAATTGGACTCACAGGTGGAGGATGTGGAGAAGGCGGTGTATGGTGTACTGGCAGTCATTAAATCGAGAGATTGAGTTTAGGAGTCGGGAGGTAATGCTCCAACATAAGACTGTTGTCAGACCCCACTTGGAGTACTGTGTGCAGTTCTGGTCACCTCATTACAGGAAAATGTGGAAGCTATTGAGAGGGTGCAGAGGAGATTTTCAAGGATGTTGCCTGGATTGGGAGGCACACCTTAAGTTAAGTTGAGGAAGCTAGATCTCTTCTCCCTGGAGAGATGAAGGTTGAGAGGCAACCTGATAGAGGTTTATAAAATGTTGAGAGGCATAGATAGGGTGGATTCTCAGAGGCTATTTCCCAGGGCTGAAATGGTTGCTACGAGACAACACAGGTTTAAGTTGCTGGGGAGCAAATACAGAGAAGATGTTAGGGGTAAGTTTTTCAGAGGGTGGTGAGTGAATGGGATCGGCTGTCATTGGTGGTGGTAGTAATAGAGGCGAACTTGCTGGGGCCTTTTAAAAAACGTCTGGATGAGTACATGGGATTTAATGAGATTGGGAGTTACAGATAGTTCTATGGCCTGGTAGGTATAGATATGATCAGTGCAACTTGTAGGCCAAAGGGCCTGTTCGTGCTGTAGTGTTCTATGTTCTATTAGTGGAGAAATGGTTTTGGGGAAATAGGTGGGATTAAAAGTGAATAAATTTCCAGGCTCTGATAATTTTCATCCCAGAGTATTTTTAAAAAGTAGCTCTGGGAATATAGATCTATTGATGATTATTTTCCAAAACTCTTTGGACTCTGGAATAGTTTGTACCAATTGGAGGGTAGTTAATTTAAGTGCACCATTCAAAGAGGGAGACAGAAAGAAAACAGAACTATAGACTAGTGAGTCTAACGTTGATATTGGGGAAGTTGCCACAGTCCATTATGAAGCATTTTGTAACTCGGCATTTGGAAGGCAGTGGTATAATCAGATAGAGTCAGCATGGATTTATATGCTTGATGAATCTATTGGAATTTTTTGAGGATGTAAGTAGTAGAGTTGACCAAGGAGAATAAGTGGATGTGATTTATTTAGACTTTCAGGTGGCTTTCAACAATGTCTCACATAACAAATTACTACGTAAAATTAAAGCACATGTAATTGCAGGTAATGTCTTGGAATGGATAGAAAAGCTGGTCTGCAGATAGAAAACAAAAGAGTTGGCATAAATGGGTCTTTTTCTGATTGCCAGTGACTAATGGGGTTCCATGGGGATCTGTATTAGGACCCCAAATTTTCACATTATATATTAATGATCTGGAAGAGAGAACTGAATATATCATCTGCAAAGTTGGAGATTGTACAAAGTTGGGTTAGAGGATGAGTTGAGGAGAGGATACAGAAATGTTTCAGCACAATTTGGACAAGCTGAGCGTGTGGGGATGCAGTATAATGTGGATAAAAGTGAGTTTATCCACTTTGGTAGCAATAATAGGAAGACAGATTATTAATTGAATGGGTATAAATTGACAGAGTTGGACATTCAAAGGATCTTGGAGTCCTTGTGCATCAATCACCAAATGTAAGCATGCAGATACAGCAGGCAATGAAGAAGGCAAATGATATTTTGGCCTTTATAGTGAGAAGAGTTGAGTACAGGGATAGAGATATTTTGATGCAATTTTATAGGGCATTGGTGAGGCCATATCTGAAATATTGAGTGCAGTTTTGGTGTCCTTATCTGAGAAAAGGAAGTTCATGTGACAGAGGAATACAGCAAAGATTTATCAGGCTGATCCTGGGATGGCAGGTCTGTCTCATATGTGGAGAGACTCAGTCAGTTAGGATTATATTCACTGGAATTGAGAAGAGTGACAGGGGATCTCAGAAACTTATAAAACTGAGAGTTAGTCAGGTTAGATTCAGAAACACTGTTCCCAATGTTTGGAGAGTCCAGAACTGCGTTTAGAGGTTTAGATAGGGTGGACAGTGATAGCCTTTTTCCTAGGATGGAGAAAGCTAGCACGAGGGGACACAGCTTTAAATTAAGGGGTGATAGTGTTATAGGACGGATATCAGAGGTAGGTTCTTTACCCAAAGGGTGGATCGGGAGTGGAATGCCCTGCCTGCAGCAGTTGTAGATGCGCCAAGTTTGGTGGCGTTTAAGAGGTTAGTTGATAAGTATATGGAAGAGAAGGGAATGGTTTAGTTTGGAGGGGCATTGCTTTTTATATTGGTCGGCGCAACATCGAAGGCCGAAGGGCCTGTTCTGTGCTCTAATGTTCTATGCGTTCATTGTTTGAGGATAAGGGGTAATCTCCCTACCACGAAGAAAGATTTCTTCACCTAGAGGGTGGTGAATATGTGGAATTCACTATCAGAATGTAGTTGAGGCCAAAAATGTTGTCTGATTTCAAAAAATAGATATAGTTCTTGAAGCTAAAGCAATCAAGAGATATGGGGTGAAGGGAGGAATCAGAATATTGAATTTGATGATCAATCGTGATCAAAATGAATGGCGGAACAGGCTCAAAGGGCCAAATGGTCTACTCCTGCTTCTAATTTCTATCTCCTGATGACACATCCAGCTTATTTGAAGGTATAAGCCAGAATGCCTTAGTCATTATTTTTAACTTCAGCTTCGAGACCAGATGTTACCTCATGTTTCCTGTACATTTCAGGAATGAGTGGTGTTGAGAGTGGGATACAATAGATGCAGGAATCTCAGCTTTTAAACATCAGAATTGCACCGCCTTCTGATCCCACCAAGAACATTGGCACACACCAGCTTGATGCAGCAATGGCAAAAGCGACTGGCCAAGAATAGCTAAACATTTCAAACCTGAGGCAGTTACAGTACACAAAAATCAGAAAGTACACTTCGTCCATGCAGTCAGCAAATTCAGTTCTAGTTTTATGAAACTTGCAAGAAAGTGTCCTCAACCAATTTTGTTGGTCTCAAAGAATTAAAAGACATTGACCATTTATCAAAGCTCAGTATCCAGAAGAGACTGCATCATGGGCAAATGTTGGTGTCCCTTCCTGATTATGAAGATTCCCTCAAATGAGCAAATCACTAGATAAGACACAAAGCAATGGTTTGTGGGAAACCATAGTCCATTCCTAAACATGATCTGTTGTTAAGAATACTCAAAAGCCCAAAAACAGGTTTGTATCAGGTAAAACGTGGTGAAATTAACATGTGGAAATGCCTGGTGAAGCTGCAACAAAAAACGTGTCAGACATACTCAGCTACTCAGTCATAAAATAGCAGTGAATGATTAACAGTAAAATGAGACATTTTAAATCAAGATACTGATTATACTCCACAAAGAAACTGACTTTAACAACAATCAGAATGGAATTAAAGACAGTGGAATCAATCAGAACTGGCCTTTCAGATTGCCTACCACCGCTACAGGGGCCACAACAGATGCTACCTGCTAGCCCTGCACTCAACAGTGGAACACCTAAATAATAAAGACAGCTTTGTCAGACTCCTATTTAATCGGCTGCAGCTTAGCCTTCAACACGACTATTCCTACAAAACTCATCTCTAAACTCTGTGGCCTAAGGCTTGACACCTCCCTCTGCAATTTGATCCTGAACTACTTAATCCAGAGACCACATGCAATCAGTAAGAATAGGGAACAACATCTCCATTACCATCCTCAACACTGGATACACCTACAACTGTGGCCAAATTCCCCTCCATCCGATTTTCAAGTTTGCTGATATCATCATCATAGTGGATCAGATTTCAAACAATGACGAGACAGAATACAGGAGTGAGAGAGAAAGAAAGAATCTGGTGAATAGGTGCAACAACAGTAATCTCTTCCTCAATGTCAACAAGGCAAGAGAGATAGTTATTGATTTTAGGAAGCTTTGACAGCTTCCGGTTTTTAGACACCCAGATCACCAACCTGCCCTGCCCCACATGCCGACAATATAGTTAAGAAAGCCCACTTCCTCAGAAATCTAAGAAAATTTATATGTCCACTATGACATCTCATCACAGATGCAACATAGAAATCATGGTTGTATCACAGCTTGAAAATGACTCCTACTCTGCCCAAGACCACATGAAACTATAAAGAGTCACGAATGAAGCCCGGGCTATCGTTAAAATCAGCCTCCCACCCAAAGTTGGATTTTTTAAAAGGTGAGATGGGGACAAAAGCAGTTTCAAAAGGATGGTGCTTAAAAAGTCATCAACAATGTCAGTAGATATGGTAGACAGGAGTGAATGGATCAAGAGGGAAGAAGATAGGTCTTGAGACAAATTTCCTTTGTAGGAGGGGCGGAGGAAGAAAAACAAATTGTAGGCGAACTATAGTAGATGATAGGCTTGGGGAAAATATCAGGAACTCGCTCTTCGTATTTAGTCTGAAGTAAAGGTGGAGATTTATGCAGTCATTGAGTTGCAGCCCTTACTAAGTCAACTTTATTTCTTTTGATTTCCTGGGCAATAATTCTTCATTCTCACCTGAAAATCTTAGTCAAAATACACTCAATTTAGGAAATGTACCTTAATTTTATCATTATACTGCTCCATTTTACGGGCACCATCCTAACACAATTTTGTTAAATTGACTTTTTTGCCAAGGCACAATTTTGCTTCAATTGAAACAATTAAAGGTGTTAGTATCTATACATACACACCAATATTTATACGGTGTCTAGAGAACAACAGCACACATCACTAAACATTTTTTCATCCAGTTTAAAGCAGGAATTCAGAGGATAATAGGGAATGCTCCTACTAAGTGGAACAGAATTACCACAACAAAACAGTTAAAAAGAGGAAGGAGCTTCTGAATGATTGTTCCAGGCATATCAAGAATGCTCAGGACAGGGAACCCAGGTCGAGGAGATCGAGTATTCATCCAGGCTTTTAAGGTTGGACTCTCTAGCGCTCACCAAGTCATCCTAAAAATGGGAGTGATTATGTTCCAAAATTACAATGAGTTGGCAGAGTGGGCTAGCAGCTCACCGGAAAAAGAGAAATCCCAGGCAAGAACAAGGCTGGAAAGAGTAGCAACCTACAGTAATGGGAATGAAACGAAGTCTAAACTGACTTGTGACCGGCAAGGACACTTTGAGGGATTGCAAAATCTCACATAAAGGGAAGAGATTTGAGAACAGTGGAAAACATTGCAGCCACTGTAATAAACACAAACCACACAGCAGCAGTGTGTTGACATAAACATGGGAGACCCCCAATCCGATCCATATCCACAGCAGAACTACAGGACCTCCAGAGTCAGCAAGATTGACGGTCTGCAGCCTTTATTCACAAGGGTAAGGAGGAGGGAAGGATTTACGTGTCAGCACTAATAGGGGGCAGGCAATGTGAGATGCTAATGGACAAGAAGCATCCATATCTGTTACCGATCTGTGCTTACTAAATGAAATAATTTACCTGACCGGGATAGGAGCGAACAAAACAGCTGCCTACCTGAGCGAGCCCACATTACTACAGATAAATAATCTATAATATCAATGAGGTTTTATGTGTGCAAAAATAACAAGGATACAATAACAGAAATGATTTAGAACATTATAGTGCAGTACAGGTCCGACAGCCCTCGATGTTGGGCTGACCAACGGAACCAATCTTATGACCCTCTAACCTAAACTATTTCAACGTTATCCATATGCCTATCCACTAACCATTTGAATGCCCTTAAACTTGGCAAGTCCACAACTGCTGCAGGCAGAGCATTCCACGCCCTTACTACCCTCTGGGTAAAGAGCCTACCTCTAACATCCGTCCTATAACTACGATCCCTTAATTTAAAGCTATGTCCTCCCGTGTTAGCCATCTCTATCCAAGTAAAAAGGCTCTCACTGTCCACCCTATCTAACCCTCCGATCATCTTATATGTCTCAATTAGGCTTAGCCTTCTTCTCTCTAATGAAAATAACCTCAAGTCCCTCAGCCTTTCCTCAAGACCTTCCCACCATATCAGGCAACATCCTGGTCAACCTCCTCTGCACCCTTTCCAATGCCTCCACATCTTTCTTATAATATGGCGACCAGAACTGTACGCAATACTGTGAGTGCAGCCGCACCAGAGTTTTGTACAGTTGTAACATGACGTCACAGCTCAAATTCAATCCCTCTACCAATAAAAGCTAACATATGTATGCCTCCTTAATAACCTTATCAACTTGAGTACCAACTTTCAGGAATCTATGCACATGTACATCAAGATCTCTCTGCACATTGACACTAAGAGTCCTACCATTAGCCTTATATTCTATACACATATTACTCTTACCAAAGTGAAACACCTCACACTTTTCCCACATTAAACTCCATTTGCCACCTCTTGGCCCAGCTCTGCACCTTATTTATATCCCTCTACTAAATGTAACATTCATCCTCACTGTCTATAAGTCCTCTGACTTTGGTGTCATCAGCAAATTTACTACCCATCCCTCTACATCCTCATCTAGGTCATTTATAAAAATGACAAACAGCAATGGCCCCAAAACAGATCCCTGAGATACACCACTTGTAACTGAACTCCAGGTTGAATATTTCCCATCAATCACCACCCTCTGTCTTCTATCAGCTAGCCAATTCCTAATACAAATTGCTAAATCACCCTCAATCCCACGCATCTGCATTTTCTGCAGTAGCCTTCCATGGGGAACTTTATCAAACACTTTGTTAAAATCCATATACACCATGTCAACTGCCTTACCCTTATGCACCTCTTTGGTCATCTTTTCAAAAAACTCAATAAGGTTTGTGAGGCATGACCTACCCTTTACAAAACCATGTTGACTATCCCTAATCAATTCGTTTCTCTCTAAATGACTATAAATCCTATCCCTCATAATTCTTTCCAAAACTTTGCCCACAACAGAAGTAAGGCTCACCAGTCTATAATTCCCAAGATGGTCTCTACTCTCCTTCTTGAGAAAGGGAACAACATTTGCCATCCTCCAGTCTTCTGGCACTATACTTGTAGCCAACAACGACATGAAGATCAAAGCCAAAGGCTCTGCAATCTCCTCTCTAGCTTCCCAGAGAATCCCATCCGGCCCAGGGGACATTTATTTTCATACTTTAAAGAATAGCTCCTCCTTATGTACTTCTATCCTGTCTAGTCTACAACCCTGTATCCCAGTATTCTCCTCGACTACACTGACATTTTCCAGCATGAATACTGACGAAAAATACTCAGCGCCTCTCTGATTTCTTCAGGCTCCATGCACAACTTCCCACTGCTGTCTCTGACTGGCCTTAATCAATCTTTTATTCTTAACATTTCTATAGAAACCTTTAGGGTTCTCCTTGATCCTATCTGCCAAAGTCTTCTCATGTCCTCTGAGCTCTTTTTACCTCACTCTTTAGCTCCCTAATTTATAACGCTCCAGTGCCCTAACAGCCTTTATGTCTCAACTTTACATAAGCCTCCTTTTTCCTCTTCACCAGAGAATCAACTTCCTTAGTACACCATGGTTCCCTCGCTCTACTACTTCCTCCCTGCCTGACAGGTACGTATTTATCAAGGACTCACAGTAGCTGTTCCTTGAATAAGCTCCACATTTCAGATATTCCTAGCCTCTGCAATTTCCTACTCCAACCTATGTATCCTAAATCTCACCTAATAGCCTCATAACTACCTTTCCCCCAGCTATAACTTCTTCCCTTCTGTATATGCCTATCCCTTCCCATCACTAAGGTAAACGTAACCAAATTGTGGTCACTATCACCAAAGTGCTCAACTACCTCCAAGTCTAACATCTGGTCTGGTTCATAGGCCAAGAGGTGAGGCAATCTACATACTGAGTCATAAAACCCTCCTGCACACATTGTACAAAAACTGACCCCTCTAATGTGCTTGAGCTATAGCTTTTCCAATCAATATTTGTAAAGTTAAAGTCCCCCATAACAACTACCCAATTACTTTCCCTTCTGTCCAGAATCATCTTTGCAATCCTTTCCTCTACATCTCTGGAACTTTTGAGGCCTATAAAAGACTCCCAGCAGAGTGACCTCTCCTCTCCTGTTTCTAATCTCAGCCCATACTACTTCAATAGACAGGTCCACATCAAACATCCTTTCTGCCACCATAATATAGTCTTTGACTAACAATGCCACATCTCCCCCTCTTCTACCACCTACTCTGCTCTGACTGAAACATCTGAACCCGAGAACTTGCACCAACCATTTCTGTCCCTGCTCTATCCATGTCTCTGAAATGGCCACAATATCGAAGTCCCAGGCACCAATCCAGGCTGCAAGTTCATCCATATTTGATGAAAGGATATGAGATTCTGATAGACTTTGGAAAAGGAGAATTAATTTGGTCATGACCGTATGTTCAGAAAACTAGAATAGAGAAACTCACGAGTCATCTCGAAACCACTGAGGTAGCCACAGTCACCACCAGAAATTGGGAATTAGAGACAGGAGAGTTCTTAGCCGTCCGTGCTTCTGCCTCTGGAGTATGGGCTAAAACAAAGTTAGAAACTGGTTTGACTAAAACACACCCAATAAAAAGATACCTGGACAGGAGCATAAGCCACACCGACAATACCCAATAAAACCAGAGGCAGAGAAAGCTGTAGTACAGATAGTTAAAGGGTTAGTGGAAAGGGGAATTCTGAGAGAAACCACAAGCCCCAACACGGCCAGTGAGCAAGCCTGACAGAAGCTATAGGCTCACTATGGATTACACCATACTCAATAAAGTCACGTCCCAGTTGCACCCCATTGTAGCAAGCCCTCCAACAATCCCGAACGGACTGTCACAGGAGCACAAAATATTCACAGTATTGACACAGCCAACGGATTCTGGTCTTCACCATTGGATCCCAAATCCCAAGACAAATTCGCCTTTACAGTGGAAGATAAAAGTTCACTAGGATTTGTTTACCACAGGGGTTCCGCAAAAATCCCACTATATTCCATCGAGCAATGAGTGACGTTCTGAACAGGGCAGAACTACCAGAGAATCCAAGTCAGGTCATCAAGTAGTCTTATATTTAGAACTGAATGAATTAAAAACCTCAAATTTAAAAGGTGAACCCC
This sequence comes from Sphyrna mokarran, assembly GCA_024679065.1. Lineage (NCBI taxonomy): Eukaryota > Metazoa > Chordata > Chondrichthyes > Carcharhiniformes > Carcharhinidae > Sphyrna > Sphyrna mokarran. The sequence continues at coordinate 101,683,438 of JAGIQG010000001.1, read as the reverse complement.
AAAAAGGCACAAAATCAGGAAAATACAGGTCCTATACCTAGGACACCTTATATCCCAAAAGACTTAAAGGAATGCCAACAGACCAAAAGAAAGTGGTATAACAAATGCCACGACCCGTCACCATAAGGAGTTAGAAAGGTGCTAGGATTATTCAACTGTAGCCAAAGTTTCATCCCAGAGTTCACAAAATTAGCAGAACCCATACAAAGACTAGTCAAAGGGAGAAAACCAGCTTTAAGTCCCGTAGAATGGCGACCAAGTTGGAAGAGGCTCTCAATAAACTAGAACAGAACTGATACCAACTCCTGAACTAGGATTATTCGATTCTAATAAGGACTTCTCTATGCATTGTAGCAAAGAGGGAGGGTTCTATTCTGCAGAGGTAACACAGGACCATGGTGACAGAAAGAGACCCATAGGGTATTATTCTACTCCAGAAGGGCCGGTAGTCACCGAATTGCCAAGGTGCATAGCACTTTGGATTGTGCTGCCTGGGTCATAAAGGTTAGGGAGCTAACAGGGAATATAAATTTTCACACCAAACACACCTTGCTGCAAATGTCGAACATGGGAAAATTAAGGTCAGTCACAAACATGAGAAAGGCTAAGTGAAAAGTTGTCCTCCTACCTCCAAGCAAGTCCATGATAAAAATAAGGAATACAGAGAATAACTCAGCAGAAGGGATTTTAGATGAAGGAGAATCACACAAATTGTCAAGATATAGACATGAATGAAGGAGAGGATAGGATAACAGCTGAGGTGACCCTTTTCATAGATGGGTCATGCAAATATGTGGAAGATCACCCCAGACAGGGTGGACAGTAGTGAATGACAAATTAGAGACAGTAAAGTCAGGAAGGATTGATGGAGGTCTAACCACACAAGTGGCACTCACACAGGCACTAGAGTTATCTGAAGGTAAGATGGTGAACATCTATACAGATAGTCGCTATGCATTTAGAGTCATACATGACAGCATGGGGAAGACAATAGTTCATAACCATGGGAGGAATCTCTATTAATCATCAGCAAAGAATTGAGGCATTGTTGAGAGCTAGCGACAAACCTAGAGAAGCTGCAGTAATCAAAATTAAAGCGCACCAGAAAGAATCAGGAAGAGACAACCCAAACTGGTTAAATTTCAAAGGGAACCAAGCTGCAATTAGGGCGGCACAGTTGCCTTAGGACAGGAGACAATTGGCAAGCTGCCAAAAGCAGCCAGGTGACAAAATAGATATCTGGGACTTACGAGGATACCTCAAGAGAGGAAAAGAAATGGGAAGCACAGGAACTGATAACATTTGGAGATGGGAAGATAAGGCAATAGCACCAGAATGCATACAAAACACCCTATGGGAACTACACAACGGACTCTCATGTGGATAGAGAGGCCATGATAACCAGTAAAGGAAAGAGCAAAGAACAAAAAAAAAACCAAAAAAAATGAATGGTGATGGAAAGGAATGGGAAGAGACATAGCCCAACACTGTCACTGATGCGTACACAACCTTGGTAGACCCATAAAAATTAAAATGGGACACCAGTCGAGACCAAAGAGATCCTAGAAACATTTGCAGGTAGATTTCACAGGGCCACTATCACAACCCCATGGCAAAACATTTTGTCTGGTTATTACAGATCAGTTCACCAGATGAATAGAAGCGTTCCCTACTACAAATTGTACTGCTACCATGGATGCTAGGATATCGGCAGAAAAAGTAATCCCTAGGTGGGTAGTACCCCTACAAATAGATTCAGACAAAGGGGCACGCCACTAGAAAGATGGTAAAAACAATAGGTCAATTAATGGGGATAAAACAAAAATTTCATATCGCTTACCACCCACAGAGTTTTGGAATGGTGGAGGTATGAACAGAACACTTAAGAATGTACTAGCTAAAGCCATACAAACATCAGGAAATATGTGTACAGAGGTATTGCCCACTATACTAATGAGATTAAGAGCTACCACAAACCGGACAATCAGATTAACCTCTTATGAGCTAATGACAGGACAGGCGATGCAATTACCAAAAAGCATCATAATACGTAGGACCAATGTAGGTCCATTAAAAGATAAAATCAGGAGATATGTTTTGGAACTAAGCACCCAACTAAAAGGGATGCGAAAATTGTTAAAAGACAATCAGGAAGTAAAAGAGAGAGAGCTTAAAATGTTTCCCGACATCCCAACAGCTGGAAGTCACGTTCTAGTCAAAGTATTACTGACAAACCAGGGTTTGCACCAAAATGGAATGGGCCATATTAAGTTATACTTAGTGGAGACACCTGTGCCTGTATAGACATAAGAGGGAAAGATATATGGAAACATTGTATAATTTCAGCTGGGTTCAAAGAAATGAACGAATGAATGACTGAATTAACTGGACTGCTTTTGTCAACACAGGCAAAGACTGCAAGCAAGAGCAACAGGCATGTTTGAGTTAATAGTACACCTTTTGAAGATTATATAAATTACAACATTAGGATTGATACTTGATTGCTGCAAATATGTATGCAATTGCTTATATAACTATACTACTTTGCGTTGTTGTGACTGTAAATTCGACTGGATTGGATCTATTTTACAAAACTCATATTTACAGGAGAATCGAAATGTTACCCATCAGCACAATCGGTAGAAGCTCTATTTGTAGCCACCCCTGGGTGGACCTCTCATGACATATACATTAGATAATCAGATGCACCCTGTAAAGGAACAAATTGACAAATAAAAGAGGTATACAAGGGAGACATGTGGGCCTTATTAAACTCCCAGATCTGCATGCAGGGGGTTCCAACAGATGGGAGGAAAAGCTTGTTCAGATACCACAAGCTATCCCACTTTGGTTTACAGAACAGAGATGGGGATGTGCCTACGCTTTGGTCCCTAAGAAGGGTTACTGCGTGCAGGCGCTGTATGTCCGTCAATATTGTCAGGTTAATAAGGGCCAGTTTACTTCCCTTGTGATGAACAGAAATATCTAAATATAACTGGGAAGACAACTCATTTGTGGACAATGCAATGGAACTCCCATAAACTCAGCCAAATGGACCAATTTGATACTTACCAGGTGGTGGGATCAAATGGGGAGTCAAGGAAACCAAACAATTTGCAATATGAACAAACTCATAATTGAGACACTAAATGTTACCAGGCTAAGAAGGGATACATACAAAGAACAAAACAGAACGGGAAAAAGGCCCTTCAGCCCAACGAGCCCATGCCGCCACCTCAATATTCCCACTTCTACCCGTGATCCCTGTCTACGTTTATAGATCTATGGATTGAAACCAAATTTGAGACAATTTAGGGAGAATTTGTTCTGCCAATTAGCCTAAGACCACATCTTTGGGATGTGGGAGGAAACTGGAGCACCCGGAGAAAATTCACGCAAGCACGGGGAAAATGCGCAAACTCCCACAGACAGGCCCAAATCCATGTATCTGCACAGCACAGCGATAGTCACCAAGCTGTAGTGTTGCCCATCAAATGGTCCAGGTCAAGCGTACACTAACGACGTGAAGCACTAGGATACTCTAGAAAAATCCAAGAGCCGCCCTCTCACGACCCATTGCATGTACGTCCCTTGTTAGGCAACAAGGTGGACCAAAGCACCTGTAGGATAAAAACAAGTACATAAATAACATCATCTATTTACACACTTCCCAGGGACTCCCAAGGCTCATGATCCCCATTTTAAATCAGTTTTCTACACCCCTCCACTCCCATTCTGTTCATGTGCCCATCTAAGTATTTCTTAAATAACTCCAGAATGCCTACCTTCACCACTTTACTTGTCAACGCACTCCATATTCCCACCACCCTCCGTGAAAAAACTCCCTCTAGCATCCAAATTATACTTTACCCCCCTCACCCTAAGCCCGTGACCCCTCGTGCTATTAGAGTCCATCCTAGGAAAAAGCTTAACCCTGTTTACTCTATCTATCCCCTTCATAATCTTGTACACCTCTATTAGACCTCCTCTAAGTCTGCGTCTTTCTAAGGAAAACGGTCCCAATTTGCCTAACCTCTCCTCGTAACTTGGACCTTCCATACCAGACAGCATCCTGGTAAACCTCCTCTGCACTCTCTTCAGAGTCACCACGTCCTTCTGGTAGTAAGGCGACCAGAACTGGACGCAGTATTCCAAATGAGGTCTAACCAACGTTTTATACAACTGCAACAGTAAAGGCCAGCTCTTGTGCTCTATACCCCTTCCTATAAAGGCTAGCATACCATATGCTTTCTTCACAACCTTCTCCACCTGCTCTGTCACCTTCAGAGGCTTGTGCACCCGCACCCCCAGGACCCTGTGCATTTCTATACTCTTAATAAGAGTACCCTTTATCATATACCTCCCCCCTCCATTCTTTCTCCCAAAATGCATCACCTCACATCAGGATTGAATTCCATCTGCCCAAGCTATCAGCCTGACAATGTTCCTCACTATCTGCAAGTCCAGCCATTTTTGTATCGTCTGCAAACTTGCTGATCACTCCACTTACTCCCTCTTCCAAGTCATTTATACATACTACAAATAGAAGAGGTCCCAGTACCGAGCCCTGCGGCACACCACTAGTGACCGACTTCCAGCTAGAAAAACACCCTTCCACTATTACTCTGCCTCCTATTACTAAGCCAGTTACTTATTTATTTAGCAACCTGTCCTTTCATCCCATTAGCCTTGACCTTTTCAACTAACCTCCCACAAGGTACTTTGTCAAACGCCTTACTGAAATCTATATAGACGACATCAACGGCTCGCCCTTCGTCCACCATTTTCATCACCTCCTCAAAATATTCTACCAGATTCATAAGGCACGGCCTCTCTTGAACAAAGCCATGCTGCATATCCCTAATCAGATCATAACGTTCTAAGTGCCTATACATCCTAAGAATCCCCTCCAACAGCTTCCCTACCACTGACAAACTCACCTGCCTATAATTTCCAGGGTTATTTCTACTATCCTTTTTAAACAATGGTACAACATTAGCTATGCTCCAGTCCTCGGGGACCTCACCTGGGTGCAAAGAGGAGAAAGATTTGCATCAGAGGCCCAGGAATTTCACCTCGCGCCTCCCTAAGCAGTCTGGGATAAATGCCATCAGGCCCCTGAGATTTATCAGTTTTAATGCTACCTAAAAGTTCTAACACTTCCTCCCTCGGTATGGATATTTCCCTCAACTGGTCCACAGCTCCCTCAGAGAGGGGACCAGTCAACAAGCCCCTCTCCTTCATGAATACCGATGCAAAGTGTTCCATTCAGGATCTCCATCGTTCCCTCACGCTGTAAGCACAGTTCCCCTCCTCCATCCCCAAGAGGTCCAATTTTTCCTCTAACCACCCTTTTATTCCTAACATTGGATTTTCGTTAATCCAAAGGTTTTTTACTCCTATCCACCAAAACCATTTAATGGCCCCTTTTTGCCCTTCTAACTCTCCATTTGAGCTCCCTCCTACTCTGTATATTCCTCCAATGCTGTCTCCATTCCCAGCTGCTTTGACTTAACATATGCCTCTTTTCTTCCTAAAGAAGTCCTCAATATCCCTAGTAATCCACGGCTCTCTAATCCTACCTTTCCCATCTTTCTTAGCCAGCACATATCTTTCTTGCAACATTTTCAGCATTCCCTTGAAAGACTCCCACATACCTAGCACGGACTTACCCCTGAACAACCGTTCCCAGTTTCCATAAGTTCCTGCCTAATATGACTGTAGTTAGCCTTCCCCCAATTCAGCACCCTGCTCCCAGGGCAACAAGCATCCTTTTCCATCTGTATCTTAAAATATTCAGAATTGTGGTCACTGTTAGCCACATGTTCCCCTACTACAACAACCACGTGCCCTGGCTCATTACTCAGAACTAAATCCATATGTGTTCCTCTTCAATGATACTTACACAACAGAAACACCAAACCTCCCAAACCGTTTTGCAGTAGGAATGATAGGACCACTGACTGTTCCATGCCCTCAGAAGGGGGGAGGGGGGCATATTCAGAGGAGAATAGTAACATGGGCTATCAGCAAATTCTGCGCTGACTGGAGAGCCCCGAGCACAACGAGATCCTCACTGGGATATGGATTCCTTGGAGCACTCTTTCTGGAAGAGGCAGTTGGAGTGATTAGTGCAAAGAATAGGAATCATATTGTTTGTGGACCAACAGCCCTGGGAAATAGCATTTCAAAAGCACTGGAGGCTATTAACCAAGAAATGGCTGAATTGAGATTATATGCATAGCAGACATGATACACAGTGGACTACTAGTTAGCACAACAAGGTGGAGTGTGTACAATCATAGGCAACAAATCCTTGTCATAGACAAGTCTTATGACATTACACAAGTCATCAGTAACATCAGATAACAACTTGACAACTTCAGACAGGGACCCAAGAAAGGAAGTAACTGGATGGAATGGCTAATTGAGGGGTTCTGGGAATCTTAGTTAATACATGGATTATTCATACTTACTTCAATTGTAATTGTCTGTTGTCTAATGATTGGATGCCTAAAAGTCTGCTGCAAGGTTATGGTAACGAGAATTATGCCAGGAGCCAATGTATCCATCAAGGAGAACCCCGAAGATATCAGAAGAAATGAAGGAGGAAAGAAAATTGGCCTGTATGAATGTGTAATTGTTGGTCTAGGGATTATTAAAGTCAATCTGGACCAAAAGTGGGGACTGAGGTGGGAAAAATCATAAAGATGGTGGCCTGGCAGATAAAGTGATTACCTGAGAAAGAGACATTAAGCAGGCACTAACTTTAGCGCAGATAGCTACTCGAAATTAAAACATGCAACACAGACAGCTTTTTAAAAGTGTCAGGAAACAAATACTGCAAGAAACTGGTAAGAGATTGCGGCACTTTAAAGAGAAAGACGGAAGGGTCCGATAAAGAGATTAGCCATAAATGCAGGAAAACCAATTACTGTACGTATAAACCGAAACTAAGTCATTGGTAGTCACTGATAGAGGAAATCATTCATTCTATGAAACAATGCTACATTAAATGCCAATGTCTGTCTATAACAACGTGTTAACAATCGATTCTACTCAACTATAACAATATATTAAATGGCTAATGTCCGGACTATCCATTGTCTGAAAAGTATAAAAAGGAACCGCACCTATTGAGAAGGTAGCTGCCAAGTACTGAAGAGTTCCACTGCTTTCTCCCCAAAGCTTCATGTCCGAAATAAAGCTGTATTATTGAACCTCCAGTCTGACTCCAGTAATAATTTTCCCCACAATATAGTGAATTCTCAAACCCAGGAAGTTCAGCTCAAACGTGTAAAATGTTGGTAAAACATTTTAAAACCTGTTTAACAAACTAGACAAATATAATTGCTGAAACTATGCAGCTTCTCACTTAGGTGAATAGATGAAAAAGGCTCCAGAAAAATTATTTATAAATTTGATGTATTTTAAGATTGGCCATGCTATTCCTGCTGATTGCCAAAGTCAAGAGGTTTTTCACTGAGATCACTGAAATGTCTTTGCATGAAGATATCTTTGTGTAAATATGCATAGGAAACAAGCATTGAATAAAACCATGTCTAGTGTCAGGAGATATCCTTGATAATGAACTTTATCTACCAAAATTTGGAATTCAACAGGTTATCAATGGGACCCATCAATTGTACAGCATTACCATTACTACAGCACAAACAGACTCTTCATCCCACAAGTTGCGCCAATCATATCCATACCTACTAGTCCGTAGAACTATCTGTAACTCCCAATCCCATTTATTCATCCAGAAGTCTTTTAAAAGACCCCAGTTAGTTCATCTCCACCACCACTGACGGCAGCCTATTCCATTCACTCACCACCGTCTGAGTGAAAAACTTACCCCTAACATCTCCTCTGTATCTGCTGCCCAGCACCTTAAACTTGTGTCCTCTCGTAACGATCACTTCGGCTCTGGAAAATAACCTCCAAGAATCCACTCTATCTATTCCTCTCAACATTTTATAAACCTCTATCAGGTCACCTCTCAACCTTCGTCTCTCCAGGGAAGAGACTTAGGTCCCTCAACATATCTTCATGGACCATGCCTCCTAATCCAGGCAACAACCTTGTTAATCTCCTCTGCACCCTCTCAATAGATTCCACATCCTTTCTACAGTGAGGCAACCAGAACTGCGCACAGTACTCCAAGTGGGGTCTGACAAGGGTCTTATAAAGTTGCAGCATTACCTCCCGACTTCTAAACTCAATCCCTCGATTTAATGAATGCCAGTACACCAGACGCCTTCTTGACCACATCTTCCAGCTGCAAGGGCGATTTAAGAGTCCTATGGACCCAGACCCCAAGATCCTTCTGCTCTTCAACACTGCTAAGACTCCTACCCTTGATATTGTACTCCATCCTACTGGTCCTGCCAAAATGGACCACTACACATTTACCTGCACTGAAATCCATCTGCCATTTCTCCACCCATTCTTGCATCCTATGTCTTGCTGCAACTTCTGACATCCCTCCAGATTATCCATAACACCACCGACCTTCGTATCGGCGGCGAACTTACTAATCTATCCTTCCACTTCCTCATCCAAGTCATTTTCATAAATGACAAACAAGGGTCCTAGAACAGATCCCTGAGGCACTCCACTGGTGACTGATCTCCTTGCAGAAAGAGACCCATCCACAACCACACTCTGCAGGCAAGCCAGTTTCAGATCCACAAGGCCAAAACCCCTTGGATCCCACACCTTCTCAAGGTCCCCCATGCAAGACTCCTTGTCAAACGTCTTGCTGAAATCCAAGTAAACCACATCCACTCTTCTTTCGTCAATGTGTTCAGTCACATTTTCAAAGAGCTCCACTAGGCTCGTAAGGCACAACCTGCCCTTGACAAAGCCGTGTTGACTATTTCTGATCAAGCTAAACTTCTCAATGCTCATAAATCCTGTCTCTCAGGATCCTCTCCATCAACTTACCAACCACTGAGGTCAGACTCACCAGTCAGTAATTTCCCAGGCTATCCCTGTTCCCTTTCTTGAAAATAGGAAGGGCATCCACAATCCTCCAGTCCTCTGGTACCTCTTCCGTCTCCATTGACGATGCAAAGATCATAGCCAAGGGCTCTGCAATCACTTCCCTCACCCCCCACAGTAACCTGGGATACATCCCATCTAGTCCTAGCAACTTTTCTATCAAAACAGAATTTAAAAGTTCCAACACATCCTCTTTCTAAACATCCACATAATCTTTTCAGTCTGCTGCAAACTTGCAGTACAGTCTCCCAGATCACTTTCCACCGTGAATACCGAGGCAAAGTACTCATTAAGCACCTCTGCCATTTCTTCAAGTTCTACACAAACTTTTCCCTCTTCACTTCTCATCCTTTTACCCTTCACATATTTGTGTCTGGTTGGAAACACCCATGCACGACCCACTCCATGGACAGTGGCGGTACACCTATCACACTGTAATGCAGGTGTCCTAAGGTGAGCTCAAGGAGGACGGAAACCTCCTGTGGAGCAGAAGGCAAAAGCTCGCTTGATTTTGATTTTCAGTACGAATACAGACTGCAAAAGACGGCCTCACGATCCTTCTGACCTTGAGTTTGAAGCAAGTGTCAGAAAAGTTACCACAGAGATAAATGGCTTGTGGCAGCCAAGCGTTCATAGCGATGTCACTTTTTGATCTTTCGATATCAGCTCTTCCTGTCATTGTGAAGCAGAATTCACCAAGCATTGGATTGTTCACCCACTAATAGGGAATGTGAACTGGGTTTAGACCATTGAGTCAGGTTAGTTTTACCCTACTGATGATAATATAGCATATAAAATTGTCAAAGCACTACTCAAGCCAACCAAAAGAAATTACAGACTAAAAAGAGTATCATAGGAAGGTGATCAAAAGCATGATCAGACATGAATTTTGAGCAGGACCTTAAAAAGAGAGAAGTGGAGAGGCAAAGGGGGCTTAGAGAATGAATTCCTGATTTATGTCTATGCTCCAAAAATCTTCTCCCCATCTTTCTTCATTTCCGTCTACTATATTTCTATTCCATTCCCCTTCATCTACATAACTAGCTTTGTTCTATATGCATCTATTCAAATTCCCTCAGCCACTACGTAATAACAAGACATTCCCAGCACTAAAGTCTCTTAACTTTTCTAATGAATTTAATAATAATATTTTACATTTATGACTTCTGGTTTTGGACCCTCCACTCGTGGAAAGATTTTTTCTTATTCCATGCGTTATTAAAGTTCTCCTCCAAACCATTTATCAAAATCTTTATTTTTCTCTTCTTTACCCTAGGGGCAATGAGGCTAACTATATTATCCTAAGCTTCACCCCGTATGTAGTCAACTAACTCGCTGCACACCAGAGATCATACCTGGTTCCTTCCCATTCTGTGTAGCTGAGTACTACAGAGAGGAGATTTCCATTGAACTGCAATTGCAGTTGAATGAGAAATAGGGATGGATTTAATCTTTCAGGGATGAATACATGAAAATGTTCATTTCCGTTCAAGTACCAAATCAATCTTACATCTGAAGATAATGAGAAAAAAATAAGTTTCAATGAAATGCAAATTGCCAGCACATATCCAAAATTAGTTGAACTAGAGCTGGCTTTGCACTGAAAGAAATCAGAGCACAGAAAGTACAGTTAGATCACTTGGTCCTATTCCCAATATCAACAGTAAGAAAATAAAACAATACTTTTGTTTGCTTGGTTAAAAATAGAAGCTTGTAGCCAAGTTATACTTTCTTTGCAAAAAACTTAAACAGAATATAAACACTAAGTACAAATAACATTTCCTACAGTTCAAATATAAATAAAATGCACCAATGGCTTCAGGCTCTTAATTATTTTGCTGCACTGTCAATCTAACCACGTAGAATGCCACAAAACTGACACCATCACAACAGACATCAAACATTGATTAGAAATGTCTTGAGCAGATATTTTTAAACCTTATTTAATATATAGAAAAGTGAAAAATCTCAAATATGCAAAACTGCACACAAAGAATAGTGCGAGTTTAAAATTAAACGAATGCCGCTTAAAATTAGACTTGATTGATTCAGTTTCCTATCATATCTGCAATCGTTCAAAAAAGAAATATCAGTCTTGCAGCAATCAGCAACCAAAATGCCATCTCCAAATCGTAGCTGCTACACTGCTTTGATCAAATATTTACCAATGGGAATGTTGTATATACTCTGTGCATTGGTGCAATTGGAGGATTATAATTCACCTAGGGCACAATGTTTCACAGCAGACAGGATTTTTTTGTTTAATAGGGATAATTAATGTAGTCAGTACAAAATTCAAATAAATGCATGCACAAAAAGATTAGTATTGCACTGAAAATACCAGAAGCATCAGTTCTAATATATTAATAGCTACTGAAATATAAAGGCTCACTAATATACCACACAACATCAAAAGAACTCCAGAAGAGCACCTAACAACTTCCATTTTTTTCCAGATTAAGGTAATGCATTAACTAGAGAAAATACAAAATATGAATCAATAGAGCCAAGGTAGGCCAAGTTAAGTGTTGTCATTTCATCCTACACTGAGATAGAATAGCATGTCACCCAAAAGTTACAAAATAAACAATAATTTAGGTGTTCAATTGCATCTTAAAAATATGCAAATTGAATTTCACTACTTTATTCAGTAGGACTTTTCAAATTCTTGCATCTTATGAATTTTCTGTAACAATTGTTTTATATTTTCAGCATTCATAGACTCTGGAAGAATTCCAGTAGATTGGATGGTAGCTAATATAATCCTGCTTTCTAAAGAAGGCGGGAAGAAAGAGAAAACAGGGAATTATTTACTGGTTAGCCTGACATTGGTGGTGGGGAAAATGCTGGAGTCAATTATTAGGGATGTAATAACTGAGCAACGGAAAGCAGTGACAGAATTGGTCCGAGTCAACATGGACTCACTATTGGGAAATTGTGCTCAACAAATCTTCTGGAGTTTTTGAGGATATGACCAGTAGAATGGGCAAGGGTGAAAAAAATGGATGTTGTGTATCTGGATTTCAAAAGGCAACAGACAAGGTCCCATACAAAAGTTTAGTGAGCAAAATTATAGATCATGGGTCTTTTTTCATTCATTCATGGGACATGAGTGTTGTTGACTGTCCAGCATTTATTGCACATTTAGTTGAAAGTCAACCACATTGCTGTGGCTCTGGAATCACATGTAGGCCAGACCAGGTAAGAAGCAGATTTCGTTCCCTAAAGGACGTTAGTGAATGAGGTGGGTTTTTACAACTACTGGCAATGGTTTCATGGTGATCAGCCAATTCTTAATTCCACTGTTGAATTTTTTAAATTCAAATTCCACTGTTTGTGTGGATTAATAATCTAGTGATAATATCACTAGGCCAGCACTTCCCCTGGTTTGGGGGTGATGTATTGACATGGATAGGGAATTGGTTGGTGACAGGAAGTACAGAGTGAGAATAAATGGGTCCTTTTCAAAGTGACAGCAGTGACTATAGGATATCGCAGATTTCAGTGCTAGGGCCCCATCTATTCACAATATACATTAATGATTTGGAGGAAAGAATTGAATGCAATATTGCCAAATTTACTGATGACGCTAAGCTGGATGGCACTGCAGGAATATACAATATAATGTGGATAAATGTGAGGTTATCCATTTTAGTGGCAAAAAACAGGAAGGAAGATGATCTGAATGATGCCAGTTTAGGAAAAGAGGAAGTGACCTCGATGTCATGGTGAAACCATCAGTGAAGATTGTTACGCAGGTAAAGTAGGCAGTGAGAAAAGCTAATGGCACACTGGCCTTTATGGGAAGACGATTTGAGTGCAAGAGGAAGGATGTCTTGCTGCAGTTAAACAGGGCCTTGGTGAAAATACACCCTATGCAATTTTGGTATCTGAGGGAGGACATTCTTATGCTTGAGGAAGCCCAAAGTTTACCAGACTTATTTCTGGAATAGCAGGACATATGAAGAGAGACTGGATTGACTGAGCTTGTACTCACTGGAATTTGGAAGAATGAAAAGGGATCTCAAAAACAAAAATTCTGATGAGGTTGGACAAACAAGATGCAGGAAGAGTGTTCCCAATGTTGGGGAAGGGCAGAATTAGGAGTCACAGTTTAAGAATAAGGGGTAAGCCATTCAGGACTAAAGTGAAAAAGAATTTCTTCTCAGTTGAGAATCTGTGGAATTCTCTACCACAAAGCGGTTGGGATCTGTTTATTAGATATAATCAAGAAGGAGCTGGACGTGGCCCTTGTGGCTAAAGGGATCAAGAGAAAGAAAGGGAGAGAAAGCAAGAGTGGATTACTGAAAGTGCACAATCATACTGAATGGTGCTACAGACTCAAAGAATCAAATGGCCTATTCTTGCATCCATTTTCTATATTTCTACTTAATTGGTTTAAAATTTCCTGCTGTCTACTTACTGGCCTGAATAATATAAAACTATTTTCAAAATTCACTGCATGTGTCATCAATACTTCATTTACTTCAATGAAATCATTCCTTAAACATTAACTCTCCAGAGTATAAATCTTCAGATTACTTGCATCTTTCCTCACTGCTTAACCAACATTAGTCATGTCACTTTATTTGTATCTTTTAATTGTACCTATTCCCAAAGTGCAAAATCCAAAGTTGCACACTGTACTCCAAGTGTGGTCCGACCAGTTCAATGCAAAGAATCAGTATAACCTAAGCAGCTTTGCGGCAAGATATCCTAGCATTTACTTCAATAATTTATCTGTGCAGTTTCAGCCTACCAACACACCCAATTCCCTTTTAAAAATCTGTTAATACAATTCCTTCCAGTGCATAGTATCATTCATTCACACTTTCAATGAGCAATTTCACAGATCAGCATCAAGTTCCAATTATAATTATCTGTCCAATTGCATAGCAGTCAAAATCCATCTTCTGAACCTCAATTGTATCCTTCATGATTACAATCTCTAGAGCTTTCAAATTGCCTGTATAATAAAAACAAGGCCCCAAACAATGGCTCCCATAACACACCACTCAACACTACCACCAAACCGGTAAGAATTAAAGGTTCGTGAGAGGAATGCTAGGTCAATTATGTTTCTACAGGTATTCTTGTGGATACCATTCTTCAATCCATGGTCATCCATTTAGTGGACTTCCAATTTTCTAAACTTCACTCTCTCCTCTGCTACACATATTAAACATATATTTAATGTTTATTTGTGTATGCATTTTACAGATCAAAGTATTTCCAGATTCCAGCTTTATAGATGCCAGTCTTCAGTCAATTCCATTCATTGCATTTGATATCGTTATGAGCCCTGAAAATATGTTAATTGCGGTATCAAAAACATATGCTCCAGAACTAATCATGCCCTTAGCCACTGTTCTATCTCAAAACTAATGTCTATATGACAGTGTAGAATTTTCCTGCCCATCAAAAGACAGGACAATTTCAATCTGGCCAAATAACTACCCATCAACTTACTCTTAATAAAGAAACTGATGGAAGAGGTCAAGGATTGTTATCAAACTGCATTTACTCAGTAAACATTTGCTCTCTGATGCTCAGTTTAGGTTCCACAGGGGCTTACCTCATTACAACCTTGGTCAAAATAAATAAAAAGTGAGTTAAGATCAACTGCCCTTGAAATCCATGCAATATTTGGCCAAGCATGGCCTTAGGAAGCCCAAGCAAAATTTAAGTCGGTGGGACTCAGAAAAAATTCTCCATTGGCTCAAGTCACACAAGCAAAGGAACAAGATTGTAGTTGGAGGTCAAACTTCTGAGTCACGGCACATAATTGTAGGAGCTCACCAGACTTTTACCCTAGACCAAACAATCTTCAGCTACTTCATCAATAACCTTCCCCCCAACATAAAATCAGAAGAGAGGTGTTTGGTGATGATTGTGCAATGTTCAGTACCATGCAAAAATCTGCAGATAATGAACCAGTCCTTGCACGTATGCATGCATGTCACCATACACAAAGGTGGACAACATTCAGGCTTTGGCTGAAAAATAGCAAGTAAAGGTCATTTCACACAAATGCCAGGCAATGATCTACTCCAACAAGTGAGGATCCAAGCTTCTTCCCTTATTGCACAACAGCATTACCATCACTGGGATCCCCATCTTCAACAGTCTGAGTATAACCTTGGATCAGAAACTTTACTCATCTAGTAATATAAATACTATGCCTATAAGAGCAGGAGACAGGTTGGGAATTCTGCAGCAAGTAGTTCACCCTCATTCCCCAAAGCCTGTCTGCCAACTACAAGTTACATGTCAGAAGTACGATGGAATACTCATCACTTGCTTGGATAAGTATAGCTCCAATATTTGAGCAGCTCAACACCATCCAGGACAAAGCCATTTGACTGGCACTCCATCCAACACCAATGCATCAACTATAAGATGCACTGCAGCAACTAATGAACCCTTCTTCAAAAATGCCTGCCAGACCCACAACCTATACCCACTCCTAGAAAGGCTGTACCATCTAGAAAGACTATTCCACTTAAAACATAGAACATTACAGCACAGAACAGGCCCTTCGGCCCTCAATGTTGCGCCGACCAATTAGGAACAAGCAGTGACCCTCTAACCTAAACCATTCCCTTTTCATCCATAAACTTATCTACTAACCTCTTAAACGCCACCAAACTTGGCGCATCTACAACTGACGCAGGCAAGGCATTCTATACCCTTACCACCCTCTGGGTAAAGAACCTACCCTCTGACATCTGTCCTAAAACCACCACCCCTTAATTTAAAGCTATGTCCCCTCGTGCTAGCTTTCTCCATCCTAGGAAAAAGGCTATCACTGTCCAACCTATCTAAACCTCTAATCATCTTATATGTTTCAATAAGGTCTCCTCTTAGCCGCCTTCTTTCTAACGAAAACAACCTCAAATCCCTCAGCCTCCCTTCATAAGACCTGCCCTCCATACCAGGCAACATCCTGGTAAACCTCCTCTGTACCCTCTCCACTGCCTCCACATCTTCCTTATAATGCGGGGACCAGAACTGCACACAATACTCCAAGTGCGGCCGCACTAGAGTTTTGTACAGTTGCAACATGACGTTGCGGCTCCGAAATTCAATCCCCTACCAATAAAAGCTAAGACTCCGTATGCCTTCTTAACAACCTTATCGACTTGATTGCCAACTTTCAGGGATCTATGCACACATACACCAAGATCCCTCTGTTCATCAACGCTATTAAGAGCCCTACCATTAGCCCTATACTCGACACATTTGTTATTCCTGCCAAAGTGAATTACCTCACACTTTTCCACATTAAACTCCATTTGCCACCTCTCGGCCCAGCTCTGCAACTTGTAAAAGTCTCTTTGCAAACTAAAACACCCCTCTTCACTATCTACCACTCCTCCGACTTTGGTGTCATTCGCAAATTTACTAATCCATCCTCCAATACCCTCATCCAGATCATTTATAAAAATTACAAACAGCAGGGCCTCCAAAACAGATCCCTAAGGACAAGGACAGCACACATGAAAACACCACCATCATACTGGTTTGAAACTCTATTGTTGTTCCTTCAACTGATGGGTCAATATCCTAGATTTCCTTTCTAACAGAAACAATACTTTTCACTGTATGATTATGTGATAATAATAAATCAAATCATTGCATAGCTGTAAAAAGTGTAGCCTGAAAAAGTTCAAGATGGCTCACAACCACCAGTTACTGCAATATGCTCACATCCTATAAATAAAGGAGGAAATATTTTGGCTTCCATTACTCCACACTGTAGTATCAAAAAACTTATTTTCCTCCAACTGCATTTTCCACACCCTCTTCAATAGGTATGTGGAGTATATTTTTGCTGTCACTCTTTTCCCTCACGGCTGAGTCATTCTGCTGGATTGGCTTCCAGAGCCCAAACTAAACGGGGCTAATAAACTGGCTTGCATCCCTTGAAATTATCCACATGCAATTGGCTATGCATAATTCTATCACATATTACCTTGCACAACTAACAGAACAGCTATTAATTTACTAACATCCTCTTCCTTCTCCACTTCAGAAAATTTTTAATTGTTGTAAAATCTAGAAAAAAATGTTTTCTTATGAAAACTGGAAGTTATATATTTCACCAACTGACTAGTGAAGGGCGGGGGGATAAGAGGATTTTACTTTAAGTGAGAGGATGTACAGGTTGGTCAGCTCCACTTGAAGAATAGGCACGATGGCCATAAATGATTTCCATATTTGCTGTGATTTCTATGATTTTCTGGATTAATCAAATGACATGCTGTTTTATTAGAATTCTGTACATGGACTTATAATCTGTGGGAAACGAAATTCCAGTGATACTGGCTTTCTGAAGTGCTTGGATTTTGTATGTTGCCCAAGTCACCAATCTTAATACTGTTGTGTTTTTCAACTATGTGCAATGCAGCTTTGCAGGAAGATGGATTAGGTTGCTCCAATACTATTTGGATTCTGCCAGTCACAATAGACTCCTTCAAATTACATCTGAAAACGCATGCTGGGGCACTGCACCAAAATGAGTTTCAACTTTATTCTGAAATGTGCATTAATTAATTACACATGAAATATCAATCAGGCCACATCAGAATGACCAACTACTGAAGTTACATTATCTGACAAAATTGATCCACTGTACAAAAACAAATTATTGCAATAAGGCCACTTGTCAGAAATCATATTTAAATTTTTTTCCAGAAAAACACCATCTGCACGACCAACTGCATGTTAAAGCTAATGACTATTAAGAAAGAAACATTGTTAGCTTCCTTAGATTGCCATTCATCCTGCAACAGAGTATGATACAGTAGGAAAACATAGTACACAAGAATTTTGCCATTTGTCATCTTCCTCCATTTATCAAGTATATGAAGACAGAAAAGTATGGAAACAGTAAACAACTGTAAATAGGAAAGACAAATTTTGCAGATAAAGAACTTCACCTGCATCCTTCCTACAAGTTACTTGCATCCTTTGCAGTTTTGAAGAATTGTATCTACTCAAAATAGTTACACATTTTCCATGTGTTGATGGCTATTGTATATTTCTAGCATGTTCTTATCATTTAATGGGTGATGAAAATACTCCACAGCATCTGCCTAAACCACTGTCAGCCAATCACATTTAAACTTTTCATCTTTGGAAATGTTTGTTATCAGGCACTTCACCTCACAATCAGATGTAAAGGCTCAACAAATACTACTAATAATTCAATGTCAGTTTGACAATTACTGAATTATTAAATTATTTGAAAAAATTAACAAAGTGGGATCTTAACATTAAAGTCACTAATAAGGCTGTTTTAAGCAGCTTTGAAAAAAATGGGAGATTCTAATATACAAACACTGGATTTTAGTATCCTGACAGCCAGATAAACATAAAACAAGCAACAATAACTTAATATGCAATTGGTACAGCACTGGAAAAGTAGTTTAAATGGCAGTTGACACTGACACTCGAATTCTGGTGCAACAAAGCAGCTAGTCCAGAGATTATTTCTGCACCATCATGCACAATGAGCTCCTAACCTCAGCTGTCCCATCACAGATGGCCCAGAGAACTGTCTCGAAAAAGAAAAACAAAATCTATGACGCCAATTACAAAAAGGCATTATAGTGCATCCAGGCATGTCTCAACTGTTACAGTCATGATCATAGAGGTTTAAAGCATGGAAACAGTCCCTTCAGCCCAGCTTGTCCATGCTGCCCCTTTTTTAACCCCTAAATCTTAACTGCCCACATCCCTCTATACCTATCTTAACAGAAAAAATTGTAGCTGCCTCTACTGCTACATCTGGAAGCATTTCCAAACATTTATCATCCCCAATATCAAAAAAATTGCTCCCCTGGGCTCTTTTGTATCTCTCCTCTCTCACCTTAAACCCATGTCTCTAATTTTAGACTCTCCTGCCTTTGGGAAAAGGTATTGACTATTTAGCTGATCTATGCCACTCATTTTATAGACCTCTATAAGATCACCTCTCAGCCTTCTACACACCGGAGAAAAAAGTCCAAGTCTGTCCAGCCTCTTTTTATAACTCAAACCATCAAGTCGCAGTAGCATCCTAGTAAATCTTTTCTTTCTAGTTTAATAATATCCTTTCTATAGAAGGGTGACCAGAACCGTATACAATATTCCAAATCTGGAGTTACCAACTTCAACAAGACATCCCAACTCCTGTAATCAATTTCTGACCAATAAAACCAAGCACGCTGAATACCTTCTTCAATACTCTGTCCACCTGTAACTCCACTTTCAAGGAGCTATGAGCCTGTGCCCCTAGATCTCTTTGTTCTGTAATTCTCCCCAGTGCCCTGCCATTAATTAAGTCAATCCTGCCCTGGTTTAATCTACTAAAATATATCACCTCACATTTATCTAAATTAAACCCCATTTGCCATTCATCAGCCCCCAGCCCAATTGATCAAAATCCTGTTGCAATCCTAGATAACCTTCTTCACTGTCCATTATGCCACCAATCTCAGTGTCATCTGCAAATGTAATAACCACATCTCCTAAATTCCGATCCAAATCATTAATACAAATAACAGTGGACCCAGCACCAATCCATCAGGCATACTGCTGGCCACAGACCTCCAGTTTGAAAAACAACTCTCCAGAACCACCCTCTGGCTTCTGTCAAGTCAGTTTTGTATCCATTTAGCTACCTCACCCTGGATCCTGTGAGATTTAACCTTATGCAACAACCTACCATGTGGTACCTTGTCAAAGGCCTTGCTAAAGTCCATGCAGATATCAACTGCAGTGCCCTTATTTACTTCGTTGGTTACCTCTTCAAAAAACAAATTTGAGAGACCTGATTTTCCTCTCTCAAAGCCATGCTGATTTTCCCTAAATGCAATTCTGTCTCTCAAAATACTCTAACAACTTAGCCACTACAGATGAGGTCCACTGGCCTGTAGTTTCCAGGTTTCACCCTATAGCCCTTCTTAAACAACTGCACATTTGCCATCCTCCTATTTTTACCTGTGACTTTCAATGATTCAAATACCTTTGCGAGGGGGCCTGTAATTTCCTCCTCAGCCACCCACAGTGCCCTGGGATACACTTCATCAGGTCTCAGATTTATCTACCTTGATGTGATTTAAGACTTCCAGTTATACATACATTCCTCAAAAAAGACATTATTTATTTCCCCAAGTTCCCTAACATCCAACCTTTTCTCAACAGTGACTACTGATGTGAAATATTCATTTAGGATTTCATCCATCTCTCATGAATTTGTACATAAGCAACCTTGTTGATCCTTAAAAGATCCTATTCTCTCCCTTGTTACCCTTTTGTTCTTTATATATTGTAGAAGCTCCTTTGCCTTACCTGCCAAAACAATTTCATGTCCCCTTTCGGCTCTCCTGATTTCTCTCAACTCTATTCCTACATTCTCTATACTCTGCAAGGGATCCACTTGATGTCAGCTGCCTATGCAGGTCATGTGCTTCCTCATTCTTCAATCAGGGCCTCAATATCCCAAGTCATCCAGGGTTCCCTATCTCTACCAGTCTTGCCCTTCACTCTGAGAAACGTGCTTACCTGAACCCTGGTTAACACTTCTGAAAGTCTTGCATTTACCAGATCCCTTTGCGTTCCCACAGATTCCCCCAATTAAAGCTCCTGTCTAATTCCATCAAAATTGGCCCTGTCCCAATTCAGAATTTTATATTTTGGGCCAGACCTATCATTCTCTATAGTTATCTTAAAACTAATGGAATTATGGTTACTTGTCCCAAAATGATCCCTCACTACCATTTCTATCACCTGCCCTTCTTCTTCCCCCCCCCCCCCCCCCCCCCCAAAGAGGAGGTCAAGTTTTGTCCCCTCTCTAGTCAGACTATCCATACTAAATGAGAAATTCCTCTTGAATACACAATAAATTTCTCTCTAACCAAGCCTCAAACTATGGCTGTACCAGTCAATGTTCCCTGTCCTTCATTCTCTTTGAGAGACATGTTTGACTCAAGGACCCCTTACAAGTGCTTTTAAAGAGTGAAGTTGGTTAATGATTTGCTTGAAAGTAGAAATCCAAATTACAGATAGTAATGCCAAACTTATTTTTAGGCTTAACAAACATTTAAAGTAATAACTTTGCAATTTGAAGATTTGGTAGGAGGGGAGAGGGGGGAGCCAACCAACAAAATTCGTCAACAGTAGCAGAAAGAGCAAAGGAAAGTGGATACTTCTAGAGGAACAGAGGTTGTTGCAGGACTGTGCAAGAAAGATGTGTGCGCTATTGCAGACCAGAATACTGCATTTGCCTGACGAAGACAGTGTCGAAAGCACGCAAATTTACTATCAAATAAATCGGTTGGATTTAAAATTGGTGTTGCTAGATTCTAACTGAGTTCTTACTACCCCAGTCCAACGCCAGCATCTCTACATCAAGAAAGATAGAGACAGGCAGCAGAAAAGCCATTAAAAGGAATTTATGCAGAATAGGAACTTTAATTTGGACATGTAGTTTGACAAGAACAGGAAGGATGGTGTCTGTTACTTGGTGTTGGGTAGGATACATCTGCAGAGCTTTCGATGAGCTAAAGTAAATGCAGTTAGGGAAGTATTGGAATAGTCATGTCTGGAGGTGACAAACGACATAAAATTTCAGCAACAAATTTGATGAGCCATGGGAGCAGGCGAATAATAACAGGGTTTGAAAAGCTATGGAGTGGAAACTTAGCTCAGGATCAAACAGGATGTCAAGGTTAGAAACAGACTGGACCAGCTCAACAAAGGATAATGGCAAGAGAAAGGAATGGGATTGGTGGCAATGATTCAGAATTTGTGGCAGGTGCCAAATGCAATGGCTTTAATTTTCCCAATGTTTGGCTGAAGAAAACTTCACCAAAATTGGATGTTGAACAAGCAGTCTGATAGCATAGTTTAGTATAGGGTTGAAAGATGGATAGGTAGTGCTAGTATCAGAGTACTTTCCTTAAGTTTGCATGGGATGTTGCCAAGGCATCGATCAGACAATATGACCAAGAACATAAGTACACATCCACAATAAAACTTAAAGTGCTTGCTGTCGCTTATTATAGTTTTTCGTCAAAAGCCACATAGCTATGTTACCAAAAAAATACAATTGGAAGAAGGCCTCAAGACAAATCTTTGCAAAATGCCCATCACATAAATCCTTTAGCTGATAAGAAAAGCTTGCAAATGTTCTCACTTTCCTGAAGTCAGTGTAATTTTGTTTCAATTAGGTTGCTGGTCACAAGTAATTCAGAATAGTATCGCACAGGCTGTAATGAAGTTCTGTCTTCTTGTAGATGGGTAAATTATCTCAAGGCACTACACTACACTGAATTAGTGGGTTGCAGATTTTCAAACTATGCTATCACAACTGTAACAAAGTCTCACAGAAAGACAATTTAAGTATTAGCACTAAAATTAGTTTATATGTGCTAACCTTAAGATTACATAAATCCATT
This sequence comes from Sphyrna mokarran, assembly GCA_024679065.1. Taxonomy (NCBI): domain Eukaryota; kingdom Metazoa; phylum Chordata; class Chondrichthyes; order Carcharhiniformes; family Carcharhinidae; genus Sphyrna; species Sphyrna mokarran. The sequence goes on along the minus strand of JAGIQG010000001.1, from coordinate 101,660,987 downwards.
GCTTAATATATATTCACCAATTGTAGAACAAACATAAATCCTTTTAGCAATGGGTCCAGAATCTGTTCTTTCATATATACCACTTTCAGAAAATACAGCCCATTTTTGGCTATTGCAAATGAATCTACACTTAACCTCCTGTATATTAAGGGTAATAATTGGAGTAAAAAAAATGTAGAGGTATTTGGTAGATGTTTGTGAGGATGAGATCCTTGATCTCCCGCCAAGCTGCATACCCCACATCAAAAGGGATATGGGTCATTGAGATCAGTGTCCCACAACTCTCTCTCATTTATATGATCTAAGCAGCTGGTTGTGCACACCAGCAACAACATCCCAGGATCACAACTCAAAGTTGCGCAAAACTAGGTGATGGACCCAAGAGCTCCAGCTGGTGTTGTCTGAAGACATCACCACTTCTAAATGCACAAAAACTGGAAATGATCTAATAAATTATTAGGACAATGGCTCAAAAAGGTGAAGACCAGCAAGAAGTAAGGCACATCAGGACACAATCATCACACTTAGTAAGACAAGTGGACAGTTACCAGTGAAGAACCAGGGACCTTGTACACTGCATACTTAGTCATAGAAAGTCACAGCCAAAAAATTAGTGATGTATCATGACAGCTGACTCCCTGGTAGGAGTACCCACAAACAAGATAAGAGGATGAAAGGTAGCAGCAGCATGATTAGGAAGCTGACTGACAGGAAGAGGACCATGGAATGGGTGTTGCTGAGCTTGGAGAAAGATTGGAAGTTATATATTGCAGAGATCATCGTTGGGTCAATTTTTGTTCCCAATGTAGATGATTTGATCTTAACCATATACAGCTCATTATCAAAACTTGAGAGAGTCAGAGAAAGAGAAGAGCAAACTTTAGAAAACAAAGGAAGATTTCAAGAGAATATAAACAGATTTATAGCATACCCAAAACAGAATACACTCAATAGAATGACGCTGAAGATGGTGGATGAACAAAAATACCCAGAAGATCAAGGAAATTATTTCATTGAAATTGAGGTAAGTAAAATAAGATATTTTGAGTTAAATAAAAGACAACAAACATTTAGAAGTTTTAATAGCACTTGCTCAAAGTATAGGTCAAGCCTCAGAAAATTCACATGTCCAGACTTGAACAACCATTATAGGAAATACCTTAAAGCCATAGCGCAGGGAACAGATTCACTAGCATATCAGTGATAGGAAATTAAAAAAGATCAAAGTCCCAAAAGACCATAAGCCTGTTGTGCAGGAGGGCTGACTGGTGGCGATGTAACCCAAGGATCACCACACCTTAGGCAAGGGGCAAAATTGAAAATGATGTAGAGATGCCGGCATTGGACTGAGGTAAACACAGCAAGAGATCTGACAACACCAATTTTAAATCCTACCGATTTATTTGATAGTAAACTTGCAAGGTTTCGGCTTTTATAGCCTTCTTCAGGCAAATGAAGTGGGTGTTCTGGTCTGCAATAGCACACATCAGCACAGACAGTTTACAGATTGCTGATTAGAATGCGAATCCTTACACCTAACCTGCTGTTCAAGTCTTAAAGTGGCTAACAACGTAGGTGGAAGGAGCACTGAGCACAGGTTAGAAAGATGTGTATCGTCTCCAGACATAGTAAGTGAGGATTTTTGCTAACCCAGGCAAGTCATGGGGGTTACAGATAGTGTGACATGAAGCTAGGATCCCTGTTAAGACCATCCTCATGTGTGCGGAACTTGGCTATCAGTCTCCGCCCGGAGCGGAGAAGCTACCACATCTTCTCCGGAGGCTTCAACATATCATTGATGACGATGAACATCTCGCTAGGGCCATTCCCACCCCCCCACTTCTTGCCTTCAGACAACTGCGCAACCTCAAACAGACCATTGTTTGCAGCAAACCACCCAACCTTCAGGAGAACAGGGACCACGATACCACACAACCCTGCCACAGCAACCTCTGCAAGACATGCCGGATCATCGACATGGATGACATCAAACGTGAGAATACCATTCACCAGGTACACGGTACATACTCTTGCAACTCGGCCAACGTTGTCTACCTAATACGTTGCAAGAAAGGATGTCCCGAAGCATGGTACATTGGGGAAACCATGCAGACATTACGACAGCGGATGAACGAACATCGCTCAACAATCACCAGGCAAAACATTTCCCTTCCTGTCGGCGAACACTTCAGCGGTCACGGGCATTCGGCCTCCGACCTTCAGGTAAACGTTCAAGGGAGCCTTCACGACACGACAGCACAGAGCCGCTGAGCAGAGACTGACAGCCAAGTTCCGCACACGAGGATGGTCTTAACAGGGATCTTGGCTTCATGTCACACTATCTGTAACCCCCGTGACTTCCCTGGATTAGCAAAAAACCTCACTTATTGTGCTGTCTGGAGACAATACACATCTTTCTAACTGTGCTCACTGCTCCTTCCACTCACATTGTTAGCCACTTTAAGACTTCAATAGCAGGTTAGGTGCAAGGCTGACTTGGTAATAGGAGACAGAGTAATAGTGGAAGGATGTTTTTCTAGCTGGAGGTCAGTCACTAGTGGTGTGCCAAAGGGCTCAGTATTGGGACCTCTTCTATTTGTAATATATATAAAAATGACTTGGAAGAGGAAGTAAATGGAGTGATCAGCAAGTTTGCAGACGATACAAAGATGGCTGGACTTGCGAATAGTGAGGAGCATTGTCAGGCGATGCAGCAGGACATAGATAGGCTGGTAGCTTGGGCAGACAGATGGCAGATGGAATTTAATCCTGATAAATGCGAGGTGATGCATTTCAGGAGAAAGAATATAGGGGGGAGGTGTATGATAAAGGGTAGACCTATTAGGAGTATAGAAACACACAGGAACCTGGGGGTGCAGGTGAACAAGTCTCTGAAGGTGGCAGGACAAGTGGAGAAGGTTGTGAAGAAAGCATATAGTATGCTAGCCTTTATAGGAAGGGGTATAGAGTACAAGAGCTGGCCTTTAATGTTGCAGTTGTATAAAACGTTGGTTAGACCTCATTTGGAATACTGCGTCCAATTCTGGTCGCCTTACTACCTGAAGGACATAGAGACTCTGGAGAGAGTGCAGAGGAGGTTTACCAGGATTCTTCCTGGTATGGACGGTCTGAGTTACGAGGAGAGATTAGGCAAATTGGGACTGTTTTCCTCAAAGACGCAGACTTAGAGGAGATCTAATAGAGGTGTACAAGATTATGAGGGGTATAGAGAAAGTAAACAGGGTTAAGCTTTTTCCTAGGATGGACTCTAATAGCACGAGGGGTCACGGGCTTAGGGTGAGGGGGGTAAAGTATAATTTGGCTGCTAGAGGGAGTTTTTTCACACAGAGGGTGGTGGGGATATGGAATGCATTGACAAGTAAAGTGGTGAAGGCAGGCACTCTGGAGTTATTTAAGAAATACTTAGATGGGCACATGAACAGAATGGGAATGGAGGGGTAGAGAAATTCTAATTCTCTCAAATTCTAGAAGATTTTGTTATGGTGCAAAAAAGGGAAATAATTTCCTGTATTTGAGGAATTAGTAATAAGAGATCAGCCATGGAGATGGTGGTGTCATAGTAAAATCACTGGATTTCTGGTCCACACACCCAGTCTATCTGCTGACACAGGTTCAAATCCCACCACAGCAGCTGGTGGAACTTGAATATAATTAAGCTTTACATTCCAGAGATATTATCTGTTATGGTGACAATGAAACCACTGTCAACTGTTGGTAAAAACCCACCCGGTTCACTAACTCCTCTAGAAAAGAGATCTGCCGTCCTTACCCATTTGGTCTACATACAACTCCAAACCCACAACAACATGGGTGACTCTTAAATGCTCTCTGAAATGAACTAGTAGTTTAGTTCAAGGGCAATTAAGGGCTTGGTAACAAATGCTGACCAGCCAGCAACGTCCACATCCCGTGAATTAATAAATTCAAAATTGTTTTATTAAAATGATATGAGATAATAACAGGATAACCAATAATTTCAGAGCTCTAAGGTATTGTAACTATGGGCTACTCCAAAATGCTTTGGGGAATCTAAAGGTAAGGATTACATGGCAATTATTTGGGAACCTAAAGTTTCAGTGGCCAAATATCCTGCAATTGGAGTGATCTGAAAGTAAAAGATAAATCAAACTCCAGAGGCTTCCAAATATCTTACAATAATTGTTACCTAAAACAAGTTAGAAATATGCTCAAAGCTAAGATAGATTTTTAATCAGTAATCAAGGGTTATGGGGATAAGGCAGGGATGTGGAGTTGACGATGGTCATATCAGGTCAGTCATGATCTCATTGAATGGCAGAGCAGACTTGATGGGCTGAATGGCCTACTTCTGCACCTGTATCTTTTGGTCCAAGAACTAAAACCATTTTTAACACATGGATAACTATTGCACTAACTGCTCCCCCATGGGACTCTTATTTCCCTGCCCTCTTCCTGACCCCACACGAGATAAACCCCCACCCCCCCGCACTAACTATTCATCCAAGGCTCTGCTCCCCTCTCCCACACATGTCTGATATGCTCCCCAACTTCCCACACTACCAATAAATACCTGACTCCATCGATGTCCTGCCCCTCCAACTGACAACCCCACTTTAACCTGCTTTAAAGCAACTAGTGCCATTCAAAAAGGAGCTTAGCTTCCTATTCACTAACTCTCTTATCCTCTAACCTGTTTTAGAAGCTACAGGACTGATTTAACTGTCAAAGATACTTTCTATTTTTTCACAGATCCTCATTATGAGAAAATCTGTACGTACAACATTTGCATAAAACTATCATTCCAAGATGTCAAGGAAACAAAGTTATAGTCCAATAAATTTTCTGTTCACATTTGTTAAAATTTGCATCATATATGCTTTTAGTCATGCAGTAGTACAGAAGTTACGTATTGCTGTATAAAGTGAAATGCTGTCAAAACCTTTTTTCTTGAACTCATTAAGAGACTTGCAAGGAATTACCAATTGTAATGGGAGAACAATTTATACTACACGAAAAGAGTGCTACTTGGTTGGCAAGTAGACTCTGATGGAAGCATTGCCATGGAGAATACAGCATGAAACAGTTAACTGCCTAACTATGTTCACATTCAAACAAGACTGACTGATCTAGGCATTGCACCAGGGTTTCCTTCTGTCTGCAAAAGATAGAGCACTGAGAAATATGTGACTTTCAGAACACATATTAGAACCACGCTGCAAGCACAACTGAATCCTAACAAATTAATTATTTGCACAATCAGGATTATTTAGGTGCTGTCTAATTACAGAATCACACAATGTTGGATGCTATGGCCAGAATTTTACTGTCCCTCCCACCTGACAGAATTTTATGGTCCCACCAAAATAAATAGCAATTTAACTGGCCCACCACATTCCCAGAGACACACAATGACAAAATCCTGGCTTTCTTCCCAGTTTTGCAGCGCAGGCTGATTGAATGTTTGCAATGGCTGCATCCAGTGATATGCTGTTTGATATGATCCACCAACCACTGGGACATATAATCTATACATCTGATAACACAGACACTGAAATTCATACACCATGTTGCTTTTTTTTCAGCAATATTTGCTTTTACTCTTTTTGGCAAGACAATTACATTTGAGAAAGACCAATCAATATACCTCAGCTTAATCATTCAGAGATCCTAAAGTCCTCCCCTCCTAAAGTACCATGCAACAATTAATTGTTGCACAAGTCCAGCTTCTGATCACCTCTGACCTATTGAAGGGTTATTTCACATTTTCAGTCATTGAATGAAGAACTTCAATTTCAGTTATCAAATTACCTCCTAATTTGAACACCCTTATTTCACTATATAGTTTAAAATAAATTTTGCTCATGTTTTATAATTTCTTAATCATCTTATAAAATAATCTCACCTACACATACGTACTGCTGAAAAGTCCAAACTTTTCTGGTCTTTCTTCATAACTTGGCTTAACTTCACTTGGGATATCTTGTTGAAATTGTAAAGCCACACTTGGAATATTATGTATAATTCTGGTCACCCTATTATAGAAAAGGATATTATTAAACTAGAAAGAATGCAAAAAGGTTTACTGGGATGCTATCGAGATATGACGTTTGGAGTTATAAGGAGAGGCTGGATAGACTGGAACATTTTTCCCAGGAGCGTAGGAGGCTTAAGAGTGAGCTTAGAGGCCTATAAAATAATGAGGAGCACAGATCAGCTACATAGTCAACATCCTTATCCAAAGATAAGAAACTTAAAACTACAGGGCATAGGTTTAAAGTAAGAGGGGAGAGATAAAAAAAAAATCCAGAGGGGCAATTTTTTAATTAAAAAATTGGCAAGTGTCTAGAATGAGCTGCAGAGGCGTTAGTACAGCAGAAGGTACAACTTTTGTCAGTTACATGGGTAAGATGGGTATAAAGGCATTTTGGCCAAATGTGGGCAATTAAAACTAGCTTAGTAGTAAAGGGAGGACTTTAGGATCACTGGGCAGCATGGTCAAGTTGGGCTGAAGGGCCTGCTTCCATGCTATAACCCTCTGACTGGAGATTCTCTGTGTGGGCTTCCTTGGGGTGCTCCTGTTTCCTCCCACAGTCCAAAGATGTACAGGTTTGATGGATTAGCCATGCTAAATTGTGCTCAGCGTCAGAGACTAATAGGGTAAATACATGGGATTAGGTGATAGGCTTGGGGTTGGTATTTTTGTTAGTGCAGGCTTGATGGACCAAATGGCCTCCTTCTGTACTGTAGGGATTCAATGATTCTATAAACTCTGGCTGAACACTTGGGATGTAGAGATGCCAGCATTGGACTGGGGTAAACACTAAGTAGTCTGACAACACTAGATTCGCCTGACAAAGGCCATAGAGTCAAAAGCTTGCAAGTTTACTATCAAATAAATCGGTTGGATTTAAACCTGCTGTCGTCAGACTACTTACTGTGAAGACTTGAAGGCAGGGGGCTGAGGAAGAAAATCTGTCCAGTAGCTCGTTCCAACACTGACTCCAGTATTTGAATATCTCTTAATTCTTGGCAACCAAAACTGGTGCAATCTGATCAGAGCACTATAATGTTAGATAGCATTACCTCCTGTGACTATCCCCCATTTTCACTAGGTTGTTCAACATGCTCTTTAGCTTTGTTGAGTACTACTTAGTATTAGTCAGACATCAAAGTTACAGAGACTCCTAGGTCTCTCTTCCAGCTTCATTCTTCACTATGAATAATACAGAAATAGATACATGTCATCTTTTTTTCCTTGCTTCATACTTCATTGCATTAAATTTCATCTAGCATTGTTCTTGTCAAACTCATTTCATAATTTCTGGGCTGTCTCCTCAGATTTCACTGCTCCACCTGGTTTGGCATTATCCACAAATCTGACTGCTCTGCATCGAGTTTCTGAATCCAGGTCATTTATGTAAATTAAAAATAATTAGTTCCAGCATCAAATCCCAAGGCACTGAACTTAGTTATTTCTCTTGTATTGACATAATATTTCTAGCAAGAATTCCTTGCTTCCTATCCTTTCATCAGTTCCTATTCATCCCTGAAGCTTCAAGAAATAGCTTTTTAGCGGAACTTCATGAGAAAACGTCGTCAGTAGACCTATTATTTCCATTGTTAGTGTTTCACTGTCAAATGACAAGTGTTAAGCAGAAACATCCCTTGAAACAGATACAAAAAAAATATCCAGGTGGTAATGGAACAATAAATTAACTATTTTCCCAAAGACTGCGAAGGAGCCGGTGAAGGGTCGTTTCACTGTTAAAAATCTGTACGTTTTAAATTACAAGTGTGAAGATTATATTTTCTTTTGAAAAAAAAACACACAAGTTGTGCGAGGATCATGAAAGCTCCTTTTGAAATTCAAAATAATTATAGTCCGTCTCTCTAAAAAAATAAGAAATAGTTGCAATGAGCTTGGAGAACATGCTAAAACTTTATAGCGGATATATTAAGTTTCCTCTTCATAGCGAGGGCAATTACACAGAAGACTAGAAATTACACGCACTCCATAGTACATCCCTTCCAGCGGATGTTAGCACAACAAATGGCTAACTACAAAAACTGATCCAATCTCTCTCTCGATTTTAAATTTTAACAGTTTTACTAGCGACTGCATTTAAGCGGGTACATCTAAGTGTATTAATGACACTGCACAACCCCCACCCTCACACAGCATTCAACCCTGATTTACAAGTAAGTCGTTTGCGGAGGCTAAGAAGCTGGTTGCCGTGATTTCAGTTTCTTTACCTCGGGCTCTGTTCTGATTTCACCATTTCACTTTGTTCCTCTCACTCCACCGAGCAGCTCTTTCCAGAGCGGGGAACTTGCTGCACTCCTCCCAGCCACCACCCCCTCCCCAGCGACTGCAGGATTACTCTTTAACCCCACCCGCTCCAAAGCGCAATCAAATCCGCGCAATACACCTCTCCACGAAAAACTAACCACCCCCGAAAGCTCCCCCATTCACATCGACCCGGGAGGGGAGATGAGGAGGAGGGGGTGGGGCCGAGGGAGTTGGAGGGGGAGGGGGAGGGGGAGGAGAAGGGCGTGGCCAAAGGAGAAGGTGCCGGCCGGCCGGCGGGGGCGGGCCTGCTGTGGGCAGCTTGTGCTCCACCTGTCCGTTGCGAGTGCGCTCCCTCGAGCTCCACTTTGCGCTCGCGCAGACACTCCAAGTCGTTGACATTCGCACGTGCGATGCCCGGCAGTTGGGGCGTATCGTTGAAGGGGGAACTCCGGACACGCACCGTCACACAGCGTGCTGGAAAGATTATACTTTGCATTTGTGCTGAATGGAGATAAATCCAACCCTTCGGCAGATGCTAAAAGCTTTTTTTTTATTTGAGAACTCATAAAGATCACACTAGTAAACGTTTGAGTTTTTTTTGTTTTGTGCCGCAGGTGTGAACCTGCATTTCTTTCCAAAATATATACAGTACAATTAATTTCTACTTATAGTGAAATCGTAGTTGATATAAAAAAAATTGCCCCCTCCTCCCAGGCGTGGGCAATAAACGCTGACCCAGCCAGCAACGCCCACTTCCCAAGAACGAGTATAAAACAATGACTGGCTAGAAACCACGAAGTAATTTAACAGAATAGTTACCTTCCGGGGACTTCAGATCTCGGTCAAAAGTGGCTGTATGTATGTTTGCATCACTGGACCTTTTACGTTGCAAAACTATTGAAGTGGAGACAAACTGTGTGGAAAGTCACTTTAGGAACTTTGAACGAGGATGAATGGTGCCATCTCCTATCCAATTAGGAAAGTGATTTGACAATCATCTTGGTACTGAACTGGGTGGAAACAAGCCATTAGATACAATAAAAACAGAAAATGCTGGAAAATCTCAGTAGATATGACAGCATCTGTGGAGACAGTAAGAAGTCTGACAACACCAGATTTAAGTCCAACAGATTTATTTGATAGTAAACTATCTCTCTCTGTGGAGAGAGAAACAAGAGTTAATGTTTCAAGTTCAAATGACTCTTCAGAGCAGTAGACATAATCACTTGATTAAGGGGATCTCTGGATGAAAAAAGAATTCCCAGCCAAGGTTAATTCAAAATAACTGGAATACAAAAGCCATGACTGTAAGTGGATTACTGGGCAGTTAGTGAGAGATCATGTGCCAAGCACAATTTTTGTGTGCTTAAGCAACTGATTGCTCTGCAAACAGAACAAACAAATGAGAAGGTGAAGGAACAAGACCCTGAGTATGTTCTCTTTCTCCATCAAACTTGCAAGTTGAACATTGCTGATTTTGACTATCCAGGTGCAATAGACATATTTTAAAAATAACTCCACCCAGCACGATTGGGTCCAGAAGAACAATAAATCGCCTTGATGCTGAAAGCAGCATGGTCCCTAAGATCATTTATCTTAACGATTTGGATGAAAATATAGGAGTCATAGTTGGTAAGTTTGCAGATGACACCAAGATAGGTGGCATAGTGGACAGTGAAGAAAGTTATCTCCGATTGCAACAGGATCTTGATCAAGTGGGCTGACAAATCACAGATGGAAGTTAATTTAGATAAATGCATTTTGGTAGATTGAACCAGGGCAGAACTTATTCAGTTAATTTTAGGGCATTTGGGAGAGTTACATGTTCATAGTTCCTTGAAAATGGAGTCACAGGTGAACAGAGTGATGAAGAAGGCATTCAGCATTCTTGGTTTCATTGGCCAGAATATTGAATATAGGACTTGGAATGTCTTGTTGAAATTGTAAGGCCACACTTGGAATTCCCTGTGCAGTTTTGGTCACTCCATTATAGAAAGGATATTAAATTAGAGTGCAGAAAGATTTACTAAGATTCTACTAGGACTTGATGTTTGGGTTATAAGGAGAGGCTAGATAGACTGGGACATTTTTCTCTGGAGTGTCAGAGGCTGAGGGGTAATATTATAGAGGTCTATAAAATAATGAGAGGCACAGATCAGCTAGATTGTCAGTAGCTTTTCCCAAAGGTAAGGGAGTCTAAAACTAAAAGGCATAGGTTTAAGATGAGAGGTGAGAAATACAAAAATGTTCAAAGGGACAGTTTTTTCACACAGAGGGTGGTAAGTGTCTGGAACAAGCTGCCAGACATAGTTGTAGAAGCGGGTACAATTCTGTCTTTTAAAAAGCATTTAGATAGTTACATGGATAAGATGAGTATAGGGGGATATGGGCCAGATGTGGGCAATTGGGATTAGCTTAGGGTTTAAAAAAAACAGCAAAGACAAGTTGGGCTGAATGGCCTGTTTCCATGCTGTAAACCTCTATGACTCTGTCAGCCTGAAGCTAGCCATGTAACCAACCTTCGAGAATTGTATATCCCTATAATTTTACTTGACGCTAAAGTATTTAATCTATCCTCCTCACTTTGGAGTCTGTTTGTGTGTGTGAACTTGAATTGTATCTGTGTATGAAAGTTAAACATTTTTATTATTATACTTAGCTTGGTTAGGTACAAGAAAAGCAAATTCTGTTTTTAAAACTCAAGAAAAACCGTCATATTGTGTACTCTATGGTGAACGATTGAACAACATGGAATTGGCAAGTATATCTATTCTTGAAAAAAAGATCTGTTGGGGTCAAACGAAGAGAGTGAAAAGTGGAAAGCCATGCAACCTCTCATCACCTGAGCATAATATGCATATCAAGATGTTTTCCAAAAAGAATCCAACTATTGTTTACTGGTAATGAAATTGCATTTTGCAATTATGAGATCTACCTGATAATGCTTGTTACGTAAGTATCCAAATCATTGGAGGTGTTGCAAACGTCAGTAGAATTCTATCTATGGTGAGCCACACTGCTGCCTCATAGCACAAGGAACCCAGTTCAATTTCAGCCTTGGATGATGTCTGTGTCGGACTTGTATATTCTCCCTGTATTCAAGTGCAATTCCTCCAAGTGCTCCGATTTCCTCTCACAGTTCAAAGATGTGCATGTTAGGTGGATTAGCCATAGTAAATTGCCCCTTAGTGTCCTAAAATGTGGAGGTTAGATGGATTGGCAGTGGTAAATGAATGGGATTATGGCGATAGGGCAGGAGAGAACCCTGGGTAAGCTACTTTGTCAGAGCCAGTGCAGACTTGATGGGTGGAATGGCCTCTTTCTGCGCTGTAAACATTCTGTAATTTATTCCCGATGGCAGAACAAGAAGTGGGCTTTATTTCCACTCTATTGTTTTTTATTTGTTCCTAAAATTCAATGGCCCAGTGGTGTGCATGGGAGGTATGTGCATTCATGTAGACAGGGACGTTCTTTGGTGATGAAAGCTGTTGAAGCTGACAATGCAGTGGGTATAGGCAAGCTATAAAAAGGCCCCCTGGACAAATGGAATGGCTCTGCATCGTGGTCACAAATTTGCTGTCCAATTTCATTTTGTTTAATATAAGACTTATTGAGAACTGAAACATGGCACATATGTTTTAAAATTTAAGTTTCAACTGAAAGTATTTCACATTACGTTGATTTCATTTTATTCATCATTATTTGTTAAAACTAGCTTTGTCAGTGCACTAACTGTATTGTTGGCATGCATTGATGGTTACATGGTTGTTAGGGACATATCTTCATTGCAGAAGAAACAATGATGTGTTTTTGCATTTATTCTTCATTGAATCTTCATGTTGGTGTCCAAAACTGCATTCCTACAATGTGGGATATGGCTGAACCTCCAAATTCAGCTGGTCCTCCCATCAATGTTTTGCAAAGCACATTGTCCGAGTTCATTCTCAATGAGATGATTGAAATGTTATTAGTGAATTCAAAGCCCTGAAAGGATTCTGCCAGCCAACACCCTGAGATGGTGGAAATAAATTCAAAAGATTTTCAAAAGAGAATTGATCCTTATTAGAGAAAAAAGTTTGCAGGGCTACAGGGAAAACACAGAGAAGTGGGACTAGGTAAGTTACTCTTGCAGAGACCCAGCATAGATCAATGGGCCAAATGGCATCCTTTTGCACCACAACCTCCATTTGTATAGACTCAATGAATTCACATTATTCAGTTCTGTAGATTACTGATGTCCAGGAAGGAGTTGAAAGAAAACTTGTTTTAACAGCTATTTCCTGTAAGATCAATGTATAAATAATTTTATTTTGTCCATATGCCTTGCATTTATTGCTCATTCCTACAATCAAACATACTAAGGAACAAAATTCAGATGAACCATCTCTCTACAAAAGTAGTAATACACATAATTTTTTCTTCAGATACTAATAGACCTGTCCAGCATTTCTGTTCAGTTTCTTATTTATAGCATTTTCTTTTTATCTAAAATGCAGATGTTGTAACAAAAATACTTTGTTAGTTACTAAGGCTTACTATAATCTATGCATTTTTCCAGAAATGTAAGACATTTTATATTCCTACAACATTTGGGCTAGCTACTCAAATATGCCAGAGTACTCTGTTGATTCATTAAGCATTTTGGATTTCAGTATTAGCTCATCAATTATTTAACAGCTGCACATGAATAGATGGAAGCAATTGGTTACTGAGAAACAGAAATGTTCATTATCCACAAATACATATGTAGCTGTGTTAGTCAACAATCCATTAAATTGACTTAGTTTAAAACCAGTGAAAGTCACTTCTTGCTAGAGGTTTGAAGGGTCTCATCATAATTACAATCTTAAAATAACTGCCATTGTACAGGAATGAAATGTAGATTAATGGATGTTGTCCTCAATAAATTAAATTACCAATCTCAGTTTCACTGTTGTAGGGAGATGCTGAGCAGAAACAGGCAATTCTTTACCAAAAGAGACAGATAGCAGAGGGAGAGTAACTTCAACCTTATCATACAATACTTACTAGCTGATATTGCTGTCTTTGAAGGATGTCACTTGCCCATTCTTTCAAACTGACATGGTATAACTTCAAAAGGGAGAAAATATACCAAAAAAAGGTAATGTTTCCACATTTTTTGTTCCCCATTATGCCTCACATAATTGCACATTTTGAAAATTTCAATGCACACTACACTTCATAAATGATCAACAAAACAGATGCAACTATATACAAATATCCCATTTTAAGGTCCCTCCTGGAACCATGAAAAGCGAGAATCATTTGTTAATTATCAGTCTAGATAAAAAGTGCTATTCCTGTGGGAAATATTACTCATTTTTGAGTCCATTTCGTAATTTCTTCCAGTTATTTACAGGTGCTTTATAAACTGCTGTAAAATCATAGTGGATCCCTTTGTCCACTATCACAATAGATGTCCTGAACTCATTAATGTAGTTCATTCAGCAAGATTCTAAATAGAAGTTTCACTTCATAAACGCAAGTAGATTTTCCTTCATTTTTGTGGAGTAAGTCGCTGTCACTGTCATCATAGAATCCCTGTGAAGAAGGATCAATTTAAGTGAATTAGGTTAAACATACCTCATAAAACTGAATCAAAAGCTAGTTTCACTAATGATGACCATGAAATTACCATATTGTTATAAAAACCCATCTAATTCATTAACGCCCTTTAGGGAAGGAAGTCTTCCTCCCAGGACAAACAACATAGACAAGAATAGAAGAGAGAATTTGTTTGGGGACTACCAAGTGCTAGGATCTAAGTTAAACAGCAGGTCCTTAAGGGTGATAATACCTTGATTACTACCTGAGCCACATGCAAATTGGTATAGGGTTGAGAAAATTAAGGAAGTTAACATGTGGCTAAAGGAAAGGAATGGTGCGGGAAAGAAGGCTTCCATTACATGGGGCATTGACATCAGTATTGAAACAGGGGGGATTTGTACTTTTGGAACGGTCTTCACCTGAACTGACCAGTGTTCCCACAAAAAGGAAAAATTGGGTGGTCACAGGGACTTTAAACTAGTAAGTTGGGTGGAAGGGAAGAATAAAACGGTTAATAGCAGATTAGCAAGTGAGCAGTAGATTAGCTAGTGAGGAGAAAGTTTCAACTACATTAAAAATCAAGAAAAATGTTAAAAGGAAGGAGAACTCAGGAGGTGTTATTAATGGAGGAGTTAGGATTCAGAAAGAAGGTACAAATATGAACATGAAGGCATTTTATCTGAAGACTCGTAGCTCTCGAAACAAAGTAAATGAGTTGATGGCACAAATCATTGTATGATTATGAATACGATTATACTCATAATTCTATGATTTGGTGGCCATTACAGAGCCACAGTTGCAGGATGGTCACGACTGGGAGTTAAATATCCAAGGGTATCAGACTGTTTGGAAGAACAGACAGGAAGGTAAGGGAGGTGGTGTAAATCTGATATTTAAGGATGACATCAGGGCAGTAGTAAGAGATGATATATGATCTATGGGAAAAAAGATTGAATCCATGATTATAAGAGTAAACTAGCTCAGAATATAAAGAAAAGCAAAGGTTTCTACAAATACATAAAATGAAAAAGGGTGGCGAAACTAAACATTGGTCCTTTAGAGGATGAGAAGGGGGATATAATAACTGGAAATGAGAAAATGGCTAAGGCACTGAACAAGTATTTTATGTCAGTGTTCTCAGTAGAAGACACAAATAACAAGCCAAAAATTGATGACAAGAAGGCTATGGTAGGTGAGGACCTAGAAACTATCATTATCACTGAAGAGGCAGTGTCGAGCATAGGGCTAAAGGTAGACAAGTTTCCTGATAGTGATGAAATGCATCCCAGGGTACTGAAAGAGATGGCAGGGAAAATATCAAATTCACTAGTGGTAATTTACCAAAATTCTGGGGTGGTTCCCACAGCTTGTAAAACAGAATATGTGATGCCACTGTTTAAAAAAAGGAGATAGACAAAAGGCAGGTAACTATAGGCTGTTTAGCTTAACTTCTAAAATCAGGAAAATGTTTGAATCTATATCATCAAGGAAGAGATAGTGAGAAATCTGGATATAGATTGTCCCATTGGGAAGATGCAGCATGGGTTCATGAAGAACTAACTTGGTGGAATTCTTTGAGAACATTACATGCGTGGTGGACAGTGGGGAATCTGTGGATATGGTGTAACTGGATTTTCAGGAGCTATTTGACAAGGTGCCGCACCTAAGGCTGTTGCATAAGATAAAGGTGCATGGTGTTACGGTTAATTATTAGCATGAATGGAGGATTGGTTAATTAGCAGAAAGCAAAGCATGAGGGTAAATGAGTGGTGTGCCTCAAGGATCGATGTTGTGTCTGCAATTGTTTACGATTTATATTGAAGATTTTGAGGTGGGGACCAAGTGTAGTGTCAAACTTCATAGATAACACTAACATAACTGCAGAGCAAAATGTACAGAGGATGCTGAAACTCTGAAAGGGATATAGATAGTCTAAGTGAGTGGGCAAGAGTCTGGCAGATGGAGTACAATGTTGTTAAATGTGAAGTCATCCATTTTGGTAGGAATAACAGCAAAATGGACTACTATTTAAATCGTGAAAACTGCAGCATGCTGCTGTGCAGAGGGAGCTGGTGTCCTTGTGCATGAATCCCAAAAAGTTGGTTTGCAGGTGCAGCAGGTAATTAAGAAGGCAAATGGTATTTTGTCCTTCATTGCTAGAGGGATGGAGTTTAAAAACAGGGAGATTGTGTTGCATATATAAGTTGTTGGTGAAGTCATACCTGGAGTACTGTATGCAGTTTTATTCTCCTTACTTGAGAAATGATACACTGACATTGGAGTGCAGAGGAGATTCACTAGATTGATTCTGGAGTTGGATTGGCTTATGAGGAGAGACTGAGTAGCATGGGGCTATATTCATTGGAATTCAGAAGAATGAGGAGAGATCTTATAGAAAGATGTAAGATTAATGAAGGAATAGATAAGATAGAAGAGGGAAGTTGTATCTACTGGCAGGTGAAACTAGAACAGGAGGGCATGGCCTCAAAATAAGGAGGACTGAGCTGAGGAGGAACTTCTTCACCCAAAGGGTTGTAAATCTGTGGAATACCTTGCCCAGTGAAACAGTTGAGGCTACCCCATGGATTGTTTTTAAGACAGGGAGAGATAATTTTTTTAATAGTAAAGGAAATAAGTGTTATGGTGAACAAAAAGATCAGCCATGATTTTACTGAATACAGGAGCAGGCTCAAGGGATCAGATGGCCTACTCCTGCTCCTAGATCTTATGTTCTTACCTGATCTGACATACATGTGACTCTAGACCCACAACAATGCAGGTGATTATTAAGAACCCTTATAAGCTATTCAGTTGTACAAAACTACTGCTCAAATAAGACTCTTAGTAGTGTGGAAGATCAGAAGGATCTTGGGGTCCTGGTTCATAGGACTCTCAAGTCGGCTTTGAACAAAGAACATGGAACAAAGAACAAAACAGCATGGGAAACAGGCCCTTCGGCCCAACGAACCCGCGCTGCCACCTCGATATTCCCACTTCTCCCCATGATCCCTATCTATGTTTATAGATGTGTATTGGAACCAAATTTGCTAG
Source organism: Sphyrna mokarran (assembly GCA_024679065.1). NCBI lineage: Eukaryota > Metazoa > Chordata > Chondrichthyes > Carcharhiniformes > Carcharhinidae > Sphyrna > Sphyrna mokarran. The sequence continues at coordinate 101,644,078 of JAGIQG010000001.1, read as the reverse complement.
ACAATTTAGGGACAATTTGTTTTGCCAATCCGCCTAAGAGCACATCTTTGGGGTGTGGGAGGAAACTGGAGGACCCGGAGAAAATCCATGTAAGCACAGGGAGAATGTGCAAACCCCCACAGACACATGCCCAAATCCATGTATCTGCACAGCACAGTGATGTAGAGGATGTGGTTAAGAAGGATATGGTATACTAGCCTTCATCAATCAAGGAATTGAGTTTAGGAGTCGGGAGATAACGTTGCAGCTGTATAAGATCCCAGTCAGACCCCACTTAGAGTACTGTGCTCAGTTCTGGTTGCCTCATTACAGGAAGGATATGGAAGCTATTGAAAGGGTGCAGAGGAGATTTACAAGGATGTTGCCTGGATTGGGTGGCATGCCTTATGAGGATAGCTTGAGAGAGCTTGATCTGTTCTCCTTGGAGAGAAGAAGGATGAGAGGTGACTTTTTAGAAATGTGTGAGATGTTGAGATTTTGATCAGGTGGATTCTCAGAGGCTTTTTCCCAGGGCTGAAATGGCTGCCACAAAAAGTCACAAGTTTAAGTTGCTGGGGAGTAGGTACAGAGATGTCAGGGCTAAGTTTTTCAGGGTGGCGGGTGAGTGGATAGACTGCTGGCAGTGGTACTGGAGGTGGATTTAATAGGGTCTTTTAACAGACTTCTGGATGAGTAAATGGGACTTAGTAGGGTTGAGGGTTATAGGTAAGCCTAGTGGGTAGAGATGTTCGGCGTAACTTGTGGGCTGAAGGGCCTGTTTGTGCTGTAGTTTTTCTATGTTCTGTGTTCTAACTTGTGCCACAATTGAGAGAGTTGACGAACAGACTAGTCAAGCAATAGTCTTATTCACAAAATTTTACCTGATAACCAAAATCCCAGAGGGCACCTGTTCCACAAACAGAGTAGACCCACGAGCTGTGTTTGCACACTGGTATACTATTAGAAGGGAGTTGCCATGAGAGTCTCAATATTGACTCCAGATGCCGTGAAGTTTCATGACATCAGGTCAAATGTAGTCAAGGAAACCTTCTGCTGATTACCTACTACTCTCCCTCAGCTGCTAAGTTTTCCTTCATGTTGAACACTACTGGGATGAAGCAAAGTGGTAACAAGGGCATAGAGGTTGGGGGACTTCAATGCCCATCATCAAGAGTGATTCTGGAAATATAGCAGGTAGTGAAGGAAATTTAGAGTTTTGATGCAGAAGGAGTTGTAAAGTTGAAGGAATTTACAGACAAAAAGGTGAATGAAGATTTGGAGGGATTTAAAGAAAATAAATGTTAAATTAAGCTTTGGGAAACCAGGCATTGAATTTTACTATGGGAGGTGGGGTAGGGACAGTTAGTTATATTGCCAAAAAATAATATTGGGTCATGTTCCTGACATTATTCCATCACCATGAGTATCACCCATGCAGATTTACAGACAAGTGAGGAAGACTCCAGGAGCTTTTGGCTAAGTAATTTAAATGTTCAGTAGGTCATTGGGTGCTCTTTTAACAAACCATTTTGGAATTAAAAGCCAACAAACCTATTCTCTGAGCTGTCAGCAACTCACCAGGATCACCAAGACAAGTGCACAACAGTGAAACTGACCAACTGTGAAGACTTTGAAGTTCCACTGAAGACCTACAGTAATGGCTTGATGAGAAGATGCTGATCGTAACAGAATGTAGCTTTAGTGCTTGATTGACAACTTCTTAAAAGTTAGTTGACCTGTCCAATACTTCACTTATCTTCAGCTGCACTTCCCTGCTGCCATCCTTCATCATGGCATGGGAGCCATTTATGCAACTCTACCTTGCACCTCTGATGAGGAACAGAAGAAATAGCAACGCCAACAGCAGAAGGGCAGCAGGAGCTATGTCTGCATCAGCACTAAGTGTCTTCTCCTAAGCTACATGCTGCTTCACAAGGCAGAGAGAATAAACGTGATACAGCTTCAAAGAGGCAAACCTGCAACAACACAAATTCTACAGGCAGAATTTAGAGGATCAACTCTCTTGACATGTCTGAACACCCTTAGCCAAGAAGTTTAGGCTTCCACAGCAGGTCATTGCTGGCATTTGCAAGCTTCTTGAACAAGACTTCCTTCTCAGTAGATCGGGTGGACATGGCTGTCAAGGTTAATAACTGGAGAGTACCCCCCATACCCACGTTTCCTGGAGATTGTGTGGTGTTTTATTCAGCCAGAGAGGTTTGACTAACTAATAGAAAACAGATTCTGGATAAATTGATAGTTTAACTAGTGGAATGCCACGAAGATCACTCACTGCTGAGGCCTCAACTATTTACAATCTGTATTAACAGCTTGAATGAAGGGAATATGTTGTAGCCAAATTTGTTGATGGTATAAAAGTAGGTAAAAGAGCAAGCTGTGAGGAAAATACAAAGAGTCTGAAAAGACAATTTTTCATATGGTAGGGGTTTCTTGTCACCATCCAAAGTGTTGGTAGGGAACACATCCCCGCTAACACTACTGTCCTGCTGCCACTTCACGGTCTAGTAAGTCTTAATTGGTTGCAGGCAGGACTTCTGCCCCTCAGTCAGGAGGATGTCTCACCAATCTGATTGAAGCTGCAGTAGACATGATTGGGACTGAGTGCAGACTCCAGAGTCTAAATTCTGGGATTCCAGAAATAAGTAAGTTTTGGGGGTCTCGGTGGAGAGGGGAGGCATAGGAGTGAACAGTGGGGAATTGGGGTGTCATAGGGAAAGACTTGGTGGAGGGTACTAGAGGAGGAAAGTTCAATAGTCACCAGACCTTAAGACGGTGGGGATTTTCCTGAAGTTAAAAGGGTGCTCTTTATGGAGGCACACCTTCTCTGCCTCATTCTCACTTAAGACCTAAACTTGATTATTTTTTGGCTTTCTACTTAGCCAAAAACTCCTCTTGGTGGCCTAAAAATTGAGGCTGAATGGGAAAAGGCCCTACATAGTAAATTAATGACCATTTTATGATTTCAATTGCAGAAAGGATAGGCAATTCATCTGAGGCCTTGTCCATCCCAGCATAAAATTGTTGAGAGGTCAGAGTGCATGGGAACCCAGCAGGAAACCCAACCTGCTGTTACATGCTCAACCCTGACTACAGATCTTCCAGCTGTGGAGTGTAAAATTTAGCTCATAGAGATAGATTAAGTGAGTGGCAAAAATTTGGCAGATGGAATTTCATTTAGGGAAATGTGAAGTTGTCATTTTGGTGGGAAGAATAGAAAAGCACAAAATTATTTAAATGGAGAGAGGCTGCAGAGGAATCAGAATGTCCCCATACATTAATCACAAAAACAATCATACAAGTACAGCAAGTAATTAGGAAGGTAATTGGAATGTTGGCATTTATTGCAAAGGGAATAGGGTATAAAAGTAGAAAAGTATTGCTATAAGTATACAAGAAGTGGCTGCTGGCATCACTGCACCCAGCAGAGCCCCAGGAATGTCTTGAAACCAAAAGTGAAGGAGGATGAGATTTGGATCATGGACCGGTGGTCACAGGAGTTGGGGGGGGTGGGGGGGAACGGGGTAGGAAGGTCAAAGGGGTGACTTTCAATAGATTCCAAAACAGATAGAGAATAAGGGATTCCCCCAGAATGCTGCTGGAAGTCCAGATAGGGTTTGCTGGATGGTCTTCCAAGGACATGGGAAAGCAGCGCAACCTCTATTAAATCCCTCAGCCACTGTAAAATGTGGTGGCCTCAGCAATAATGGATGTCAAATGACTCATTATTAAACCTAATTGACACCTTGCAACTGATGGCCTGAAATCATGCATTCAGTCTCTTTAGCCCTCAGGCTTCACTGGGGGAGGTACCCAAACAGATGCAGGAGTGTGGAAACTGAGGAATTTTCACAGTAACTTCATTGCAGTGTTAATGTAATTTACTTCGGACACAAATACAAATATTTAAAACTTTCTCTTGCTGTTGAGAGTCTGGCTAGATACCTCTCCCCCTGATTTAAGTGTATCTGGCACACTACCAGAAAGATGTGGAGGCTTTGGAGAGGGTACAGAAAAGATTTACCAAAATGTTGCCTGGCATGGAGGATATTAGCCATAAGGAGAGATTGGAGAAACTTGGTTTGTTCTCACTGGAATGACGGAGATGAAGGGCGATCTGAAAGAAGTCTACAAGATTACAAGAGGCATGGAGAGAGTGGATACTCATAAGTTTTCTTCCAGGGTGAAAGAGTCAATTATAGAAGGCATCGAAGGTGCGAGGAGAAAGGTTGAAGGGAGATGTATGAGACAAGTTTTTTTATCCAAAGGGTGGTGGGTGCCTGGAACTCGCCCCCGGGGGAGGTAATGGAAGCAGATATGATAGTGACTTTTAAAGGGCATCTGGACAAATAGATGAATTGGATGGGAATGGAGGGATATGGTCCCCAGAAGGTAGGGCTGTAGTTCAGTCAGGCAGCATGGTTGGTGCAGGCTTGGAGGGCCAAACGACCTGTTCCTGTGCTGTAATTTTCTTTGTTCTTTGTTCTGGCCACCATGCCTTCTGCTGCAACTGGCTGCGTTAAATCTAATCTGACATTTTTGCTTGTAGGGGAATTTAGAATAATGGGCACAATTTAAAATGAAGTGGTTTCCCTATTTAAGATGAAGTTGAAGAGAATTTTTTTCTTTCTGAGGGTCATTCATCTTGAGAATTATCTTCCACAGAGTGCAGTGGAGGCTGGGTCATTGAATATGTTCAAGCTGAGTAGGTCAGGAGTTTTGATGTACAAGAAAGTCAAGGGCTATGGGAAGCAGGCACGCAAGTAAAGTTAAGGCCACAAGTAGATCAAACATGATCTTCTTGAATGGCAGAACAGACTCAATGAATAAATGGCCCACTCCTGCCCCTGTCTCTTATGATCTAATATCAGAAATGGCTGTTGTGGAAAGCATGGAATAGCAATATTTGTGGAGGGTGTCTGCCAGGTAAAAATACTAAAGGGTAATAAGATAAGGATGAGAGTCAGTATGAGTTTTAGAATGTAAGGAGATGCCTGGTGTGAGAGGAATGATTGCAGCTGAAAGGTGTGTTGTTCTGAGGAGTGCTGTATAGGAAAACACTGGGAAAATCCAGGTGGTTTGGGTTTCCTGCTGATCTATCTTGGAAACCACATTTGCATTCATTTGCATCTCTTGAATGTTTATTAGAAGGCCAGTTTTCTGGAATCATATTCTTCCTCCAAATTAAGTGCCCAACCAAGCTTATTGTAAACATTTATCCTCATAATGCTTTTGCTTTTACCTACTTAGAATGTGAACTTATCCAAGATAACATTTTTGTAGTGCACTGGAATTCTAATCATTCCTAAAACAGAAATAATCAAATTGTCATAAGCTTAAAGAACATCTCTCATAGGAATGTAAGCTATGAAATACTGGTGGTGGAGTCTGTCGCTCACTATACCTTTGAGTCAATATTGTTGAGAAACAACACTGAGATGCCTGCAATCTTGACTGAGCATCCTTTAGAATGACTTGGTACTTATCATCTGTGATGGTATACACATGCCCTGCTTCATTCCTAGGAAGAGACTACTCTGCCTCCTTTGATCTGCACAGCTTTGCAAAGTGATTCAAATTTAAGTACAAGTGAAACTATTTCCCTCAAACTGAACATGGCTTTGTAAATCGATGAGCATTTCCATAATTTGGGCACGTATTTGAAACCATTTGACCATGCTGATAAGATTGCTGAGAGCTTTTTGTCCATTACCCTTGCATTTGAGCTGCTTGAGCAAGCTGTATGTACTGTCCTGAGTCTATTCCGTGTAACATCTTCAAATTAACATGGCAATCTCCATTTAGATTGCCAAGATGGTAGCTTTTTCCAAAGTTAAGTCATCTTCCTCCATGATGAAATGTTCCCCAATTAATGGAACTGAATTCTTTAGAATTAGTTGGTCATCAATTAGTTTGTTAGTTGCCAAGTTTACATGTAAAAGCCAATTGCTGCAACACAACTACTGTAATTGGCTCACAATTTCCCTGCCTTCTCTTGTTTAATCACACTTTTCTTTAGTCTAAAGTATTTTTAGAGAACACTTACTGTTAATGTTGGAATCCGATTACTACACTTACTGCACATCAAATGTAGATGTGTCATTTCAGAGCTGTTCAAATATGCATAGGTCTTCTGCTCCAAGACAATTTACCAGTATCATCAAATTCCCCTATTGATTGCAGCTTCTCAGTCAAAGTGACCTGCCAATTAGTCAGCACTCTTTTCTCCTGTAGTAAATATTATTGTAATTATTTCAAAATTGGCACTTTTTCATTTGGTCTGATAAGTGAAAATGAAAAGTGTCAGCAACATGTCTCTCTTTTTAGCAACAAACAAGTCCTGTACTACTAAGCAACTGTTTCCCCTTTACTTTTACCTTTTATTGTATACTTACATTTGTGATACTGTTCTAGTATGCCGAATTTCTATTTTCCCTTGCACTTGCATAAGTCTTTTCTGTTTCCTTAACTACACAAGTAGAGTCATTGTATATGGGGGTAATGTATTGGATTTGTATTGCATGAGATAATTTGGTTTGATTTATTGTCGCGTATATGTTACAGTGAAAAGTATTGTGTCTTGTGCACCATACAGACCAAGCATGCTGTTCACAGAAGAAGAAAGGTGCAGAATGAAGTGTTACAGTCATGACTTGAATACATAGAAAGATCATCTTAATATAAGGTAGGTCCATTCAAAAGTCTGATTGTAACACAGAAAAAGCTATTCTTGAGTCAATTGGTACTTGATCTCAACTTTTGAATCTTTTTCCCAATGAAAGAAGGTGGAAGAGAGAATGTCCAGGGTGTGTGGAGTCCTTGATTATTCTGGCTGCTTTTCCAAGGCAGCAGGAAGTGTAGACAGAGTCAATGAATGGGAGGCTAGTTTGCGTGATGGACTGGGCTAGGTTCACAACCTTTTGTAATTTTTTTGCCATCTTGGTCAGAACAGGAGCCATACCAAGCTGTGATACATCTGGAAAGATGTATCTGTAAAATTTGGTGAGAGCCATAGTTGACATGTTGAATTTCTTAGCTCTCTGAGAAAGTAGAAATGCTGGTGGGCTTTCTTAACTATAATGTCAGCATGAAGTCGATCATATTCTGGTCATTAAGTGCAAAATGTTCCCTTTCCATGAGATTGTTAGCTAATTGTAGTTCATTATTCAACATAAACTCCAGTATGGCCGATTCTCTTGTCAGTTCTGGAACACTGTCTGAGAATACATTCTAGAAATTCATTATATATCGCACTTGAGCTGGTCAGCTTCTCAGTCTATGAAAATTAAAATATCTTATAATCACATTGCAGCGTTTCCCTGCTTTCCACACTTAGATACCATCATTGCACCCCTCATCCCCACTATACTCCCCTGCCCCCTGCACGCCCACCCCCCACTTCCCCCCACCCCACCCCCTACCTCCCCCACCCCCTCCAACTACCCCCATTCCCTGTCTCCCCCTTCCTGTCCACTGTTCTCAGGCAGAGCAGCAGCAGACATCCCCTTCTCCATCCCTCTCTTCCACAGATCTCAAGCAGAGGACTGTCAGACACTAGGCACCTACCTCCTCACTAACTGGAGCGCCCGAATTGGACTTTTGTGGAGCATGTCTGTTTCATGCTAATTCTGGATGGGCAAATGTGGCGGTAGGGGGACAAAGTCCCAATGAAGTTGAACGTGCAGTCTATTAAGTCAATTTAAATGCCTGCAAATACATTTAAATGGCTGTCATGGCCTTTTTGAGTGCAATCCCGATTGCAGCCATTTTCAGGCCTTGTAAACGGGAAGGTGGATGCAGATCATGCCATTTGCACGATGCCCAACTTTACCAAGTTTTCGCGCCCAAAAATGGGTGCAGCAAGATGGTAAAGTCGGGCCCAGGATGTCTGCATGCTTTGCTCTGCATCCAATGTATCCACTAGCTGATTACCTTTATTCTCATATGTCTACAGTGATAATTTTATCATTTATATTTTGCTCATCTTCCTTTTCCAATTTCCTTGCCCTTTCTAAAAATCTTGTAGCCCAGAATATTTAGCTTTCAAAGATTTAAAGCTGGAGCCTGGTCTCTGAATGTGATCATATCTTTAAAGCTGAATTTGTGCTTTCAACTCATATTTTATTCCTATGATATGTGCATTTTACCTGGGCACGTATGTTTCCTCTCTACAAATATTCCTCTGACCCCTTTCTCCCTTGTTTTGAACTACAGGTCAACTTTTCCTTCCCTTTGTATAATTATTTTACCAACATGTCTATTGACATTTTAGGCAAGAATCTGTTTACACTCATATTCTTACACCCAGCTCTACTTTTCTGCCACCACCTTTGACTCCAAATTTATTGCAAATACCAACAAACTGTCCATCAAGCATGGTCATGAACGTGTTGACATACCTTTGAATCAACATAAAGAAAACCAGAGTGCTCTTCGTTGTGAACAAGATACCTCAAGTAATAATTTCTCCACTCTTTCTGAAAGTCCAATGATGTTGATTTAGATGGCAGAATCTTGAGGATTAACGTTCTGCTTTCTTTAAGTTGACCTTTCTAGTGACATAACTTGATGATGTCTTGTAAGGAATAAAGGTTCAAAACTTTCAGGAAAGAGCTGGATACATCTCCCTGACATTACACATGGAAGAAGTAACTAACACAAGTCCATAAATACAAACCTTTAACACCATAATCCCATGAAACATCTTTCCAAACTCCATGGCGTGGGCCTCAGTTCCTCCCCCTGCAACTGGATCTTGAACAGACCACAATCAGTAAGAATGGGCCACAACACCTCATCCACAATCATCCTTAATACCAATGCCCCACAAGGCAGTGTTCTGAGCCCCTTACTACACTCCTTTTACACCTATGACTGTGTGGCCAAATTTCCCTCCAATTTGGTTTTCAAGTTTGCTGATGACACCATTGTAGTGGGTCAGATCTCAAACAATGATGAGACAGAGTACAGGAATGAGATAGAGAATCTGATGAACTGGTACAGCGACAATAATCTCTCCCTCAATGTCAACAAAACTATGGAGATTGTCATTGACTTCAGGAAATGTAGAGGAGAACATGTCCATATCTACATCAGTAGGGACAAAGTAGAAAGGATCAAGAGCTTCAAGTTTTTAGGTGTTCAGATCACCTGTCTTGGTCCCCCCATGCCAATATTATAACTTAGAAAGCCCACCAGCACCTCTACTTTCTCAGAAAAATAAGGAAATTTGGCATGTCCACTCTGACTCTCATCAACTTTGCACCATAGAAAGCATTCTTTCTGGTTGTACCATGCTTGGTATTGTTCCTGTTCTTCCCAAGACCATAAGAAACTATAAAAAGTTGTGAATGTAGCCCAATCCATCACACAAACCAGCCTTCCACCAACTGACTCTGTCTATGCTTTCCGCTACCTTGGCAGTGCAGCCAACATAATTAAGGACCCCACATACCCTAGACATTCTTTTTTCCACCATTTTCTGCCAGGAAAAAAATATAAAATTCTGAGGTCATGTACCAACCGACTCAAGAACAGCTTTCTTCTCTGCCGCCATCAGGCTTCTGAATGAATTTACCTTGCATGAAGTTGATCTTTCTCTACACCCTGGCTATGACTGTAACACTACATTCTGCACCTTCTCCTTTTCTTCTCTATGAACAGTATGCTTTGTCTGTATAGCACATAAGAAATAATATTGAATGCTAATACATGTGACAATAATAAATCCAGTCAAATCAAATCAACCAGAAATCTGAGGCAAGAGAGCACATATATCATATGCATGACACATTAAAATAATAAGTTCTGACTGACACAGAATCATAAACACATTCATTTGTATTGGATAGATGTATGAAAGAACATTACAAAATAAATGTAATTAGCATTATGTCCCCAAGAACAGAAATCCAATATTTATTACAAAAAAGTTGTCAAAATTTTACAATATTAATACTGCATTTAAGGCTTTTTTCATTTTGCTTGGAGGCAGTTAGAACCACCAGTCTATGTGAAACGGAGACCAGAAGGCAGGATTACTCAAGAGAAATATAGAATTTTACTGGAAAACAGTACCTTATATGGAGAAATACAAAGATGCAAGTCTAACCTCAGATTCAACAGGAGCAGCAAGATATCCCCTGAAGGAAAAGAATGCAAGTACCAAATTTTCTTCATTGATTAGTTAAATTCAATATATAGAAATAAAAAACAAAATCAAAAACACTGACAAATGGCATAGAAGAATAAGGTTTACACTAGGGCTTAAGTTTCAAATCATACCCTTGCATAATGGAAATTTGAAACAAACTTGGTTTATCTTTTGATAGCTGCAAATAACAACATATACATGCTATAAAGAAATAGTAGATTACCAGAAATAAAGGTAGTTAAATGCAAATTATAAACTGATTTTGTAGCCTTTACAGTAATTGCCTGCAAGAACTCTCATTACAATTCCAATGCCAACATGAGTTTTCAAAAGCAGGGATTTGAAGCAGAGCACGGCACATATACCATCAAGTAGAGTCAGCACAGATTTATGAAAGGGAATGATATTTGACAAACCTGTCAGAGCTTTTAAGAAAAGGGTGGTACCGTGGCAAAGTGTTTAACACTGATGCTTCAGAGCATCAAGGATCCAATTCTGGCCATGGGCGACTGTGAAGAATTTACACAGTGTCGTGTCTGCATGAGGTTCTTTCAAGTTCTCCAGTTTCCTTCCACAGCCCAAAGATGTGGGAGTTAGGTAGATTGGCCATGCTAAATTTCCCTTTAATGTCCCAAGATGTGAATGCGGGCTCACTTTTAACATTTAAGAAAAACTTGGACAGGTACATGGATGAAAGGGGTGTGGAGCGATATGGTCCAGGTACAGGTCAGTGGGACTAGGCAGAAAAATGGTTTGCACAGCCAAAAAGAGACAAAGCGTGTGTTTCTGTGCTGCAGTGTTCTGTGTCTAGGTTAGATGGGTTTGCCATTGTAAATGTCTGTGGTTATAGGGATAGGCATTCAACAAGGTGCCACACCAAAGACTGCTACATAAGATAAAGATGCACGGTGTTACGGGTAACGTATTAGCATGGATAGAAGATTGGCTAATTAACAGAAAGAGTGGGGATAAATGGGTGTTTCTGTCGTTGGCAATCAGTAACTAGAGATGTACACGAGGGATCAGTTTTTACAATTTACATAGATGATTTGGAGTTAGGGACCAAGTATAGTATGTCAAAGTTCACAGATGACACTAAAGTGAGTGGCAGAGCAAAGTGTACAGAGGACGCTGAATGTCTGTATCGAGATATAGATAGTCTAAGTGAGTGGGCAAAGGTCTGGCAGATGGAGTACAATGTTGGTAGGAATAACAACAAAATGGATTATTATTTAAATGGTAAAAAGTTGCAGCATGCTACTGTGCAGAGAGAGCTGAGTGTCCTTGTGCATGAATCACAAAAAGTTGGTTTGCAGGTGCAGCAGGTAATTAAGAAAGTAAATAAAATTTTGTCCTTTGTTGCTAGAGAAATGGAGTTTAAAAACAGGGAGGTTATGTTGCAGCTGTGTAAGGTGCTGGAGAGATCACACCTGGAGTACTGTGAACAGTTTTGGCCTCCTTACTTGAGAAAGGATAAACTGGCACTGGAAGGGATGCAGAGGAGATTCACTAGGTAGACTCTGGAGTTGAAAGGGTTGGCTTATGAGAAGAGGCTGAGTAGACCTCTTCTGAATTCCAACGGATGTACTCCATCTGCCAGACCTTATAGAAACATACAAAATTAATATAGAAGCAAGGAGGTTGTTTCCATTGGCAGGTAAAACCAGAACTAGGGGCATAAGCTCAAAATAAGGGAGAGCAGATTTAGGACAGAGTTGAGGAACTTCTTCATCTGAAGGGAATTCCCTGCCTCATTGAATATTTTCAAGACAAAGATATTTTTCTGTTTTTGAACAGAAAAAGAATTTAGGGTTATGGTGAGCAGGTGGGTAAGTGGAGCCATGATCTTATTAAATGGAGAGCAAGTTCGAGGAGCCAAATGGCCTACTCCTGCTCCTAATTCTTATGATAGGGTCTATCAGAGAGTTGATGCAGACTTGATGGGCTAAATAGCCTCTTTCTGCACTGTAGAGATTATACAACTGTGAGGAGTGTTCTGTAAATTTATTTAGCAGCAAACATCAACTTCATAAATTGCAACTTTTTTCTTCAAGATCTATTTCCCTTCCCAAACATCAGCCAGATTAACAGGTTTGGCTTTTGGTTTGGCAGGGAGCACTTGAAAGCAGGTGATAGATGCAGATAATTCTGATTCCTGAGTCCAGAGGCTTTTGTAAGGAGTGAATCATCTAATGGTAGAGAGCTTGGCGAAGTGAAGGAAAGGCATTCATTCTCCCTCTGGCACACGAACAATGATGTGAAAACACTTATCTTCTCCCTATTGGTGTCCCTGCCTGATTTCAGCTGTTCGCTTGTCAGAGGCCTGGGAAACCCTACCATCAACTGCAAAACCCACAAAAATAGTTAAACCTGGAGGCTGTGAGATTTATTAAAATATTTAAATTGCCAACTTGCCTCTTCTGAGTGGGTCTTGCCTCTTTAAAACCTAGGAACATGCAGGTTGGTTAGGGCAGTTCAGATTTTAAAAATGCTAATGCAATTCCAATTCACCCAAATTCAGCTCAATCTTTCTGAGACAACAAAAAAAACTGGTATTTACACAGTGCTTTAATACAGTGGAGTAGAATATCTCATGGTGCTTCAAATAAACATCATCAAAATATGACATTGAGAAAAGGGTATCAGAAAAGTTTGATCAAAGACATTGGGCGGGATTCTCCAGCCTTGTCTGATGGCCATGGGAATCCCAATGCCCTGCGGAATGGGGTGTTGGGCAAAAATCATGATTCAACCGACACCCAGTGGTGGACCTGATCAGCTTCCTGCCCAAAAAAGATGAAAACTTGATAACTCACTAATTATAATGCATTTACTCGATTTGACAGCCCATTCACCAGCCCTCCACCATGCACCTAGTCCCCAGCCCTGCAGTGGGAATGGCACCAGGTGGACTTTACTGTTGCTAACCACAAGTGTAGACATGGCATGCTAAACCCTGAGGGCCCAGAGGAGCACCATAAACCTCTCAGAACAAAAGGGCATCCTCTCCCACTATTCAAATCATTGGTCTCCCTGCACCTCCAACACCATCCAGGCATGAGGGTGATCTGGCCACCCCTTCTCTGCCCAGCACAAATCAGATTTTTGGCCTCCCACACTGTCTTTTCAGTTTACCACACTGATCGACCAGCAGGGTGGGCTGGTAAGAATGTGCCCATTATTTCTAATGTAATAACACTTTGGTAAACATTCAGATTTTCCTTCTGTGTTTGCTGCTTTATTTCTGCATCTTTCTGTTGTAATTTTGCCAGCTTTCCTGAACCAAAGACATATCAACTATCTGTTCAAAGATTGTTTCTGATAACTGATCCTCAGCATCCTTATCTTTACCCTTTGATTTTTCTTCCTCCTGTTTCAACCTGTGGCTTTCTGATCTTTTTACCAACCAGTGGAGAAAAATTCCAGGATATGCTTCCTGCAACACCTCAGTTGTTTGATTTTTCACTGACTTTTCAGCCATGGTAGGCATCAGTTCCACCTGTAATCCAGCTATATCATTGCCAGGATAAATTGTACCCCTGTAATGTCTCTATTACTCCTACCACTACTTCATCACTTTTAAATGGATTCTCTAATCTTTTCTTCCGTAATGGAATGGTACTTCCTTCACCTACAAATTCTATTAATTCTACAGATTGCCACCTTTTCTGGCAATACACCTTCCAAATTATATATCAGACTAGTACAATGCAGAAGAGACCCTTCGGCCCATTGAATCTACACCAATGCATGAAAGGTTCTGACCTGCTTACCTAATCCCACTTGTCAACAGTTGGCCCATAGACTTGAATGTTATGGCATACCAAGTACTCATCCAGGTACTTTTTAAAGGATGTGAGGCAGTGCATTCCAGACCATCCCAACTCTCTGGGTAAAACAGTTTTCCTCAAATTCCCCTTAAATCTCCCGCCTCTCACTTTTAACTTGTTTGCCCTCATAACTGACCCTTCAACTAAGGGGAATAGCTGGTCCCTCTCCAGCCTGTCCACGTCCCTCATAATCTTAGAATATCTCAATCAGTTCACCCCTCAATCTTCTCTGCTCCAGAGAAAACAACCCAAGCCTATCCAACCTCTCTTTATAACTTAAATGTTCCATCCCAGGCAACATCCTGGTGAATCTCCTCTGCACCAGCATATTCATGTTCTTCCTATAATGTGACGACCTGAACTGCATACACTACTCCAGCTGTGGCCTCACCAAAGTTCTAAACAACTCCATCATGAACTCTCTGCATTTGTAATTTATAACCTGATTAATAAAGGTGAGTGTACCATATGCCTTTTACACCACGCCATTAACATCCTTTTCGCCTTCAGAGATCTATGGACAAACACACCAAGATCCCTTTGTTCTTCGGAACCTCCTGTCAGACTTTTTGTAGTACTTCTTCTAAAGTGTATCACCTTACATTTTTCAGAATTAAATTTCATCTGCCACTTATCCACCCATTTGACCGTTCCATTTATATCTTCCTGTAACCCAAGACACTCAACCTCACTGTTAACCACCTGGCCAATCGTGTGTCATAGGCAAACTTACTGATCCTATCCCCTACATAGTATCTATGTCATTTATATAAATAACGAGCAGCACGAATCCCTGTGGTATGCCACTGGTCACTGGCCTCCAGTCACCAAAGCAGCCACCTGTCATCACTCTCTGTCTCCTACCGCTAATCCAATTATGAATCATTCTTATCAGATCACTCTTTATCTCATGTGCATTTGCCTTCTTAAAAAGTCTCCTATGTGGGACTTTGTCAAAGTCTTTGCTGAAATCCTTGTAAGCTACATCAACCAAACTACCTTCATCCATACAATTAGTTACATGCTCAAAATATTCAATAAAATTTGTTCAGCTTGACCTCCTTCTGACAAAACCATGCTGACTATTCCTGATCAAACCTTGCTTCAAACGGAGATAGATTCTTTCCTTCAGTATCTTCTCCAGTAGTTTTCCAGATATAGATGTGAGACTCATTGGTCTGTAGTTCCCTGGCTTGTCTCTACAACCTTTCTTAAATAACGGGGACCATATTATCTGTTTTTTGGCACCTTCCTATTGCCGGGGAAGAATTAAAAATTTAGATCAGAGCCCCTGCAATTTCCTCCCTTGCTTCCCACAACAGCCTGGGACACAATTCATCTGGACTTGGAGATTTGTCCATGTTTAAACCCGTCAATATCTTGTCACTCCCTGTGATAATTTTCTCTGGAGCCTGACAGCCTCTCTCTTCCCCCCCACCGAATTCCATCACTCATTCTCATGAATGACAACAGATGTAAAATATTCATCTGACACTCGACCAATATCCTCTGCCTCTACCCACAGATTTATCCCTCAGTCCATAAAGGGCCCTACTCTTTCATTGGTTTCCTCTTCCCATTGATGTACTTATAGAATGTCTTAGGATTTTCTCTGCTTTTACCAAGCAGAGCTTTCTATTTCCCTTTTCGATCTCCTAATTGATTTCTTAAGCTCCATTCTAAATTTTCTGTATTCCACTAATGCTTCAGCAGACTCCCACCTCCCCCCCCCCATCCCCCACCCATACTTGTTAAAAGCCTCTCTTTTCCTTCTCATTGTATCCTGGATGTCTCTGGTCATCCATGGTTCTCTGGGTTTGTTACATCTTCCCATTACCCCTAGAGGGAACATATGGGACCTGTACCATCCTCATTTCATCTGTGAATACCTGACTGCTCTTCTGTAGATTTCCCTACAAATAATTTGCTCCAGTCTATCTTGGCAAGATCCTGCCTTACTTTGTTAAGGTCTATTCTGCCCCAATCCAAAACCTTTTGCTGCAACTTGTCAATTTCTTGGTCCATAACAAATTTGAATTGAACTATGTTGTGGTCGCTATCACCAAAATGCTCCCCCACCAAGACATCAACCACTTATCTGGTTCATTTCTCAGAATTAGGTCCAGCAGTGTACCATCCTTTGTTGGATTGTCTACATATTAATCTACAAAGCTTTCCTGTATACATTTAAGAATTCTACTCCATTTAAGTCCTTAACATGATGGCTATCCCATTTAATATTGGGAAAGTTGAAATCTCCTATTAGAATTACTCCCTTATTATTTTATACCTCTCCACAAATTGCACACACATATTTGCTCTTCAATTTCCTGTTGACTGTCTGGGGATCTATAATAAACAGCTAGCAATCTAGATATCCTTTTCTTATTCCTAAGCTCTACCCACAAAGCTTCATTTGATGTCCCCTACAGGATATCCAAGACCAACCTGAATGAGTATACCACTATAGTAACTGACTTCATTAGTAAATATGTAGAAAACTGCATACCAAAAAGCAAATCTGTGTGTTCCCCAACTGCACCATAGATGAATACGGATATCCACTTTTTGCTGAAGTCCAGTTCTAAGTTGTTCAAGTCAGGCGACACTGATCTATACAAGAAAGCTAGATACGATCTAAAGAGATCCATCAAAGATGCCAAAAGACAATAGCAGACCAACGTAGAGTCGCAGGCTAGCCACACCCACCTCCAACTAAATCACAGTCTGCAAGACATAACAGGCTACAAGGTGAAGGTACATAAAATTGCCAACCCCAACATACTCCTCCCTGATGAACTCAATGTATTCAAAGCCCGTTTTGAGCAAGAGGTCAGCAAGAGCATATCCTCCACCTTGGATGAACCTGTATCTGAGGTCACTATTGCAGATGTCAGAAAGCTTTCTTGACAGTCAACCCATGGAAAGCAACTGGCCCGGATGAGGTACACGGACGAGCATTCAGATCCTGCGTGGATCAGGGGTGGAGGTATTCACCGACATCTTCAACCAACCTTGACAACAATCTGAGGTCTATTTGCTTCAAGAAGATCACCATCATCCCGGTATCTAAGAAGAACCAAGCACTGTGCCTTAATGACTATCGGCCAGTGGCTCTGACATCCATCATTACAAAGTACTTAGAAAGGTTAGTCATAGCACAAATCAATTCCAGCCTCCCGGGCTACCTGGATCGACTAGTTTGCCTACCACTGCAACAGGTCCAAAGCAGATTCCATTTCTCTGGCCCTACACTCAACCTTGGAACACTCAGATAATAAGGACACCCATATCAGATTCTTATTTATTGATTACAGCTCAGCTTTCAACACTTTCATTCCCACGAAACTTATCTCCAAATTCTGTGGCTTGGGCCTCAGCACTTCCCTCTGCAACTGGATCCTAAACTTCCTAACTCACAGACCACAATCAGTAAGGATAGGCAACAACACCTCCTCCATGATCATCCTCAACACTCATGCCCCACAAAGCTGTGTTCTCAGTCCACTACCATACCTATGATTGTGCAGTTAAATTCTCCTTCAATTTGATTTTCAAGTTTGCTGATGACACCACCATAGTGGGTCAGATCTCAATGATGAGACAATGCAGGAATGAGATAGAGAATCTGATGAAATACTGCGGCAAGAATAATTTCTCCCTCAATGTCAACAAAACAAAGAAGATTGTCATCGGATTCAAGAAGTGTAAAGGAGAACACGCCTGTCTACATCAATGGGTATGAAATGGAAAGGGTCAAGAGCTTCAAGTATTTAGATGTCTAGATCACTAACCACCTGTCCTAGTCCCCCCATGCCAACACTATAGTTAAAAAAGTTCACCAATGCTTCTACTTTCTCAGAAAACTAAGGAAATTTGGCATGTCAGCTATGACTCTCACCAACTTTTACAGATGAATTATAGAAAGCATTCTTTCCAATTGTATCACAGCTTGGTATGGCTCCTGCTCTGCCCAAGACTGCAAGGATTTACAAAAGGTCATGAATACAGCCCAATCCATCATACAAACCAGCTTCTCATACGTTGACTCTATCTGTACTTCCCACTGCCCCGGCAAAGCAGCTAGCATAACTAAGGACCCGCACACCCCGGATATTCTCTCTTCCACCTTCTTCCATTGAGAAAACAATACAAAATTCTAAGATCAAGTACCAACCGACTCAAGAACAGCTTCTTCCCTGCTACTGTCAGACTTTTGAATGGGCTTATCTTGCATTAAGTTGATCTTTCTCTACACGCTAGCTATGACTGTAACATTACATTCTGCACTTTTTTGTTTCCTTCTCTATGAACAATATGTTTTGTCTGTATAGCTTGCAAGAAACAATACTTTTCACTGTATGTTAATACATGTGACAACAACAAATCAAATCAAAATCAAATATCATCTCTTCTTACTGCAGTAACTGTCTCCTTAACTAATAATGCAATGCTTCCTTTGATTTGCCTCAAGATTCTATATCCCAGGATGATGAACTGCCAATCCTGCCCCTCACTCAACCACATCTCTGTGATGGCTATATCATAATTACACATGCATCCTCCTCAATTGTTTTACATTTAATACACCTGGCATTACAGTAGAGGTCCTCCAGCCTTGTCATACTCCCTTGAAATTTACTACTGCTGTATTCCTTCTGACTCCTATCTATCTCTTCATCTCTCACCATTAAAGATTTGACTTGCTTCTGAATCCCTTACAATCTCCATCTACTCCGCCTTGTCAACATGAGTAAACTTTACCTTCACAAATAAAATCTTTAAAAAGATCTGACGTTTGCTTGTTAACTAACCTCCGAACAGGCTGGACATTCTTTTGCACCTCTTCAGCCTTAACCACACTTTGCCAATTTAACAAATCCCATTGGCTTATCCTGTTTTACTACATCTGTTTTCCCAGTATTTTCTGAACTCTGTGTGTCCAACTTTATTACAATGAGAAAAAAACTCTACCTCTCTTCCACCCTCATATTTCCCTTTTAACCTGAGGCAAACTATTCTTACTATCTCCAATAAGACTTCCTTTACCTCAACTACGTGGATTTTCTGTTCCCCAGTTTCTATCCCTCATCAATTGAAACTGTTGTTAAAACCAAAATGTGGTTTATGAACTAATTCAACATTATCTGCCATTTCTGCTGCTATTTTGGTTGGTGAATTTATGGACAGCAATGACGACCATCAGAGGATACAGCAGGATATAAATCAATTGGAGACTTGGGCAGAGAGATGGCAGGTAGAATTCAATCCAGACAAATGTGAATAATGCATTTTGGAAGGTCTAATATAGATAGGAAAAGTACAGTAAATGGCAGAACCCTTAAGAGTATTGATTGGCAAAGTGATCTGAGTGTAGAGGTACACAGGTCACTGAAAATGGCAATGCAGATGGAGAAGGTAGCCAAGAAGGGATATGGTATGCTTGCCTTCATTGGCTAGGGTATTGGGTTTAAAAATTGGCAAGTTGTGTTGCAGCTTTACAGAACTTTAGTGAGGCCACACTTGGAATCTTGTGTTCAGTTCTAGTTGCCACACTACCTGAAGGATGCGGAGGCTTTGGAGAGTGTACAGAAACGATTTACCAGGATATTGCCTGATATGGAGGGCATTAGTTGTGAGGAGAGGTTGGAGAAACTTGGTTTGTTCTCAGTGGAGCGACGGAGATTGAGGGGAGACCTGCTGGAGTCTACAAGATTATGGGAGGCATGGACAGAGTAAATAATCAGAAGCTTTTTCCCAAGGTGGAAGAGTCAATTAGTATTGGGCTTAGATTTAAGATGTGAAGGGCAAGATTTAAAGGAGATGTATGGTATTTTTATACTGAGAGTAGTGAGTGCCTGGAACTCATTGCTAGGGGAGATAGTGGAAGTGGATACAATAGTGACTGTTAAAGTGCATCTTGACAAGTACATGAATGGGATGGGAAGAGAGAAATGGTGATAGGAAGGATAGAGGGTTTTAGTTAACCATGGTCAGTGCAGGCTTGAAGGGCCGAAGGCCCTGTTCCTGTGCTATAATTTTATTTGTTCTTTACACATATGGGCAGTGGGCAGCAAAATGTCTTGTGGGCCGCACTCAGATCCTTGATGAGCCGCATAGAGCCCAGGGCTGCAGACTGTCCACTAGTTTAAATCATGTCTGTCTGTTTCCACTTCTATCCTGCTGCAGGAATACCAAGCATTCTTTCAGACATAGCCGCTAAGATAGAAAGTTATTAATTTATTAGACAAGAGTTTATTTAGCTCTTTGCTCAAAAATGGCTCCAGTGTCAGAAGCCTCATCCACCAATTTGAATTATTCTCTTCCCATACCACAGAGGTCTGTCGTATTCTGGATATTAGTTTTGCCCAGAAAACAACAGTGAATTATACCGGAGAGGTGTTCATTCAGGTCATGATAGCAGTTATATTTATAAAGTTAGTTCTTTGATAACACACTGGTTTTAAAAGTTTGGGAGTGTTATGCAGTGAGCCTGTTAATAATTGAATGAATGGCTTTCTGATCATTACACTTGCCTTGTCTCCCTAAATTGTCTCAAATTTGGTTCTAATAAACATAGACAGGATGACAGGGATCATGGGTAGAAGTGTGAACATCAAGGTGGCGGCGTGGGCTCATTGGGCCGAAGGGCCTGTTTCCCGTGCTGTTTTGTTCTTTGTAGATTTCTGGAACTAGTTTATTGTATGCTCTTAATATGGATTTTTTCCATTTTATCATAATCCCTAAATATTGACTCTGATAATGGTACAAACACTTCACTAGCTCTACCTACAAATTTTGTTTGAACCAACTAAGACCATAAGATCTCTGGCAATTTTAATTGTTTAGCTACTTTCAAGACAACATAGTGGTACAGTGGTTATCGTTGTTGCTTCCTGGCACTAGTGACCTGGGTTTGATTCCCAGCTTGGGTCACTGTGAGGAGTCTACATGCTCTCCCAATGTCTGTACAGGTTCTCTCTGGGTGGTCCAATTTCCCCCCTCAGTCTGCAAGACGTGCTGGTTTAGTGCACTGGTCATGCTAAATTCTTCTTCAGTGCACCTGACTAGGTACTGGACTATGGCAACTAGGGGATTTTTATAGCAACTTCATTGCAGTGTTAATGTAAGCCTACTTGTGACATTAATAAATAAACTTCTCATCCTTTTTGTCAAACCTTGGCAGTGCTCCAATATATTTAAACGAATCCCCAGTAGGCCTTTAACTAAGAGAAGTTATGTCTTTCCCATACTTTTCTCAACCTTTGTTTTGCCTCTATTTTAAGCTGATGTTCTCTTTGCAGTTCCAGTTCCTGAAATTCCAGTGCTCTTTTTCCTCTGCCATTGCCATTCTCTTTACTTGTATTTTTTCAGTGCCACTCTTTCTTTTGCTTCTAATTCAAGCTATCTCAGTTCTTTAGCCTGATGCAATTGTTTTAATTATTTTTCTTGTTGCAACTGTTTCATTTGTAATTGAATTCTAGCCAATTTGAATGATTCAGACTGTATATGATAAATTTAAATACTGCATTAACACTGAAATTATCTTTGCCTTCTTCTCCCCTCCAGGTATGGTCAGTTGTAGTCTGTGCACCAACTCAAAAAATTTGGTTTAGTTTCCTCTTGTAAAGCACTCTGAGCAGCCTCTTCCATAGCCAGGAAATTTTTAGCCATTGAAAGAGCCATATTTCACAAGGAATTCCTATTTAAACCAACAGAATTCAACACTTGAAAGAAAACACCAGTTCCTCACACTCACTGTCTTTAAGTTCATTTATCTCAAGCCAAAGAAGGAATTATACTTTTCAATCCTGGACAAGGCCCCAATTTTTGTTAGGGTACTGGACTAGAACCCCAAGTTATGAAGCCAGATTAGAACCCCAAAAAATTTCTATATGGCATAAATGTGAAGATAGAAATGTTTCACTCCAACACTGATTCCACTGACAAAGTAGGGATCTTTTACTATAAAGCAAACTTTATTTAATAACACAGTTTAAATATAACTCGAACAAATGAATCAGTTTAACAGTTAAATAATATTTAAAAATGAAAGGAAAAAATTTTACTTTCTAGCTTATGACTGTCCCAGTTCCAAATAAGCAACAATTATGCATGAATCAAATCCATTTTAAACAAATACACTACCAAACCCAGACATACTTGCTTTCAGAGAGAGATAAGAGCTCTAGAAGCCTGCAAAATTATTCCAACAACCTGGCTTCAGTTACAACTGACTTGCAGCAAAAGCTTTTTTTTCTGCTATAACCCAGCTATGCACATGAACTACAACATCACATGACCCTGTCAATCACTAATCAGGAATCCCACGTTGTTTATTTAAGTAAACAAAAGTCTATTTAGCTGTACTTAAAATAACTACTTGCAAGACTGAAATGAATAATTATCAAACTGCATTCCTTTCAAACATACTAACTGCCTACAGAATAAAGCTTATTTTTTAAACATTCCCTTTAACTATATATATAGTATATCAGTTGCACTACTATCATCACACAAAACAAACCATGGTTTCAACAGCAGATAAATGAAAAAAGCGAGAAGTTGGCTAATGTGGCAGTGAAGTAAGTAGGCATGCTTGGTTTTAAATATGTTTGTGGTGAGAAGCTCATGTTTGGTCCAAATGCAACAAAGTTTTGAACTGAGTGTTTCAGACAATTGCCAAGGAGAGAGAGGGAATCAATAGCTTAGCAAAGAACCCAAGTCAAAGCATGGGCCAAAGCTGAAGAGTAAAAGACTCAGTATCATTTTGCTCATTTCACATCAGAAATATTTCAATTTAAAAAGATAACTGGAACTGCGTCATTTTAAAAACATCACCTTTTCTGTTCTACAAATACTGAGCACAAAATTACATAAACAAACATGAAAAATAAGTTAACTTGACTTAATCTACATGTTTCCTCCCGACTTGCTGGAAACACAAAGAAATGTAGGAAGGGCACTCAATAACTTAGCATTTAAGAAAAGCTAAGCATTGGAAAGCCTGAAAACATAACAGGGCTGAAATAGCTGCCACATGAGAACACAGGTTTTAAGGTGCTGGGGAGTAGGTACAGAGGAGATATCAGGGGTAAGTTTTTCACTTAAAGGGTGGTGGTGAGTGGAATCGACTGTCATCGGTGGCGGTGGAGGCAAATTCAATAGGGTCTTTTGAGAGACTTCTGGATGAGTACATGGGACTTAATAGGATTGAGGGTTATAGGGAAGCCTAGTAGGTAGGGATATCATTGCACAACTTGTGGGCCAAAGGGCCTGTTTGTGCTGTAGTTTTTCTATATTCTATAACATACAGGTATACAATAGCTTCATTAGCATCAACTCAGAGATGGATTCGAGTTTTGTTGGAGAAGTCAAAATAAAATTTATTAAATGATTTCTGTTCAAAACATTACTTATTTTCTCACCATTTTCTGTTTAAAACTTGCAACTGAAAAATTAAACTTATGCACATAACAATTAGTGTTCATAGAGAATGTTATTCAGTGTGATGAGTCATGCAAAATAAAGTCAGTTAAAAGAGTGGACAGGAAAACTCACTTTATAAAAATATTCTAGCAAAAAGTTTATTTAGTTAGAACTACAAAACAACACTTTTTATGCAAAACAGACTTTCGTGCAAAAAAATAGTCAAGCATACCTCAATCTTCAGCTGCACTTAACAGAAGGCTTGAATCTAGGATTGTACCTATATAGTTCTTTGTCAAAGATTTTAATTGTTCATTATGATTCGCCTTGATTTGTTACATACAATGTGTTACAAAAACATTTATTCAGCATTGTTCATTTACAAGATGTACTAATTATAAAAAAGATACAGAATATTTGGTGCCATTATAAATTATAGACATAAATCCCTTTGCAGTTACTTTAGGAGTAGAGAGCCAAATTTATTGTTCATTTGAAATTTGAATTTTTGCACCTTGATAACCCAAACCATTTCCCCCCCCCACCAGAGTAAACAATAAGCTAATTTATTCAGATTCACTTGGTGCTACTTCAGTTAAACCACTTAACATTTCAGTTTACATGAAATATTTCTTGCAAAACAAGCTTTTGAGCATTTAAAAATGAAGAGTTATGTAGTCATCTTTTTCATGAAACCTTGCACTAAGCCATTCTGGTCTGTAGTTCAAAAATGCTATAAATGAGCATTGCAGATAGACATTATAATAGATTAATGCACTTAACTTAAAAATGAACTGTTCTGCAAACATATTAGATTCATTTAATTTCCTATGTGCAAACATGTAGCTGTGGGAAACTGATGATCTTCTTTCAGACTCTCATCAGTTTGAAACTTTCTTCTTAAACCGGTATCTTTTATGTCTTATTGTTTCCCAATAAGTGACTTGTTCAATTATTTCACCTGAACAACTTTGATCTCCAATTTTTCCAGTAATCACAATCCTTCAGATACAGTGAAAATAATCATGAATGATGGAAATCTGAACTAGAAGTAAAAAAATGCTGGAAGCACACAGACGCTTCAGCAGTATCTGAATCACATTACATCTTAATGTTCTGAAAGGATCCTCTTCAAAAAAAAATCATGAGTTTTTTTCAGGCAATTAGTAACCTCTATTTTCTGATCTTAGAGAAAAATATAATGCACAAAATGCAGATAATTTAAGAGGATCCACTGTGTCAATTTTTTTTAATCAAGATTCCCTACATCTTCATTTTATAACTGAAGCTTGTTCAGAAATAACTGTAAACTCCAACTGAAATCTTTTCAAGTCAGCATTACCTGAATTTCTTTCCTAAGAACAGCAATACAGAATTTGAATTAAAAAAACACTGCAGCAGGCACATCTTTGTACAATGAAAGCCTGAACTATTAAGTGGGTATTATTGAAAAGTTATAAAAAGCCAAAAAAATTATCTGGTTGTATGATCATATCATTGTTTGAAGGTGCATTTGCATCATGAGTGGCAAGAAATATTGCACAAAGAATCCACACAGCTGTAGAGAAAGCAGTCTTGAAAGCATTTGTCTTGTCAGGTCTCCACAGAAACCAACCAAAAGATTTTCTCCTTTGTCACAGGAAATTGATACACAAACCAAAATGGCCGATTCCAAACCAAACATTTCCAAAGAGAGATGGAAAAAACAGGTAAATATATTTTGGTTTGAGTCATTAATAAATTATAAAGTTTTCAATAAATATTCCTGATCAGTGCCTCCTTTGCAGCTTTCGACCTTTATATATTGTCAAGCTTGACAGTGTTCAGTTTGCCATGCAAAGGCTTACATCCGAAGCAGTTCTTCTAAAGGTTAAAGTGTGCAATAAATCAATCAATTCGATTTCCACAGATTGTGAACCTGTCTATTTCTAGTAGATCTTCTTTTGAAGAACAATGCTTGCCATCAGATTTTCCCTGTGGTACTCCTTTGTCCTCTACATCAGGGGTTGTAAGAAACTGGTCAGTACTGTTGCTCGAGACAAGAGTTGATATACTTTCTGATAAGGTTTTGGGCTGGCTAATGATGGACTCTGATTGCATTTCTTCTGAAGTACCTGTTAAATTGATATGTTCCCATTATAGGTTTTGCCAAAGAACATCAATTCATGAAGACATATACCAAATCGTTATTTTAAACATGAACATACCTCCATGGTAAAATGCTTGCAAGCATTCTGATTGTATCTCAACAGGATTTCCTACACAAGATACTAAATTAACATATAAAAAAGGTCAAACATTTTAACTATGCACTAAAATGTAGATCTTAAACTATATTAATATTTGCAAGACTTTAGACATACTATACTTTGTTTGTGTTCCAACAGTAAAAATGATCAAATCTACAATCTCCTGAATAAGTGTACTAAACTAATATAAACAGTTATAACATAATTTCAGAAGAATCTTTAATTCATGTGTACATATGGATCATAGGGAATTTTATTAATTGCCTACTTACTGGGCCAAAATTAAATTTCAAGAAAACTAATGGAACAACACTTATTCAAGATAAATGTGTACAGCACCAAGTCAAAAATTTCCCTTAAAATCTAGCCTTCCTGACGAAAAATCAGTTTCCGTTCAGCACTTTTTTTTAAACTTTCAAGTCTATTTATTTACAAATTAATACATTCATTTTCAAAATGAAATTCTTTAAAAAAATTAACATTGATCAAGTGTTGCTATTTTATCCAGATGCACCTGCAGTAGCTTCTGGTGCGTAAGTTCAATCGCCTATTTTTACCGTCTGATTATTAATTTTGACTTTTAAAATATACTTAGTTTTTCAAATTGTCAAAGAGTTTTTTTTATACATCAGGTAAAATCTCACCAAGTTGAGCGGTCACATTCATTCATTTGCAACATGTGAAATTTTTTCAAATGCAAAATATTTTAAGCAATTTAATTTGTTCATTTTGCAGCAGTTGGTGGTTCTAGAGGGAGGGAAGAGACTTGAATATTTGACAAAATTAATCTTTAAAAAACTTGTTTGTATTTGGAACAAATCAACATAATTGTACAGTGGTAAGTCAAATTAGTCAATTAGTTACTTCATGCTACAGGTGTGCATGAAGTGTAATGTTTATATTCAAGATATGAAGTGAGATTTTCTGGCCTCCACTCAGCATTTTTCCCGGTGATAGGAGGTGGTGCACAGTTTGCTCGTGGTGGGATACTCTGGTCCCACCACTATCAATGGAAATTCCCACTGAAGCCATCCCACACTACCGGGAAATTCACGGCAGGGGTTGCACCGCTGCTGGGACCAGAAAATCCTGTCAGAATGAAGTGCTAGAAAATTCTGGCCATGATGTATGCTTTTTGAAAGACATTTTAATTATATAATACAAAAATAGCCTTCTAGATATAATCAGGGCTCTATGTTTTTGGAAGAAGATGGAGTAATGTAAGCTGAAATAAAAGAATCAAAATATTTTCTCTATTATTAGTTGTTATGAAAAGAAAACCAGGCAAATAAAAACCTTAAACTCTGTCATGTTTCCAACAGGTTGGCAAGAAATCCAGTACAAAACAAAGCTGTTCTTTGGCCTCAATGATGTTGAGACATATATGAATGAAGGTTTTAACCAGAACAGAGTGGAGGCTCTCATAATGCTGCGAAGCTCCATCATCAACTCAAAGTGCAAAAATTCTATCCAACGTGTGGATACTTATGCTAAAACAAGATTTATAAATATATGTAACTACCATTGGAATTTTGATTGATTTAATTGATCAATTAGTTATTAAATGCATTTGATACTTTTATCTTTTAAACTTTTATCTTTTATACTTTTAAAGATGTGCAGGTTAGGTTGACTGGCCATGCTAAGAATTGTCCCTTACTGTCCTGAGATGCTTAGGTTAGATGGATTATTGAGTAAAATATGTAGGGATTATGGGGGTAGGGCCTGGATGGGATTGTGGTTGTTGCAGACTTGATGGGCCAAAGAGCCTCTTTCTGCACTGTAGGGTTCTATGATTCTATGAAAGTATGCTTGAAATCTGAGATTATTGGTTCATGATTCAGTACTCCATTGTGAGGACTGGGATATTAAATTGCAGTATAAACAAGATCTTTTAATTAAATAAATGCATGATTCTCATGCAGAGGAAAGGAAGCATTATTTTCAGCTCTGCACTGGTATGCTATTGTCCAACAGAATTGTGTAAAAGAATGTGTCGAATAACTAATTCTATTAATGTGCAGCTTACCGAAGAAAACCTTCACAGCACTCACTATTATCATCTGATTTGTCTCTGTGGGTAGCTTCCAAATATAAATGAAATGTTGCTACATCAGAAATCACCGTATTAACTTCAAATTGGTGCCATATTAAAATCAATTACCTTGAGGTGATTTAATTTTGCTGACAGGTTTTTTGGCAAATTTTCCAGGAATGTTGGTTGGTGGAGTTTGAAACAATTTCTCTTCCATCTTGGCTTCTTTCACATATTGGCAGGATTTCCCCAGCAACACAATGCTGTTAAGAACTTTAAGTGCAATCAGTCTTGAAAGGAGGCAAAAAAAACAAAACTATGTTCAGAACAGTAAAGTAGACCTTCAACCATAAGTAATCCTCCCCCCCACCCCAACAGAATATGCTTTTTAACAAAGAACAAAGTTATTTAGAGGCATTCCCAGAAACTTTTAGTGCCCTGTCAAATAAAAACAACTTGCAGCAAGCTACTTTTATCAATGCCAAGTCTCATTATTAGACTCCTATCACACGATTAGACACTTCAGCTCCCTTTGAAACACTTTACTCATTCTGGGTCTTCCCAACACGCATTTCAGGATGGATTACTAGCTTCAGATGGATTACTTAACTCCAGTTAGGAGTTAACTGGAGTTATTAATATGCACCCAGTATTGGAAGGACCATTATAATTTATTGACCATATATAAATTTCATTTTGAATAGGTATCAGTACAAGATGTCAGTTTAGTAATGACAACTTGCAACATTGACTCAAATAATTCTATCCAAGTAACTGCACTAAAACACATGTTCTTCAAGAGCAATTTGTTATTTAAATCATGGATAGAATTTCAATTCCGAAGATCAAGTCCAGAGGCAGGCAAGAAAATCATCTTGCTTCCTGCTGCATCATAAGATGGGTGAATACATGCAATTTTCCTCCTTTAGCTTATTAATTATGCATCAGCAAGGTGAATCTCATGGCAGGGATTCACTTGTCCTGACTTTAGTTCATGAGACAGAAGATCCTGACATCATATTTAAATGACATTCATGCAAATATTCATTCATTGCAGGCCAGGAGCTCCATGTTTCTTTTTCAAATTCCTTGCAGCCGCAGCTTTACTAAAGATGTGAGCAACCAAATCTCTGAAAATACCAAGGCACTTCCAGCACTATTTTTCATTGATCTCTACATAACAGCACAGCCTGCAACAAACCTATAGACAGACCAATGGTTCACCAGCATCTTGATCTTCTAGAAGTCCTGTTGCATCTTGTTACTCAGGCCCTTGCTCCCCATGGTCCTGTGGCAACCAGTGACGGACCCTTCTTGTCACTATCTGAATGAGAGCCATTACAAGGCTATATGTCCTGCAGCATCAACGCCTCAATGGAGGTGTGAATAAATTGAAGTGAAAAATTTAGTGAGCACATTTTCTTTCCCTCAATCTCAAAGTCAACAGGCCAATGCTAAATCCTTCGCCTGGCTTTCATCTAAATGTGGCATCATTCCAGATAAAAGACATCCTGGGGAACCAGAGCTGAATGTTGCTCCTATTCATATATGATTACATATAGAGATATTGTTTTTTTGACCAAAATAATGCCAGTCATGTTTAGTTTATTTATTAGTGTCACAAGTAGGCTTACAGTAACATTGCAATGAAGTTATTGTGAAAATTCCCTAGTCACCACACTCTGGCACCTGCTCGGGCATACTGAGGGAGAAGTTAGCACAGCCAAAGCATGTCTTTCAGAATGTGGGAGAAAACCAGAACACCCTCATGAAACCCATCTAGTTATGGGAAGAACATGTGCATTTCACACAGATAGTGTCCTAAGCCAGGAATCAAACCTGGATCCTTGGTGCTGTGAGGCAGCAGTACTAATTACTGTACCACCATGTGCAAGAACCTCACTGTGAAGCTTTTCCATTTCTCTCCAAACTGTGATGTTAGTGTACTTTTAAGATTTTAAAATTTATGCTCGCAGCCTTAGGTGATGTTATTGTAAGAAGGAGGAAAAAAAACTGTGGCAGGTTAGGTGACAGGGGTTCATTTTCAGTTTGGGTGTTGGAGTGTTAACATCATCAAGCTGAAAGAGCAATCTCTCTCTCTCTTTCCCCCTGTTTATTTTTTTTTTAGAAATTCTGTTGGTCAGCTGAAAGCAAGATCTTGCTTTTCTGAAGGCTGAAAATCTGCTGTGATTAGGAGTTGGACCAGACTCTCTCTAGTGTTTTACTAAGCTATCTTGTCTTCAAACTGTTCTACATCTCGAGCATTTGGCTGCAGAATTCAGTTAACAACCTCAATTTCAGTATTAACAGAACCTTAGTCTATGCTGTTTTGAACCTGTTTAAAGGGTTGTTTATGGAGTTTGATTTGATTGGGACAGCTTATATACGTTCATTAAGAGTTATACATTATTGCAGTTGTTTTGTTTTTGTGTTTTTAACTCTTAGAAGTTCTTGCTAATTTTCTTCCTAAACATATTAATTATATTCTTAAATAAACTTTGTTTGATAAAAGCGCACTAGTGGTTCTTCTAAATCATACCCAAAGTGAAATATATCATGCTTATCTAAGCCAAATTCAAGATGCAAAACATATGGTTCAGGCAGGCTTCATAAAATACTTTGGAATTTCTAACCTGAACCATAATATTACCCTCATTACTCTATAGAGAGATCACTGCCTTGGCAACATAGAAAGACTAACTTGTCATCTGTGATCATTCACCCAGGAAGATAGAGGTTTGAAATTTGGAATTGGCTGCCCTCCAATTATGCCCCTTGTATCCACCTCCTTTCATTCTTTCTTCTAACTGCAGCTGTTGACAATGCCACAGTATGGGCAACAGTTCCATTCCCCTCTGGGATCTCCATGTTATAAAATCCATGATTTAGAAACAAACCTCAAAGTAGGCTTCACCACAGAAAGGAGAACACAGCTGAGCATGGTTGATAGCCAGGTGCCTCACAGATATTCAAGTGTCAAGTCTAGGTTAGAAAAATGGTGTGGCTCACCTTTCAAATTTGCATTACCTTCTGCCCTCCCATATCATGTATCAAAATCTCCCATCATTTTTGACTCATCTAATATACCATTTCTCTCACCTATCACCTTGAACCTTGCCCTCCCATCACCCTGCGTGGTATCACAATCCATCCCCACATTCCTTACCTCCCCTCAGAGCCGTCCCCATTCCACACTGACCCATCCTCTCCCGATATCTGGGCTATTAGTCTTAATCCCCTTCACAATCACCCCTCCCATTCTTCCCAGATAAGACCTTCATTGACCAGACTCTCACCCTAATCGTACTCTCCACTCCCGTCTTTGACTCTTCACTCCATGGTTCCCCAGACATCCTCTTCTAAAACCTGTCCCCCTGCCTTGGTAACCCTTTCTCCTCTCTCTCCCCTTCAATCTATCCTTCCTTCTGCCCTGCCATCTACCTATTTGTGTAGAGCCTTGGTACAATGTTTGCTAATGGCACTTAAGTGAGGTACCCAAGAAGGAAAAAAATAACATCTACTGAAGAGGTGAAGCTCACCAATGCAAACCAAAGATTAAAACAAATATTGCATTTATACATAAGTTCAACAGTATATAATTTAAACATGTAAATGATATAACTACAAATTCCATGGATCTGTGCAAGAAGAATTCTATTGATTCAGACAGCCCCCACCTCCAGCCAGACATACACATTCCAGATGATTAGCTAGCTACATTATACCTGATTAACAACACAAAATACTGAAAGGCACTATTGAAAGGCACAATGTAGACACAGAACAGTCACAAACTTGTGCCATAATACCCACCACCTTAGAGCACAGATGATACAATAAAAAAACTTGAGGGCCATTTAAAAGGTATGCTTTGTACAATAATGAAGTTAGAGCAGATCTCAAGTACTTCAGCAAGTTCTTGTCACTATGACAAAAAAGACTTTCAGTTATTGAAAACTGCACAGAAATTTGTGTTTTTTAAAAAATCTGGACTGTGTTTTGAGGAAAGGAACAACTACCCATAGAATGGCTTTAATGCAATTAAATGTTCCAAAGAACAATATAAAACAAAATATGATACCAAGCTACATTAGGGGGTACTAGGTTAGTGACTAATATGTAAAAATTCTTTTCTCATGACATTTGCAAATCATTTTAAATCTGTGCCCTCTCGTTTTCAATCCTTTTACGAGTGTGAACAGTTTCTCCCCATCTATTCTGTCCAGCCCCCTCATGATTTTGAGCACCTCTATCAAATCTCATTTTGGTCTCCTCTCAAAGAAGATCAGTCTCTATCTTTTAAATCAACCTTCATAATTGAAATTTCTCATCCTTATAATTATTCTTAAAAACTCTTCTGCACTCTCTCCAACGTATTCACATCCTCTAGTGTGGACAGCATCTTGTATTAGTTCAGCATAACCTGCTTTCTCTTGTACTCTATACTACTATTAATAAAGCCTGGAACACTATAATGTTTATTAGCTGCTCTTTCTATCTATGATCTACGAAGGTATGGTCAACTTCAATGATCTATGTACATGCACTCAGGCTTCTCTGCTCCTGTACCTCTAAGAATTTTACCCATTATTTTATATTGTCTCTACATGTTCTTCTGACAAAAATGCATCATATCATACTTCTCCAAAGGTGAGCTTCATCTGCCACATATTCACCCATTCCATCAACTTGTCTGTGATCTCCTGAAGATCTACACTGGCCTCCTCACAGTTCATAATGCTTCCACATTTTGTGTCAACCGCAAACTTGAAACTGATCCCTACACACCAGGAATATATCAGGAAAAGCAAAAGTCTTGATATCAGCCTCTGGGGAACACTACTACTAACTTTCATGCAGCCTAAAAAATACCCATTGACCTTTACTCTCGATTTCCTATTACTCAGCCAATTTTATATTCACATTGATAGTGCCCCTTTTGTTCTATGAGCTATAACTTTGAGTCTGTCGTATGGCATTATATCAAACATTTTTTTAAAGTCCATTTCATTTCAATAGCATTACTCTTATCAACCCTTTGTTACCTCTTCAAAAAGCTCCAGCAAGTCATGTAAACATGGATGTGGAAGCTATTGAGAGGGTGCAGAAGAGATTTACAAGAATGTTGTCTGGATTGGGGGGCATGCCTTATGAAGATAGGATGAGAGAGCTAGGTCTCTTTTCCCTGGAGAGACGAAGGTTGAGAGGCGACCTGATAGAGGTTTATAAGATGTCGAGAGGAATAGATAGACTGGATTCTTGGAAGCTATTTCCCGGGGCTGAAATGGTCACTACGAGAGGACACAGGTTTAAGATGCTGGGGGGCAAGTACAGAGCAGATGTTAGAGGTAAGTTTTTCACTCAGAGGGTGGTGAGTGAATGGAATCAGTTGCCATCAGTGGTGGTAGAGGCAAACTCGCTGGAGTCTTTTAAGAGACTTCTGGATGAGTATATGGGATTTAATGGGATTGGGAGTTACAGATAGTTCTATGGTTTGGTAGGTATAGATATGATCGGCACATCATGTAGGCCAAAGGGCCTGTTTGTGCTATGGTGATCTACGTTCTATGATTTCCCCATTAGAAATCCATGCTGGTTCTTGCTCATCAATCCATATTTTTCCATATGACTCCAAATTTCATCCTGGATAATTGTTTCTAGAAATGGGAGTGTAACTCAGTTGACTATTATCTCTAATTTCCTTTGTAAGTTATGGTTTGGTCACAGTTCCCTTTCCAATCTCATGCCAAAATAGGAATAAATAACTTTTGGAATTCACCTATTTATTCCTCGAATTCCTGCCAACTGGACTTCCTTTCAGTAATGTTTCCCAGTCCATCACAGCCCATTCATACTTCATACCATCATATTATAAAAACAGGAGATCAATTATTTCCCAGGATTCCAAGCCTTTGATCTGCTCTGGTGGCTACAGTATTTATATGGCTAGTCTAGTTCAGTATCTGGTCAGTAGTAACCTCCAGGATATTGATAATGGAAAGTTCTCTATGGTAATACCATTGAATGTCAAGATTAGATACTCTCTTTTGCACCATGCAAGTGCTAGGCAATGACCATTTCCAAAAGATTACCATAGGGAATCTTGCATTAGCAAATGGTAACATTTGTGCTATGCAGTGACCAAAGTTACTTGCCCGGTCAGGTTTTGTTCTGTTGGAACAATAAAAACTAAGAAAAGGGGGAGATAGTTCTGTTAATTAAGTTGGCATTAGTTCAGTTCTGAAAGGAGACCTTAGTTTGAAAGAATAAAATGTAGAATCATTTAGGAAGAGAAAAGAAATAGTGGTTACCTTTATGGAGATTGAGGATATTCATCTCAGAATCAATGATCTCACTGTTTACCTGGATAAAGTATTCTATTATGGTCACTCATCTCCAAGAATTCTCTCATAGCAAGATTGCCAACTGATCCTCTCCCACTGTACTGGACTAGTAATCCAGAGACCAAGAGTAAGATCTGGGAACCCAAATTCAAATTCCATCAAGGAAAATGGTGAATTTTGAATTCAATGAAAATCTGGGATTAAAAAGTCTAATGATGACCATAAAACCACTGTATATTGTCATTTAAAAAAAAAACTCTGGTTCACTAATTCACTTTAGGTAAAGATATCCGCTGTCCTTACTTGGTCTGGCCTACATGTAATTCCAGACCCATAGTAATGAGGTTGACTCTCAAGTGTCTTGTGAAATGGAGGGCAGTTTGGACAAGCAATAAATGCTGACCCAGTCAGTGATGCTCAGATCCTGTAAAATGAATTTTAAAAAGCCACCCAGTCCAATATGTTCCCTTGTTGGATCCTCAACATACTGGTTCAGAAAACCATCCTGTTTACACTCCAGAAATTCATAATCCATTGTATATGACCCAATTTATATGCAGATTGAAGTCAACCAAAATTACAGATGTTCCTTTATCACATGCATCTCTTGTCTAATGCTATTCCCAACATTACCAATACAGTTTGATGATATCTGTACACCGTCCCCACAAATATATTTTTCCCGTTGGCATTTCTCAAACTCGACTCATCTTCCAGATATTCACCTTTTCAAGTCCCTTTGAGATCTTACATATTTAATAAGATCACCTCTCATTGTTCTAGACGCCAACAGGTATATAAAGAACAAAGAAAATTACAGCACAGAAACAGGCCCTTTGGCCCTCCAAGTCTGCACCGATCATGCTGCCCGACTTAACTAAAACCCCCTATCCTTCTGGGGACAATAACCCTCCATTCCCATCGTATTCACGTATTTGACAAGATGCTCCCGAAAAGTCATCATCATATCTGCTTCCCAGCAGTGAGTTCCAGGCACCAATCACCCTCTTAAAAAAAAAATTGCTTCATACACCTCCTTTAAACCTTGGTCCTTGCACCTTAAAGCTATGCCCCCTAGTAACTGACTCTTCACTCTAGGAAAAAGATTCTGATATCCACTCTGTCCATGTCCCTAATAATCTTGTATAATTAACAATAATCTTGTTTTCATAAGATAACCCTTTTCTACCCATCTTGCCGTCATTGGGTAATTTAGCTTACATCCACTCCTTCATCCAAATCATTGCGTAAGATTTTAAGGATGGCTAGCGATTGGTGCTTGACAGTTGGCACCTAACATTATAGCCATTGAATCTTGAACTCCCATGGCTATTTAATGCTCATTTGAACGGATGGCACTTCTGTCTGCCCTCGGAAGGAAGTCCCAATCCGTGAGAGCTGTTAATCAAATTACCTGACAGTTCTCCAACCCAGCAAATCTCAGCGCTACAATGGCCAGAAGCAGTACTGTCTAGGACAAAAACCCCAGGACCTTGGAAAAATTAAGTCCCGGGCACGGAAGGGTAGGGGATGGTGCTGGATGCAAAGTCCCAGAGCTCCAAAGTCCTGAGGGGAGGGCACCCCAATTTTGAGAGGGGCTTCAGAGTGAAGCCCCTCACCCTTTGACTTCCCTGAGATCCCACCCTATCTACACCTGTTTCTGCCAACATAAAACTTGAGGCTAGGTGGAATAAGGGTCTTCAGTGGCCATTAAGGGCCTTAATAGATTTTTTCCTGCCTGAGATCCTTCCCATCTGGATTGGGATTCAATTTTATGCTCCCCCATCTCAAAACCTGCCTTAAGGAGGATGAAATTCTGCCCATTGTGAATAGTTGAGCACCCAGCACTGATCCCTGTAACATTCCACTTGTTACAATTTGCCAATCCAAAAGAGACCCATTTATCCCTGCTCTGTTTGCTATCAGCTAATGAATCCTTTTTCCATGGTACTGTTACCCAGTACACCTTATTCTCTTATCCTGCATAGTAATCTTTGACATGATACCTCAATAGATCCAAGTACACCACATTTATAGTTCTTCTTTATCACCTTGACTGTTACTTTGTCAAAAAACTCTTAACAGATTAAACAAACATGATTTCCCTTTCACAAAACCATGTTGATTCTGCCTGATCCAAGTATTCTGCTATAACTTCCTTAATAATGACTTCGAGCACTTTACATATGACAGATGTTAGGCCAACTAGCTTACAGTTTCCTGCTTACTGCCACCCTTCCTTTCTTCAATTGTTATCTACTTTCTAATCTTTCTAGAACGTAAGCAATCTTAGAAGATTTTAATAATGCATCTGCTACCTGTGCTGCCACATCTTTTAAGCCACTAGGATGCAGGTCATCTAGTACTGAAAACTTGTCAGCCTTTAGGTCCATTAATTTCTCAGCACTCTTTCCCTGATGACAGTGACTATATTAAGTTCATCACTACCCATCACCTCTTGATTTTCAAGAATCTTTGGGAAGTTTACGAAGTCTTCTCCCATGAAGACAGGCACAAAATGCCTGTTCAACATCCTATCATTTCTTTTTCCTTAATCAATTCCTCAGGCTCATTATTAGAGGACCAACAATCGCTTTAGTCATTCCTTTCCTATTCAAATACTTGTAGAAACTTTTATTACCTGTTTTTATAATATTAGCAAGCTATCATATTTTTATACCTTCTTTGCTGATTCTGAAACCTATCACTGTCTTTGCAGATTGTAGTGTTTTTTTCAATTTAATACTGCCCTTACCTTCCTTATTTAGCTATGCTGATGCACCCTTCTCAAAGAGCCTTTCTCATGAGGATAATTTTTTTGTTTTTAAATATTTAATTAAAAGATTGCCGCTGCAATGCTACTGTGCTACCTATTAACCTAGTTTCTCAGTTCACCTTCGTCAGCTCTGCCTTCATACTCTCAGTTATCTTTATTTAGATTGAAAATACTAATCATGGACTCACACTTCTCCATTACAAATGGAATATGAAATTCTATCATGTCTTGATCATTGGTCACCAGAGGCTCTTTTACCGTATGGTTACTGAGTAATCCCCTCTCACTGCAAATTAACAGATCTAGGATTTTCTACAATGTGCTACTTTAAACTGCCCGGTAAACACTGAGCTACTTTCACAAGTCACCTTTGTCAGCATGATTTTCTCAGTCAGCATGTTGATTAAAGTCACTAATGATTATTTCTGCCCGCATGCTCTTTCCTACTGTGGATGCCTTGGAACTACTCCGACAAGTGACTTCTTACCACCACTATTTCTTTTCTCTTCCTAAATGATTCTACATTTTGTTCTTTCAAACTAAGGTCTCCTTTCAGAACTGAACTAATGCCAACTTAATTAACAGAACTATCTCCCCCTTAGTTTTTATTGTTCCAACAGAACAAAACCTGACCGGGCAAGTAACTTTGGTCACTGCATAGCACAAATGTTACCATTTGCTAATGCAAGATTCCCTATGGTAATCTTTTGGAAATGGTCATTGCCTAGCATTTGCATGGTGCAAAAGAGAGTATCTAATCTTGACATTCAACGGCATTACCATAGAGAACTTTCCATTATCAATATTCTGGAGGTTACTACTGACCAGATACTGAACTAGACTAGCCATATAAATACTGTAGCCACCAGAGCAGATCAAAGGCTTGGAATCCTGGAAAATAATTGATCTCCTGATTTCCCAATGCCCATAAACCAACAAGGCACAAGTCAGGAGTGTAATTAAATAGTTTCCACTTGCCTGGATGAGTGCAGTTCCAAAAACACTTAAGAAGCTTGATACCATCCAGCACAAAGCAGCCCACTTGATTACTATTCCTTCCATTTCCAAATCCACGACAACAACCATTTAGAAGGAAAACAGCAGCAAGATAGCAGAGATCATTTCTTGAGAGTTCCCCTCTAAGTCACTTACTATTCTGACTTGGAAATATATCACTGTTCCTTCACTGTCAATAGGTCAAAGTCCTAGAACTCATTTCTTATACCAACACATCAGGGACAGCAGTGATTCAAGAAGACAGCTCACCATCAACGATGATTGGGCTTTCTTTGCCAGCATCACCCACATCCCATAAATGAACTTAAAAAAAGACCTTCAATATTCAAGTAGCAGCCCTGGCTACATTTCAACCTTGTCTCCGTAGGGCCTATCAAGTCATACATATTTATCTCAGTCTGCACCAACAATCATCTCTTTTGTTACAAATGCTACTCACGTTCAGATACAGGATCTTAAAATTTTTTAAAAAAATTTTTGGTCTAATCTATTGGTGGCTTTATCCCTTCCTGTCACACTCTGGAACTCATTACCAAATTGGTGCCCTCCTCCATTACTTTGTTTCCCTTGATACTATGCACCCAGGTGTTTTATGAAATATTAGTGCAAGGCAGGCCTGGATGCCCACAACAGTGATGGAAGTGGAAACAAGCAATGACCTAAAAGGTAATTGGACATACATTTGAAGGAAATAGACTTGCAAAGCAAAGAGGATCAACTCGGGGAATGAGACTGACTGGAATGCTCATTTGAGAGCTAACATGAACCAAAAGGCCTCTTTTTGTGTCATAAATATCTCTATGGGTAGAATTTTCTCTGAAATCCAATATTGGGCAGGTAAATCAGTGTCTGATCCACTCACACCATGCATCCACAGGGACCTCACTCACTGCCAACTCAAGGGACACTGCCAATCACTCTTTCACACATACCTTCACATAACTTGCAAATCATGTCCTCATCCCGTCTATGGCACTAATCGCCACCCATACATGCCAGGCAATCTCATGGGGTCTGGCAAGCTTCCTGCTTACACTCTCTTCAGTTGCCTTCATGCAGAACAAGCTGGCACACAGAAGGGTGAAATCCCAGGCTTGCTGAGGCTAACCTCAAGATCTTGAAAGACTTTGAAAATAGAGCAATTCAACTGGCTGGCAAGGATGCAGGATGCTCATCTGCTGACAACAAGTGTTCTGCTGCACTCAACCAACTCTAGCAGCGCAATATGCATCAGACAACCTGTTATGTACGCCCTTGCCATGCACTAATTATCTCTCCTTTCTTTCACAAGCACAAGCATATCTGAGGAGCAGCCAAAGGTCCAGAGCCAGGTCCTCATCTCCAATGTTGCGGACATCATAGAAGAGGAATCCTCAGGCACCAACATCTCATCACAGTACCTTGAGGAAAAAACTGGAGTACCCAGAGGAAATCCATGTGGACACAGGAGAACTTGCAAACTCCACACAATTAACCAATGCCAGAATCAAACCCAGATCCCTGGCATTATGAGGGAGTAGTGCTAACCAGTGTGCTACCATGCTGCCTAAGACCCTGAGAGTAAAAGAAAGCTTTGCACAGGTTTCACGTTGCCTTCACAGAACAAGGAAGGAGGGAATGGAACATAGGGAGACTTGGAGGCATTAATTAGATAAGCAGGTAGGTGATTGATAGAACCAGGA
Source organism: Sphyrna mokarran (assembly GCA_024679065.1). Classification (NCBI taxonomy): domain Eukaryota; kingdom Metazoa; phylum Chordata; class Chondrichthyes; order Carcharhiniformes; family Carcharhinidae; genus Sphyrna; species Sphyrna mokarran. Next base: position 101,604,566 of record JAGIQG010000001.1, on the reverse strand, counting down.
AAGTAAAAATATTGCATTAAATTTTTAGTTTAGCAAGTTAATCTGATCAGCATAATGAAAATGGAAAAAAGGAATGCAAGATAATGGATAAGTCAAACTGAGAATTTATATGGATTAATAGTCTACACACCATTTCATAGTATAAAGGAAGGTGGAGAAAAATATATGCAGACAATTAGGAAATGAGTTTAAAAAAAGGAATAATAATTATTGCAATTTTCAACAATCTCGATACAAGTTGGAAAAAAGATTTGGGTAAAAGGGAATGAAATTCCTACAATATACAGAACTCAATTCAAACCCATTATGTTCAAAGTCCAACAAAGGGAAGATTTACTGTTGGATGTAGTAACTGTTGGATATAGTGTGCTTTAGCATGATACAGGAGGACCCAGTTTGACAAAAACCAAGTTAATAAATCTGAGAAAAGCTGACTTTGAAAGGCTGATGAAAATGGATAACAATATTGGTAAACAATGATGCAAAATATTTAATATTGTGTTCAGGGTGAAGGAAATTATATTCTACATTCTGAATAGACATATGGGAACCACTAAGGGTTTGAAAGAAGGCATACATTAAATCATTTACAGCAGAGGAATACAAGAGTAAAGGTTGAGAGAGAACGCAAAGAGATTAGACAAAATGTCAAAAAGCAATTACGAAGGCAAAGAGGAACCATGAAACTAAATTATCAAGCAACACAAAAAGTAGAAAATTATTTTACAGGTAGAGATCAAAGAACAGTACAGCACAGCAACAGGTTTTTCAGCCCATCAAATCTGTGCCAACACAGATACTTCTCTAATCTAATACTTGCTTGCAACTACATGGACCATATCCTTCTATTCCCTGCCTATTCACGTATCTATCCAGATACCTCTTGAACATTGTTACAGAATCTGCTTCCACCATTTCTTCTGGCAGTGCATTCCAGACATTCATCACTCTGTGAAAAACTTCCCCTTACATATATTTTAAACTTTTCCCTTCTCTCTTTCAACCTATGCCTCCAAGTACTTGACCCTTTGATTCTGGGAAAAAGACTCCAATTATCTTCTCCCTTTTTATCTCATGCCTCAGAATGTCAACCTTCCTTTCTACACTCACCATCAACCACATCCTTCTCCTTTGTGAATACTGATGCAAAGTACTCGTTAAGACCTCATCCACCTCATCTGGCTCTACATACAAATTCCTTTTACTGTCCTTGAGCAGACCTACCCTTTCCTTAATTTCCCCTTTCCACTTTACAGACGCAGAAAAAGCCTTGGGACTCTATCTACCAAGGACCCTTCATGGCCTGTTTTTATCCACTTAAATGGATAAGATTAGATGTGGAGGCATTGGAGAGGGTGCAGAGGAGGTTTACCAGGATGTCGCCTGGTATGGAGGGCAGGTCTTATGAGGAGAGGCTGAGGGATTTGAGGTTGTTTTCGTTAGAAAGAAGGCGGCTAAGAGGAGACCTTACTGAAACATATAAAATGATTAAAGGTTTAGATAGGGTCGACAGTGATAGCCTTTTTCCTCAGATGGAAAAAGCTAGCACGAGGGGACATAGCTTTAAATTAAGGGGTGGTAGTTATATGACAGATGTCAGAGGTAGGTTCTTTACCCAGAGGGTGGTAAGGGTATGGAATGCCCTGCCTGCTGCAGTTGTAGATGCGCCAAGTTTGGGGGCATTTAAGAGGTTAGTAGATAAGTTTATGGATGAAAAGGGAATGGTTTAGGTTAGAGGGTCATTGCTTTTTCTTAATTGGTCGGCGCAACATTGAGGGCCGAAGGGCCTATTCTGCACTGTAATGTTCTATGTTCTAAATGCCTTTTAAGCTCTTTCCTGCTATCTTTGTATTCCTCAAGAATCTTATCCATTTTCAATTTCCTAAAATTTATGTATGTCTTCTTTTTCACTAAGCTCACAAACTAATAAAAAATGACAGGAATAGAGCAAATGAGGGATAAACAGGATAACATCACAGCTAACAATGGAGCAATGGCAGAAATATTAAATCATTATTTTGCCTCAGTACTTTCTAGGGAGGTAGAACAGGCAGATGATATTCAATGACATTGAATGATGAGATGAGTAGAGATAACTGCATTCAAAATAAAAAAAAAGGATGTTTTGAATAAACTAAATTTGAGGATAAAACCCCTAGTCTGGATGAATTGCATCCAAGTATTTTAAAAGAATTGAAGGAGAGAGCATTATTACTCATGTTTAATAATGCATTAGAAAAAGATTTAGTGCCAGAAGACTGGCAGACGACTAATCTATTTCCTATCTGAAAGAGGAAGGACAGAACATGTCCACGGAATTACAGACCTGTTAGTTTAATATTAGTGATTAGAAAATTAATGTGATCATTATGAAAGGAGAAAACAGAAGAGCATCTAGAAATGAGATAAGCGAGCAGGATTTCAGAAGGGAAAGTCTTACTTAACAAACTATTGATTTTTTTGAGTAACAGAGAGATTGAATAATGGTAAAGTAGTAGCTTCAATTATCTGGATTTTGAAAATAGACTAACGAATAAGGCCATAGGAAATGAAGACAGCAGACAAATGGCAGAATGAATTGCCGATTGGCTTCCATATACAAAACAAAGACTGGGAAAGCAAAGAGTGTTTTTTAAGAGTAACAGAGTGGAAAGTGTTGAGACCATAATTATTCACAATTTACACTAATAATTTGGACTTTGGAATCAAAAAACACAATTTATAAATTCAGAGATGACAAAATATTGGTCAGGGTGATAGTTGTCAATACGGAAAACATTAATAAGCCTGCAGAATGGGTCAATAATTGGCAGTGATCTTGGAATCCAGTACACCAATGACTAAAGGTTGCGCCAAAGATTAGAAAGGCCATAAAAATAAAAACAAAAAGCAAACCAAGCACCAGATTTTATTTCCAAAGTGTCAGAATTGAAAAGTTATGCTAAACTTGTATTGAACCCTTGCTTAGAGGGCTCCACGCGGTTCTGATTGCCCTGTTATAAAGAGGACGTGGAGGCCTTTGAGAGAGTGCCAACTAGAGTTAGAAAAATGACACCAGAGAAAATGTGTACACATTGGGAAAGAATTGACAGGCTGGATTTTTTCACTCTTGAAGAGCATAACTGGAGATTATTCAATTTAAAATATGAATATCACGGGCAGACAGCAATTGCAGTTTCATCTTACTGGTCTGCAGCCAATGGAGAAGCAGAGAGTAGCAAACAGCACCTTAAGCAGATAAAATGCTGCCTCTTGTTCACCACACGGAGAATGATTGGAAGCTTGTGCTCAGATTGAAAGACCAAACTCATGAAGTGTAAAAGGAGACTTGGAAGATTCATCTAGCCTGGAGACAAAGGGCAGGATCAATAATACAATTTGCATAATAAAAGGCTGTAGTTCTGGGATGCGAAATGATCATACTGGGGAAACTTGATAAAAGAAGAAAGCAACGCACATGAAGCTAGAACAACTATTATTCCAAGAGGAGTGTGATGAGTAACAAGGATATTTAAAGCACAAGTTATCACCAGAAGAAAACAGCATTTGGTCAATGACATTATTTTTGGCAATTTGATGCAATAAAAGTTTTTAAAATGTGAAATTTTAATGTATTATTCTTTCAAGTGTTTATTTTAAAATAGATATTTGAACTTTCAGTTGTCATTCACCATGGAAATTGCAACAACAAGCATACAAGAGATTAGGGAATAGATGGCTGCAATTAGAGTTACATGAGAAAAGATTGGTAAAAGCTGAAGTAGAGCATAATTACGAGCGTGCAATGATTGGGCTAATCATGCAGACAAGAAATAGACCATTCTATGTAGGCCTACCACAGGGCCTACACTTAACAGATTATAGCCGTCTTGAACTTTTATATTGTGGTCATTCCAGTTTCTCACTTAAAACTATCTTAACATTATGCATATATGCATAGTTGGTTGCCAAAATAAGTTCATAACTGTGTAGCTTTATTAGTTTGACAAAGCTGGGTGGCACAACGGCAAACACTGCTGCCTCATTGCGCCAGGGGCCCGGGTTCAATTCCTGGCTTGAGTCACAATCTGTGCAGAGATACCTCATCTAGCGTCGGTTTCCTCCAGTTCCCCTGGCAATCTGAAAGATGTGCCGGTTAGGTGCATTGGCCATGTTAAATTCTCCCTCAGTAATCCAAACAGGTGCTGGCGTTTGGAGACAAGGGGTTCTTCACAATAACCTAATTGCAGTGTTAATGCAAACCTACTTGTGACAGTAATAAATTATAAAAGCTGGCAACATTGTCCATCTGCTACTTGACAACACAAAAGCATTGCTCAAAAGTAATTCTGTTGGAATTTCAGAATGGCAGGAAAATACAACATTCCAAAACCTTCAAAAACTACAGTATCAACCCCATTACCTGCCCCATAAAAATTTCCATCTGGTCCCTCCACTCTAACTGCTGTCCAAACTCTAATATCCCCTTTCTGTGAAGGCTGATAACATCCACTTCTACTTCCTATTAAAAACCTTCAAAACCCATCTGTTGTGTATACAATAAAAAGAACATGCTTATCAAAATGACATTTGGCATGAACATGGCTTGCTTTCCTTTGTCATTCCCTTTGTTATGGAAAGGAGACAGGCAGTCGGATGGGTCCCCCCTTTTCCCCACATCTTGACAGATCAGTTCTTAAAAGGAAAAATGTGTTTTAACACCCCCCCCCCACCCCCATGCTGTAACTGTTAAGAACAGATAATGATATACAGATGCCGGCATTGGATTGGGGTGGTAAGAACTCAGTAAGAATTTAGCAACACCAATTTATAATCCAACCGATTTATTTGATAGTAAAAAAGCGAGCTTTCAACACTCTGTGTCTTCCTCAGGCAAATGCAGTCTTCTGGTCTGCAATAGCACACATCAGCACAGACAGTCAGAGATTGCTGATTAGAATGCGAATCCTTACATCTAACCTGCTATTGAAGTGTTAAAGTGGCGAACAATGTGTGTGAAGGGAATCCTGAGCATTGTTGGAGAATTGTGTGTTTTCTCCAGGATTCGCATTCTAATCAGCAATCTCTGGCTGTCTGTGCTGATGTGTGCTATTGCAGACCAGAACACTGCATTTGCCTGAGGAAGACACAGAGTGTTGAAAGCTCGCTTTTTTACTATCAAATAAATCGGTTGGATTATAAATTGGTGTTGCTAAATTCTTACTAAGAACAGATAATGACAGGTTTTCTTTGTTTTAGAAAAACGGTAATATTTATTACTCAACACCGAGAATGTGTCCACAATCACACCCACTCACATTCATACAGATACACATACACACTCATGGTAACATACTTATGCCTTAAAAGTCAATAAAATCACTGTCAAACTTGCTTCTCCAGAGGTGAAATCTTGAAACGTTGCAATCTTGTCATTCCCTTTTGGTCCACTGATGAAATATAATCTGGAAGTTGAAGGTGATGGATTTGCAGGGATTTGGTGCTTCTAACAGCAGTTTAGTCTTGCTTTGCTTCAGTTGGTTCTTCAATTTGACAGGTAAAGGATGATCTGGATTCTTATGTCTATCTATGGGTCTCAGGCAGAGTCCTGTTCTTTTGCTGGCCTCGATTTGTCTTCCTTTTCCGTTCCAAGACTGTATTGTGCAACACTTCTCCAGCTTCCACCCTAAACACAAGATCTGCTCAATAGCGGAGGAAAGTAATAGATACCTACAGATTCTTAAAGATACCCTCATAAGAGCAGTATATGGCGCTCGACTCATCGGTCAATAGTTCCAATGTACCACAGCAAAAAACCACACCGATCTCCTCAGACAAACATGAGACATAGCTGATAGAGCACCATTCTTTGTCCAGTACTTCTCTGGAGAGGAGAAACTATGGCAACTTCTTTGGAGCCTTCAGCATGTCATCAATGGAGACAAACAGCTTGCCAAGGCCATTCCCATACCCCCACTACTTGCCTTCAAATAATCACGCAACCTCAAACAGATCATTGTTCACAACAAACTACCCAGCCTTCAGAAGAATAGCAACCACGACACTATTCAACCCTGCCACAGCAACCTCATCGACATGGATATCATCATCACACATTATCCACCAGGTACACACTACATACTCACACAACTCGGCCAACATTATCTACCTAATAGGCTACAGAAAGGGTGTCCCGAGGCATGGTACACTGGGGAGACCATGCAGACACTATGACAACAAATGAACAGATATCTCTTGACAATCACCAGGCAGGAGTGTTCCCTTCCTTTTGGGGAAGACTTCAGCAGTCAAGGGCATTCAATCTCTCATCTTCAGGGAAGCATTCTCCAAGGCAGCCTTCAAGACCCCCCAACGCAGAATCATCAAGCAGAAACTGATAAATCAAGTTCCGCACACAAGGACAGCCTCAACTGGGAGCTTGAGATCATGTCATACTATGTGTAACCCCCATCATTTGGCTTAGGCTTGCAAAAGCTTACTGACTGTTCTGGCTTGAGACAATTCACACCCCTTTAACCTGTCATTATTCATCTCTTCACTTGCATTGTTTGTACCTGTAAAGATTTGCATTCCAACTATTATCTTGCAATTGAGTCTATATATGCTTGTTTGCGTTCCCAACTCTCCATTCACCTGCTGAAGGTGCAACACTCTGAATAAGACTTCAAATAAACTTGTTGCGCTTTAACTTGGTGTTGTGAGACTTCTTACTGTTATAGAGCATAATTAAGTTTGAAACACTGCAATTGATTGTTATTTGTATCCTAAATTTTATCCAAAGTAAACTGATGTTTCATTCTTGTTTGCATCTTTTGATATACTTAATTTTTTTTGGGAAACTACTCTCAAGAGCTTCAATTTTGACTGCAAAGGCAATTGAGATTTAGACTTGGTGACAAACTAATCTTACCTTGTCTGGGATCAAAGTGATGTGGTCCTTCAGGCCAATCTGGAAATCAGTTTCCAAATTGGAATACCATTTCATCTAATACATGGGGCAGGATTTTCCCGCTGTGCTTACCCCCAGGCTTGAAATTCCCACTCGATGTCAACAAACCTTTGCGTGGCCCACTCCCACCAGCTATGATTCCCATGGTAGGCAGGGACGGGAAATTTCCACCCATAGAATAAAAAAATATTACCAGGAATAGACCATTTTTTGCCATCCTAACCATTTAAAAAGATCATGATCAATTTTCTACTCAACTCCACCTTGTTTGTTGAGTTAAAAGCATGTGCTCCAAGCATTTATTGCCCATGTCAAACTGTCCTTGAGAAAGCAGTGCTTTCTTAAGCCGCTGCAATCCAGTCCATGGTACTGTCAGGAAGGGACATCCAGGATCTTGACCCAGTGACAATGAAAAAAAATGACAATATAGTTCTAAATCAATATGGTATGTGCTTGGTAGGGGAACCTGGAGGTGGTGTTCCTATTCAATGGCTGTCTTTACCCTTCTGGGTAACGGAGGTAATAAATTTTTAAGGTGCTATCCAAAGTGCCTTCTTGAGTGTTGTTGGAACTACACTCGTCCAGATAAGTGGAGAATATTCTATCACAGTTCTGACTTGTACCTTGTAGATGGCTGACAGGCTTTGGAGAGTCAGAAGGGGAGTTTCTTGTTACAGATTTCACCGATGCTCACACATTTAAATAGCATTTCCTGCATTACCCCTTCATTCTTTCAGTACTCAAATATCTATCAAACTATTTTAAATATACTTTAGGACCAAGCATCCACATCTCTCTGGATAGAGAATTCCAAACATTCACAATCATTTGAGGACGAAGTTTCTCTATCTCAGTTCTGAATGGTCGGCCTTTAATTCAAGATTGTGAACTTATTATAGACTCTCCATTCAGGTGAAATATCCTCTTAGCATTTTTCAAGCCCCTAAAGAATCTTACAATTTCAATGAGATAACCTCTCATTCTTCTAAATTCTAAAGCATATAGGCTTTGTCCACTGAGTCACTTCTTAAAAGATAATCCTCTCATCCAGGAGTTAAATTAGTTGACTAAGAACCATGGCCGGAATTCTCTCAAAACAAAAGTAAGTGCCCAACGGGCATGGAAATAGGAGAACTTCCAGCCTGTTTTTTGGGCGTACCGAATGAATCTCCAAAACTAGGAATGCAGAGTGACAGAGTAATTAATGCTGAAAAGGGGGTGCCTCATCCCACTCGAGAGGTCGGCAGCATAGTACCGAGCAGAACACCACGCATGCGCTGATCTGTCAGTGAGGAGATCGATGTATACACATTGGCCCTCTCATCGCCAGCCTCTTGACCACACTGATGTTCCCAAACTCCCCCACACATCACAGTCATTGGCCTCCAGACACCCCTTCCCCACACCCTCCAATTGCTGGCTTACTAGAGCCCCCAACTCGAGGCAGCCCTGATCACCCAACTGCCAGCTTGGATCTATGCCCCGCCCTATGGACAGCCCCAATCCTTGTTGCTCTTACCACATGGCCAGTCCAGACCACTCCCCAAACTCAGCTGATTCCAACCTCCCGTTCACTACACAACCAGTCCCGACCGCCACACCACCTCTCTCCCCATACATGGCCAACCCCAACCTCCACCCACCCAATGTGGACAGCCCTGATCAGAAGTAGAGAATGACAAACAATTGCTATAAGCAAGATATTTAAGTACAATAGTTTCTATTCCTCTGAACAAAAAGAAGTACTGAATCACAAACTATCTGAAACTGTCAGAGAATTAGTTAACATGTAAAACTGACATATTGATGACAAAAGCTACTAGCAGACGTGTATGTTTATTAAATGACTGAAAAATATCTTCCCCTACCTTCGAAGAACAAATGCTTCCACATTACAAGAGAATTTGAACCATAATAGCATAAACTGCTTTTGAACAATGACTTGCATTATCCAATACATTAGCCACATACTGTTTAGGAATCCAAATGCTGCAATTATATTTATGATTGACATGTAATGAGTAAATTATACCATCATTAGGCACATCAATAATCATATTCACATGGCATATTCATGCTTTTTTTTTTAAATTTTTGCGTGTTTGTCAATAAAATGGTAAGATGGAAAGCAGCATTAGTATTTTATGGTATTAATTACAAATAGTGACAATGTTTGTTCAGCAAATCAAGTGAAGTAAATTTGCCATTTCTATGATTATATACAAAGCATTTTCCATTAAAATGAGAGCATGCAGAACAATGTGCAGTCATACTTGAATGTAATCATCATTTTATACTAGATAACATTGATTTAGCAGTTGTTAGTAACAAGAAATGAAAGGTTTGGAAAGAAAGTAGCAAACATAATGACTTAACTAAGTCTGTCTGGTTGGTTCCGAGTTTGATATGAAACTATTCTTCAGAAAGAGAGTCATACATCAGAAATGAAAGACAATGCATTGTTAATCCCTACCCAATTCTTATGTTTCACAGGTACTTACTAGAATGAGAAGTCCGCTGCTTTACATAAAATGCACTGAACTTGTATTTAAAATTACTCAGATGCTTCAAACAAGATGCATCTGAAAGTTCTATTCATGCTCAGAATAACTCCTGTTCCTCCAACCCCCAAAAAAGTAAATATTTTCGTTTCTTACCCGAAGTAAAACACCAGTAGGCTAACAATAGCCAATGCTCCCTGAATTTTTGTAGAGCTTGTAATAACTCGGGATAGCTACACATAAGAAAGAAAGGAGTCATAAACAATGGTTCAATAGCAATCCTCAAATTATTAAAATAAATTTTGAATTTGTATAACTGACCACAATTATGTACCCATTTGACAAATCTTGAATAACCATTGTTCACAATTATATGTAAACTTAGTTGGTCATTAAGCTAGTTATAACATGGGAAAGTTATTATAAGTTTAAGATCATGCTTAGGGTTCCAATAAAATACAGTAAATGATTAAACATGTGGAACTATTTCCTTGTGTAAACTTACTGAAAATTCTAAAAACAGCAGTCAAGAGTAAAGTGTTGATAATGGTGTATCTTGTTTATAACAAGTTGAAAAAAACAAATAGGAAATAAATGAGTAATCTTTAAAAATGCTGCACTTAAATAAATTCATGAATAATATTTTCCTTTATTACTATTTTGAGTTTGATACAAGATATTCTACACTGGTTCAATATCAACCACTCTATAAGCTAACAGTGTCCCATTCAAATTGGAAAGTGTAATTACTTGTACAATATCTATAAATAGCAAGAAACAGGAATTAGACTGTCTGGTCGGGACTGTCTGGCCCCACCTGCTGCAGTGACTGTGTTGTCCCTCTGAAAGAACGTTGTTTGGCCTCTCTCACAGCATGACCAAGGTTATTGGAATCTCACAGCAGTAATGAAAAGAAAGTATCTACAGTACTTTACAAACTTCTATTTCAAATCCAAATCCAATTCCACAGAAGTCTTGATTCTGTGTCAGAGGGATGGACTCTCTGTTTCAATATCATTTATGGGCATATCATGGAGTTGTCTGCAGTAATTTTATTTGTACTTTGTGCAGCAGGTGTTGGAGGAGGTGCAGAATAAGGGAAATGGATAGAAGCAGGGAATGAGGGAGAAACTAAAGAGCCTGACTATTTTAATCACAACAGCCCAGTTTCCAAGCCTCTCCAAATTTTCAGAATCTCCAATTGATTAAACTTTTCCACCCCTATGAATGCCAAAACCTATAACTCCTGACACTTCATTCTCCTCCATACAGTCAAGGTTCTGTTGGTGTGATGATGTCAAGGTGCAAGCTTTGCTAGTTAACTGTTGACATCACTGATCATGTGGAGATCATTGCAGCAGAAATGTTAATTGCTGAAATGGATACAAAACTTCAATGAACATGCACCAATTGCAGAAAAGCAAGTCCACTCAGTTCCCCATCTGGCAGGGATGTGGGTGGGGGAAGGAATCAGCAATCAAGGAAAAGGAGGGTCAGAAATTGGGGAAAATGGATGGTAAAGAAGTCGTCCTAGCAACTTATTTTTATCATGTAACTTGCCTATTTTTATTCTACATCATTAATACTTGGGAGAATGAATGACACTAAATATAGTTGCTGGTTAACAAGTATATTCTGATTCTTAGAGAATGAACCAGGGAACAGTTAACTGCCAAATTTTTGTTTAAATTCAAACTAGGTAAATCATCTGTTTGGGTGAGACATTGCTAAGGGAATGAATAACCACAAATGGCTATTTCCCCAAGCTTTTGCTTAACTGAGAAAAAGCACAATGTCTGGATAAGTTATTTCTGTTTGCAAAGGACAAGATACCGTGTGTGAATATATTTAGCTTCTCATACATACAAGTCAGCCACACTAATAATCTTAAATGGTTGTTAGTGTAATTCTTAGCTCATTTGGGATTGTTTAGTGAGTATTGTCCAGTTGTGGAATCATTGCTAATGTTCGACAGTATGTTCTGAGTTTTTAAGTGCATGGACTGATTGAGTGTGGTCAGTACATTAAATTTGCTAAGGCACAGACGAGAAACTCCAAAGTACATAATGAAGCCCAATTAGATTCCAACATTTTTTCTATTTTGGCATTAGTATGAAGATAAGGTGCGTCACCCCAAGTGTGATTCTACTGACACACTAGGAAGCTTTTGTTAAAGCAAAATTTATTTTAATATAGTTTAACTATAATGAATGAATTAGCTTAATTTTCACCTATTGCGTACTTGACAAGATACAATTCTTAAATGCTAAGCTATCTCTCAATTCCAATTCAAGCAACATTCTTCTTTTAAACTTAAACTCCTCTTCAAACTCAATTAGCAACACTCAAGCATATGTGCTTGGGCTTCAGCTACCAGCCCTCGAGCCTCCTGAGGACATCTGGAGAAAGGAAGATGGAGAGACTATTTTTCCTAACATGGCTGGAGGGAGGGAGAGGAGAGAGGGGGAGGAGGGAGGCGAGGGGAAGGGAGAAGGCAGGTGGGGGGCTCTAGGCATGAGGTCGAGGCACCTCTTGCTTTTTTCAGAATCTGGCAGAAACCACTTGATTTTCTCTGCAAGGATAGCTCCTCACTTTGAGCACATGATGCTATCAATCATCCTAATCAAAACTTTATTCTGAGACGTTAGAGAAAAACCAAATAAACAAAATACATGAACTTGGGTTAAAACAAATACATTCCTGTCTAAATCAATCATTAGCCTGCATTCTCAGCATGTGAGCTGCCTGTTTTGCAGAGAAATAAGCGCCATATAAAACAGCTGAATTTTAAACATATCCCTCATAAGAAACATGACATGAATACCTTTCTTAATGGCATAATCACTTCACAACCTGTTGTAAAGAGCCAAACGGATGTGCTGTTTTATAGAATCCACCAGACATTGGGATGCAAAGCCTACTTGCTTGGCATCAGACCTGTGCTAAATTTCATATACTGCATTACTGATTTCTATGCCAGGCAGAAAATCATTCTGGCTTGAAAGCAGCAACTTTAGAGGAGAATATCACTTGTGATAATTTAATAATTCATTTACTGGTGTCACAAGTAGGCTTACATTAACACTGCAATGAACTGTGAAAATCCTCTAGCTGCCACACTCAGTATATAGAGAGAATTCAGCATGAAAAATGCACCTAACCAGCACATCTTTCGGAGTGTGGGAGGAAACGGGAGCAGCAAGTTTGCAGACGATACAAAGATGGCTGGACTTGCGGATAGTGAGGAGCATTGTCAGGCGATACAGCAGACATAGACTGGCTGGTAGCTTGGGCAGATAGATGGCAGATGGAATTCAATCCTGATAAATGTGAGTTGATGCATTTCGGGAGAAAGAATGTAGGAGGGAGGTATATGATAAAGGGTAGATCTATTAAGAGTATAGAAACGCAGAGGGACCTGGAGGTGCAGGTGAACAAGTCTCTGATGGTGGCAGAGCAAGTGGAGAAGGTTGTGAAGAAAGCATATGGTATGCTAGCCTTTATAGGAAGGGGAATAGAGTACAAGTGCTGGCCTTTACTGTTGCAGTTGTATAAAACATTGGTTAGACCTCATTTGGAATACTGCTTCCAGTTCTGGTCACCTTACTACCGGAAGGACGTGGAGAGAGTGCAGAGGAGGTTTACCAGGATGCTGCCTGGAATGGAAGGTCTGAGTTACGAGGAGAGGTGAGGCAAATTGGGGCTGTTTTCCTTAGAAAGACGTAGACTTAGAGGAGATCTAATAGAGGTGTACAAGATTATGAGGGCTATAGATAGAGTAAACAGGGTTAAGCTTTTTCCTAGGATGGACTCGAATAGCACGAGGGGTCACAGGCTTAGGGTGAGGGGATAAAAGGTATAATTTGGATGCTAGAGGGAGTTTTTTCACATAGAGGGTGGTGGGGGTATGGAATGCGCTGCCAAGTAAAGTAGTGGAGGCAGGCACTCTGGAGTTATTTAAGAAATACTTAGATGGGCACATGAACAGAATAGGAATGGAGGGGTATAGAAAACTGATTTAAAGTAGGAATCATGAGCCTTGGGAGTCCCTGGGAAGAGTGTAAATAGATGACGATATTGATGTACTTGTTTTTAATCCTACAGGTGCTTTGGTCCACTTTGTTGTCTAACAAGGGGCATACACGCGATGGGTCGTGAGAGGACGGCTCTTGGATTTTTTTTCGAGTATCCTAGTGCTTCACGTCATTAGTGTACGCTTGACCTGGACCATTTGATGGGCAACACCACAGCTCAGTGACTATCGCTGTGCTGCGCAGATACATGGATTTGGGCCTGTGTCTGTGGGAATTTGCACATTCTCCCTATGCTTGCGTGGGTTTTCTCTGGGCGCTCCGGTTTCCTCCCACATCCCAAAGATGTGCTCTTAGGCTAATTGGCAAAAGAAATTCTCCCTAAATTGTCTCAAATTTGGTTTTTAATCCATAGATCTATAAACATAGACAGGGATCACGGGTAGAGGTGGGAACATCGGGGTGGCGGCGTGGGCTCGTTGAGCTGAAGGGCCTGTTTCCCATGCTATTTTGTTCTTTGTTTACCCAGATCTACAGGAGAACGAGCAGACTCCGGGCAGGCCATGACCCAAGTCAGCACTGTGAAGCAGCAATGCTAACCACTGTGCCACTGTGTCAGTTTGAATCTCCTTAGTTAAGGAAGAAAGGATAAAATTGCATCAGAAGCAGTTCAGTTAACTGATTCCTGGGACAAGGGAATTATTCTATGAGGAAACTTTGGGCTAATATCCATCAGAGTGCAGAAGAATGAGAAGCAATTTTATGGAAACAATGTTATGAGGGGACTTCTCTATAGGAAAGACTTAGGGAAACAGTTTAAAAATAAAGGTTGATCATTTAAAGATGGAAATGAACATAATTACTTTGAGGGTCATGAGTCTATGGAACTGTCTTCCCCAGAGTGGTGGACGCAAGGTTATTGAATATTTTTAAGGCTGGGTGGGATGATGAGTGACAAGGGAGTCAAAAGATATAGAAGGCAGGATGGAAAATGGATTTGGGACCACAATAAGACCATGATTTTAGTGAAGAGCTGGTCAAGGAGCAGAATGGCATACTCCTGCACCTAATTCATATATGTTTGAATGGAAGCAGACACAAGCACTCCCATTCAGGTAGGCAACAGAGACAAGATGTTGGAAGAGCATAATGTCAAAGGCTGCAGACAGGTTCAGAACAATGAAGACACAGGCAATGCCATACAGGATAATTGGTCCTCTGAGAATTATTTCACAGCAGGGGAAGAAACCAGATTTAAGAGTCTCATACTCAGTACTTTTGGAAAATTGAGCACAGATTTGAAAGGCAACATGTCCAAGGACTTTAGAAAGTCTTAGACATGCCAGGTGGAAGAAGCCAGCTTGCAGAGAGGGATGAAGAGTGGGGCTTTTTTTTTTGAAAAGAGAAGGTAGTTGATGGCAAATTTAAAAGGGAGTAAGTCACAACTGAAAAAGAGAGGGAACTATTTACAATGGCAGTTAACAAAGGCCAGGAAGAGAATAGTATGGAGGTCAAAAGGAGAGACAGGAGAGAAACTAGAGAGTTTGGGCCAGAAAGAATCTGGGTTTTAGGGGGAAAGGGGGGGGGGGAAAGGGGGGGGGGGGAAAGGGGGGGGGGAAAGGGGGGGGGGGAAGGGGGGGGGGGGAAGGGGGGGGGGGGGAAAGGGGGGGGGGGGGAAAAGGGGGGGGGGGGGAAGGGGTGGGGGGAAGGAAAAGGGGGGGGGGGAAAGGGGGGGGGAAAGGGGGGGGGAAAGGGGGGGGGGAAAGGGGGGGGGAAAGGGGGGGGGAAAGAGGGGGGGGGAAAAGGGGGGGGGGAAAGGGGGGGGGGAAGGGGGGGGGGGAAAGGGGGGGGGGAAAGGGGGGGGGGAAAGGGGGGGGGGGAAAGGGGGGGGGGGAAAGGGGGGGGGGGGAAAGGGGGGGGGGAAAGGGGGGGGGGAAAAGGGGGGGGGGAAAGGGGGGGGGGGAAAGGGGGGGGGGGAAAGGGGGGGGGGGAAAGGGGGGGGGGGAAAGGGGGGGGGGGAAAGTGGGGGGGGAAAGGGGGGGGGGGAAAGGGGGGGGGGGAAAGGGGGGGGGGGAAGGGGGGGGGGAAAGGGGGGGGGGGAAAGGGGGGGGGGGGAAAGGGGGGGGGGGAGAAAGGGGGGGGGAAAGGGGGGGGGGAAAGGGGGGGGGGAAAAGGGGGGGGGGGAAAGGGGGGGGGGAAAGGGGGGGGGGAAAGGGGGGGGGGAAAGGGGGGGGGGAGGAAAGGGGGGGGGAAAGGGGGGGGAAAGGGGGGGGGGAGATGATAAACCCTTGAGTCAACAGAGTCTCAATTAAAACTATTTTACACTTGTGAAGACTGAACTTCAGTAATTTTGTTTGTACTGAACATGACAGTACTGTGCTCAAAGGAGACATTTCCAAAGATTTCAAAACAATTAGAAATGCAAGGCAATTCTTCCAAAAGAAGTTCAACATAATTTTATTGTTAATGATGGTGAGGGCAAAAGAGTGGGTTGGAGGAGACAGTAGGTAATGGAGAAAAGCTGGTGATTATCCTTGCATTAAAAGGTTAACTCAAGGATTTATTTCAACAGCATGATACACAGAATATCTGTTCCAATATTTGATCTCTACATCAGTTCCTGCTAGGTACCATGTTTGGGCTGTAAACAGTGGTTATGGACGATGCTGAACAAGGATAAATGGCATTTGGATCCCTCTACTGTGTTTGGTAATAGTCCCAATGCATAGATGACATGCAAAGTTATCCTTCAGATACCATAGGGTTTTAACAGAAGGGCTTCTTAAAGCCTGTACAAGATCCAAAATAAACCCAAGTTGGATTTCTCACATTAAATGGAAGCAACCACATGAAGGAAAACAACGGTGACCTACCACTGAGTACCATGGATGGTTAATCTGCCTCTGCAAAAACTCATTAGTTGATGTTCGTTGTTCTTGAAGATGCAGAATGTTACTGGTTTTATGCAAGCTGCCCATGTAGAAACAAAGGTAAATGCCAATTGTATAAACTGATGAGAAAAATGGGATTTGAAATATCAGCTGCTGTAAAGCTTACCTGCAATATGCACTCAAGTTCCCATACTGAGTTGCAGTATCATTTATACTGATGCTGTGGTTAGGAGAATGGAAATGTGCTGATTTTTATGTTGCTCACCATACTGAAGCCAATTGTGAGGAGCTGTGTGTAGGATCAGCTAACAAATGTTAAAACTTTCATGTACAATTGCTCAACAGCTAAAAATTGCTGTTCTCTTTGGTGGACAGGGGCTGTGTTTTGCACTGAGAATGTAAGTTCTGAATTACATCATTATGACCCTATCGCAGAGGATGCCAGGTTGGAAAATGCAGCAAGCCATTCAAAAGTCACTGACTTTGGAAAGACAGAATCCTGAAATTCTGAAATCCTACCAGTGAGAGGGGCCATAAAATTCCATGCCAAATTTTGCAAGTCAGCCATCTGACCTTGAACTAACCAACACAGCAGGATACTGATGGTGCTTGATACCTGGCTGACCAAA
Organism: Sphyrna mokarran; assembly: GCA_024679065.1. Classification (NCBI taxonomy): domain Eukaryota; kingdom Metazoa; phylum Chordata; class Chondrichthyes; order Carcharhiniformes; family Carcharhinidae; genus Sphyrna; species Sphyrna mokarran. The sequence goes on along the minus strand of JAGIQG010000001.1, from coordinate 101,587,565 downwards.
AAGACTACAGGCTAAACGCTTAACCTTGCGATACTATATTTTTAACATCCATATTGCTTTTTGACCAGGAGAACAAAAGGGGACGTGTACATAGAGCTCCACTCACCTGCATCCCAATGACAGCTGAATTTGAAAAAGGTTCAAAATTTAATTTTATGACTTTAGATGGTCCAATGGTTGCAATTAAATTACAACTGTCAAGTCTCTAAAAAAAGTGAGATTACTTAATAGAGATGGCCTGACACTATGGTAAAATTTGTTTTGGTATATCCTGCACTGCATAACTACCACTGATTCAAAATCAAAACTGCTTGGAGTATAATTAGACTAACATGTAACTGAATTCAACCTATTCTGGAAGTTCTTAACTTTGAAAAGTCTCTGAAGCAGTGCTTCATCAATCTTTATTGTGCCAATGTTGGGAGAACATATACAGGTCTTCACCAGAATGAGTTCTAATTTACTAGCAAGTTGCATGTTTTTATATCTTTACAGTCCGTTGTGAAGATGCAATTGAACCAGGTCCATTATTACATTATTGGATTACCAATATCTACAGGAGGGTGGACAGCAGAGTACATTTCAACAGAGACTACCTATTACTTTATCTCAAGTTATCTAATCTGCAACTACCATATATGGGAACTGTCCAAACTTAATCATCCTTGCTTATGTCTGTTACTGTGGATTACAGAGTTCTTGCCTGACCTCCACATGGCTGTGGTTGTATATTCAGAGATTGCCAGGCCTATTGTTGGGATTCAGTTTCATAGTCAGAGCTGGACTGTCTGAAATAATCAATTTGTGTAACGTGTTATTTGTGTTGGTCACTCTATGTCTATTTAAAGTTCATTTACTGTTGTCACAATGGCTTATATTAACACTACAGTGAAATTACTGTGAAAATCTCCTAGTCACCACACACACTGGCGTCTGTTCAAGTAGACTGAGGGAGAATTTAGCATGGTCAATGCACCAAAGCAGCATGTCTTTCAGACTGAGGGGAAACCGGAGCACCTAGAGGAAACCCACGCAGACAGAGGGAGAATCTGCAGACTCTGCACAGAGTGACTCAAACTGGAAGTCAAACCCAAATCCATAGCACCAGTGCTAACCACTGTGCCACCATGCCACCTGAAGCTCCTGTCAGCACAACCTCATTAACTGAATTACTCTTTCTGAGTCTGCAGCTTCCAACTACCTTTTAAACTACATGAACTATAATGTTGAACAATGAACTATGATGTGACTTGTGAATTTCAACAACAAACCCTTTTCAGAGATAGTTAGGGACTGGGACTAAATGAATCAAGGAATATGGAAAGGGAAGACAAGATAGGATATTGAATTTGATGATCAGCCATGGTCAAATGAAAGGCAGAGCTAGCTCAAAGGGCTGAATGACCTTCTTCTATTTTTTATGTTTCTATGCAATAGTGCCTGGGATTTTCACAGTAACTTCACTGCAGTATTAATATAAGGCTACTTGCGACACTGAAATAAACTTTAAACTTTCCCAGCAATACTAACATCTCAGAAGGAATAATTACTGAATAAAAAGAGCATAATCTGAACCTCCACTCTCTGCTATTTGGTCTCAAATTTAAAACTTAAAATGATCATTGTTAGTTTTATTAAACCAGCATTAAAATAATATTTCAATTCATAAATAAACTCTTTCTAAAGCTTGCAGAAGTTCATTTGTATTACCAAAATTTAAATTTTGATTATTTACAGCAATGTAAACAAAATTGTTTTCAATGACAACTTGCATTTACACAGCATCTTTGAGTTTCAAAGTGCTTCCCATGAACATAACCAAACAAAAATTGACATTAAGCCAAAGGAAGAGACACTTGAATGAATGACAAAAGTTCAAGTATCCTAAGCAGTGAAAGAAATGGAAAGGTAGGGTTTGGAGAAGGGATTGCACAGCCTAACAGGTCTAGACCATAGAAACTTGAGGAACAGGAAACAGAGGAAGGACAAAAAAGTGTTTGCAGGCTGCAAAAGGTAAGAACTGTAAAGTTAAGGTGAACCTAAAGCCAATGTATATCACTGCACACAAGGAACTTGGTGCAAGTTATGATATTGGCAGAGTTTTGGAATGGGCTCAAGTTTTTAAAATGTGGAAGATCACAAGTCAAGCAAAAGAGCATTAGAATAATCGAGTTTAGAGGTAACAAAACTTTGGATGAGGGTTTCAGTAGCAGATGGGCTGAGGCAGGGACAGAAGTCATGCAATGTTACAGAGGTGAAAAAAATTGTGATGGAGGGAACCATTTTAACTCCTTGAAATAGTATTCCCACTTCTCTGGCCATCAGTTATCATAGCAATCCTGTTGATGTGGAACAGCATAACTGTTCTCTCACCTTGTCTTTGATATCAATGTTGCGTTCAAATCACGAACTCTCTTCCACCCTGTAAAATTCACATTCTTGTTCCCTCAAGTCTCAGTATGACAAATCTGAGCATACATGGCAGATATCTGTTATAGACAACTAGATTTCGTATGATCACATTTAATATGACAATACCTTCCTTGTTTCATTTAAAAAAAACCCATGACTCCAGAATCATCCTAGAGGAAAAAGCACCTCATTACTATGGCAACAATTAAATTCTTGCCCTACACTGTAACCTACAACATTGTATAAAAACCCACAGGTTTCTTCATGTCAAATATTGATACAATTGATGTAGCTGCTTCTACCTACATTCCACTCTTTTCTCCATCACACCCAAAATCATCCCAATATCAATGAACTCAAGCTTTGATCCACATCACTTGATAACGTCTCTTCATTTCTACCTATGCTCTTTGCTTATTCCCTCCAGGAGATCTACTTCCCCATTTAATTATCCCTCATGGATTTCAAGCCAGTTGACATTATTGATGAGTCGCTTTCCTCAGACTTTGTCTTCTCCATTCCAAAAGCAACTAATTCTTAATCCCCTCAGTAAAACAATACTTGATCCAACCATCAATCCATTTCTCTAGAGGTGCTCTCGGCTTCTCAATTATCACGCAAAAATTCCCTTTAGTCTGACTTCCACTCTTCTCAGTTGCCAAAGTCAGCAATAATATCCATTTTCATCGAACATCTACAGTGCAGGAGGCGGCTGTTTGGCCCATCGAGTCAGCACCAACCACAACTGACTACTTCCATAATCCCTTGCATTTACCCTAGCTAGACCCCTGAAACTAAAGGACAATTTAGTATGCGCCCCTCCCCAAATTAAGTTGCATATCTTTGGACCATGGGAGAAACCACAGCATTTGAAGGAAACCTGCACAGACACGGAGAGAATGTGCAAGCTCCATACAGACAGTGACCCAAGGCAGAAATTGAACCTGGGTCCTTGGCTCTGTGAGGCAGCAGTGCCACCGTGCCACCCTGTGGCTCTGCTAATTATTGTACCTCTTCCATTTCACATTTTCAGCAACATTTGATTTAATGGACCATATTGTGTGATTCCATACCTACCCAGCACATCTCCAGCAATACTGCTCTTCACACTATTGAACTGTCACCTCCTGAAGCCCCAGGGATTCATCCCTGAACCGTTCATCGTCTCATCTATTTGCTACCTCTCAGTGACATTATTCAAAAGCAAACGGTCAATATCCAAGTCTATGCTAACGACACCCAATTTTACTTCTCCACCAACTCTCTTAAACCAACAATTAGTTTCATGCTGTCAAATTAACTGCGCGATGCCAAGTTAAACAGGAATTGGATCTTGTTCAACTGATCAAGATGACATACCATTATTTTTGCTTATTGCTATAAATACAATTTTTTTGTATTGTCCAGATTAATAGACTGTGCTAAACATTAATGACTTCAAACCCCATCTTGTATCCATTATCTTTTCCTTTGCTGCAACATTGCTTGTTTTTGTCACCACCTCAGCCGCTCCAGCAGTGAAACAAATATTCAAGATTTTGTCACTTCTGGACTCAATTATTTCCATCTTGAATTTGACATTCCATAGTTACAGAATCCTTACAGTGCATAAGTAAGCCACTCAGCCCATCAAGCCTGCAGTCAGTCTCCAAAACAGCATCTTACCCAGGTCCATTCTCCATTCTATCCCACAAGCCTACATATTTATCCTGCTAATCCCCCTAATTTACACATTTTGGGATACACTTTAGCATGGTCAATCCCTCTAAATTTGCACATCTTCAGACTTACTATAAACTCTTAAAAATTTATTCACTGGATATGGCTGTTTCCGGAAAGGCCAGCATTTATTGCTCATCCTTAATCACTGAGAAGATGGTGCTGTGTTGTCTTCACAAATGCCTAGGCCATTTCATAAATTTAAGGTTGACTGCATTGATGTGAGTCTATAAACCAGATCACATAAAGGATGGCATATTTAAAGTTTATTTATTTATTCGTCACAAGTAAGATTTACATTAACAGTAACTTCATTGCAGTGTTAAATTCCTCTAGTCGTCACAATCCAGCACCTATTCGGGTCAATGCACTTTACCAGTACGTCTTTCAGAAAGTTGGAGGATACCCGATCACCCAGAGGAAACCACATAGATACGGGGAGAACATGCAAACTCCACACAATGTCTCCAGCCAGGAATCCAACTCAGGGATCCCTGGCACGATGAAGCTGCAATGCTAACCACTATGTTACCACGTCACCTGTTTTCTTCCCTAAAGGACATGAGCAAACTAGTTTATAACATTCTAATGCCTTCTGTAATGAAAGTTTAGTTCATGGCTGATGTTAATATTTTAGAGGTAATTTCTTGTTCTGGGAAGTTTATTGTTTTAAAGGGTAACGTGATTAAAATGCTGGTCTTTAATCAGAAGTTTACTCTTGTTTTGTTTAATACAGCAAGAAGTCTCATAACACCAGGTTAAAGTCCAACAGGTTTATTTGATAGTAAACACCATTAGCTTTCAGGGTTTGCCCCTTCACCACTCACCTGACGAAGGGCAAACACCAAAAGCTAGTGGCATTTACTACCAAATAAACCTGTTGGATTTTAACCTGATGTTGAGACACATCTTACTGTGTTTCCCCCAGTCCAACACCAGTATCTTCACATCTTGCTTAATACAGTCAGAGTAGGAGACGTACAGCCATATAAAAACAGGTGAGATAACTTAGCTGAAGAACTGGAGGTGTCATGTTTATGCTACTTGCAAAGTGCAATCCAAAGAGATATTATGTTCAAAAATTGAAGCTAAATTAACTGAAAAGCATTTAGTGAAAGACTAGTTTATTATGGAGATGGGTGAACTTAAGGAAGTTCTTTGGTTTCTGCATGTTTGCTGGGAGGGAGGGTTGGTTGCAGTTTAAACCTCACGTAGTTTGCAACTTGCAATGAAGCCCGAAGAGCTATTCAATGCCATCAAGTCTCAGAGGAAGTCTCAGAGAGCTGAGAAGGTTCTTGGTTTAATGCTGGAGAGAGTTACAACTCAGAGGTAGCTCTGGAGGCCATTTATAGATCGGTACAGTCAAGAGACTGGGATTTGAAGAAACCCAAGGAAGTACTAGTTTAGTGAAGCTAGAGGTTTGCAAAAGAGTTGGAATCATCTGGTAATCAGAGGCAGGCGTGCAGCTTTGAAAATCACATGGGAATGCTGTCACAGAACAGACTAGACCATTGGCAGGTGAGCATTTGTTGAGGCAGTCCTGAGGCAGAGCAGCTTTTGAGGGAATGTGCAGGCAAAATCATTTAAAATGAAAAGTTGAAATCTTTGTGGGGGAGGCAGTTTTAAATGAAATTTTATGGTTCACAATGGTAGGTGGGGTTGCTGAGAAATCCATGTGATTTGTCTTGGTTGCAACTGCCATTTAATGTGCATTGTGGTGTGTCTGATCACAGTTTAGTTGTTAATTCATAGCTATCTCAAGTTAGCTCTAAATATTAGAGTATAAAATGGATATTGTAAATCACTACTTTTCTGATGTTTATTGTAAAATGCATTTTGTTCAAAACAACGGAATTTTGTGGCTTTATTCTCCTAGAGAATAACTGGGATCTCAAACTTAGTCTACTTTAAAAAAATCCACCAGTTTCTAATCAGATCTTAACATTTGCTTAACATTACTGATAATGGTTTGTAATACAGATTTTATTTAGTTAACTGAATTCAGTTTATTAACTGTCATGACGAAATTTAAACTCACTTCTTCAGATTACTATCCAGACTTCTAGATTACAAGTCTCATAATAACCATGTATGCTACCAGATCTCTTACTTGTTTAAGACATATCCATCAAGACTGTGTATCAGTCTGTCCAAAATTCAGTGTTGGCTGAAACACTCCAGTAAAGATGAATTTTTTTCTTAAACTTGAGTTATAGTGAGCAAAAGTCCAAAGAGGGACTTTCCAAATTCCAGTCCCAACAGTAATAATGACCATGCACAATGTGGAAACGCAAAGAATAATTCAACTTTCTAGTCAATTGCATTATACTTATTTTAACTTACCAGAACTGCCAGTGGAAGCGGTATAAATCCCATTCTTCTGGAAACCGTATCGCTATAATCGGTATATGCCTATAAGAAAATTATCAAGAACGTCTTAAGGAAAGGATAAAGATTGAAAAAATAATGAAGTCAACTAACTGGTGAGTTGGTGCAAATTTCTGAATAGTTAGATGCAGCAACTATTCTTGAGAAATGCATTTTCTAGGTAGAATGAATAACGGAAATAAAAAAAGCCCCACCAAAATAATTAAACTATAAATAATTTTATGATATATTGATCTATAAAAGGAGGTGACTGTACAAAATGTATAGCTTACTAACAGAACCCAATAACTAAATAAGAAGTTTAAGTTAGAAGATCAGTAATAGGAAGTGAAAAATATGCATATCTAGTATAGCTTAATGTGTAACCTGCTTAAGTTAAATATGGGATAATCAATCTACATTGTACTATGTATGTATCAGCTATTTAATAGGATATTTAAAAGTTGGACCAACTTGCCAGCAACAGACAAAAGAAAAGCACAAGAATACAACTTTCCATCCATTTTTTCAAACAACAATTTAAAACAATTACTTTCATGCAGATATTTTCTATTGAAGAATCATGGCTGTTGCCCAAATAGAATGTCCCTTAATCTTACCTGGGAAAGCAGCAGCAATCTAGTGCACTAAGCAACTGCTGTAGCTGCAAAAAGCTAAGCGTCAAGTGCAATTTTTTTGGAAGCCATCAGACGCATAATAATGGCAAATGTGAACTTTGTTTTCATTTTTGCTCATCCTTCTTGTGGAGAAGTACTTGATTCTTTCATGGGATTGGGAATTTAAATCAGTAAACATAAACCGCTATGTTGTGGCATCATGCATTTATACTCCTGTTTCTATATCATTCCAAAACCCTTGTTCCTTTTTGTTTTGCACATTTCATGAACCTGATTTTTTTTTTTTTTAAACGTTATGTGGGGTGGAATTTTCATCCAAAAAAAGTGTTGATGGCGAGAAAACCAGACTGATCCATGCCATTCGTCAGCTGTACTCTAGACCACCATTATCCCATAAAGATATTTTTTGGGAGAGTGATGACCCAGCTGCAGAGCACTTAGGTGCATTTCATAAGGGTGCTCAATCTCTCAGTGCAGTGGGAGAACTTCCCCTCATTGGCAGCATGTTCCCCCATTTTAACACGGGTTGCCAACATCAGAACTCCCATTGGTTCCCCCTGTGTGATCTCTAACATGCTCCCCCCATCTGTGGGTAAGAGCATGTCACTCATTTAACTGCTTTTGTTGCTTGTCCTTAATTCAGCAAGGCAAAATCAACCATACTATTTTCAAATAGGAGTCACATATCGATCAGACCAGAATAACATTTATCAAAATATAGTTCAGTTGTCAGGTTTCTAGTGATGTACAAATTGAAGGGCCATGGAAAAAGAAAACTGGTCCATTTTTTGTTACCTATTGTTACTGTTCTCGCTGGACGCCTCTGGCAATATACTGAGACCTACGGGATGCCTTGTAAAGCACTATGAAAGAAACATTACTGTTTGGAAGGACAGCAATTTACTATTCTCAAATTTTCTTGGAGAATTTCATGACAGGATGCTAATAAAAGATTTTGTTTTAATTGTGCTAGGTGTAGGCGGTTCTCGCAGAACAGCTGAAATCGTGAGTGACGGCAATACTATGTGGTTGCCAATGAGGGGTGATATGTGCAATTTTGACAAGCTGGGACAGTGCAGCAGCATTCAAATGTATTCAGTCTTTATCTTGATAGATCTGTTGAAAAGAGTGAGTGAAAGGAATAGAGTGCTAGTTATCTAAAAGGAAGAATTACAGAAGGTTGGCCATGAGCTAGAGATCTATTAAATGTCCAGATGCTCTGTTCAGAAATGGCATGTGACAGAATATAAGCAAAGGAAGAGTCAGAATCAGAGTGCAGAAGCTAATACCAAGAGGTTTGTCGGTTCTTTTCCCTCCCCAAATCTTCTGCTACATCAATCCTGATAAAATAAAAACAGATTACTATTGAAGAAATTTGTGTTTTTTAAAAATTTCCTGGAGCATACTGTTAGAAACAAAATGCTTCTGTTAAGTTTGCCACTACTCTATGCATGTGTACTGCATGCTTGCTTTGTGGAAAAGTTGGATTGCAAATCCCTTTTGTAGCTTTTCTCTTGTCTAAAGCAATGAGTGTATTGGTTTTGATTGTTGATGACTTAAAAATTCAAACTTATTTATAAAGACTGTGGATGTTTTAGTAGTAAACCATATATTTTGTATTATGTGGTGAATATGGGGACCTGATCACAAGTTTGGCAAGAATCAAAATCCTAATGGACAACACTGGCTTTGGCAGACTAACATTTATCATCATTATTACTCTACTCTCAAATGGCTTCTGCCTTTATTTGCTATATCTGCCTCAAAACTTGGACAACAGTTTGGTGTTGTTCCACGCAAACTCCATCCTACCCGCATCAACATTATCCCAGTACAGGGCCTCTGACTACTTCAGGCTTCCTCCTACTGTCCATCTATTTCCCATTTACTGCTCAAATTCTGGCTTCCTCCTACTGTCCATCTATTTCCCATTTACTGCTCAAATTCTTCTATAAGGCTAGAAAAATAGATGAATGATGGTGGATTAAGTTTTCTTACTGATTTGCGTGTGCATATCAAAGATTTACATATAATCTTTGAAGTAGGCTTTTGGATTTTCACACAGGGTATTTAAGTGTGCCAGTTCTCCTCATGACTTTCAATGAGATCTGAATCATTGCATAAAATTACAGGTCAATAATAATCATTTGGCCTACTTAATCTGGTCAACATAAAATGCTTATTTCAGGAACTTTCTATCCTGGTTCAAAGCAGCTAAAAAGAAAAAGGGAAACCTGCTCTGTCCTTGAGCTGGCTACTTTCACACTTGACGCTCTGCAGCCTGAAACTAGCCAGTTTAAGATTAACTTATGTTTTATTTTTTATGAGCACATGTTAAACTCAGTAAATAATATTCACAATAATTTAGTAAAATCTGAGGCATAAATTACACTTTTATGGTGGTTTATTATAACTTTAAAACCAGAGTAAAATCAGCACAAAAACTTAAATGTGACCTATTCTCAGGATTTCACAATACAAGAAATCTTAAGAGGAGTTTTCTTTTAATTCTTAAGGGTGTCACAGTCATAATTCTAACTACAAAATATTGTATTTCCAACAGAAATTGTTTGTTTGAATTTGCGTTTTGAAACATGGAAATCAGTTAGTTTAAATTTTAGTTTAAGCATTTTGATTAAAAAGTGTTAGAAAAGACAAGAAACTATATTCAAGTACTTACATTTTTTTGACGGCTACTGACCAAATCAAATGCAAGGCTGGCTCGATACTCACTATAAACCTGTGTACAGGAAAAGCATAACCAATTTTGGCAGGATGTTAACAATCCACATGCAAACTTAATATTTGACACATGCAATCTTTTTGTAGACACTGTACCATACTGCACATTACGAGTTATTGTCTGAGGATGGAGAAGAATAAGAAAAATACAAATATCCTCAAAAAAAATGTGGCTACAAACTAGAACTTCAATATCACACATTGGATTTCAAATTGGCACAAGTTGATTTACATTCTCATCTCTGGGTCAACATGTTGTGGGTTAAATTCATTCTAGTCACTCTTGAGGAGAGTCATCTTAAAATGATTAGGAATGAGCACTAAATATTTCTGGCTACAATGTATTATGAGCGCATAGTGTTTTTAAAAATTCATTTATGTGTGGGAATTGTTAGTTGGGCCAGCATTTATTGCCCATCCTAGTTGCCCTTCAGAAATTAGTGGTGAGCTGTCTTTTTGAACCACTGCAGTCCCTGAAGCGTAGGTACACCCACAGTATAGGATTTTGACATGGTGACATTGAAGGAACAATAATATATTTCTAAGCCAGGATGGTGAGTGACTTGGAGGGTGGTAGTGGTAGTAGTGGCAAATTTTACTCAAGGCTAATATTACAATTCTACAGACAGAAATATGTTAAAGCATTCAAAGACTGATCATTTGATAACAGTTGAGGAACAGAAGAGAGTTGTTTTAGTGTTAAGTATTTACTATAGATTCTCAAGTATTGAGGCGATAGAGAAGCAAGTATATTGGCAGATTTCACAGAAATGCAAAAATAATATAGTAGTAATAATACTGAACTTCAATTACACCATTATAAAGTGGGGTCAATATAGAGAACAAAGATGGTGTAGAACTCCTAAATTGTGTAATGGGGAGCTTTCTTGGCCAATGAGGAAGGACAGTGCTAGATGGAGTTCTAGGAAATTATGTAGGAAAGTAGGGTTATGGTTCTGTGGGAGAACATGTAGGAAATAGCAATCCTAATATAATTAAGATACTTGGAGATGGGCAAAGAAAATTCAACAGTGAAAATATCCAACTGAAAGAGAGCCAATTTCAATGATTTGAGAAGGGATCAACACAGGTCAACAGAAAGAAAAGACTGTTCAAAAAAAAAGTCGATGAGCAATGGCCGGCTTTCAAGATAGAGATAATTTGTGTACAAACCAAGTACGTAACCGTAAAGAGTGCTCCCTAAATGAAAAATGGTGAATTGAATCAAACAAAAAACAGGTTTATAGCAAATTTCTAGTATAGAATACAATACAAAACACAGTGCAGGGGAGAACTGAAAAAAAGACAACGGTGGCAGACAGAGAATGAGAAAAGATCAACAGATAATATAAAAGAACAACAACAATCATTTATAAAATTACAAAAAGTGAAGGAATAGGGGGTACAATTAGGGTTAAGGATGATGAAAGCAGAGGGCATGGCTCAAGGTACTGTTTTCAAAAAAGGTTGAAGTTAATATTGCAATAAGGAAGGAGGAGTAGAGATGTTGGATAGATTAAAATAACAGAATGGAGATACTAAATAGCTTAGCATCATTCAAAGTTAAAATGTCATCCATCTAGATGGGATGTATCCAAGGCTGCCAAGTGAAGCCAGGACTGAGATGATGGTCAATGATCATCCAAACAGATTCAGTTATCACTATCAACATCCAACATCCTGGGGGTTACCATTGATCAGAAACTGAATTTGACCAGCCACATAAAAACAGCAGGTCAGGGGCTAAAATCCTGAAATGAGTAACTCAATTCCTGATTCACCAAAGTCTAACCACTATCTACAAGGCACAAATCAGTAATGTGATGGAATGCTGTCCACTTGCCTGATCAAGTACAGCTCCAAAAACATTCAAGGAGCTCGACATCATCCATGAAAAAGCTTCATTGGCACCTATCCATATTCACTCCCTCCACCATTAACACATCGTGGCAGTATTATGTACTGAGGATGCAATGAGGAACTCACCATGGCTCCTTAGGCAGTATCTCCCTAACTCACAGATATCTTGGAAACCAAGGTCAGCAAACACACCAAAACACCACCGTCTGGATGTTCCCCTCCTGGTCATTCAACATCCTGACTTGGAAATACTTGGCTGTTCTTTCATTGTCGCTGGATCAAAATCCTAGAATTCCCTTCCTAACAGCACCGAGTGTACCTAATCACTGAATTGCAGCAGTTCAAGAAGGCAGCTCACCATCATCTTCTCAAAGGCAAAAATGGATGATCAATAAATGTTGGCCTAGTCAGTATGCTCTAGCATACATGCGGATGAATAAAGACAAACTTATGTTATGTGTTGTTTGAGAGATTTGGCTGTGCTACATTTCAAAAATAATTTTCAGGCATTGAAATGCTTTGGCAAGTCCGATGCATTTAAACAATACTACACTATTACAAATTCTCTCTTTTACAAATAATTATCTACATACTCACATCAGCCGTAATGTCATTAAACTTTGTAATAAAAGCATGTTTAACCACATCCACAGCCATTTCCGACGCTATTACCATGCAAACATCTGGAAACAACACCCAAAGATGATCTAGAAATAGAAAAAAATTGAAAAGTTACTGAAATAATTCCCTAACTCTATAGTCAATGAAAATGACAAATTCATATCAAATTTTATCTGATCAAAAATGGACACAAATTCAAAGTTCCTTTTGACTACATTTTAGGCTACAGACATTCCTTTTAGTTACTCTTTCTTATCTAATCACATATTTCACTCTGGTGAACAGTGCTGGAAAGACATTTGAACAAAAGAGACATTTTCCTTCAAAAATAAATGGATTATTTACTTATACTCCTTCTTTAGGAGCACAATAATCAATAATATCATTTACTTTCAAAACTCAAATACAGTCATAGGGAGATTGTGATCTACAACTTCCAAGTAATTGGTGTGCTATTCATTTTACCCTTGTTTAAAAATATTTCAGCATATCTGCTTGGAGTTGTAAGTCATATTATTTTAGCATTCTCACAAATAAATAGAACTTGACATATCTTAGACATAAACATTCATTATTTGTTGAATTTAGCAACCTTCTAAATGAGTAAAACAAAAATAAGGGAGAAAATAAACTGTTGCTTTATAAATTATATTCACTGCAGCCTTACAAATAGTGCTGCCACCTTTTGCCCAATTATATAAAATGCATTCTTCCATGACAACACACTGGCTGTAAAATACTTGGACACATCCTGAAGACTCTCTAGTATTTCTTGTCATTCAAGTCTTTCTTTTGATGTTGGACACTAAAAATGTTCTCAATGTGCAATGTGGGTGAATTCTGGCAAGCCAAGTTGTTTGCCTAATTAAGCACAGCAACTGAAATCAGACTTCTGTTGTCTGGCTTTTCATTATTATAATTATTGGATGACAAAATGAACAAGTCATTTGTTCTAATATTGTGATGTATTATTAAGATTCCAGGGAAGCCTATAGATTATCTCAATTATACCAAGAAATAACTTTTAAAAGTTGGATATCCAATTAGTCCAGGTGCAGTCAGTTGTAAGTTGAGATCTACGGACACGAATAAACTGCAAACAAAGATTTAAGACAACTTGACAATTACTTGAGGTTCAACCATATGGCAGATGATCAAATAGCTCATTCTTTCATTTTCCATGAACATTGGGATGTCAATAGTTGCATCTAAAAAAATTAGAATGGACTTACAGCTCAGGTTAAAAACCTATTCAAGAAAGCCTGATATGCTAAAAGAAGCAAATGTTTAAATTTATTTTGCAAAGAATAAGCATTTAAGGGAAGATAGGTGAATTGTGAATGCTCAATGTGACAATCTCCCTGTGAAGAATGATTGTCAGAAGCTCACGTGAAAGGGATCTGATTTTATAGCCAGTTGGCAAATTGTCAACTCAGAAGTTACACATCATTATACTGTAATATGAAGGAATATACTGAATTTCATTTTCAAATGAAATCAAACTATGCCCACTTAAATTTTAATAACGTTAGTTCTGGCTTAGTCGGTAGCACTCCCACCTGAGTCAGAAGGATGCAGCTTTAAGTCCCCACTCCGAAATATTGAGCAGAAAACTCAAGGCTGATACTCCATCTAGTACTGAGAGTATGTGAACAGTCTAAGTGCCATTTTTCAGATGAGATGTTAAACTGAGGAATGTCCTCTCAGATGGATACAAAAGCTAGTTTCTACACTAGTTTGAATAAGAACACCAGAGGTTTTGGCTGTCCTGCCCAATATTTATCTCTCAGTCAACATCACTAAAACAGATTATCTGACCATTATTATACTGCTGCCAGTAGGGACTTGTTTCCTACATAACAATAATGTCTATTCTTCTAAAATACTTAATTGGTTGTAAAGCATTTTGGGCAAGCTGTGGTTATGAAAGATGCTATATAAATGCAAATCTTGCTTTCTTTATAATATTATTTTTAACTCTAATTCGCTTGTTTTCAGTTTGTCTTATATCCATTCTAATAAAAAGTACTTTCACCTTTTTGAGCAGTACATAATTATATAATAGCCTGTGAAGTGCAATAATGTATTAGATATGTATATTGTGAATAGCTGGGGTCCTAGCACTGATCCTAGTCACTACATGTCATTGAGAAAAAGATCTGTTTATTCCTACTCTTTGTTTCCTGTCTATCTAAAACACTACCCCCAATCCAATGCGCTTTAATTTTACACTCTGATCTTTTACGAGGGACTTTGTCGAAAGCTTTTGGAAAGTCCAAATAAAACACATCCACTGGCAAATACAACATAATTTAAATTAAGAGGATGAACTTCCATGATAGTTCTTCTGTTTATTGGCTGAAACTTTAACAGTAGGACTGCAGAAACATTTTTATCCTCAGAGATTCTGTAGCTTTTCCTCAGTCATTACAGCAGGTGATCTTCCACAAGAATTGATCTCCAAAGACTTCCTTAATTTCTGTCACAACCCAAGTGAAGGCAGAAAAAAACCATAAAGATGGGTACCTGGCACATAAGCAGTTAAAAGGCATTAAACCTGCACTGACTTCCAGCACAAACACTGACTTTCAAACACAGACAATCACTTAAAATTTAAACCACAGGACAGACAGTTACCTGAATTAAAACAAGGAAACAAACGCTTCAGGAAGCCAGGCACCTTAAAAGAGATAAAGATAGTCCTGGGATAATGGGGGTCTGATAGGGAGATTAAGAAAAACACAAAGGAACCATGTACTACAGGAATAGAATAAATTTAGTCACTGATGAGAGGAAATGTACCCATTCATGGAACAATGTGATATTGAAACGATAATGGCTGTACCTATCCATAATAATGACCTAAGAAATGCTGTACCCATTTGACTATAACGATGTGATAATAGTGTCCGGTTCACCTATTGTGTAAAGGGTATAAAGGTGGATTGCTTCTACTGTGTCAAGAAAGGTAGCTGTCCAGTACAGCAGGGTCTTTTTCTCCATGAAGCTTCGCTAAATAAAACTATATTGCTGTTCCTCTAGTCTGACTCCAAAGTGCTAATTTTTCCCACAACAAAGGTAAATCCACACTGTTTCATTTCCAGACAGACTTTATTCAAATAAGCTAAAATGTTATTGAAAATTAATCCATTCTGGAAGTTAATGTACTTAAATTACTTGAACTAATTCAGATTACAACAAATCAGGGGTTAAGTATTACTGGATTGAAGCATCTATTATTCTGCAAAGCAAATGGACAAAAGACACCTTGAGTCACTAGGATTGTTCAGAGAAAACTGAAACTGAGAAATTGTATGAAATTCTTATACCTGGGTTCCATGAAAATTGTTCCATATTCCTCAGACAAACAATAAGCAGCAGAACATAGTTGTTGAACCTCTCCCTGATATCTGCAAAACAGAATAATGATTGTCAGAAGCTCATGTGGAAGGGACCTTGTTTTTTTAGCCAGTTTGCAAACTGTCAACTCAAAAGTTACACCATTATATTGTAATATAATTATAATTAATTGTAATATTGTAATTGTATTGCGTTACATTGAATGGTGTACAGAAGTTGACATTTATTGATTCTGTACCATGCTTTACATGGATGCTAAGAATTTTATAATTTTTTACCAAGTTCCAAGTGTTCTTTCAAAAAGAATATACAGTAACAATTTACAGTACATATAAAATAAAATCCCACAGATTAAACAAATTAAAATAAATGCACACAGATTTGAAAAATATTTTGAATAAATAATTCCATATTTAACATTTATTTTTCATTGCAATGTTTCCCACATCCGAGCATACCCCAAATGCTGCAGACATCCAATTTCAACTGGCCATCAACTTAATATCACCTCCATTCCATCAACCTCATCTGGAAGACTTGTTCTCCCCTCCCCTTAAGATCTTTACAGAAAGCAAATCCATTTTAATTCATCCGTCCATAAAGATCCTATAGTCTCCCACGTGTTTAGGCATTCTACTGAATTGACTAGGCAAATTATTATGTGGTAAGACACAGAATTGGGCTAACAATATATATTCAAATTAACAAAATATAAATGGTCATCTTCAGCAAGAGTCTGTACTGGGACATTAACATTGATAAAAGGAAGAAAAAGGAGCAAGAAGAATACTTGGGCTGAGAACTGGAAAGAGCAATGTTTAATTTCTCTCCCAATCTCAGATTTTTCAAAAGGCCCCATCAATTAAAACCTGCACAATTTAAGTAGCAAAATCTTCCACTAACTTGTTGGTAAATTCTTAGGGAAACCCATGCCCACATTTCACCAAATCAATAATCCAATTAAAACCAGGAACCATCATTTTCAAAGAAGGTTATAAAGCTAAGCCTAAGGAATTTGTGGGAGACGAAGCACTAAACTTGGAATATTACCACAATTTTATGTGGAACTAGAAAGCTCCCACTATGCTCCTCTGCCCGAGTCACCCTGTAACAACTTAACTGCTGTTGGGCCATTAATTGCTCAGGACAGGACTTCCACTCCCATCTAGGAAAAAGTATTAATCCAAAAACTGGTGGCTAAATGGCAAGGAACTCCAGCTCCAGCAACACTGCCAAAAGCAATGGCTACTGCCAGTACTACAGGCAGTCTCCAACAAAGAGGAGCCATAAAACCGGAAACCGAGAAGTTTGGGATATTTTACCAGGTCCGGGTTGGCAGGCCCCGATGACAGAGATAGAGGGTAACATGTAGAGACAGAGGTGCCAGGAGCTACCTCGAGGGAGGACCTCTGTTGGGCACAATTCTAAGAACCAGTGCTAAATATTTGTAATATAGTGCAGTAATGTGTCAGCACTACTGAAGGTAATTTTTCATGATTATGAGGGTATTGTATGCAAAATATGTAAATAATCAATATTATTGGTACTGAGAGCATCAAATATTAGAGCATGAAAGTAATGATAGAGATTACGAGTGGGAGTATAATAGAATCTCAAATAGGATTCCAGGTTTGATAACATGGAGAACTTTTTTTTAAGAAGATAAAGACTTCTTCAGCAGTAAACTGGAAACCATATATTATTTAAAACAAATACAGTTTATATATGCTGATGCCAAAAAGCTGATGAAACTTAGTTGTAATTCTTTACCATAAAGAAAAGCTGCTTTTCAGTGGTGACTGGAAACTGGGCTTAAGTTGGTTTAGCTCTTTTAAACTGTTAAGACCTCTGACCTAATTTAAAGCTAGGCCCTGGTGACAGAGGATTACAGCTTTTTTTTTTCTTGTGTTGACAAACAGATTTCCATGTCATACTTTCCCAGGGGCAGAAGCTCAGGACAGTTCCATTTGAAAATAGTGCAATGAGGCTCAGAGTATCAGCAAGAGTGTGTGGTAGTAGAAACCTTAAGACACCAAGTCTGCTTCAGGTGGAAAACGCAGCAGGACTCAAATTTAAGTGAAGAATTATGGACTAGACATAATGAGCAAACATGGTGAAAATTTCAAGACAAAGTAACAGTGATCAAATTTGAAGTGTTTTTCAGAGTTTTTTTTGTTTATTAGTTTTTCAGTTCTACTCTGGCACAAATTTCAACAGAATGGCAGTCCCTAATTGTTAAGTTTCATAGGTTGTATTCAAATATTTAGTCACATCTCCATAAGCACGTTTAGATGAATGCAGGGAGCACACTAGTGGTGGAAAAGAAAACTGCATGGAGATGAAATTCAATGGCCAGAATTTTCCAGCCATTCAAACTGGCAGGATTCTCTGATTCTACTATAGTAGAGAGATTTGGCTAAGTGTCAAATTCTCTATCCTCGCTGCAACAGTGGGTGGGCATGAATGACCAGAGAAATCCAGCCAACGAGTATGAATAATTCAGAACAAAATCACAGAAACAGGACACCAAATTTCTGGAAGGTGCTGAAAAGGCTAAAAAGTATTTTAATCCACTGGTAACATCCCGATGGCTCAAAAAGAGGGAAGGAGATTAATAACTGAAAAACAAGGGGCAAGGAATTGAAAAACAGACAAAATAAGAGTAGTATGCCACACAATACTTTAAAAAATGGTGTTGCATGAGTTGGTTGTGAGGAGGGCTCCTTTGCAGCACCATCTCCATTATAATATACCTGGAAGGTAACAGAAAGATGCATTAAGCTGCTGCTGACCAATGCCAGCACTGGACAAAAATCACATTAAGGCTAATGAAAGTCTAAGTGGCAGCAGAACCACTCCAACTCAAAAATTTAAAAATGTGTGTGGAAATAGCTTTACAGCTATTTGACCTTTTATTCTTTCAAATGATTTCCATTTACAATGGATATTAGCAGCAGGTGTCCTTCAAGAAAATAGTACAGCTCTACATCTAGTTCTCTGCTCGTCCTAACAGATTCATTATCAGATAAGTGAGATAATATCTACAGATATGGTTGGTGAGATCTTGGCATCTTTGTTAATCAAGGATCACCATGGCAATATCTCTTACATCCATACCATTGATAATGTGACTGCAGAGCTCCTAGTGAATCATGCAATGAAATTTAATCAGGCCTTCAAACCATCTGTGAAAGTAGAAATATGACACAAAGAAGCTTTAATGCAGAGATATTTGCTGCCAAACTATCTGCATAGGTGTTCATAGTTGTAGCTAGGAGGATAGTACTGGGCAAATTGAGAATGCATTTCAATCAGCCTAACCAATCTGGCAACTTTGTATTTATGATATACAGATGCCAGCGTTGGATTGGGGTGGTAAGAACTCAGTAAGAATTTGGCAACACCAATTTATAATCCAACCGATTTATTTGATAGTAAAAACGCGAGCTTTCAACACTCTGTGTCTTCCTCAGGCACATGCAGTGTTCTGGTCTGCAATAGCACACATCAGCACAGACAGTCAGAGATTGCTGATTAGAATGCGAATCCTGGAGAAAACACACAATGCAGTGTTCTGCATGTGCCTGAGGAAGACACAGAGTGTTGAAAGCTCGCGTTTTTACTGTCAAATAAATCGGTTGGATTATAAATTGGTGTTGCTAAATTCTTACTGAACTTTGTATTTGCCATCTTCTTCCAACTCCAAATATATCACAATGTAGGTTCATCCCCAATGGGATACACTAACCCCCACCAACTATGGCAAGGTCTGCAAGGCATAATAGGCTACAACGCACCCCTCCCTAATGAGCTCAACGCATTCTATGCCCGTTTTGAGCAAGTAGTCAGTGAAAGCACACCCTCCATCCTGGAAGCTCTGGATGAACCTGTATTTTGGGTCATCACTGCAGATGTCAGAACAACCTTCTTGAAGGTCCATTCACAGAAAGCAACTGGCCTAGATGGGGTACCCAGACATGCACTCAAACCCTGCGCAGATCAGCTGGCGGGAGTATTTACAGGTATCTTCAATCTCTCTTCAATAATTCAAGGCTCCTATCTGCTTCAAGACGACAACCATCATCCTGGTACCTAAAGAAAATCAAGCAGCGTGCCTTAATGACTATTGACCGGTGGCCCTGACATCCATCTTTATGAAGTTCTTTGAAACGTTAGTCATGGCACAATCAATTTCAGCCTCCCGGACTATCTGGATCCCTTACAGTTCACCCACAGACAACAGATCCACAGCAAATGCCATTTCCCTGGCTCTGCACCCAATCCTGGAACACCTAGATAACAAGGGTACCTATGACAGACTCCTATTTATTATCTACAGCTCAGCCTTCAACACTATTATTTCCACGAAACTCACCTCCAACTCCATGGGCTGGGCCTCCCTCTGCAACTGGATCCTGAACTTTCTAACTCACAGGTCACGGATAGACAATACCTCCACAATCATCCTCAATACAATGCCCTCCCATGGCTGTGTTCTCAGCCCCTTACTGTACTCCTAATACACCTATGACTGTGCAGCCAAATTCTCCACCAATTTCAATTTTCAAGTTTGCTGAAGACACCATCATAGGGGGGTCGGATTTCAAACAATGAATAGATAGAAATGAGATAGAGAATCTGGGTGGACTGTGTGACAACAATAATCTCTCCCTCAATGTCAACAAAATGAAGGTGATTGTCATGACTTCAGAAAGCATAAAGGAGAACATGCCCCTATCCACATCAACGGGGATAAAGTAGAAAAGGACGAGTGCTTCAAGTTTTTAAGATGTCCAGATCACGAACAACCTGTCATGGTCTCCCAGTGCTGATATCATAGTTAAGAAAGCTCACCAACCCCTCTATTTTCTCAGACGACTAAGGAAATTTGGGTTGTTAGCCACGACTCTCTCTAACTTTTACAGATGCACTATAGAAAGCATTCTTTCGGGTTGTATCACAACTTGGTATGTCTCCTGCTCTGCCCAAGACCAAAAGGAACAACAAAAGGAGTGAATATAGCCCAATCCATCACACAAAACTGCCTCCATCTACACTTTCCGTTGCCTCAGCAAAACAGCCAGCATAACTAAGGACCCCATGCATCCCGGACATTCTCCCATTCACCTTCCTCCGTCGGGAAAAAGACACAAAAGTCTGAGGTCACGTACCAACCGACTCCAGAACGGGTTCTTCCCTGCTGCTGTTGAACAGACTTTTGAATGGACTTAACTTGCATTAAGTTGATCTTTCTCTACACTCTAGCTATGACCGTACATTCTGCACTCTCTCGTTTCCTTCTCTATGAACAATACATTTTGTCGGTATAGCACACAAGAAACAATACTTTTCACTGTATATCAATACATGTGACAATAATAAATCAAATCAAATCCTCAAAAGTGGCACTGGGGCCAGAAAAAGAAAAATTAAGTGGCAATGTTGATGAAAATTTAAGTGGCAGCATAACCACCCCAACTCAAAAATTAAGAAAATACGATGGAAATGGCTTTACAACTATTCGATCTTATTTTGCCTTTTAAATAGGTTTCTAGCTGTACTTGATTGCTGTGTCCATGTAATCCATTAAAAAGGGGGACGACTGAGAAATGATGGTGTTCTGTATAAAGGCATTGGGTGTGTGCAATGTTTCTTCATTCTTGTGCCATTAGAAAATCAGACCCTTCCTGGATATCTGGCAGGAATCCTAGGTCCAACCCAAGTGGATGCCTAGTACCAATGATTAGCAAGATAAGGTGCGGAAAGGGCATGAGATATACTTGATGGTACAAAAGGGAATGCTGATATAACAGAAAGGGGGCAGATAATTTCAGGTATTACTTGATAAAAGATTCCTGTTCTCTAAGAACTTTCAACAAACTGCAATAATCGCATAACATATCCCAGTAATATATGAACCAATTTCGTGACTTCATGCACCTCCTTTTGCAACATTTGTGATATCAGTCGACATATCATAACATATTCTCTCGATTGCTTCTTTCCAGGTTTCCATTCACTGCCTGATGCTGAATCAGGCTGTTCGTAGTTTAAGTGAAATATTTGAGCCCAAGATGAAATTCCAACCATATGTCTATGCCACCAACAAGATCATCTGTTTTCATCTTTCACATTGCCTAATATTACCCATGCCCTAGTTCATTTGTTGTGGAAACCTTCACCCAAGCCTTTGCTACCACTAGACTTGACTAGTTTCCGATATTCTATCCTCAGTAAACCTGAGGTCATTTAAAACTGCGCTATGATTCCTTGGGTGGAATTTTCCAATTTTACACAACGGTGCACAGCAAGCAGGAAAAAGTGTGTTGAAGCCGTCAACCCCACAGAGGCCTTCTCCCCTCATATCATAAGACCAAATGCCGTTTTTTAAAGAGAGCTGTTTTAAACAAGTCAAAACTGAAGATCCCCCATCCTGCAACACCCACATCCCGCACATAACTCATCCTGAGGATAGTGCCAAGGAATGACCTTCTGCCACTCTAAATGCTGCACTCACCTGAACACTAGTGATAGGTTTTATTTGTCAGGTGCATGTCTTGGGAGACCTTTCATAATTCATGCCAGTATGGCTGTGATTGGATTATGTAATTGCTGGGGTGGGGGTGTATCAGGCATAGATGTAAATTTATTGATACGGGGATCCAAATGTTGGGCATCAAGATTCCGATTATAGTGGAAGGTGGAGACAATAGTGTAAGAACTTTACATTGGTGTGAAACGCAATTTGTGTCTCCCGTGAAATTTTCTATTCCTGTCCAATATTTTCATATTGTCCAATGAAAATAAAAGCAGAAAGACCCTCTTTTTCCAGTCTTAACGAGCACCAAATTCTGTTCACATAAGAACTAAGAGCAGGAGTAGGCCATCTGGCTCCTTCAGCCTGCTGTGCATTCAATAAGATCATGGCTGATCTTTTTGTGGACTCAACTCCACTTTCCTGTCCGCTCAACATAACCCTTAATTCTTTTCCTGTTCAAAAATTCATCCATCTTTGCCTTAAAAATATTTAATGAGGTAGCTGCAACTGCTTCACTGGGCAGGGAATTCCACAGATTCACAACTCCTTGAGCGAAGAAGTTCCCTCTCTACTCAGATCTAAATCTGCTTCCCCTTATGTTGAGGCTATGCTCCTTAGTTCTAGTTCCACTCGCCAGTGGAAACAACTTTCCTGGTTCTATCTTATCTATTCCTTCATAATCTTATGTTTCTGTGAATATAGTCCCAGTCTATTCAGTCTCTCCTCATAAGCCAACCTCCTCAACTCTGGAATCAAGCCAGCGAATCCCCTCTGCACCCCAACCACCAGTGCCAGTATATCCTTTAAGTAAAGAGACCAAAACTGTACATGTTACTCCAGGTGAGGCCTCACCAGCATATTATACAACTGCAACATAATCTCACTGTTTTTAAACTCCATCCCTCTGGCAATGAAGGACAAAATTCCATTTGCCTTTTTAACTAACTGCTGCACCTGCAAACCAACTCCTTGAGATTCCTGTACAAGGACAGCCAGAACCATCTGTATAGCAGCATGTTGCAATTTTTGACCATTTAAATAATAATCCATTTTGCTGTTATTCCTACCAAAATAGATGACCTCACATTTACTAACACTTTACTCCATCTGCCAGACCCTCACCCACTCACTTAGATTATCTATATCCTTTTGCAGACTTTCAGCATCCTCTGTGCACTTTGCTCTTCCACCCATTTTAGTGTCATCTGTGAATTCTGACACACTACACTTGGTCCTCACCTCCAAATCATCTATGTAAATCGCAGACAATTGCAGTCCTAACACTGATCCCTGAGGCACACAACTAATCACTGATCGCCAACCAGAAAAACCACTCATTTACCCCCACGTTTTGTTTTCTGTTAGTTAACCAATCCTCTATCCATGCTAATACATTACCTGTAACACCATGCACCTTTGTCTTACGTAGCAGTCTTTGGTGCGGCACCTTGTCAAACGCCTTCTGGAAATCCAGATACACCACATCCACAAGTTCCCCATCGTCCACCGCACATGTATTGTTCTCAAAGAATTCCATCAAATTAGTCAAACATGACCTGCCCTTTATGAACCCATGCTGTGTATTTACCAATGGGACAATTTATATCCAGATGACTTGCTATTTCTTCCTTAATGAGAGATTCAAGCATTTTCCCTACTACAGAAATTAAGCTAACCAGCTTTTGTCTACCTCATTTTTTAAACAGTGGCATTACAATTGCTGTTTTCCAATCTGTGAGAACCACCCCAGAGTCCAGCAAATTTTGGTAAATTACTAGTGTACTTACTACTTCTCCCACCATTTCTTTTAGTATCTTGAGATGCATTTCATCAGGACCAGGAGACTTGTCTACCTTTAGTCCCATTAACTTGCCCAACATTATCTCTTTTGTGATAATGATAGCTTCTAGGTTCTCACCTGCCATCTTTCCCTTGTCAATTTTTGGCATGTTATTTGTGTCTTTCACTGTGAAGACCAACACAAGATACCTGTTCAATGCCTCGGCCATTTTCTCATTTCCAATTATTACATCCTCCTTTTTGTCCTCTAAAGGACCAATGTTTACTTTTGCCACTTTTTTCATTTGATATATTTGTCGAAACTTCTGCAGTCTGCTTTTATATTCTGAAAAAAATTTATTCCAATCATATATACGTATCAGCCTTGTAATTATTCATTAACATTGGTTTCTGATTAAGCAAAGTCTTGATTCTCCTTCTTGCTTTCCAATTGTTCCATCGCCTCACCATTCCCCATCTCCAGCCTTACAGCTTCAGAAGTACGAGTTCTTCCAATTTTATCCTCGTGAACATCTGTGATTTTAAGCTCTCCACCACTAATACATATGCTTCAAATTGCCAAGGCCCTAAGCTCTGGAATTCCTTACCTAAATCTCTCCTCATCTCATGTCATGTCTCTCCCCCTATGAAACATCTTAAAAATAACCTCATAGGCTAAAATTTTGGTCTTTGATTTAGTGTCTCCTTTTGTGGCTTGATATCAGTTGAAAGTGCACTTGTGTAGTTCCTTGGGACATTTTATTTTGTTAACAATGTTATATAAATACTATTTCTGTATTTGGGATACAGAAACAGGATTCTGTTACTTTTCACATTGGGTAGCTCTTCACATGTAACCATTATTCTTCCATATAGTACTTTAACTGCCTGAGACAGAGCTCCAAGTTTGCTACTTTCAACGTTTTGGGCCAGATTTTCACTGCTGAGGCAGATGATTCGAGTGAAGTTTTGCAAATATTATACACTTTGTAAGATGAAGTAAGTGCAGGGAATATGTTTTCATTGTCACACTTTGCTGATTGGCTCGAAGTAAATAGCAGGAAATTAAAACTGAGGCATTTAGTAATATATGAATAAAAACAAGATTAAGCACGTTGGTAACAGCCAAATAAATAATGCACAGTTATATACTTAAGAAAGGTACTAATTATTATCACCAGTCAGGAGGACATACCAACAAAACATATTTAAAAGAAATAATCAAATCAAACAACTGGATCAATGACCTGTAGCTACGCTACAAATATGATACAAAAATATTTTTTTCAAATATACTGAATAACTGAAACCTCTAATATTTGAAATCTGAGCCAACGCATGATAAAATTGATCCACTGAAGTTTTTCCATGATCATTTACTCTTTCCCATAGCCTGAACTTAATATTTTGCGCTGTCCAACGGGGTCCTTGTTGAAAGTGTACAAAAATTGTATTTAATCAAATTTATCTAATGTCTTTTTGGTCTATAATAACATTTAATTATAAAAAAAACTATCAAATACTCAGATTTATTCTGTCCATTGGAATCAACTTCTTTTTTAAAAAGTCACACATGCAGAGCCAATCATACACACAGGTGGACAATCTTCATCAAATTTCCTTTCAATAATAAAACACAAGTGAATTGTGACAGTTATTCAGATGAGCTAAAATGCTCTTGTAACATGTAATAAAAAGAGTATGCTGGAAACAATCAGCAAGTTAGGCACAATATTTATGAAGAAAAGCAACAAATCAATGGACCTGCTTTTCCAGTTTGCAGCAAATGAACAATGTACACAATATACATTTGCCCATAAGACTTTGTGGGCTTTTGAACTGCAAGCAATAATAATGAGGGAGATGAAGTAACATAGCACCCTCTACAAGTGATCTAGGCCCTATGCAAGCAGGGCAAGCACAAACATCATGACTTCTCAAACTGAAGAAACCTTATTAAGACATGCAGAGTCTCAATATGCAATTAAAATTCTATGCATAAAGCAAAACAGATAAGATAAAAATACAAATTGTGGAAACACTCAGCAGATCAGGTATAACCAGTAAAAAGAAAAACAAAGTTAACATTCTGCATTGATAACCTTTCGTTACAACTGATAGAAGTTTTAAACAAACAGAGACTGGGAAAGTGTAGGTTGGAACTCAGTAAGAATTTAGCAACACCAATTTATAATCCAACCGATTTATTTGATAGTAAAAAAGCGAGCTTTCGACTCTGTGTCTTCATCAGGCAAATGCAGTGTTCTGGTCAAAGCGTAGGTTGACAGAGAACAAAAGGGAAGAATAAAAGAATGATGGGATTAAGACAGATGCAAAAAGCAAAAGGAAAAGTTAGAAAATCCTTAATTTTTTTATTTATTAAACAGCTCCAACAATAATTATAATTTGAAGGAATGAGACATCACAATTATAAAAATAAAATTTCCAATGCCAAAGAGGTTATTTGATGGTATTTAAGTTTTACTATGCATTAAGAAAATCATTTATTTTTGAATGGACAAACCGTAACTTTTTCTGATGAGTTAAGTGGTATCTAGCAGACAAGTATAGCAACTTCATGCTGTTGTAAGCATGTGAATACTGACTTTCTTGGCAAGATACTACTGTTACTACAAAATTTGTGGAAGTGCAGGGCAACTCAGACAACAACTTCTGGATTTAACAGTGCATGTATAGATATTGAAAATTGTTAAGGGGCTCGCCATTCTTATTACTACAGAATCTGGGTCATTGTTTTCAAGTTTGCCCTTCATCAGCACCTCTGCTTTGTTGGATAATTGGGAAATCAAACTATTCAAAATAGTTGTGATGCAGAGATGCAAACTTAGACATTGTGAAAATGGAATGAAAAAACACTGCTTTAACCCAAACCAAAGAATCTTATGATTCCCCAATAACTAATGATAGTCATAAAAAAGCAACACCTCACATTCAGTTGATTTAACAAGCATCATCCATATAACCCCAACCACCCACTTCCTTCATTATATCCCATTTCCTTCAGCAATGAGCAATATTTTAAGTCAAAACACAGTGACAATTTTAATAAACTTCCATTTTATCATATGCATCAAGAGTGAGTTTCCACTTGTTTCTTCTGCTAGTTAAATGAGCATAATTTATGCTGAAGCAGCTGAACCCAGGTAACAGCTCTGGCAATTTGAAATGGAATTGTTATACCCAAAACGATCTACACTCAAATTTATGACAATTTATGTTGGTTCAAGATACAATTTGCAAAACTCATGTCCTCCCAAACAACTGTCCACAACTACGGATCAAAAATGCATTTTGATTTGGGAAGGCACTTCCAACTGTTCCTATTTTCTTAGGAGCTCAAGGACCAAGAGGCAGGTTAATTTACTAAGAAGCTATCTGGTCCACCCTAATAATTCAATGTGTCAATGACAAATGGTTGAGTGTAGATTTTGACAAAAAGTAATTTTGAACAATGTTAAATCAAGTTGCTCATAGGTGCTTATTTTTGGTGATAAATCTGTTTTGTTAAAATTACCATTCTTAAATACAAAAATTCCATTTTAACGGAAAGGTAAGAAGAAAAAAAAGTTACCTAATTGTGCAGCTTCATTGAAGGTTTTAAATGTGACTGCAAATCACTTTTACCATAAAGTAAAAATTAACCATTTCAAGTGCATTTTGGATGGAATTTTCTATTGCATCCAGAACAAAAATGAACATTTGTATATTGCTGAAGAGATACATGGTCGAAGCTTTAGTTCTGAACAATCAGGATAAAAACACAAGAAATTTCAAACAATTACAACAATTTATATTGCAAGAGAAAAGTGTTGTTTGTTAGTGATTCTGACTGAATGGCCGAAGTATTGTCAAGGAGGTTGCAACATGGAATTATAGGATTGAGTAATTCAGAAAACGTGCAAAGTTTGAACATATTGCCGAAAATGGATCTCTGTGTATGAATATATGCCTCTTCTAGCCACTGTAAATGAGCCATGTTGCAAGCTTGACTTATTATTTTAAATTGATATTTAGTGTATTCACACACTCAGGATTATTCTGCACATGCTGCTGAATCATAGAATCAAATCTAACAATAGACATTTTGGGTTTTGTATATGGATTCATATAACATGTAAATGTCAATGGAACTAAACTGTACCCAACAATTTGAATCAAGCTTAATGAATAGATTCCAACTTTTTAAAACTAATGATACAATTTTTAAAAAATGAGTTAATTGTTTTACAACCTAAATACATGGAGTTGTACATACCACTGTTGGACATCTGAAATAGATTGTTCTTCTCAAACTTCTTGAAAACACTTCCTTTTATTTCCACAAACTATTTAAAAAAATGATTTAAATATCAATTTGGATATATTAAATAGCATAATATATACTCAATAATATGAACTTCCTGATTTTGATTAAGAGCACCATCTCATCAATAGTATTATGGTGTTGCATTTTGGAATTAGAAGCAATGAAAAAAAAAAAAAGAGAAAATAAAAATAAAATCATGTAGATTAGCAATATGATTGCCAAGTGCCTGTCAAATGCTACACAATCACAGGCTAGATCTTAGCTGGGTTATATTTGATGCAAAAGCTAATATATTGTCAGAATTCTCATTGGTTAGTGTTCCAATAGCATTAAGCATTTTGATTTCAAAAAAATTAAGAATCAGAGGAGGAGAAGAGGACAGGGGAAGATGGGAGGAAAGAAAGAATTGCATGGAAGCTAGGGAGAAGGGTGAGGGAAGGAGAAAAGGATTATATCATCTTGATCAAACTGAAAAATACTGTACAGATTTACAATTTCAAAATAAAGATTTTCAAAATTATGAATGATTTTAATAGAGTAAATGCAGAGAAAGTGTTTCTAATGGCAGATGGATCAGAGGCTTCAGATGTAAGGTGACTGGCAAAGTAATCAGAACTGATGTCAAGAAGCACATATCATGAACACAGTGAATTACACTGATCCAAAATTCGCTGTCTGAAAGGATGGTGGTAGCAACATTCAAATATGAACTGAATAAATACCTAAAGGGAAAAAAGTTACAGGGAGCAGGATTTTCTGTGCAAACCACTGTGAAGGCAGCCCATGAGATCTTCTGATCCTGGTGTTGTGAACATGGTTTGCAGCAGAATTGAAAGATCCCACCAGCATGAAACGTCAGAAATTCTGGCCCGGATTTTGAGGAGTGAAATTAATTGGATAGCTCTACCAAAGAGCTAGCATAGGTACAATGATATAAATGGTTGCTTCTGCTTTACATTGTGTGGTTTTAAAAATACTAAGACTTTATTGGTAAAATTGAAATCGATGTATTTCAGCTTCTCTTAAAATACACATGCTTATCAAATTTGAAACTTTGTGTTTAAAGATTAGATTGCAAGTCAAATCGAGTCTCAGACTGAAACTGATAAAGTAGAAGAAACCCATATTTTAGGCAAAAATTACTCACATTGTTTGACATCATAATAGTAAGTAACGACTTGTTGTGGGAGTTAAAAGCAACGTTCAAAGTTGTTGCTTGCACCATGACTAGAATTGTATGAAGGACTGTAATAAATTTGTTAAGGTTAGAACAAAACTAGAAAAGAAAAACCAAGGGAAACAGAAACACTGAAAACGGGTGACGTAAAAGAGGCCATTTGTGCCATAAGCTAAAACATAATAAGTAGTATTGATATGACAACATACTGTCATAACTTGTTAGCATTTAAAAACATATACAAAGTAAATTTTCAGCTTAAAGGCATTTTTTGATACTACCATTTTTGTTTTACGTTTTGACTACCTACTAAATAAGATTGCATTTAGCAGAGTTCCAGACTTCTTACAAGACACTTGCATAGCTTTTCATGCATCATTGAGCCATAATTTGCTGGACTAGGGCAGCTAGATCTGCTTTGCCTGTTGAATTGTAATTATATTTTGCAGTTGCTGAAATTGATAGTTAATATACTGCAACAAGGCAAACTTGGCATATGGGACCCGAATGAGAAGGGAAAACAATTGCATATTTCCTTAATCAATCTCACTGAAAGATTGTGAAATTCACAATGCAAAAACAGAGAAAATTAAGTACTGGCCTTACTAGTGAAGGTCAAATTCCACGAGTCAAGCAAGAAAGCCTTCAGCACCAGAGAGGTTGCTTGGCTGTGATTAAGATTTATCTCATTGCTAAAAGGGTATGTAGACTGATGAGACAAAATAACTTTCTGTGGCAAGTTTAATTTAAATCTACTGCACAAATTGACTTTATTCAATGCATTTCCATAGTAGGCCAATGAACAAGATGCCATTTTCATGCGAGATGGAGTAACACATCTCTGATAATGCACCAGAGCAGGCTCAAATAGATCAAATGTCTCACCCCGCTCCAATTTTTAACAATCTTATCACCAAAGTTGGGATTTCCTCATTTAACCACACAGCTACCCTTGTCTAAAGTTGCTATAGCATTTGTGCAGAAATAACGATGAGCACGATTAGTCTTCCAATTACTTTTATAGCAAATAATGGTTCAATATCATTTTGCATTTGCCACAACATTTTGGCAGCTCACATCTCACACTTTGGTTACACTTGCATCATACTTCAAGACTATTCAATAGCATACAAGTTCCTTTCAGGAACAGAAAGCAATAAGTAATGAATACTTCAAAGCGTTGCTTAAAAAAAAGATACAGATAACAATGCTCAAATTTTAATATATTTTACATACCTATGCCCTATATTTGCCATGGTTAAACTTAAAAATATTACTTCATTAATAACCAAAATTGTTAAAAAAGGTTAATAAATCCCAAAGCTTTGATAAGACTGTACCAAAGGATACAGACATAAAGCACAGCCATGAAGAAATGAGGGATCACTCCAATATGAGCTCGTTTTTTCTTTTTAGGTTCTGTAGCTGTCCAATACAGTGCATCCAAAATATCTTGCCCAAAAGAAGAAAAAAGGCGATCTGCTACCTACAGAAAAATCAGACTGCTATATTAATATTAGTGGAATGCTCTCTAAAGTCATCTAACCCAATACAAAAAAAACAGTATTATACCAAACATTTGTCACATATCTAATATTTTTTGGACACGGTTTCAATTTTTGTAGATATTAATAAAAAGTGATATAGTTGTTTAACTGAAAGCTAAGTCATTTCAATCAGATGAACATAGGCCAGGTTAAATGGCAGAAAACAAAACAATATATCAGCAATACATGATATTAAATGATAGATAAATAAGATACACGTTCAACATTCTGGTTAAAAGGGAGTGTATGACAGCATTTTTCCTAAAGGGCATATAGTAAAAATAGATTACTTCAGAGGATGTATTGAGAATGTTAATAGGTCCACAAGTTGAAAGTTTTGTCTCACAGAATAGTGAGGGAGGTTGCAAAATAGGTAACAGAGAGATTGACCATATTTTTGTTAAAATATCACTTCAGAAATTAGGTTAGATGCAAGGAATGGAGAGAGCGAGAGAGTGATCAAGAGAGCATAAGCAATGACAGAACAATGAGAGAGAGAGAGAGACAGAGAGAGAATGTGTGCAAGCAACGTGCAGCATGAATGCTGCCAGAGAGGGAGAGGGAGGAAGAGCGAGAAAGAAAGAGAGAACCAGCAGGAGCAACAAAGGGAAAAGTCAGGTTCTAGGGTACAGAGGGAGAGAAAAGGTGGGGGAGATGGAGAAGCAGAGAGAAAATGAAAAATTGGGAGGGGGGGAAAGAGAGAGAGAGAGAGAGAGAGAGAGAGAAAGAGAATAGGTAGAGGGGGAGGGGCAGTTGCACGCAGAAATCTTTATAACACATTTTAATTGGGGTTTCCCAGTGCTTCACTCCTGCTGTTGTTACATTGCAACCCAATGTTCCCCAATCATCTTTTTATACAGAGTAGACAAGAAAAAAGGCTTTCACTAACAGCAGGAAATTTAGTTGTCTTGTTTTCTTGGAAGATTGTGGTGCAGTTCTTAAATCAAACTGAGGACAACTGCAAGAAGCTTTGCTGATGCCCTCATACTATGGAGCTGTAGTTGTGTTTCTATCTGTTTGTGATGAAATGGATTGGACACACCAGAACTGTGCAAAAATTTTGAAAACTAAAAAATTAAAAATATTATTAAAACGATGACTACCAAATTGAAGTGTAATTAAAACAAATGGATATTCTATTGGCTTCAGCAAAAATAACATATCTTGCTCTGCTCAATCTTAATTCTCTCCAAACCACATTTGAGTTAAGATTTTCAAACAAATTATTTCTTTATTTGAATCTTGCGGGGAAATTCTTTATTGATTTTACATACCTCTAACATATTGTAGATGATGTAGAGCTTGATGACAGATTGTCCTCTAATGAGATGGTACATCATGGAATAATCCACGTAGTGCATCATAACAAAGCAGATGACCATTATAACTGCCTTGAGTATGTCACATACCTGAGCAGGTTGTAGCAGTCGTCCATCACTAACAATAAAAGAAAACACAACACTTTTATCCAAAACATTCCAGAAACATAAAATTCTTTTTTTCAGGAATAGTGAGGCTGGTGATTAGTAACTTCCAACTTAGCTTGCAAATTAGTGAACTTTTCCAGAGGTATGTTGAAATTCCTTTAAATATCTCCTGCTCTGTTGGCAAAAGTACAATAGTCTAATCGCACTTTCTAGCAACTGAAGCTAAACTGGTTGCACGCAGTTCCCTTTTTGAATACTGGTAGCACATGAGACTCTTTCTAGTTGATGAGAATAAACCTAGACCTCACTGAAGTATTTACAATGTACGAATCAGTGGTTTGTATAAAAAGGCACTTTCTACGCAATAGACAGTGTAGCCTAATGCTTACGGAACTGATTAGTAACCCAGAGGTTCAAATTCAGTCACAAGTAATGGAATTTAATTTTATTAATCTGTTGGCTAGCATCAGAAACTGATCATGAAAGTTGTCATATTATAATAAATAACCAATTGGTTCAGTGATGTCTTTCAGCAAAGTAAATCTACTATCCTTTTTTTTATCTCCTACTCCACAGTTGACTCTTAATGCTCTCATGACAATTAAAGCTCAAAACCAGCTACCAGGTACATACCAGTTTTCAGGTTGGGTAGTTAGGGCGAGATTAAATGTTGGGTCAGATTAAATGTTGCTAGGACTACTTTAGCACCGGAAAAGACAGGCACACAAAACCAATAACTGGTCGGTGCACCACCATATCAGTGCAGCACCAGTAAAATTATTTTGACTTGTTAACCTATCTGGTAATTAAAATTCATGCATGACAGCTTCTAAAAAAAAAATCCAGATTTTGGGCAGCGCAATTTTCACATAGCTAGAGACACTGTACCTATACAAGTACCAGTTGACCAGTGATCTCACACATTCTAAGGACCAGTTAAAATTCTCACAAAGCAATCATGGTCAGCAATCTAATCAGCTTCAGAAGTCTCATTACTAGCACCATCTTTGTATTTACTTCACATATTCATTGAATTTCCCCAATGCAACACCAGTAATACATATCATTATCAAGTGTAAAGGACCCGGTTATAGCTAAAAATCCTGAAGAATGCCTCCATGGCAATGAAACATGACTTGATAGCATTTTCTAAAAAATCTCTTGATGTCACAGATACAACTGTACACTTTTTAAAAATCAAATTTGAAAGGAGATTTTGTTGGCTCTCCTGAATCCAATTTTAAATGCTCTTGCTTGATTCCAAAGTCACATTTTTGACTTGGGTGAAAGTCTAAATAATTGACTCTATGAGTTAATGAATAAAAACTTGAATAGGGTTGTGAAGGCAAAAAGCTGGTTTAGCCCAGTAGTAGGTAGATGCTATAATGGGCTAACTGCGGGTTTCCATAGAAGGATAAACAAGATGAACTGACCGTCCTGTTTCACATTTGTTTGGGACAGTGAAGCAAATGATGAGGGTGTGTGGGTCGGCTGTGCAAAGGAGTGAATTCTCCAAGCTCACAAAACTGGAGAATCAAGTTTCAGACAAAAAACGTCATCAAACCCTGTGCAATACACTTGCCCTAATCAGCTCCAACCACAGAGGGTAATGGTCAAGGATTGTTTCTCAGGCTAGAGGCCTGTGACAACTGGTGTGCCTCAGAGGTTGGTGTTAAAATCCTTGTTATTTGTTATTTATACAATGATTTGGATGTGGATGTACAAGGAATGGTTAGTAAGTTTGCAGATGATACTAAGTTAGGAGGCATCATTGATAGCAAAGAAGGTAATCAAAAATTACAGGGGGGAAATCTTGATCAATTAGGGAAGTGGGCCAAGGATCGATTAATTAATTCCAATACAAAGTAGTGTGAGATATTGCATTTTGGAAAGTCAAACCAGGGTAGGACGTATACAGCAATTGGTAGGACCCTAGGGAGTGTTGAAGAACAGAAGGATCAGGGACACGTAATTCATTGAAAGCAGCATTACAGGTAGACAGAGTGGTGAAATTGGCATATATCACACTGGCCTTCATCAATCAGGGTATTGAGTATAGGAGTTGGAATATAATGTTACAGTTGTACAAGTCATTGATAAGACCGCACCTGGAATATTGTAAACAGTTTTGATTAGCCTGTTGTAGGAAAGACTGGAAAAAGTGCAAAGGAGATTGACGAGGATGTTGACAGGACTAATGAAACATCGTCGGGAACAGTTGGCCATTCTATAGTTTTATTCCTTGGAAGAATAAGGTGTATCCTCATCAAGGTATAAAATCATGAGGGGCACAGATAGGACGAACACACAGTCTTTGTTCCAGGGTAGGAGAACTGAACTGGAGGATATAGATTTAAAGGTGAGAGGGGAAGATTTAAAAGCGACCTGACAAGCAACCTTTTCATGCAGTGGATGACGCATATATGGAATGAGCCACCAGAGAAAGAGGTTGAGGCAGATTCAAAAGCAATATTTAAAAATCATTTGGATAAGTACATGGATAGGAAAGGATTAGAGGAACATGGGCCAAACACAGGCAATTGAGACTAACTTGGGAGGACAGCATGGAAAGCACAGGAAAGGGCTTGTGCCGTATTGCTCTATGACTCTAACTAGCAAATTAATATAATTAATGGGCTTGAAGCCCATTTCAAATACCTCTCACTATTCAGCCATCTCCCTCGTGGGATTTGCAGTGAGCAGGTATATGTGCAAGTTTTTGTGGCATGTTGGATCTGGAGGGTCCAGGGTGCACATCAACACCCAGCAATGAGAGGCATTATCCCTTACACCACTAAAGCATGTTTACCCAACCTGACCCCACTCAGGCCCCTCACCCAGGCCCTCTCACCGCTCAGACTCCCCATAGTCCCCCTTCAGGCCACATTCCTTGGCAGTGCCCCTAACATCCTGGCACTGACATTCTACTCTGGCACCATGTGCCCCAAGAATGGGGATGGTCAAGGAGGAAGATCCAATTGCCATTTGTCCCTCTGCTGCTGCCAAGCTCAGAAGGTGGTCTCTCAAAGGTACTGGAGGTTGGGTAGGCTTGAGCTGGGGCAAAGGGTTGACCTTGTCACTTTCCACTGGGATATGGGCGTTTTCACTGGATTGTCTCTTCTAGCCCTGGCAGACCTGAAGATCACCCCCCCACATGGTAATTTCCAGCAGTCCTTTGATCAACATCTGCACTCTTTCCTGTCTGCTGTGAAAATTCTGAAATGGCTAAGTAACTCTTGCCCTTACTCATCTGGCAGGCTTTTAAATCATTATAGTGCTCCATTCTATAGCAGAGATTTCCCTTTTTCCTGTCAGAATCTAAGTCTGATTGACACTCTGTTTGCTTCAAAACACATATGGGGAAGGCGGTGAGGGTGTTCTCACGAAAAAATGATGTCAAATTAATGTAAAACCTGGAATAAATGATGCTGTTTGTTTCAGTGGGAGTTTCAAAATGAATCTCTCACACTGGGCCAGCCTCGACTCGACTGCCCCCTGCTCCTCCGCCATCCCCAATCTCCCGATCATCCTCCCCAAGAACCAGCAGTCCCAAACACCTCCCACATGCAGTCCCAACATCCCACTCTGCAGCCTTGGTCCTCACAGCAGTTTGAACCCTCCCCACCCCCAATCACTGGCCTCCCTGTCACTCAGTCCAAATGTAGAGTAACAGCAGGACCCAATTCGGTTCCCATCTCCAGGGACTGCTTGATGGGTAGTGCCAAGATGTTCCCTGTGCATTGGTACTTTTCCCCTTGGGCAATGCCAGGGGCCAACCTGGCAATGGCCAAGAGGCATCCTTCATTGCCTGACCTTCCAGGGGGCCTCAATAGTCCTTCCCTATCCCCTCCGGCTGGGTCAGGCCATCAGCTCCCTGCAAGTGCGGAGGGGTGTGTGTGTGTGTGTGTGTGTGTGTGTGTGTGTGTTGTGTGTGTGTGTGTGTGTGTGGTGTGTGTGTGTGTGTGTGTGTGTAGATTTCAGTCTTAAGCCACTGAAGACATTCAAATTTATGTAAATGCATGAATTATGCAGCTCCACGCTGATTTCCACCATGGAGTTGATAGCAGCAATCTGATTGCCAGAGAAACACGGAGGTCACGATATCCAGTGAGAAGCCCATGAAACATCCTCCACTAGTTCCCACCTTGGAGAATAGCCCCCATGGTTAGTAAAAATGCAAGTTAAACAATAGCCTGTCAATCAGGCTTAGGTCATCTGTCAACATTGCTGTTAGAATCAATGTGGTACTTAGGAAGCATTCAAGTATAAAGGGAAATGAAAATAAACAAATGGCTGGAGGCCGAGTGCAATCCATTGAGCTGTTAACAGAAGATTATTTCAAAGCACACACTTTGAAATTGACAAAAGATTTCCAATGCAATAGCATGGGTTTCAAAGGTTTTGGCTTGCGAGGAAGGCTCAGAGACTTCAAATCAGTGCAGACATTAGGGCGAAGTGCACAGTGGTGGACAATAGAACCATCAAATTGGTGTTCTCCTTTTTGTCAGAAAATTTCAAAGGAGTTTGCTCAAACCTGCAGCACCTGACAAAGAGAAAGAGAGGTGTCTGCTATAGAATACGGTGCTCCAGTAATCTGAAAGCCTGTCAGGTGACCAGAGTGCATGGAGATTAAAGTGATCTGGTCACTTCAGAATTTCACAGCTGACAGGCAGGAATGCAGATCTTGATAACAAGGTGCCTGAAATGATCATGCCAGGGGTGATTCTCAGGTCTGCCAAGACTAAAAGGCATGTCCAGCTACAGCAAGAATATGGTGAGGTCAACCCAACCACGAGGACGCTTGAAGGGCCCTTCCTCTGCAGCTTGGGAACAGCAAAAAGGCAAATGGCCATTGGACCTCACTCCTTGATCATCCTCAGGGCTCAAAATGCCAGGCCAGGATGTCAGTACTAGGGA
Source organism: Sphyrna mokarran (assembly GCA_024679065.1). Lineage (NCBI taxonomy): Eukaryota > Metazoa > Chordata > Chondrichthyes > Carcharhiniformes > Carcharhinidae > Sphyrna > Sphyrna mokarran. Next base: position 101,550,134 of record JAGIQG010000001.1, on the reverse strand, counting down.
ACATGCACTTTATGGCAGTGCCAAGGCACATGACCCAAAGGGGATCTGAGTTGGGGGTCTGAGAGGAAAATAGACTGAATGCAGGGTTTGAGGGATTGGGGGCTAAATGAGGGGTCTGTGGGACATGTGAAAGGGAAAGGGACCTGAGTGAAGGTGTCTGTGGGGAATGCAAGGCTGAGGGGAGTCTGAGGATTACAAGTTATCTGTGGGTGGGGTGACAGGATGCTCCTCTTTGGTAAAAGGTTGGTGGTGCTCTCTGATCAGTAATCGGGTGGGCAACATTTAATTTTTTATGGGATGGGAGGCCCTGTCCTCTAGAGCAGAGATTGAGGGATTTTTACCGATCTTGGAACAGAAGGTGTGGGTGGAAGATTGCTCAAAATAAGCTCATTTGCATCTTGAGATAATGAATAATTACTGTAACAGCAAAATACATCTTACCTTAAGCCACAACAGGGGAGAGTAATAAATCTCATTAGGGCTAAAAGGACTCGCAGTGGTAGTAGAGTAAAGAGATATAGAAACGCATCCAGGCAGAGGAAGAATCCGAAAAACATCAACTGAAAAAAAAAAACTTTTTTTAAAACAAAATATTTCACACAAAGAATACACAACTTTCTATGCATTGGAAGATATTATGAGTTTATATATTTTTCAAATTTTATAACAGATAAAAGTTCTGCATGTTCTTTACAGGACTGGTTTCAGCGCAGCTGAGGCAATGGAAGCACATGCATGCTAGAATTATGATGCTTCAATCATTCTTTACAGAAAGGAAAAAACGTTGCAGCAAACCGGACATAATATTTGAAGGAGTGGAGGGAAGGAACAGGATGACTCAAATTCATGCACTGATTGACTTTAAATTCAACCATTCATTAAATAATACAGAAATAATTTTTCATAAAGGTTGCTTGAACAGTTTTCTCTGAAAGGAATTTATTTTCCACATATTAAGATAGTTGATTGTTAAAACATGATAGGACACAAGGATAAATGCAGTTACGGAAGACTCCCAAAGATTAATTTTCTTCAAGATTTTTGTCTTGCACATGATCAAAATTGTGAGGTAATCTTCTACTTCTTCATAGAAGCAGTTTGATTTATGATCCGCCATACACACACACAATTTTATGAAAACAATGTTGAAATCGCTCCAAAATAAGAAAAAAAGTGAGTTCAGAGCTGCATAACTGTAAACCTTCAAAAGACAAAACTACAGTAAAAATTGAGAATGGAACATCTGCACAAATCTTTGTTCTATAGATGTTAAAGATCAGCAATCTAATACAATGGACTCGGCATTTGACTTCCAAACAAGGTAAGAGATCTGAAATTCTAATTTAGGCAAAGATAATTACATAAAGCCTAGTTCGATGTGTAAGAAACATGATGCCTTTGCTTCAATTGCTCATTATCAATAGTAAACTGATTTTGGTCAAAGTAATTTTGAGGAGTTTGCCAAGATCAGCATATCACTTGATTGCTACAACACAATCATTATCATTTTACCATTTATGTTAGTCAAATCATTGCCAATATAAAATCTCACTTCAATAGGTGAACTAGGGACAATTGTCACGTATCCATCATGATCCCAAATCTGCGAGATAATACTTCACTCCAGGACTTCTGAAGAACTACTGTTGTGCTGACAGTATAATTTGCTGTTGATAACATTAGTGGACAAAAGGAAATGGAAAATCAGAAAAACATTGTTGCAGAAACATTTAAAGTTCAACAGTAAACCAGTCATTAAAAATGGAAAGAAATGGTAAGGATGTTCTGTTAGGTGAATTTCCTCAAAGCAGTTTGCTCCGAAGTTACAGCAGAGGAGAAACAGAGATCCAGAACTAAATCACCCAGTTGCAGAATGGCCTTTCTCCATCTGCAATACTTAATTTATGAATTTGGAAGAAGCTATAATCAAAGAGAACAGAAGCATTCCAATTCTCATGCTTCAATATTTTACATGAATGCATGGGAAATATGGAACAACTTCTAAAATATGTTTTTCAAAGTTATAACGAGTTGAGAATGCAAATTTCCATAGCACCTAATTGTAGCTTTTTCACAACTCGAAAACAATGCTTATTACAACAGTATTAAAGTTCTGTGACTAACCTTGCAAGTAACAACTGAGTACAGATCACAAGATCAGACTGAGCAGTTATCAGCATGTATTTACTGAAAGACTTAAGTGATTAAAATTAAGATACTAAGGAAAGAGATTGCTGTGTAATTTTCAATTACTGTTGTCTAACACTTACTTTAAACATCTACCACAATACTCCCAGTACTAATTTTCACTATTTATCAGTGGAGCAGCCAACCATCTAAACTGTTCTACATAGCACCTGGGCCCACAGCAGCCATATATAATCACAAGTGAAACTTCTAACCTCATATCCTCTGTTACAAAAACTGACCAGATCCAGAAACGTGCATGGAGTTCATTGAAGAGTTGGGTGATTCTATGAAATTGCAACTGGAACTTGAGTGAGAATTCACATTTGGATTGGAGAAAAGAGAAGAAGTGCCAATGACTTTACAATGGCATCCTAGCATAGATGGCAATTAAGTAAGTCTCTATATTAATCAGCCTTTCCTTCAATTGCTCATTATGTATAATAAATTTCAAGTTTGGTCAAAGTAATTTTGAGGAGTTTGCTAAGATTAGCACGATCAAATAATTGCTTCAACATAGTCATCATCATGTTACTATCTACATCGATCAAATCATTACCCAATATAAAATCTATCCCTTCAATTGTTAAACTAGGGACATCTGCCACAGTAACAATGTTTGCATAGAGACAATATAACCACTGTTAGAGAATTTGGACATGTAGTTTTGAATGTTCTGCATTAAAAGCAAAAACCTGGCTAATGACACAATACTCTAAGGCATAATGGAACATAGTCAAGTAAAAAGAACCACATTCCACAGAACAATGCAGCTACTAAGTAAAGGGAAAAGCAATTCTTATCAGTGTCTCCAGATTATCCTAATGAATAGCATATTCACTATCCAAGGATAGTGCCAGAGATCTCAGGCAGTTCGAATGAACGGGTCATACATTACACCAGATAAGAAGGTCTAGACAGCATCAGGAGATTGAAAAGACAACTCTCAAAGTCCACAAACTCATGTAGTCCCAAGCTATCAGAAGATAGTTACTGGCCAAGATAAATAATCTATACTCATAATTATTGGCTCATGACCAAGTAGGATGAGCAAGAAATGGGCAAATGACTTTGGAAAACTGCACATTTATAAAACTGAGAGTGATGTAATTTCAGACTGATTTGGAACCGTCTCAAATCTCTTTCCCTCACATGTAGAGCCAGGCTTGGAAAATAAAGAAACATCATTAACTATAGTACCATCTCCACAAGTCTTAATGTTAGCTGAGCATAATTAAGAAGGGAAATCTCTCACATGAAAGCTAGCTTAATGCTTAGTCTCTGGGAAAAGCTCCAATGCCATGAAAAAGCAATACAAAATGTCTGTTTAATTCATCCAGTATCACCCTACTTTTCCATTATAAATTCATAGATGCAGTTTCTAAAGGACCAATATTCAATTTGTTCACTGTTTTTCTTATTTAAATATTTAATTATTTTGTCATCCTTTGCTATTCTTTATATTCTTTCCCATCATCTGATTTGACACCTGTATTTGTGCAATTACATTCTTTTAGTTCAACACTATCATTGTCTCTTTTACTTAACCACAGATGATGAGCTCCCTTGGATTTTCTTTGTCATTGGAATGTGTCTATTCCACGTATTCTGAAATATCTTTTTAAATGGCTGCTACTGAACATCTATTGATCTATCCCCTCAAGCACATCTGCCAGTTCACTTTAGCTAGCTCCATTTTCATGCCCTCATAATTGCACTCATTTAAGTTTAAAATAGTAGTCTTGGGTCAACTCTTCTCCGTCTCAAACTGAATGTAAAATTCAATCGTATTATGATCGCTGCTACCTCAGAGTGCTTTCACCTACCTATCTCATTCCACAATACTAAGCCAAGTAAAGCCTTGCTCTGGTTGGCTCCAGAATGTGCTATGTTCAGAAACCAGTTTGAAAACATTCTACGAATTCATCATCTGTGCTACCCTTTGCCCTGAATTTTCTAATGTATATGTAGGTTAAAATCCCTCAATTATCACCATACCTAACAAGCTCCCAGTATGTCTTCTTTTATACATTGTCTGAACTGTGTGGTTACAATTAGAGGGCCTGTACATTACTTCCACATGCAACTTCTTATTTTATCATTTCTCCTCAAATCCAAACTGGTTCTACATCCTGGTTTCCAGAATTTCAGTCATCCCTCTCTAATGTATTAATACCATCACTGATCAGAGCCACCTTCTAAACATCTCCCAGATTTCTGTCCTTCCTAAATGTTATATACCTTTCAAAAATTAGAACCCAACCTACGTCATCTAGTGGCCATGTCTCTTTCCTTTTCTGAAGGCTCCTCAAGTGTTACGCATTCCTATTACTACCATTCAGCTTCTAGCAATTTACTTTTCCATGCCTCGTCATCCAGCATTAAAAACATATGGAGCGGGAGTTTGTACCCACACTCGGTCCAAGGCCGGAAATTCCTGCCCAAGGTCAATGACCTTTACGTGGTTTATGTCCCATCCATTACAATTTGTGGTGGACGATACAGAAAAATTCCACTCATAGTTTCTGTACATCAGTTTTATCCTCTACACTATCAATTCTATTGACTGGAATCATTTCGCTAAATTAGATTTTTTTTTCTATTCTTCCAGATTCTTTGTGGGTTTACAGATAGGCAGCTGGTGGCAGCAAATTTCAATGTGATATATCACACCAACTGCCAGACGCACTGCTTCCCATACCTTAGAAACCTCAGTCCTGCAGGTGTACCGTAATAAATTTTGGAAAGTATTCGAACATAATTAGTTCTTCCACATTCTCAGAAGTTGTTCTAACTTCAGTGATTGAAACCACCTATCCCTAGCAAATTGTACAAACATTTCATTTGGTCTTTTTTTTTAAAAAGTGTAAACATTCAACTGATAATGCTTGTGTGCTTGCCCCTTTCTACCTCAATGTAAGGATTGTTCTTCTGAGACTATGCATCCATAGCGCTTTTGACCAAAATGTTTGCAAAATGAGGGTCCATGTGTCCATTGGCTATTTTAGCTTCGTAACCGTCTTTTTAAAACATAAAAATTCTCAACTCTATCTTCAATGAAATTAGGCACCAAGCAAAGACTCCTTATTGTATCAAAGCTCAGACTGCATGAAACTAGACTCCTCATCTAACCATTACTCTTTCATCCCCCCACCCAAGTTTTTCTCTAGCAAGTTCACAACATCTATTTCTTCCTCTCTTGAAACACCACTTTCTCCTCATCTTTTTCCTCCCTTGCTATATCCCTCCCAAACTTCCTCATTGTCTTTCCAGTTCATACTTCTTCATTTCTCTTTCCTTTTCAAGTTACTTCATCTGCAACTGATTTCTCACAAATTCAAATAAACTACTATGTGGATTAATTTCTCTTCCAATTAAAATGTTGTGCTACTACCTCACCTTTTTTAGCCCCTGTATTTAATTCTAACTTCTCTGCTAATGCAATAACCTAGCTTTGGTCAACTTGCAAATCACAAGGATAAATCTTCTCTCCCCAGAAAAGTCGTAACAATTTACAAAGCCATTCTGCCTTACAACCAGTATAGTAAAATTCACTGTGGAGATCTTATCAGCTTCAATGTCAGAAAGTAGTGGCAATGATATTTGTCTGTAGATGTGAACACAGCAAGAGCCTCCAAATTTGTTATGATCCTGGACCAGACCCCAGGTTCTTGGTGTGATCCATTTACAGACCAATGGCTTTTTGTTTACAGTCGTCAAAGTTTGAGATTCAAGACACTTGCTAACCCACAAGGTTCCATAGACTTTGAACAAACTAAATTTACTGTATAAGGTCAGAAAGGTAAATCAATTCTAAACATTGATCTCATACTCTAACTTTCATGGTAAATATGATGTGCATGTGAATTAACAGGCAAACCATACATCACCAAGATAGATTCCACAGATTTTTCAGGAAACACCTGTAAGTTAATAATCACAGTTGCAACCAATCTTCTTTATTCATTCATGGAATGTGGGTGCTGCTAGCTACTTGAAAAGGTGATGGTGTAACCCTGCCTTCTTGCAGGGTTGTAGGAAAGGAACCCACAGTTCTCTTTGGGCTTCCAAGATTTTGACCCTGCAACAGGAAAGGAACAGCGATACAGTATCAAAGCAGGATGGTGTGTGGCTTACTGAGGAATTTCCAGGTGGTGGGGTTCACAGGCATTTGCTCTCCTTATCCTTATCCTTCTAGGTGGTACAGGTCACAAGTCCAGAAGTGCTGTCAAAGGAGTCTTGAGTAATGACTGGAAGTTGGGGCACTCTCAATCTATTTCCTATTCCATTCCTATCCATTTCCTTAATAAACCATAGTTTAATAAAAAAAATTAACTTTTTTTTAGAAAAAGTCAAGTTAACATGAAGGAATGTACTTTGTTCTTACTCTTGATGCAACAGCAGTTAGAAAATTTGTCAAGTAAGGCAAGATAATTAAATATATTTGGTTTGCTTCAGAGTTCAAAATTAATCTAAACTTTTTTTTAAGTAAGGAACTATTGCGCTGAGGGGCTGGTTAACTGAGCTGGCTAAATGGTTAGGGTGAGTTCAGAATATTGGTAACTGCACAGGTTCGACTGCCATTCTAGCAGAGGTAGACTGAGAAACCAGCTTCCTTGCTTGCCCCCGAAAGGCAAAACCACTGCTGAAAAAAATAAACATTGCCAATAAAGTGGCTTAAAGTGAAGCGTGCAGACCACGAGTCAAGAACTTGCTTATGGGCAGAACACAATAGACTCATTAATTCTTGTGTACTAAGGGAAGACACTTTGGGCTTATTTTCTAAGTTTATAGAACACAAATCTACAAAGGTCATTTTAGACATACACAAAATCACTTGAATACGCTATATCTGGCAAACTTGAAATATTGTTTTTCTTTAGCTTTTGTTTTGAAAACAACTGAGCAACAACTAAAGGAAACTATGCTAAAGGAAACTATGTCATCTTAAATAATAATATTGATGGATCCAAGGAAAATAAATACACTTCAAATGCTAACTACACAATCTGCAGTCAGTCAGTTTTGGCCAAAGGTTCAATATGCTTTTGGGAGAAGTTGAGAACTTCAAACATTTTTTTCTAAAAGGCTTTAAAACATGAAAGGCAAGTCAGTGTATAAACATAGTTATGTCACTGAAACCCACTGTTTTTGAGTTGATGTAAAGCTTCATTTTGGAAATTATAAATTTTACTTGCACAAAACGTTGACAATTAACTTAGGAATATTTTGAGTGACTGGAAAAAAAAAATCATGCAGGTAGGTATTAAAAATGGTCAGATTTATGAAAAGTCATAAAGCTCTACCTAACAAACTTGAAATGGTGGCGGGGATCAAAGTTCCAGTTTGTTACACTTGCAACAGGTAAATATGGACATTTTAACTTAATATCGGCATGTTGTTCAGTAATGTTTCCTGAGCAATTTCCAATGGAAAGTGACCCAAGCAGCAATTTCGTAAATTGGCACAGGTTTTGCAGTTAGCAATAAAACGACAGCACTGGTTGCTGACCTCAGCAAAATTATACACAAAGATCCAATGACCTCTCAGGCATGAATTTAATCCTTCCTGATATCAGCTGGTTCTAACAGCAAATATTGGGAACTGCAGGTATCCAGCAATATTCACATTTTCAACAAGATTACGTAGCCAATCACATTGAAAAATTCTTAGACAGTAAACTATGAAGTCAAATACACTGATTATCATTTATTAATTAAAACTTTTACACAGTACAAAATAAAGTCATACATATGGACATAAAGTAGAAGCTGAAATATCAAACAAATCTGTTTCTTAAATTACTTTGAAAATCTATGGAATCAATGCAGAAATTTATTACATCAGCTTAAGTTACATTTTTCCAGTCGAGAGAGCTCGTTCAGCAGTAATTGACTGTCTACCAGTAAAGTCTCAACTGCACCCCATTCAACAAAACTCAACCTTTTGGGGGCTTTTTTTTTACAACAATAATACAACATAAAGCTCAAGTGATTTCTAAAAATTGCCACATTTGGGACTCCAACAGTGAATCAAGAGCAAGAAATGACTAACAGGAACTTATTGATTTCTTTGTTTGTGCATTGCATGGAAACCAAAAATGTTTAGAGAGAGCCAATTTTAGTTGACAAATCTACAAAATTAGAAAAAAAAATACCTTTTCCAGTTCCCGAGGAATTCGCAAACACGTGTACACTTTCTCTCTCCTTTCTTTGTACTTGGCTTCATTGTGTTCCAAAAGATATCCCCGTGTCAATTCAGCACCAATAAATCTCAGCAGGGACAAATCTGCGCGGAAAAGATTTTAAAAATAGGCATTACAAACATTAGACACTTTGATGTTTTTTGAGGGCAGAGTGCTTGTCATTCATCTCATTTATTGAGCATACTGACCTTGCTAATGTAAAACAGTCAGGTTTTGCCAAACAGCAATTACAACAACAAAGTGACAGCAATGGTTGCTCTCCTCAGCAAAATTATACATGACCTCTCAGGTAAGAAATACAAGCTGGAGTAAGCTATCAGGCCTTTCAAGCCTGTCCTGCCATTCAAAACGATCATGGCTGAGCAATGCCGGCATCAACTCCTTTTCTGTGCCATTTCCCAAAGCCCTCTATTTCACGATCTATCCAATTTGAAAGTAATGCATTGCCCATAAAACAATTTGCACATTGAGGAAATAAAGTGCTATATAAGTGAGGTTCTACCTTTCTTAAAGAAAACTTAAATTATTTCAACGAATGTTTAAAGGAAAATGCCAAATTATAACTTATAATGGCACTGTTTCAATAAACGAAGAATATTATTTGATCTTGTCAAAAACACATTAATCATACTCTTCAAAAGAAGAGCAGGTAAGAAAATTGGCACAAGCACTGTCTAAAATGCTACTCTCAGGCAACATTTCTGAAAAGAGCAACGGCAGTTGTTTTCACAAAAGAACACTGATGATTATCTAAAGTGCCTTTTACTGACACAATTAAATTATAAATCAAGACACAAGTTTATTGCTATGGATAAAAACTATTAATCACTCGTAACAGACCATCTCAGTAAGTTTCACAAACAAGTTACTCAATATACCAAAAAGCCAAAGATCAAGAGTCAATCACCACAAGCAAGAATTACTTAACTATAAAGGTTCACTTAAACAAAATGACAAACCACAACAACATCAGTAATTAGCTTAATGCCAATATCATGCAATGGTCTGGACCAACGTAAGCAGCCATTAATGTAGGAAAGTGAGATTGCAATAGCTCAGTTTATTAAAAGAATACTGTCAACACGTTCATTAAGACTAACCCAAAATTGCCGAGCAATCCTAAAACCAAAACAAAGATGTTGGTTATCCAAGACAAAATAGAAAACATAACAAGTGCTAAGCAGATCAATTAGCCTAGATGAGGAAACATTTTAGATGTAGCAGCCTTTGTCACAATATTTGCAAAAAAGTTATATACTGCAAAATAAAAAAAAATCCTCAAGCTAGGCTAACTATCCCATCCTCCCCAGTTGGTCAATCAGACTGGTTAATACATAATCCATATAAGATTAATCCATTTAGATGGCATATTTGAACACAAAAAGCAATTCTGTTCTCACATCAACATTGGACTTGCACTGAAATATGGAACAAGAATTCAACATGGTTCAGCATGGCCGAAGCTGCCCAAGGTTCAGCATGGCCGAAGCTGCCCAAGGTTCAGCATGGCCGAAGCTGCCCAAGGTTCAGCATGGCCGAAGCTGCCCAAGGTTCAGCATGGCCGAAGCTGCCCAAGGTTCAGCATGGCCGAAGCTGCCCAAGGTTCAGCATGGCCGAAGCTGCCCAAGGTTCAGCATGGCCGAAGCTGCCCAAGGTTCAGCATGGCCGAAGCTGCCCAAGGTTCAGCATGGCCGAAGCTGAAATAGTGTTAAAAGTTCTGTTTGAATGACAATCAAGGTGTAGTTATCAATCTCATGCTCCAAATATAGCATTGCTACAAAATGATTTGGCTTGCCACAGCTGATTCAGTTAGTACACAAATGGTAGCTATCTGCAAATAGTTACTTACATCAATGGTAGGAATGGAGATGATCAAAACAGAATTTGTTTGGAATTTGAGACTACCATGTGGGAGCAGCAAGAGAAACCATTGCAACTGATTCTCCAAATATGACTGGATAGATAAAAATGGAACCAGGCAAGTGTTATTCCAGCCAACTGAATGACAAGGGATAGTCTTTGAAAAGAAGTTTGAAGTTTTAAAGTTTATGTATTAGTCTTAAGCAGGCTTATATTAATACTGCAAGTTACTGTGAAAATCCCCTTGTTGGCACACACTGTCACCTGTTTGGGTACAGCAAGGGAGAATTTAGCATGGACAATGCACCCAACCAGCACATCTTACGGATTATGGAAGGAAACCGGAGCACTTGGGGAAAACCATGCAGACATAGACAGTGACCCAAGCCAGGAATCGAATTGAGGTCCCTGATGTTGTGAGGCAGCAGTACTAACCACTGTGCCAAAGTATGGTCTACATTATTCTACCCTCTCCTTCCTCCTTTCCCAACTACAAATGTTTTAAGCTTGTCAGATCTCCATTTTTTTTCAGTTTTGATGAAAGGTCAATTTTAAACATTTTATCCTCCAGAGTTGTTGCCAGACCTGCCGAATATTTCAAACATTTGCTGATTTTATTTCCAAGTTCAAGCATCAGAGTATTTTGCTTTCATTTGGATTTGTATTACCACAAGTTGAAAATTTGGCATTATAAAAGCCAGCCTCTCTCTTTCTCCGGCCTTTCGGTCACTAGTAATGTGCCGCAGGGCTCGGTACTGGGATCTTTTCTATTTGTAATATGTATAAATGACTTGGAAGAGGGAGTAAGTGGAGTGATCAGCAAGTTTGCAGATGATACAAAGATGCTGGACTTGCGGATAGTGAGGAGCATTGTCAGGCAATGCAGCAGGACATAGATAGGCTGGTAGCTTGGGCAGACAGATGGCAGATGGAATTCAATCCTGATAAATGTGAGGTGATGCATTTCAGGAGAAAGAATGTGGGGGGGAGGTATATGATAAAGGGTAGACCTATTAAGAGTATAGAAACGCAGAGGGACCTGGGGGTGCAGGTGAACAAGTCTCTGAAGGTGGCAGAGCAAGTGGAGAAGGTTGTAAAGAAAGCATATAGTATGTTAGCCTTTATAGGAAGGGGTATAGAGTACAAGAGCTGGCCTTTAATGTTGCAGTTGTATAAATGTTGGTAAGACCTCATTTGGAATACTGCGTCGAGTTCTGATCACCTTACTACCGGAAGGACGTGGAGCCTCTGGAGAGAGTGCAGAGGAGGTTTACCAGGATGCTGCCTGGTATGGAAGGTCTGAGTTACGAGGAGAGGTTAGGCAAATTGGGACTGTTTTCCTTAGAAAGACGTAGACTTAGAGAGATCTAATAGAGGTGTACAAGATTATGAGGGGTATAGATAGAGTAAACAGGGTTCAGCTTTTTCCTAGGATGGACTCGAATAGCACGAGGGGTCACGGGCTTAGGGTGAGGGGGGGTAAGGTATAATTTGGATGCTGGAGGGAGTTTTTTCACAGAGGGTGGTGGGGGTATGGAATGCGCTATCAAGTAAAGTGGTGGAGGCAGGTACTCTGGAGATATTTAAGAAATACTTAGATGGCACATGAACAGAATGGGAATGGAGGGGTATAGAAAACTGATTTAAAATAGGGATCATGAGCCTTGGGAGTCCCTGGGAAGTGTGTAAATAGATGATATTGATGTACTTGTTTTTATCCTACAGGTGCTTTGGTCCACCTTGTTGTCTAACGAGGGGCGTACACGCGATGGGTCGTGAGAGGACTGCTCTTGGATCTTTTGAGAGTATCCTAGTGCTTCATGTCGTTCGTGTACGCTTGACCTGGACCATTTGATGGGCAACACGACAGTTCAGTGACTATAGCTGTGCTGTGCAGATACGCGGATTTGGGCCTGTGTCTGTGGGAGTTTGCGCATTCTCCCCGTGCTTGCATGGGTTCTCTCTGGGTGCTCCGGTTTCCTCCCACATCCCAAAGATGTGCTCTTAGGCTAATTGGCAAAACAAATTCTCCCTAAATTGTCTCAAATTTGGTTTTTAATCCATAGATCTATAAACATAGACAGGGATCACGGGTAGTGGTGGGAACATCAGGGTGGTGGCGCGGGCTCGTTGGGCCGAAGGGCCTGTTTCCCGTGCTGTTTTGTTCTTTGTTCTAAGTGTATGCCTGCCTGTAAATGACCTGCTAAATATCACAAGCAACATCTTCAGTGTAAACCAAACAACTGCTGACTTCAGGGAACTCCAAAATCATGCTAAGAATTTCAATTATCTGGATGCAGAATCCAGGAAAAGAATTAATCGAATAAGACCTAAAACTATCCAACTCATTAAATCTAAGGGTCTACAGATGACTGCCTTTAAATATTTTTAAACAACTTGTGACCTATTTGCGCATGTGAGAGACTTTCTTGGGTGCATGTGAGTTGGAATGGATTTATTAATCAGTATTCAAGGCAATAAACAACACTTTTTCTTTTGAAAAGAATGTGGAAACATACACGTGCGGATATTCTACAGCTACAGCACTTACAGTTGAAAACTTACTAAATTAGCAAAAACATGTTTTGAAAAACACCTAATGCAGTCAATTGAGAGGCTATAATACTGGATATTGAAATACCAATTGCTTTAATGAGCACCCAAGTTTGTGTTCAGTAGCAACATGAAATGATAGTCTTATTATCAGAATTCAAATTATAAGCATCAAATTTATGTTTTAAAATCAAATTATTGAATCATTCGAGTAAAACAAAGGGTGAATTATCTAAACTATATATTAAACAATTTACGTCTCAGAAAAATTGCGAAAGTGTGTGTAACAAATAATGAAATCTAACTTTAAGTCTTAAGATTGTTAAAGTTTGGTACTTTTTGTAATTTTGGTAGGCTGGACAAATGAATACCACTCAAAATCCCTACAGTGCAAGAGGCCATTTGAACATCAAGTCTGCACCAATTTGTTGTAAAAAGGATATTACCTAGCAACCCCGGGGGCCAACTTAGCACGGCCATTCCACCTAACCTATACAGCTTTGCAACACTTAAATTTGTTTACTATTAAATGGAAACAGAATGGATGAATACTAGATTATTTGCTGCTTATTAGTGCCACCTCAAGAATACGATGATGAGCAACATTGTCCATGCCAATACTTGACAAATATATGACAGAAACACATCCAATAAAAAAGATTAACTTAGCACTTTTGACATCGGGAAAACCCAAAATCCTTTGCAGCCAAACAGGTAGTTTTGCACTGTGGTCACTGCGGTACTGTAGGAAATGCAGCAGCCAGTTTGCACATACCAAAATCCAACAAAACATATAATCAGATTTTAATTACTGGTTGATAAATGAGAACTTCATCGCTCTTTTTTCTATTGTAGCATGTGTCTGTTACATTCAGCTAATAGTACACCTAGTGCTTTGATTCAATGTCCCTGAAGTCTCCCTTTAAATTGTGCACTCAGGTGCCTAGAATGAGACTTGAATCCACAACTTTCCAATTTTGAGGTCAGTGTGCTACACTGAACTACAGATGATATATCTTCTCTGAAGAGGTGACCAAACAGCTGGATGAGGGTAAAGCAGTTGATGTGGTGTACATGGATTTCACTAAAGCATTTGATAAGGATCCCTATAGTAAGCTATTGCAGAAGATACATAGAACATAACAGCGCAGAACAGGCCCTTCGGCCCTCGATGTTGCGCCAACCAATTAGGAAAAAGCAATGACCCTCCAACCTAAACCATTCCCTTTTCGTCCATAAACTTATCTACTAACCTCTTAAATGCCACCAAACATGGCGCTTCTACAACTGACGCAGGCAGGGCATTCCATACCCTAACCACCCTCTGGGTAAAGAACCTACCTCTGATATCCGTCCTATAACTATCACCCTTTAATTTAAAGCTATGTCCCCTCGTGCTAGCTTTCTCCATCCTAGCAAAAAGGCTATCACTGTCCACCCTATCTAAACCTCTAATCATCTTATATGTTTCAATAAGGTCTCCTCTTAGCCGCTTCTTTCTAACGAAAACAACCTCAAATCCCTCAGCCTCTCTTCATAAGACCTGCCCTCCATACCAGGCAACATCCTGGTAAACATCCTCTGTACCCTCTCCAATGCCTCCACATCTTTCTTATAATGTGGGGACCAGAACTGCACACAATACTCCAAGTGTGGCCGCACTAGAGTTTTGTACAGTTGCAACATGACGTTGAGGCTCCGAAATTCAATCCCCCTACCAATAAAAGCTAAGACTCCGTATGCCTTCTTAACAACCTTATCGACTTGATTGCCAACTTTCAGGGATCTATGCACATATACACCAAGATCCCTCTGTTCTTCAACACTATTAAGAGTCCTACCATTAGCCCTATACTATACATTCAGAGGCATGGGACTGAGGGTGAGTTAGCAATTTGGATCAGAAATTGGCTAGCTGCAAAAAGACACAGGATAGTGGTTGATGGGAAACATTCATCCTGGAGTTCAGTTACTAGTAATGTACTGCAAGGATCTGTTTTGGGGCCACTGCTGTTTGTCATTTTAATAAATGACCTGGATGAGGGCGTAGAAGGATGGGTTAGCAAATTTATGGATGGCACTAAAGTCAGTGGAGTTGTGGACAGTGAGGAAGGATTTTGCAGGTTACAGAGGGACAGAGATAAGCTACGGAGCTGGGCTGAGAGGTGACAAATGGAGTTTAATGTGGAAAAGTGTGAAGTGATTCACTTTGGAAGAAGTTACAGGAATACAGACTACTGGGCTAATGGTAAGTTACCTGATAGTGTGGATGAGTAGAGAGATCTAGGTGTGTATGTGCATAGAAAGTTGGCGCCCAGGTTAATACGGTTGTTAAGAAGGCTTTCAGTGTGTTAACTTTTATTGGTAAAGGGATTGAGTTTAGGAGCCATGAGGTCATGTTGCAGCTGTACAAAACTCTGGTGCAGCCACACTTGAAATATTGCACACAGTTTTGGTCACTGAGTTATAAGAAAGATGTGGAAGCATTTGAAACAGTGTAGAGGAGATTATCAGGATGTCGTCTGGTATGGTGGCAAAATCTTATGAGGAAAGGCTGAGGGACTTGAAGTTGTTTTCGTTAGAGAGAAGAAGCTTAAGAGGTGACTTAATAGAGACAAATAAGATAGGACAGACAGTGTGAACCTTTTTCCTCGGATGGACATGGCTAGCATGAGGGAACATAGCTTTAAATTAAGAGGTGATAGATATAGGACAGATGTCAGAGGTATGTTCTTTATTCAGAGGGTAGTAAGAGTGTGAAATGCCTTACTTGAAACAGTATTCGATTCGCCACCATTAATGGCATATAAATGGTCATTGGATAAACATATGGATCATATTGGAATAGGGTAGGTTAGATGGGCTCTAGATTGTTTCACAAATTGGCGCAACATCGACGGCCAAAGGGCCTGTGGTGCGCTGTAATGTTCTATGTTCTATATCTGGTTGCAAGGAGACAGAACTAAATAGTAGGGTGATCTGGCAAGGTAGATTCATAACTGGTTTAGCTGTAGGAGACAGAGGGTGGTGACAGACGGCTGATTTAATGACTGGAGGCCAGTAATGTACCACAAATCTGTGCTGGGCTCCTTACTGTTTGTCATTTATGTAAATGACATAGATGACAATTTGGGGGGGGGGGGGGATTAGTAAGTTTGCCGATGACATAAAAGGTTGGTCAGGTGGTTAACAATAAGGTTGAGAGTCTTGAGTTGCAGGAAGATATAGACAAGATGGTCAAATGGACAGGTAAGTGGCAGATGGAATTTAACGCTGAAAAGTGTGAGGGGATGTGCTTTCGAAGGAGTAATTTGACAAGGAAGCATACTACGAAAAGTCTGACAGCGGGAAGTTCTGAAGAACAAAGAGACCTTGGCGTGTTTGTCCATAGATCTCTGAAGACAGAAAGGCAAGTTATTACCATGGTGAAAGAGGCATATGGCACACCTGCCTTTATCAATCAGGGTGTAGATTGCAAAAATAAAAAGATCTTGTATGGAACTTTGGTGAGGCCACAGCTGGAATACTGTGTGCAGTTCTGTCGCCACATTATGAAAAGGACATGAATGCACAGGAGGAGATGCAGAGATTTACCAGGATACTGCCTGGGATGGAATACCTAAGTTATGAACAGAGATTGGATAGGTTGGGTTTTCGTTGGAGCAGAGAAGACTGAGGGGCGCACTGATTGAGGTGTTCAAGATTATGATGGGCATGGACAGGGTGGATAAGTACAGCTGTTCCCCTTAGTTAAAGGGTCAGTTATGAAGAGACAGAAGTTAAAAGTGAGGGGTGGGAGTTTAGGGGAGATTTCAGGAAAAACTTTTTTTTAATTCAGAGGGGGTAGTGGTCTAGAACACACTGCCTGGGAGAATGATGGAGGCCGAATATCTCACACCCTTTAAAAAGTACCAGGATAAATACTTGGCATGCCATAACATTCAAGGTTATGGGCCAAGAGTTTGCAAGTAGAACTAGATGGGCAGGTTAGGGCATTTCATGCATCAGTGTAGACTCAATGGGCCAAAGGGCCTCTTCTGCACTGTAGAATTCTGTGTTTCTATTGCTATGCAAGTGCCACTTGATAGTACTGTTGATTATGCTTTCCATCACTTTACTGATGATCAAGAATAGACTGATGGGGCAAATTTATCCTCTTTTGGTGTATAGGAAATACCTCAGCAATTTTCTGCATTGCTATACCTTTCTGGCGAGTTCCAATTATTTCATTCTTTATACTCTGTCCTATCATATAGTTACAATTACAGAGCCTGTAGATGGATACTAGTTTTGTAGCTGTACTGAAACAGCTTGGTTGGGAATGTGGCAAGTTCTAGAGCACAAATCTTCAGTACTGTTACCGGAATATTATCAGGGCTTTGCAGTATCCAGTGCCTTCACCATTTCTTGATATCATGTGAAGTGAATCTAATTAGTTAAACTTTGGCATCTGTGATGTTGGGGACTTCCAAACAGAGGCTGATGGATCATCCACTCAGCACTTCTAGCTGAAAATTGCTGCATTATCTTTTGCATTGACATGCTGGGCTCCCCTATCATTGAGAATAAGGATACCTGTGGAGCTTCTTCCTCCAGCAAGTTGTTTAATTATCAACCACCATACATGGTTGATGGGGAATAATGGCAAATTTTATATCTGATCATTGGTTGTGGGATTGCATAGTTCTGCCTGAAAGGGATTAACTGCTGAAAACAATTTCTGGTAAAAGAAGCTGACAAATAAAACCAACACATCATGTCCCAATAGCCACTTCTTTTAAGACTCTAGAATGAAGTCCATCAGTACAAGGAGAAAAAAATAGATTACAAGAGAAAACCAGCTAGAAACTTAAAGAACAATAGTAAGAGTTTCTATAGATATTTAAAATATGATTTGAGTAAATGTAGTGAATGCTGGTGACATAGAAAGTGAGTTTGGAAAATTAATAATGGAAAATAAGGAGATGGTAGATTACAGAGGTGTTTTGCATCAGTCTTCACTGTAGAGAATACAAATCACATCCCAAAAATAACTTTAACTCGGAGTTAATCTTCACAAATTTCATCCCTTTCCCCATTATTTAGCTTGAAACACTATCTAGTTCCCTGGTCGTAAGCCTCGCTAGAACACCAGGCCCAGCACGATTCAGATGCAGACCATCCCAATGCTTAGATTTCAATTTCCAGGAGACTAATGCCAGTGGCCCATGAGTTGGGAACCATTTCCCCCTTGCCAGTCTTTGAGCCATGCATTTCTCTCATCTCATTTTCCTTATGCCAATTTGTACATTACCTTTGAGACTCGATTTCTTAATTTGGTGCTTAGATCCTCCTACTGACTGCAAAGAACTTCTTTCCTGGTTGTTGTGGTCCATGTTGTGGTCCATGTAGGTCCTACCTACATGGACCACAACAACCAGATCCTCTCCACCCACCTCAAGTTCCTCACCAGCTCTGAGGATATGCCTCAAACCCCACTACTTAGCAAGCAACACAGTGTTCAAGACTCTCGTTCTTTGCTGCAGAGAGCAGCAGATTTATACCCCAGATTATACTGTTCCCCATTATGATTACATTCCTGATTGCATCTCCCCATTTGAATGGCTTCCTGTTATAGAGTGTCATGGTCTGTCAGCTCAACTATCCTGCAATCCCCACACTCATTCAAACAAGTTGAAAAGAACTTCAAATCTCGTGGACAAAAGCAAAGACTGAGGGCCCTGCTCTCTGGGTCTCTTTGCTTACACATACAACCTCCTATCCCTAACCACTGACTGAATCAGAAGATATATTCTACAAAGTGCGACTGCCTCTTCATAAACTGTGTCCAGGCAACTTCACCCCCGTGATGCCTGCAGCTTGGCCTCCAGCTAATATCTAACCGAAGCTTCTCAAGCCACAAATTGTAGTTCGAAAAGTTCGCTCGGTATTGTTAAGCAGGAGACGTGTTTGCCCTGAATCACAGTGGCATCCAGGATACCCGCATATGTTGCATTTCTGTTTTACTTATATTACATTGTTCAATTAATTAGGTTCCTTGTTTAATTAATTTCATTAAATTTACCACCAGTTTGCATTATACTTTAATCCTCACGACTGGAACAGATATTAACTACTTACCACATACTTAACAAACAACTCACTTCCTTCCTTGTAATAGAGCAAGAGCCAATTCCAACAGGGTGAAAAATTTAAAAAAGACAAAGAACACTTGCATCCTTTCCTCATCCAACTCCCAGCACTCTGAACAGAGTTGCACTGTGATGTTTGTTTACATATCCTTCTCAAACTAAGGGGTTGGCTAACCCCAGTTGCAGAAAAACTGTTTTTCTCAATTAGCCAACTTCAGTTATATAGAATCCTGATCCCCTTAAGGCTGTGAAGCTTAGAATTTAGTCAGGAAATTTCAATTACATGTTAAATACAAAAAAATGATTTTTACAAAGAGATTAACAATCCCCACTCATTAATGCTGCCAACAATCAATTTGTAAAATAGATCATACTATGGAGATAAGTAATTAACACTGCAACAGATCCTCAATTAAGAGAGCTTGGGAACTCAATGCAGCTCATACTATATTCAGTTAGTGGGCCTACCAGAGATACAAGGGGTTTATTGTTCACATTTTGTAGGCAACCTCCCAAATTACTTCCTGTATACTGAGAGCTCAGGTGTTTTGTGCTTGGCATGAGGAAAGCAAGGTATCTGGAGTATGTTTAATCTTAGCAATGATGATTAAAGCATCTAAATAGAAGAAGAGTTATTCAGCACACAACATTCAGCCAGAAGTCAAAGCCTTTTTACTCTAATTTTTATCATTAAATTAGTTTAGTCAATTTTCCCTGTGGAACTAAGTAAAAGAAAGGCTAAATAATTATTTATTGGAAGGCAAAAAACAAGAATTACATTATGATAGCTGCATCGGTGGTCTATGAATATGATTAGCAAATAAACCTGGACATGAATTGTTCTCTTTCCACAGGTATTGCTTGACCTAAGTGCTTGTTTTAAGATTATATAGGTAGTTGGACACTTTATGGCAAAATTAGTGGGGAGTGGGAGTTACTTACGAGGTCATCTCAAGACAAATAGGCCTAAATATTCTACCAACCTATTGTAAATTCAGTGGTCCAAAAAGTAAGAAATCAACTTCTTCATAAAGTTCAATTAAGTCCCAGGAGTTACCTCCCAATTATAAATTGGCCTGGACTTCAGCATCTCCCTCTGTGACTGGATCCTGAACTTCCTAACTCACAGCCCACAATCAGTAAGGATAGGCAATAACACCTCCTCTGTGATCATCCTTAACACCGATGCCTCACAAGACTGTGTTCTCAGTCCCCTGCTACATTGCGATGACTATGTGGTCAAATTCCCCTTCAATTTGATTTTCAAATTTGCTGACAACACCAGCATAGTGGGTCAGATCTCAAACAACGATGAGACAGGGTAAAAGAATGAGATAGAGAATCTGGTGAATTGGTGCAGTAACAATAATCTCTCCCTCAATGTCAACAAAACAAAGGTGATTGTCATCGACTTCAGGAAGCATAATGGAAGACACGCCCTTGTCTACATCAACAGGGACAAAGCAGAAAGGGTTGAGGGCTTCAGGTTTTAGGGGGAACTTGTCCTAGTTCCCCCCCCACCCATGCCAACATTATAGTTAAGAAAGTCCACCATGCTTCTACTTTCTCATAAGACTAAGGAAATTTGGCATGTCAGCTACTACTCTCACCAACTTTGAGATGCACCATAAAAAGCATTCTTTCTGGTTGTATCACAGTTTGGTATGGTTCCTGGTCTGCCCAAGACCAAAAAAAACTAAAAAAGGTTGTGAAGATAGCCCAATCTATCATGCAAACCAGCCTCCCATCCACTGACTCTGTCTACCTTTCCTGCTGCCTTAGCAAAGCAGCCAGTATAATTAAGAACCCCACACATTCTCTCTGCTACTTTCTTCCAAGAGGAAAAAGATACAAAAGTCTGAGGTCACATACCAACCGACTCAAGAACAGCTTCTTCCCTGCTGCTGTCAGACTTTTGAATGAACTTACCTTGCATTAAGTTGATCTTTCTCTACACCCTACCTATGATTAGAATATACATTCTGCACTCTTGTTTCCGTTCCCATAAATGATATGCATTGAATAGCTTGCAAGAAACAATATTTTTCATTGTATGTTAATACACATGACAATAATAAATCAAATCAAAATCAACAGCATTTAAAGTAATATACCGATTATAAAAACTAAAGAGACTTAAAATGTTTAATAAATATTGACAATGTGAACAACTTGTTTGTACAAACCATTTGAATACCGATTTGTATTCTGCAGATGGCTCTCGACTTCGATGGAGCCAACTTTATATCATTTTACTTCTGTAAATAAAACAATCAATTTTTATGTTGCTCAAACATTGAAGGTTCTCATGGAGAGCGCTACAATAGAAGCGTGGCTTAACATTAGACTTTGACTGCGAAACCAAGAAGATATTTAATGTGTCAGAATGGGACAGCGACACGCAGGTCCCAAGCCAAAATAAACACTCCATGTATTTCTAATGAATAACTTTCAGCAAGCACAATTGTGATGACTGAAGATGATGGAATATTTTCCCGTAAGCCTGCAACAGTCTTACTGAGTGGGATAACAGGTGGCCCCCAAACAGGGGGACAGTCCGCCTGGGATTAGATGGTGTAGTGAATGTCAGTATTGACAGAACAAAGAGGAAGCCCCTCCCCCACCTCCAGTGATGGGCCCTCGCGCCCAGTTGACAGACAGACATTGACATCTGTCACTGGGCGGCTGGCTCGAGCTCATCGGCGCACCGACCGAGCTCGAGCGCGAACACCAGCGTTCGGAAGAGCAACGGCTTTCGCCGGACCCAGGAGCCAAACCGTGTCAGGGACACAGAGTGGCTCTGCACCACTCACTCACGGGTCTGCCCATCCCGCTCCGTCCTGTCCCTTCTCTCAGCTGCTCACAGCGTTTTCCACTGATGCAAGGCCCGTGATTCCGAACAACCCACACATACATGCCAAGACGCGAGCCACACAGCCATTCCGCCAGGGAAGAGGTTGACTCCCAACTCACCTGACAGGTTGCGCTTTTGACCTGCGTGTTTGTTGGACTCTTCTTTAGCTTCGTAAAAACCCAGCGTTTCTGCCTGGTGGACACCGCACTCAGAACTCCGTCCCTCAGTCTCTCTGTTATCTCCACTCTCCGGCACCGCCGCCATCTTCTGACGGGAGGAAAAGGGGGAAAAAAAACACACAAACACCGCCGTCATGTGACCGTCTGGGCTCCGGCGAGCGGGCATGCGCAGACATCTCGACGTGTGGTGTTGAATCGATCAGTTTGCATTGTTGAATGGCCAGTTGCTTACTCATACTGAAATAGTTCATCATGAAAAGGATGACATTTAAAATTGCACATTCTTCCGAGAACATTTTATAGTTTTTTTCTTAAATTATGCTTTCCCTTTTACTTTTAATTTAATGCATTATTCATGCATATACATGGTGTACGTGTTCATTGGAAGTTTCTGCATTTGTAAGCATTCAGAGAGAAGTGAGTTTGGAGAAAAGATAATAGTTCTCAGTAACTTTTATTTGAGTTTTTAAAACAGCAACAACCCACATTTATAACTCTTGGTCCTACCAGTTGCCAATAAAGAAGAGCTAAGTGCTTCTCACAAAAGAGACATTACTGAAAAAACATGAAACAAAAAGCTAAAACCTTCAAAGGGAGAGATTAAGACTGGATGAATCTTTCGACTGCTCGGAATCTGGACCTGTTGGTGGCAATCTTGGTAAGGTCCCGAAACAACCTCATGACATCCTCCACTCTTCCTGCTCCCAGCTTACTTAGTTAGAAAAATGTCCAAAGGTATATCACAATATATGTAATCAGAAAAATGAACACTGAAGGCAGAACCACCTCTGGTGTTGCAAAGTCGGTGAAGTGTAGAATAAAAGTTCTGTGGAATTATAGTCTTATCATTGGATCAGGTTACGGAGATAAAGACAGTCAATACCTCAAACATGAGAATGAGAATTTTATATTACCATGAGCTTATGAGATCCACAGGAATGGGCAACTGTTACTAAGTCATTATACGTCTAATTCAGTGCTGAACGAGCAGAAATAGTCTCTTAAGTATTGAATGAGCAGAAATGGTCTCTAAGTATTTTATGTTGTAGTGAAATTTTAAAAAATAGATTTAAAACTGAAATCGTTGTCTCCACTCCCACCTCCAAATATCGGTTGCCCAGCTATCAACTTCATCCCCAGTATCTGGCAATTGTCCAAGATTAAAATAATCTGTTTGCAACGTGCAAGTCATATTTTGCTGAGTTGAAGTTCTGACCATATATTTGTGCCATCACTAATCCATTTATTTTCACGTTGGTAACAGTGCCCAGTGACATTCCCCCGTGTCAACTTATCTGCTGCTGAAACCTTCATTCAGAATTTTGTTATCTCTAGACTTGACCATTTCATCACATTCTTGTGCAGTCTCATATACTCTACCTCCGTAAACTTGAGTTTATCCAAAACTCTGTTCTCTGTGTCTCAATTCACATCAAGTCCTGTCCATCTCAAGTTTTCCTCACTGATATACATCGGCTCCCTCTCAAGCTCTCAATTTTAAAATTCTCATGCTTTTATCAAATCTCATGTCCTTGGATTCACAGCATGGAAAGAGACCCTTTGGCCCATCTTGTCCCCACCAGCCATCAAGCACATGTCCATTCTAATTCCATTTTCCAGCACTTCTTCTATAGCCTTGTATGCTATGACATTTCAAATGAACATCCAAGTATTCTTAAATGTTGTGAGGGTTCCCACCTCAACCACCCTCTCAGACAATGAGTTCCAGATTCTCACCATTCTCCTCCTGTTTTTCCTCATATCTCCTATAAACCTGTCCCTTAACTTAAATCAATGCTCCCAGGTCATTGACGTCTCTGATAAGGATAAAAGTGCCTTTCTTCCTGCTCATGATTTTATATATCTTTTATACACCCCTTAGCCTTCTCTGCTCCAAATAAAACAACCCCTATCCAGTCTCCCTTGATAGCCAAAACACTCCAGCCTAGGCAACATCCTGATGAATCTCCTCTGTACCTTCACTTTCTTTCTATTGTGTGGTAACCAGAATTGCACACAGTACTCCAAATGTGGCCTAACCATCCTGACCACCCAGTTCTTATATTCAATGCCTTGGTTAATGTTATAATTCAGATCAGAAATTTCAAAGTTTTGTGAAGTCCACCTGGATCATAAATTTTGCACTTTGAATTTGATTAGGGTGAACATGAAATGTTTCACTTCACGTATAATTCAAATGACCAACTAGAGAGTGTTTATTAAACAACGTTTATTTAAGAATACAGTTAACATGTATAGAAAGAAAATTAGCAATAACGTTTACCAATTACAAACAAAAAAAAGATATTGTATAATCCTTAGTGAATATAGTAAATGTTCCAACCAAACAAAATTTCCAATACAAAATATTTGCCACAGGTTTAGGATAGCAAATACAAATGCTCATGTGATGTTAGAACTTAGTTTTTTGCTTGAATGCTGCAGTTTTCATGATGCACACACAGGCAAGCTTGGAATCAGAACAGCTGTCACAATACCAGGGAGAGAAAGAGAGAGTCTTGGCAAGCCAACCACTAACAACAGATTTTCCACTCCCTGCTTCCAGTTAACCAGCAGACTGTATAATACCAAGGATAAGAGGGCAAAACACTCCTTTTCAATCTGATGTAAATCCCCTTCTGAGCTAAATCTGCTGCTAGCAGCCAAATTAAAAGTGAAACCTTAAATTCAATGAAGTCCTGGCAGCGACTACTGGCACTTTCCTGGCCTGATTAGTCTGATAGAGTTACCACCTAATTGAATTATCTGGCAGCTCCAAAGGATCAGTGTTCTTCCCCAATGAGGGAAGAAGTCCCATCATTAATTCACCCTGCAGTGCTTTATAGCTATGGGGTGGATTGATTGTCATCAGCTCTGTTGCTGTTTCT
The DNA here is from genome assembly GCA_024679065.1 of Sphyrna mokarran. Lineage (NCBI taxonomy): Eukaryota > Metazoa > Chordata > Chondrichthyes > Carcharhiniformes > Carcharhinidae > Sphyrna > Sphyrna mokarran. The sequence goes on along the minus strand of JAGIQG010000001.1, from coordinate 101,525,277 downwards.
CCCATGCCACTATCCCTGATATTATTCAGACCCTAAATATTAAAACAACCAGAGATACAACAAGAAAATCTTTTGCTGTTCAGCAAAATTTTGTTCTGAAATGCATTGTTTGAAAGAGTTGAGGAAGAAGATTCAATTGTACATTTCCAAAGGCAATTGGAGAAATACTTGAAAAAAAATATTTTATAGGACTAAAGGGAAAGAGCAGCTGAGTTGAAGTCTCTAAATAGCACTTTCAAACAAAGAGTCGGCAGGGAACATATCTCTAAATTTACTCATGTCGCGTATGAGAATCTGAAAGCAAATTGGAAAATCCCAGTGTGGTCAGATAATTCTGTTGTTGTTCCCATCCTGTCTCTGCAAATATGGTCCAGGGCAGGTTGGAGATGGGAAATCAGAGGACTTCAGATCAGGAGTGATTCTTTAAGCCATTTGTTAAGATCATGGTTGATCTGGTTGTGGTCTCAACTTCATTTTCCTGTTTGTCCCTGTGATCCTTGATGTCCTTGTCTATCAAAAATATATATAACTCAGCATTGATAAAATTCAATAGCCTAGTCTCCATTGCTTTCTGGGAAAGAGAATTCTGGAAAGGACACACAGAGAAAAAAAACAACATGGATACAGGCTGTTCAGCATAACTAGTCCATGCTGCCCAGTTTTACCACTCAGCTAGTCCCAATTGCCCACATTTGGATCATACCCATAAGTACCCGTCTTCTTCATGTAACTGAAACTGTATTATCTAACCCACGCCTCATTAGAGGAAACATTCTCCTGTATCCATCCTATCAAATCCTCTCAAGATTTTGTATATTTCAGTAAGGTCACCTATTCTAAACTCCCAACATATAAAGGTCCAACTTATTCAACATTTCTTCATAAGATAAGCCCTTCAATCCTGAAATAAGTCACGTAAACCTGCTCTAAATTGCTTCTAATACAACTAAAACCTTTTTCAAATAAGGAGATCAACACTATACACAGTACCCCAGATATTATGTCAGCAAGCTCTTCTACAGCTACCTCCCAGCTTTTATATTCCACTGCCTTTGCAATATTTGGCATGATGGTTTGCTGAGCTCCCACTTGCCTTCTTTTCTGGCCTTACCTGGGGTTCAAAATCCTCTCCTGCGTATTAATTGCTATGGTTATGCTACTATACTAGTACTCCAGAGATGTAGATTAATAATCTGGATCAAGCATTTAAATCCCATCATGGCAGCAATGGAATTTGAATTAAGTAAATTAACAACATCTGAAATTTAAAACAATAATCATCATGCTGACCATAAAACAATTGGATTTTTATAAAATCCATCTGGTTCATTGAGCAAAGGAAATCTGCCCTGCCATCCATATCCATTCTGGTTTTTATTTGTCAATAGATCCACACGTTTGTGGTTGACTACAGCTATCCTCTGAAATAGCTCAGCAAACCATTCAGTTATATCAAAACCTCTATTCAGCATGAATGCAGATATAAAAGGGAGACAATCACCCAATCCAGTCAACGCTGCAAAGTGCTCCTCATTCACATCTGGGGAATTATACCAAAATCTGGGGAGGGGGAGGGGGGGGGGGGGGGGGGGAGGGGGGGGGGGGGGGGGGGTGAGGGGGTGAGGGGAGGGGAGGGGAGGGGGGGAGGGGGAGGGGGGGGAGGGGGGGAGGGGGGGAGGGGGGAGGGGGGTGAGGGGAGGGGAGGGGGGGGGAGGGGGAGTGTATATGAGGGGGGGAGGGAGGGGGAGTGTATATGAGGAGGGAGGGGAGGGGAGTGTATATGGGGGGGGAAGGGGGGGAGGGGGAAGTGTATATGGGGGGGAGGGGGGGAAGTGTATATTGGGGGGGAGGGGGGAAGTGTATATGGGGGGGGGAGGGAGGGGAGTGTATATGGGGGGGGAGGGGAGGGGGAAGTGTATATGGCGGGGAGGGGCAGTGTATAGGGGGGGGAGGGGAGGGGAAGTGTATATGGGGGGGAGGCGGGGGGGAGGGGAGGGGGGGGGGTATATGGGGGGGAGGGGGGTAGTGAGGGGCAGTGTATATGGGGGGGAGGGGGGGTAGTTGAGGGGAGTGTATATGGGAGGGGAGGGGAGTAGTTGAGGGGGAGTGTATATGGGAGGGGAGGGGAGGGGGAGTGTATATGGGAGGGGAGGGGGAGTGTATATGGGGGGGAGGGGAGGGAGTGTATATGAGGCGGGGGAGGGGAGGGGAGTGGAGGGGGGGGGAGGGGAGGGGGGAGGGGAGGGGAATAGGGAGGGGAGGGGGAGTGTATATGAGGGGGGGAGGGGGAGTGTATATGAGGGGAGGGGACGGGGAGTGTATATGAGGGGGGAGGGGGAGTGTATCTGAGGGGGGGGAGGGGAGGGGGAGTGTATATGAGGGGGGGGAGGGGAGGGGGAGTGTATATGAGGGGGGGGGGGAGGGGGAGTGTATATGAGGGGGGGAGGGGGGAGTGTATCTGAGGGGGGGAGGGGGGGAGGGAGGGGGAGTGTATATGAGGGGGGAGGGAGGGGAGGGGGAGTGTATATGAGGGGGGGAGGGAGGGAGGGGGAGTGATATGGGGGGGAGGGGGGGGGAGTGGAGGGGGGAGGGGAGGGGGAGTGTATATGAGGGGGGAGGGAGTGGAGGGGGAGTGATGATGGCGAGTGGAGGGGGGAGGGGGAGTGTACATGTGAGGAATGGAGGAACAGAATGTGTGTGAGTAATGGGGAAGGGAATGTGTGTATAAGGGGTGGAGGGGAGAAGGTTGTATGTGTGAGGGATGGGGGAGGGAGGGAGGGTGTGTTAGCAAGAAGTGGGGGATGGGAAAGTATGCAAAGGGTGGAAGAAGGGAAAGTGTGTGGGATGGGAGGGGAGGGAGATTGTGCATAAAGTCATAAGAGGTTTACAGTGTGGAAACAGGCCCTTCGGCCCAACTTGTCTATCTGCCTTAATTGTTGCTTAATGAGCATATGTGCATGGAGGTGGGGGAATGGCACGCACGCACGCATGTGAGGATGGGGGGAGGGAAATGGCAGTGCGCGCGTGAGGGGTGGGAGGAGGGAGATAGCAGCACACTAGAGAAGGGTGGAGGGAGATGGCACGTGCGCATGTGAGGGATTGGGGGAGGGCGATGGTACGCAGACGCCTGAGGGATTGAGTAAGAGAGATTCTGTGTGAGTGATAGTTGGGGGTGAGAAAGACTGTGTTTGTGAGAGAGATGTGGGAAGGGAGAGTGTCTATAAGGAGTGAGGGTAGGGAGAGTGTGCATGTGAGGAATGGAGGAAGGGAATGTGTGTGTGAGTGATGGGGAAAGTGAATGTCTGTATGAGAGGTGGAGAGGAGGGAGGAATGGGGGGAGGGGCAGTGTGTGTGAGGGATCAGGAGGGAGATTTTGTGTGTGTGTGTATGGGAGGGGTGGGAGGAGGGAGATTGTGTATATGTGAGGAGTGGGAGGGGAGGAAGAGTGTATGTGTGTGAGAGAGATGTGGGAAGGGAGAATGTGTAAGTGGAGTGAGGGTAGGGAGAGTGTACTTGTGAGGAAAGGAGGAAGGGAATGCATGTGTGAGTGATGAGGGAAGGGAATGTGTGTTTGAGAGGTGGAGCAGAGGGAAGTTGTGTGTGTGAGGGGTGGGGGAAGGGAGAGTGTGTGTGAGGGATGGAGGAGGGAGATTTTATATATGTGTGTGTGTGTGTGTGAGGGCTTTGGGGAAGGGAGGGTGTGTTTGCAAGAAGTGGGGGATGGGAAAGTATGCAAAGGGTGGAAGAAGGGAAAGTGTGTGCTAGGGATGGGGAAAGGGACAGTGTGTGTGCAAGGGTGGGGAGGAAGGAAGTGTTTGCAAGGGGGGAGGAAGGGATTGAGTGTGTGTGAGGGGTGGGGCAGGGAGTGTGTGTTTCCTATAAGTATGCATTTATTATCATTACCAAGTTTTCTTGTGCAACAAAGTTCTTAAGTCATATTTTATTTTTGTCATATTTATTGAGAAGTGTGATGCTGCTTCTCTTGGTTTGAGGCTTGTTGGGTGCTGCTGGAGTGCTGAATTCTCATCATCTCATCTGGGCAGGATTTTCTAGCTGCACTTACCCCCAAGGCTGGAAATTTCCATCCGAGGTCAACTCAGGTGACCTCGGGTGGACGTTTTGCCTGATTCACTCCTGCCTGCCATAGTTCCAGTGGTAGGCTGGATGGGAAAACTCTGCCCCCTCTCATACACAATCATCTTATACATATATACGGTCTTCTCTCTCTCTCGCTCACATATACTTGTTCACACACACACACACCTCACTATCATACACACACATACACAAATACACACATTCTATTCTTTCTCTCACATGCTGTGGTCCCCATTCTCCCATCCCAATTCTCACCCAGTTCTCACTCATTCATTCCTACCTTATAGCCCACTGTATCCCTTGTTACACAGCCGCTTCCACTCCCACTCTCCCCATCACTCTGCTTTCTGTTCTCCCATGCTCTGCTGTTCACTTTCTCTCTATGATTTCAAAGATAATCTTTTCTTCTGTTTCCAGCTTATCCAATCAGAGGCTAGTTTCTCCCTGTACTGCAGCCAATGCAGGGAGAAGCAAGTTCGTGGTTGAAAGAGCAACTTTGTGGCATTTTTTTCAAACATCAGCCTGGCCTACAGTGGAACCCTGGACAAATCTAGTTTCCAGATTGTGAAATCCTGCTATGGACAAAGCTAAGCAAGTGAAAAATCAAAGCTCTGCATTATTACTAAATCAAACCATGAATAGCAGTTGACAACTAAACTCTGGGCCAGAGGAGCAGCAGAACACAACAAGAGTGCAAAAAAAAAGGCTGAGCACATGCAACCATCTTCAGCCGGAAATGCCAAGTTCATGATTCATCTTTGCCTTCTCTTGAGGCTACATCATTAGTCTTTAACCAACTAAAATGGCTCCACAAGAAATGGTTGAGTGCATTATATGCAGCAGCCCAACAACAGCCTGACTTAGAGTTGGAAATCTTTTCTTCAACACTGCCCATGTCCCTAACAAAGCTATTACAATACAGTAACAGCATATTGTTCTATTCAGAGAAGTTCAAAATTGTCCTGGTATACTCCGTCCATGAAAATTAGATCAAATATAACCTGGCCAATTACGACCCCATCAGACTACATTCAGTCTCCAGCAAACTGATGGAGCTTGTCATTGACAGTGATATCAACATAAGAACATAAAAAATAGGAGCAGGAGTAGGCCACCCAGCCCTTAGAACCTGCCCTGCCATTCAATAAGATCATGGCTGATCTGAAATGGATCAGTTCCACTTTCCTGCTTTCTCCCCATAACCCTTAATTCCCTTGTCTATCAGAAACCTATCTACCCGTGACTTAAATATATTCAGTGAGGTGGCCTCCACCAGTTCAATGGGCAGAGAATTCCAGAGATTCACCATCCTTTGAGTGAAGAAGTTCCTCCTCAACTCCGATCTAAACTGCCCCCCTCTTATTTTGAGGCTGTGTCCCCTAGTTCTGCTATCCTTTCTAAGCAGGAAGAATGTCTCTACCTCTATTGTATCTAGCCCCTTCATTATCTTATATGTCTCCATAAAATCCCCCTTCAGCCTTATAAACTCTAATGAGTACAGATCCAGTCTATTCAATCTCTCTTCATAGGCTAATCCCCTCATCTCCAGTATCAGCATAGTGAACCTTCTCTGCACTCCCTCCAAGACTAACATATCCTTTCGCAAATGAGGTGACTAAAAGTGCACACAGTACTCCAGTTGCGGCCTCACCACTGCCTTGTACAGTTGCAGTAAGATCTCCCTGCTTTTATATTCTATCCCCCTCGCGATAAAGGCCAACATTCCATTCACCTTCTTGATCACCTGCCGCACCTGCAGACTGGATTTTTGTGATTCGTACACAGGGACCCCCAGGTCCCTGTGCACTGTAGCATGCTGCAGCTTTTTGCCCTTTAAATAATAATCCCTCCTACTGTTATTTCTATCAAAGTGGATAACCTCACATTTGCTAACATTATGCTCTATCTGCCAGGTCCTTGTCCACTCACTCAGCCTATGCAGATCTCTCAGCAAACTTTCTGTGCCTTCCACGCAATTTGCTTTTCCACTCATCTTTGTATCGTCAGCAAATTTTGTTACCCTACACTCAGCTCCCTCCTCCAGATCGTCTATGTAAACAGTAAACAGCTGAGGCCCCAGCACCAATCCCTGCGGCACTCCACTAGTCACCAACTGCCAACCAGAAAAGCACCCATTGATTCCAACTCTCTGCTTACTGTTAGATAACCAATCCTCAATCCACGCTAACACCCTACCCCCAACTCCATGCACCTTAATCTTTTGCAGCAACTTTTTGTGAGGCACCTTATCAAACGCCTTCTGAAAATCTAAAAACACCACATCCACTGGTTCCCTTCTGTCTACCACACTAGTCACATCTTCATAGAAATTCAATAAATTTGTTAAACATGACTTCCCCTTTACAAATCCATTCTGTGTCTGCTTGATCAAGCCGTTCTTTTCTAGGTATCTTCCTATTTCTTCTTTGATGATGGATTCTAGCATTCTTCCAACTACGGACGTTAAAGTAACTGGCCTATATTTCCCTGCCTTTTGTCTACTACCTTTTTTAAACATTAGCCTGATACCTCTGGATATTCAGTTCCCAGTCCCAGTCCCAGTCCCAGTCCCAGTCCCAGTCCCAGTCCCAGTCCCAGTCACCCTGCAACCACGTCCACACTCATTGTCAACCACTTTAAGATTCGAATAGCAGGTTAGGTGTAAAGATTCGCACTCTGATCAGTAATTTCCAAACACTCTGTGTTGCTATATGTGCTGTTTGAGACCAGAACACCTCATTCACCTGACGAAGAGCAGAGCCTCGAAAGCTTGTGTGTGTTTACTATCAAATAAATTAGTTGGACTTAAACCTGATGTTGTCAGGCTTCTTACTGTGTTCACCCCAGTCCAACACCAGCATCTCTACATCATGGTTCTTCAAGCAACAGCACTCACTGCAGACATGCTTGCTGGGAATGACCTTGATATCAAGTAACACTTACTTTTGTCATTTAAATGCAAACATGAACAGTTTCTTTATTGTTGCCATCAGACTTTTGAGTCGACTTACCTTGCATTAAGTTGATCTTTTTCTATATTCTAGCCATGACTGTAACACTACATTCTGCACTCTCGTTTCCTTTTCTGTGAATGGTATGTTTTATCTGTATAGCGCGCAAGAAACAATACTTTTCACTGTGTACCAATACATGTGGCAATAAATCAAATCAAATGAAGATATTACTATGTTCTTAAAAACTGTTTTCTTTATTAAAACAAAACACCATGGATGTTGGAAGCTGAAACAAAAACAGAAAATGCTGAAAAATCTCAGCAAGTCTGCCAGCACTTCATTCTGTGGAGAGAGAATAGAACTAATGTTTTAAGTCTAGTTGTCCCTTCATTTGAACTCATATTCTTTTATAAAATAGATCCAGAGGAGTGCCGAGAGGCCACCCAACTTTTGCAATTACAACAGCCAAACAAACTTTCCGGAAAGCGTCAAGTTCGATTTTAATAGGCAAGAATCTGCCTTGAATAGACATGCCATAACAGCAGTATTATGTGGAATTTGACATCTGCTATTGCTAAGTCTCATTCGAAATATAGGAACAATAAACTCCCAAATCTGTTAATTTCAGGTTTACCATGTAACAAAGGAGGGCTATCAAGTCAGTCTCCATAATGAAGTGCTAAAAGCCATCACCTTCTTGTATGCCAATGGCTGTGGACTGCATGACTGAAACTTCTTTACTCTGAACGACCTTCCACTGTGTATCAATGGCCATTCATCATATGATCAAAACTGCTCTTGATTTTTAAACCCTTTTATCTAAAAACTTTGAAACTGAGTAGTTTGCAGAATACGAGCAAAACATAAATCTGCAAAGAAAGGCTTTATCTTATCGCTTCGAGATCTGTAAGGTTTGAAATCTTTTAAAAGCTTTCCCCAACCTGTCCCAAACAGCTCAAAATTTGCTTGCAAGACATTAAGTCTTTGATTACAATAACCATCAGGACCTGTCTACACAACCTGCTGAACTGTTTTTCTTTGAAGGAACCCTGCAGTTAATCTAGGTTTGACCCAACCACCTGAACTCCAAAGTTAAAGTGGGAAAAGGTCCCTCATTCTCTGGACTCTCAGACATGTGAATGGCTAATTATTCAGTTTGATTTTAACGGTTCTAGAAATGCACTGCTGTCTTTAATTATATCTTCCTTAAGCATGTGGTGCATGATTGACATGGAAAGACCTTTTGAGGCGAGTATGTGAATAAATGACACTCCTGATTAAATCCATGAAAGTCTGCTGCTGGTAATTTTTAAGTTGACCTCATACTAATGGGAGGGTGGTTTTTAGAACAAATGGTTCTACACTTATTAGGGACAGAAGAGAAGGCAAACTAGAAGTTTAAGTCTATCACTGCTCTGTCTGTAGCACTTTCCAATACACTACCATGTACACTAATTAGGTTTGGCTACTGCCAGAGCTAGTTGGCATGAGACCTTATTGTTACCTTGTTCAAACCATAGGCAGCACAACTGAATTGCAGAGGTGAGAGATATCAAGACAGCATTTAACAGAGTATGGCATCAGAATTCTAGTAAAGTTGAAGTCACTGGGAATTGGGGAAAAGCCTTCGCTATCTGGAATCGTACTTATCATTGGGAAAGATGTTGCTGGAGGCCAACTATCTCAACTGAAGTCTCTCAAGGCAGTGTATTACGTCCAACTACTTTCAGCTGCTTCAACCATGATCTTCCCTCCATTACAAAGTGAGACATAAAGTTGTTCACTAATGATTGTACAATGTTCAGTTCAATTTGCAACTTCTTGGATAATTAAGCAAACCTTGGCTGCCTGCAGCAAGACCTATACGACATTGAGGCTTGGGATATGTGGTGGCATGTCCATTTGTGTGTGGGGGGATCATTTTCAGGGGGTTACATCACCTATTATGCCAATTGTAGGAAAGTGATTGAGAGTTGGAGTCCAGAGTAATTGGGCAGAATTTTCCTGTCCTGCCTGCCACAGGAATCATAACAGGTGGTAGCAGATTGTGTAATGGTCCATTGGGCTGGAAAAACCTCCCACTGAGTTTACAAACTTTCTTATTGCTATATATAACTGTTTTTTCTCACATAAAATTCATGTTTGTTTATTTGCTTTGTTACTCATCAATTCCTTAAAGTTCTTACAGGATGAAAGATATATGTGCCAGATAATGACCATCTTCAACAGAGAAAGTTGAACCACTTTACCTTGAAATTACTATCACTAATCTGTCACCATCAAATCCTGGGAATAATCATTGAAAAGAAACCCAAATGGACCAGCCATATAAATTCTCTGATTACAAGATTAATTTAGAGTCTGGGTATCCTGGTATTTTGCAGCAAATAACTTGCTTCTTAACTCACCAAACTCACAAGTCATAAGTCTAGAGACTTCATTCCACTAGCCTGGGTGAATATAATTAAATACTTCTAAAATGTAGTCACTGTTATAACATAGAAAAGATGTGGAGATGCCGGCGTTGGACTGGGGTAAACACGGTAAGAGGTCTGACAACATCAGATTTAAGTCCAATCCATTTATTTGATAGTAAATTCACAAGCTTTCGAGGTTTCCCTCTTTGTCAGGTGAATGAACAGTTCTGGCATAAGACAGAGCATATAACAGCACAGACAGTTTATATATTACTGATTAGAATGCAAATCTTTACACCCAACCTGCTATTCAAGTCTTAAAGGGGTTAACAAAGTGAGTGGAAGGAGCACTGAGCACAGATTAAAGAGATCTGTATTGTTTCCAGACAGTATAGTAAGTGAGGTTTTGCAAATCCAGGCAAGTCATAGGGGTTACAAATATTGCCACATGAACCCAAGATCCCTGTTGAGACTGTCCTCATCTGTCAGATCTTGGGTTCATGTGGCACTGTCTGCAGCCCCCATGACTTGCCTGAGTTTGCAAAACCTAACTTACAATACTGTCTGGAGACAATACACATCTCTGTAACCTGTGCTCAGTGCTCCTTCCTCTCACATTGTTAGCCACTTTAAGACTTGAATAGCAGGTTAGGTGTAAAGATTCGCATTCTAATCAATAATCTGTAAACTGTCTGTGCTGTTATATGCTCTGTCTGAAACCAGAACTCTTCATTCACCCGACGAAGAGGGAAACCTCGAAAGCTTGTGAGTTTACTATTAAATAAATTGGTTGGACTTAAACCTGATGTTGTCAGATTTCTTATTATAACAGAGGAAACACAGTAGTCCTGTGCAATAATGGCAAATAGCAATGAGTAAATGATCAAGTAATCTGTTAGTGATATTGGCTTAGGAATGACTTGATTAAAACAACAACATTCCAGCTTTTAAGACCATAAGACACAGAAGCAGAATTTGGCCATTTGGACCATCAAGTCTGCTCTGCCATTCAATCATGGCTGATATTTTTCTCATCCCCATTCTTCTGCCACTCCCCATAACCCCTAATCACCTTATTAATCAAGAACCTACCTATCTCTGTTTTAAAGACACGCAATGACCTGAACTCCATAGGCTTCTACAGCAAAAAAGTTCCACAGATTCACAACTCCCTGGCTGAAGAAATTCCTCCTCATCTCTGTTTTAAAAGTTTGTCCTTTTAGTCTGAGGTTGTGCCCTCTAGTTCTAATTTTTCCTACAAGTGGAAACATCCTCTCCACGTCCACTCTATCCAGGCCTCGCAGTATCCTGTAAGTTTCAATAAGATCCTTCCTCATCCTTATAAACTTGGAATACAGACCTAGAGTCCTCAACTTTCCTCGTACAACAAACTCTTCATTGCAGAGATCCCTCTTGTGAACCTCCTCTGGATCCTTTCCAATGTCGGGATATCCTTCCTTAGAAGTGAGGTCGAAAATTGCTCACAATACTCCAATTGGGGTATGATCAGAACCTCATACAGCTGCAGAAGTACATCTCTGTTCTTGCCCTTTCGACACGAATGCTAACATTGCAATTGCCTTCCTAACTGCCGACTCGACCTGCATGTTAACCTTAAGAGAATCTTGAATAAGAACTCGCAAGTCCCTTTATGTTTCTGATTTCCTAAGCATTTCTATCATCTATACCTCCTTCCAAAGTGCATAACATCTCATTTTTCCAAATTGTATTCCATCTGCCACTTCTTTGCCCGTTCTCCAATCCTGTCCAAGTTCTTCTGCAGCCCTCCTGCTTCCTCAGGTTTACCTGACCCTTTACATATCTTTGTATCATCTGCAAATTTAGCTACAGTGCCTTATGTTCCTTCTTCCAAATCATTAATGTATATTGTGAACAGTTGTGGTCCCAGCACTAATTACAAAGGCAAGTTACTAGTCACTGGCTACCAACCTGAAAAAGAGCCCTTTATCCCCATACTCTGCCTTTTGCCAGTCAGCCTATCCTCTGTCCATGCCAGGATCTTACCATTAACACCATGAGCTCTTAACTTATTTAAGTGCCCTATGCGGCACCTTGTCAAAGGCTGTTTGGAAATCCAAATAAATCACACCTGCTTGTTCTCCTTTATTTAACTTCCTTGTTACCTCCTCAAAGAACTCTAACAGATTTGTCAGACATGACCTACCCTTGATGAAGCCATATTGACTCAGTCCTTTTTTATCATGCACTTCTGCAATCTCATCTTTAATAATGGACTCTAAAATCTTACCAATGACTGAAGTCAGGCTAACTAGCCAATAATTCCCCATCTGCTGCCTTCCTTCCTTCTTAAACAGTAGTGTTATTTCAGTATCTTCCAGTCCTCTGGGACCCTCCCTGCCTCCAATGATTCCTGAAAATCATCTCCTGAAAATGTCTCTACAATTTTCTCAGCTATCTCGTTTAGAACCCTATAATGTATTCCATCCAGCCCAGATAATTTATCCACCTTCAGACCTTGTCAGTTTCCCCAGAACCTTCTCCTTGGTGATGTCCACTGCACTTACCTGTAGCCACTGATTCTCCTAGAGCTCTGGCATCCTATTGGTGTCTTTCACAGTGAAGACTGATGCAAAATAACCATTCAGTTCCTCAGCCATTTCTTTATTTCCTATTATTATTTTTCCAGTCTCATTTTCCAGTGAGTCAATGGCTATTTTTGCCTCTTTTGCCTTTCATATATTGAAAAAAACTTCCTATCTTCTTTTATTTTACTAGCTAACTTACACTCATATTTCATCTTCTCTCTCTTATTGCTTTTTTAATTGTCCTCTACTTGCTTTTAAAGTCTTCCCAATCCTCTGGTTTCCCACTAATCCTTGCCATTCTGTATGCTTTTTCTTTTGTTTTTATGCTATCCATCGGGCATAGTGCCTCATCCTTCCCTTAGCATGTTTCTTTCTCCGTGGGATGAATTTCTATTGAGCCTCGCGAATAACTCCTAAAACTCCTGCCACTGCTGTTCCACAGTTTTCCCTGCTAGATTTCCTTTCCAATCAACTCTGGCCAACTTCTCCCTTTAGTAGTTACCTTTATTTAATTTTAATACCATTACATCTGACTCCAGCTTCTCCCTCTCAAACTGCAGGATAAATTCTATCATATTGTGGTCACTGCTTCCTAAAGTTCCTTCACCTTAAATTCCCTAATCAAGTGTGCCTCATTACAAATTATCAAATCCAGAATTGCCTATTCCCTAGTAGGCTCCAAAAAAAATCTCTTAAACATTCCACAAATTCCTTTTCCTGAGATCCAGTACTTAAACCTGATTTTTCCAGTCCACCTGCACATTGAAATCCCCCATGATTATTGTAATGTTGTTTTTTCATATGCCTTTTCTAGCTCCTAATCTATTTTCTGCCCCATATCCTGACTATTGCACAGGGCCTGTACTCAACTCCCATCAGGGTCTTTTTACCTTTGCAATTCCTCAACTCTACTCACAGAGATTTGATGCCTTTTGATCCTATATCATTTCTTACTACCGATTTAACTTCATTCCTTACTAACAATGCAACCCCATGCCCTTTGCCCATTTGTCTGTCTTTTCGATAGGACACAGATCCTTGGATATTTAGATCCCAACTTTGATTTCCTTGCAGCCATTTCTCTGTGATACCCACAACATCATTCCAGCCAATTTCAATATGCACAACAAACTCATTTACCTTGTTCCGTATACTGTGTGTATTTAGGTACAACACCTTTAGTCTTGTATTGACCATCTCCTGTTTCATACTTGTTACCTTTTTTGCTCTGCCTAGGTTAGATTCCTGCCACCTTCTATACTTCTCTGCTCTATTATATAGTCTTGAAACTTTACTAACCTCTCTTGAGCCCACAGCTCCTTTAACTAGTTGAAAGTCCTCATCATTAACCTGCATTCTACCCTCTCCTTTAACTTTGATTTTCTACTTCTCCATACAGATGAACCCTCTCCCCCACTATTTAGTTTAAAGCCCTATCTACAGCACCAGTTATGCAATTCACCAGGACTCTGGTCCCAACATGATTCAATCAAAGACTGTCCCATCAGAACAGATCCCCTCTTTCCCAATACTGGTGCCAATGTCCCATGAATTCAAACCCATTCCTCCCACACCAATCTTTGAGCCACACATTTTCCTCCTTAATTTTACTGACCCAGTGCCAATTAACTTGTGGCTCAAGGAATAATTCAAAGAATATTACCTTTTTAGTTCTGCTTTTTAATTTAGCTTCTAGCTATTCATATTCCCTTAGCAGAACCATTGTTATTGGTACCTACATGGACCGTGACAACTGCATCTGTACCCTCCCACTCCAAGTTCCTTTGCAGCCCAGATGAGATATCTCGAAATTGAGCACCAAGCAGTCAAACAACCTTTGGATTCTCGATCCTGGTCACAGACAACAGGTTAATGCTCCTAACTATACTATCCCCAATTATGACATTTATTTTTTTTCTCCCCCAACTTGAAAAGTTTCCTGTACACGGTGCCGTGGTTAATTTGCTTATCCTTCCTGCAGTGTCCATTCCCATCCACACAGGTAGCAAGAATCTCAAACCTGTTGGACAAGTTCAGGGACTGACGCTCCCTCTACTTGTCTCACTCACAGCTATACCCTCCTGTCCCTGACCACTGCCCGAATTCAAGGTATTTAATCTAAGGGGTGTGACTGCCTCCTGTAACACAGTGTCCAGGTATCTCTCCCCCTCTCTGATGTTTAACAGCATTCGAAACTCAGAATCCAACTCATCCACTCTGAGCCAGAGTTCCTCAAACAACCAACACTTTTCCGATAGTGCTATGGAGTCCATCTGAGAGAGAAGACATGACCTTGATTTAAGAGGGGAGCAACGCACATACGTAGCATGAATGAGATGTTTTCTTCCATCCTAAGTATTATTGATGCATTAATTGTTTGAATGCTGTAGTAATTATGGATTTATTTATTAACTTTGGAAAAATTAAAGATTAAATAGAGGAAAAAACCAGTAAAGCTGAAAACATGCCAAAGATTGAAACTGAGGCAAGCTCCAAAATCGTTTACATTGGGAGGTAACATGTTAACAAACAACCATTCAACAAAAAACACTGATTTTTTTTAACCATGAACAGTCAAAGACAATTCCAGCATTCATCAAACATGTGTTAAGTACATAGGTCTTAAAATGACACCCAGTAGATTTTTAACTATTAAATCTGGTGATTGTGTAGTAATTAAATGGGGCCAAGACAAAATTTGACAGTTTTAAATCCAGTTTACAGTGACTCTTGAAATTCTGGTGTGGGAAGTCATGGGCTGACCTACAAAAACACCAAGGGGGCAATTCTCCCAGCCCTCTGCGCAGCTCTAGCGCAACGGCTGGGAGACTTCAATGGGAGACTTCCTTTGGGTGCCATGGCCTCCGCAAACTCTGCAACCGAGATTTTCAGCGTAGTTAGCTCTGCATCAGAAATCTGCGCAGAGCTACTTGCACTATGGAAATCCTCATTTGCATCTGAGTAGAAAGTCCAGAGACTTCAGTCATCTTCATCACTACCCCACTTTGGTCAGGAGTGGTTCCCTTTAGTGGGGTTTACTATTGCTCCCCACTAATGGGGAACAAGCGGCTAGAACCTGCGGGAAGAAAGAGAGACCATTGAGAGGCCCTATTCAGGAAGCTGGGAGCAAGGGGAAATGCTCCCTGGGCAGTGCCAAGAGGATGGAGCCAAAAGGAGCAAGGGTCCCGCTGCCATGCTGAACAAGGATCACTGGTAGAAGGAGAGAGAAGGGAGGACAGTGATTAGGGCTGGCCAACGGGGAGATAAGGACTGGCTTGGAGGGGGGTGGGTGGTGGTGGGAAGAGACCGGGATTTGTTCAGGGAAACATAGAAGATAGGAGTAGGAGGAGATCATTTGGCCCTTCCATCCTACTCTATCATTTATTATGATCATGGCTGATCATGCAACTCATCAGCCTAATCCTACTTTCTCCTCATAATCTTTGACCCCATTCGCCCCAAGTGCTAGATCCAGCTACCTCTAGAATACGTTCATTGTTTTGATATCAATTACTTCCTGTGGGAATGAATTCCACAGGCTCACCACTCTTTGGGTGAAGAAATGTCTCCTTGCCTCCATCCTAAATGGTTGACCCTGAATCCTCATACTGTAATCCCTGGTTCTGGATTCACACACCATTGGCAATATCCACTCTGCATCTACCCTGTCTAGTCCTGTTAGAATTTTATAATCTCTATAGGATCCCCTTCTTATTCATCTGAACTCCAGCAAAAATAATCCTAACCTAATCTATCTCTTCTCACACATCAGTCCCGCCATCCCTGGAATCAGTCTGGTAAACCTTTGCTGTACTCCCTTGAAAGCAAGAACATCCTTCTCCAGAAAAGGAGACGAAAATTGTATACAATACTCACAAAGTGGCCTCACCAAGGCTCTGTACAATTGTATAACACATCCCTGCTCCTGTACTTGAAATCCCTCGCAACAAAGGTCAACATACCATTTGCCTTCTTTATTGCCTGCTGCATCTACATGCTTAGATTTAATGACTGGTGCACAAGGACATCCAGGTTCCACCGCACACTCCCCTCTTCCAATTTACAGCCATTCAGGTAGTAATCTGCCTTCTTGATTTTGCTTCCAAAGTGAATAACTTCACATTTATCCAAATTATATTGCATCTGCCATTGATTTGCCCACTCACCCAACCTGTCCAAATCATTCTGAAGGATCTCTGCACCTATACTACAGTTCACCCTCCCATTCAACTTGGTATCATCTGCAAATTTTGGGGTGTTACATTTTATTCCTTCATCCAAATCATTAATATATATTGTGAATAGTTGGGGTTCCAGTGGTATTTGATCCTTACCAATTTGAAAAGCATCCATTAATTCCTACTCTTCATTTCCTCTCTGCCAACCATTTTTCTATCCATCTTAATACAATTCCCCAATCCCAATCTTGCATGATAATCTCCAGTGTGGGACTTTGTCACATGCTTTTTGAAAATCCAAATATACCACATCTATCTGTTCCCCTGTCAACTCTACTAGTTACATCTTCAAAGAATTCCAACAAACTTGTCAAGCATATTTCCCCTCATAAAACCAAGCTGACTCTGTCTAATCCTACCACTGCTTTCTAAATGATCCGTTATAAAATCCTTAATAATGGATTCAAGAATATTCCCCAATACTGACATTACTGGTCTATAGTTCCCTGCATTCTCTTTACATCCATTTTTGAATCCTTGAATGACTTTAGCTGTCCTTCAATCTGCAGAAACTGTTCTAGAGTCTGTGGAATCCTGGAAGATGATCACCAATGCATCTACTATTTCTAGAGCCACTTCCTTAAGTACTCTGGGACGTAGATTATCAGACTCTGGGGACTTATCTGCCTTCAATGCCATCAAAGCATCTATCACATTTAGTATTGATGATGCAACACAACATGATGCAAAACATCTTCAATGTGAAGACAAGATTTTGTTTCCACAGGACTCTCACTCCTACCAATGTACATGCAGGTTAGGATGAGGTCAAGCATGTTTTTCCCTCTTGTTGATTCTTTCGCTACCTGTTGCAGACTCTGTCGAGTAGCTATGCTCAGCTTGGTCAATAATAGCGTTACCAGGCCACTCTTGATGATGGACAATGAAGTCTTCTACCCAGATTACATTTTGCACCCTTGACATCCTCAGTCTTCTTCCAAGTGGTGTTCAACATGAACAAGTGCTGATTCATCAATTCATCACCTGAGTTTGGGGAGAAGGACGTGGAACAGAGAGAGATGTGTGTTGGCTGGTGGTGGGAGGGAGGCAGAATAGATGGGTGCTGGGGTTTGTTTTGATTCCCTAAGACTTGATGTTGAATTAATGTTGAGGATTCCCAGGGCAAATCGATCCGGATGTATACAGCTGTGCTGCCCTACTATCTCTACTGGGTCCATCCTGTCAGGATGTATCTAGGGATGCTGTTGGTGTTGTCTGGGACATTGTAAGGTATGATTCTGTGAAGATGACTATGTCAAGCTCTTATTTGATTAGTCTATGAGACCGTGCTCCCAATTTTGGCACAAGCCCACAGATGTCAGTAAGAAGCACTTTACAGAATCAACAGGCTGAATTTGTCATCATCATTTCTAATGCCTAAGTTAATGACAGGTGGTCCATCTGGTTTCCTTTTAAACCTTTTAACAGTTTGATGCAACCAAGTGGTTTGCTGGACCATTTCAAAGGGCATTTAAAGTCAAACCACATTTCTGTGGGTCTGGAGTCATTTGTAGGCATTTAAAGACAGCTGATTTCTTTTCCTCCCCACAGTTGAATGGACCATAATTACATCATTGAAAATAACTTATCATTATTTCTATATCCAGATAGCTGATGTATAATGTCCCACTCCATACAATTTTCTTTCTAAATTAGGCCTTTGCATTACCCTTAAATCTTGTACAGTTTTTCTGAATTTGCCTGAGATGATTGCTCCAAGAAGTTGCTCTTGTGACATGTTGTTGGAAACAATAAGATCTTCAGGAAGGCACAAGTTCCTCTAGGCTGGTTGTCATAATAATCAGCTATCCTGGAAAGTTGCAACTCCAAAAATTTACATTTAAAATAGCATATTGTCATTAATTTTGGACATATTATATTTCATAATTCAGACATTATTCATCTATAAAAATAAATGCAAAATGTTGCTTTTATTTCTAATAGATCAATAGAAAATCAAGATCAACTGTTATTATAGCAACATGTCACCTATGAGGAAATTCTATGCCTCCCTGAAGCTTACACTAGTATAATGGCACTCTCAGACAAATTCAGGGCTTATCAGCAGAAAGGAATTTTTAAATTTGGCCCTCACGTGAATCAAATTGTGCCAACGCAGTTTCGTAGAGAAAAAAATATTTGTTCTTGGAATGAACCAGTCTTCCCTTCAAACTTGTTGTAATCACCTTCCCCTTCAGAAAAAAACACCCTTGTTCCCTCTCCCCATCTTCTCCATCTTCAACCTCCCTCTCCTCTCAAGTTCTTGAATGCAGTCAGCAATGCTGCCACTAAAAGAGATTCTCTGGCCAAGAGAATCTCTTTTCTCCTTCTGAAAACTGCTCCATCAGACACACATACTTCCCCCAAACCCTGTCTCCAATCAGACATCAGTTCCTTGTTTGGGCCAGGATCCATATAGCTGGGAGTGCACTGGAAGTACTGCTGATTTCAGCTCCCTGGAATTTTGCTCGTTTTACTTCACAGCAGTGCTCAATGCTCCCAACATCTGATGCTACAGCAAAAATTCATATTTCTATGTTGCATAACCATTCGGTCATGTTAGTACACAGCAAGACCTGGGTAATATTCAGGCTTGGGCTGATACGCAGTAAGTAACATTAGTGCCTCACAAGCATAGTAAGCTAAAAATTAAGAGTAACAGAAAAGGTGAGAGTAACATTATTTAAATACAATTCTGTTGCTACCATAAGTTATAATCATATGAATACCTTCAACATACAATGACAGACCCAACAAATCTCAATAATTTCAAAGGATTACGGATCTGTTGGCCGGACAACTGGTTTATAACACAAAGCAACACCAACAGCCTGGGTTCAATTCCTGTATCCATTGAGGTTATTCATGAAGATCTGCCTTGTCAACCTTGCCCCTTACTTGATGTGTGATGATCCTCAGGTTAAATCACCATCTATCAGCTCTCTCTCTTAAAGGGGAGAACAGCCTATAGTTCTCTAGGACCATGGTGCCTTTATTTACAGAAAACAAATCATATTTTGTAGTTTAACAAGTGAGACACGCATGGAAAAGTCACTTGTGTCCCTTAGTCTCACACTTTCTTCTGTTTTCTTTTACTACCACTATGCCTTGGTTCAACCCTGACAAAAGCAGAAGAAATGGGGACAGTCTGCTCAGTGTCATGCTTCATTGTCTTAGGCATCCTTCAGAGGCATGGGATCTTGAGGCCTCATCTTCTGGAGCTGTTGGAGTCAGAACATCATAGATATTTAGGGGGTGAGGAGACACTGCCTATAATGAGAATATCCTGAGTTGAAGCCCCAAGAGCATGCACTCTCCATCTAGGTGTGTGAATGTACCTTGTGTATCGCCTTGTGTGGAAGTTGCTCCTGAAGAGAGGTCCTGGGGTCTTATCCTCACTTCACCGAGCCATTGCTAAACTCAGCCCATGGTGAGACCAATGGAATGCAGGTCAGAGCACATGTTAAACAAATACTCAAGTTAGCTATATAAAACAGTGCCTTCCTCTTTATAGATGAAGCCTGCGCTCAAATGACAGAACTCATGGCAGGTATGGACTTCTCAATACCTCACATAAAGTTGCTGAGAATTCTTGGCATCTCTGTCATATTTTCCCATAGGCTCTGCTGCATCTCCAACTAATTTCTTCTTGCCCTAGCCAGAAGCCCACCATCAGCATAGATCTTAGCAGGGCCTGCAGTCTTCTGGATGTTAGCTGCCACATCTTCCCTCAGCTGCTGATATGTGTCTAATGTGGGCTCACCAGAATTTACTCTCAAATCTATTTGTGACACCTGGGAAGATTGTATGGTTGTAACTGTGCAAGTAGATACTGAGGCAAGTGACAGTGCTTCCTCTGAGGCACTGGCTTCTTTGTATCTAGAGGTGGAGTCTTTGGCTCCTCCCATGTCTGTGGGTGGTGATGATCTGTATTGGAAAACAGAAAGAATCAGATTAAGAATCATTGCAGTTTAAGAGCTCCACATTCCATTGCGTCTATCTTGTTTGCCCAAATATCATCAATGTGGAGGTTGCTTCTGCTTCCTTTTTCCTGGTTGGTCCAACTTCATTTGCCAGTGACTGCTGTCCCTCCTTGACAGCAATCTCCATTGCCTCCTCCTCAACTGCTGTGAGGAGACTGAGTTCAGGAACCAACCTGCTGTATGTCTCTTCTCCCTGGCATTATGGGTCTTCTGATCAAAGAATCGGAGAATCCCTACAGTGTTGATGGTCCTGCATGACAAAATGCAAAGTTAATGGCATGTCAAGAACATCCCATCACATATCTAGCCAGTCCTGTCATTTATATGCTGCATCCAAGTACACACAAAAGGCAAACTTATGCACACTTTGGCTTTAGTTACCATGTGGTACTAAGGTTGAGCACACACTCACTCTTTTGGCATAGCTTGCTCACTCACATTACTGATGATCATACGAGAGACTTCTGATGAAGAAGTGGCAATGCACTTAGTCTTGAGGATCGGAATAGTTTGTTGACTTGTTTTTGCATTGCATCCATGTTGGGTGCATGATTACATGGTTGCTCACATCCTCTGCCACCTTGATCCAGGCCACCTTGGTCTGTTGGGGGTCTAGGCCTTCATTTGCTAAGTCCAAGAAAGAACATTTTCCATCTTTCCTGATGGTCTGGAGGAGATCACGTAGGGAGGCATCACTGAACCTTGGGGCTATGGTGATCTGACATTTCTTCAAATAATGTGACACTATCAGAGAATGGTAGAACATAGAACATAGAACACTACAGCAGGAACAGGCCCACAAGTTGCATTGATCATATCCCTACCCACTAGGCCTACCTATAACCCTCAATCCCATTAAATCCCATGTATTCATCCAGAAGTCTCTTAAACGACCCCAAAGAGATTGCCTCCACCACCACCGACGACAGCCAATTCCACTCACCCACCACCCTCTGAATGAAAAACTTACCCCTGACATCTCCTTTGTACCTACTCCCCAGCACCTTAAACCTGTGTCTTCTCGTAGTGACCATTTCAGCTCTGAGAATTCACCCTATCTATGCCTCTCAACATCTTATAAACCTCTATCAGGTCACCTCTCATCCTTCATCTCTCCAGGGAGAAAAGACTGAGCTCCCTCA
Source organism: Sphyrna mokarran (assembly GCA_024679065.1). Classification (NCBI taxonomy): domain Eukaryota; kingdom Metazoa; phylum Chordata; class Chondrichthyes; order Carcharhiniformes; family Carcharhinidae; genus Sphyrna; species Sphyrna mokarran. The sequence continues at coordinate 101,503,878 of JAGIQG010000001.1, read as the reverse complement.
ACCTATCCTCATAAGGCATGCCACCCAATCCAGGCAACATCCTTGTAAATCTCCTCTGAACCCTTTCAATAGCTTCCACATCTTTCTTGTAATGAGGCAACCAGAACTGCACACAGTACTCCAAGTGGGGTCTGACTAAGGTTTTATAAAGCTGCAGCATTATCTCCCGACTCCTAAACTCAATCCCTCGATTGATGAAGGCTAGTATACCGTGCACCTTCTTGACCACATCCTATATCTGTGAGGCCAATTTAAAAGTCCTTTGGACTCGGATCTGAAGGTCCTTCTGATCCTCTACACTGCTAAGATTAATCCTCTACGCTGTTAAGAGGTTGTGCATCATCCTAGTGGTGATGCACAATTTTAACTGGAGGCTCTTTAACAGGCTGCTTGTAGATACAGCATTATCAGTTGATGGTGGGTTTCACCAATAATCCTGACTGCTAATTTGCACAAGTTTTCCATGGATGCCATTGGCACTTTGAATTTTAATTATAATCACATGGGAAAGGACAAAAGGAGTGAAAACTGAAATGGTTATGACATCAGGAATGACATATTGTTAACTAAATCCAAGCCAGGATACTGTTGGAAGATAGCAGCAGCTACAAAACAAACTTATAAAGCTGCTTGGGAGATCAGAATAGTTAACAGATATTGGATACTCAATATTGTGATGATAGTGTACCTTTAAGTTTTTTTTAATTCATGCTCACAGCCTTAGGTGGTGTCATTGTTGGGAGGAGAAAAAAACTGTCGGCAGGTCAGGTGACAGGGATTTCATTTTCAGTTTGGAACTGCCAGTTTGAGTTTTTAGTTTTAGAAGGGACAGCAAGCTAAAAAAAAGTGTTTTGTCTCTCCCCAATCGTTTTGAAAATTCCATTGATTAGCTGAAAACAAGATCCCTTTCCTAAGATGAAAATCTGCTGATGTTGAGGGCTAGATCAGAGTCTGTCTGGTATTTTGGTAAACTGTCATCTTCAAATTGTTCTGAATCTAAAGAACATTTGATTGCAGAATTAAACTAATGGTCTTGATCCCAGTATCATGTGGCCATTAGTGTTTGTCATTAGTTTATGTTAAAAACCTGCAAAAAGGGTATTTTTTTCTATGGAGCTTAATTGGGATAACTTATATATATTCTTTAAGGGTTATACATTGTCATGATTGTTTGTAATTGAAAAAAGTTCTTGCTAATTTTCTCTATACATGTTAACTATATTTTTAAATAAACTTTGATAAAAGCTCCCTAGTGGGTCATTTGAATCATACCTTAAGTGAAATATCTCAAGCTTCTCCTAGCCAAATTCAAAATGCAAAACTTATGATTCAGACAGGTTAATAAAGCACTTTGGAGTTTCTAACTTGAACCACAACAATATCAACAGCATTGAGGGAATGCCATTCACTTCAAATCTTCTTCCAATTTACACATTTTCCTAACTTGGACATATGCCACTTCACTGCATCATCACTTCATTAATATTTTGAAACCATCTCCTCAACATCATGTAAAGTATCACCACCCCTAACACTGCAGAGTTCAGAGCAAAGCTTGCCACCAGCCCCTCAGGGCAACTTTAGATACATGATAAATGTAGTGTGCTTGCATTCTCCACATGAGACAAATTTTATAAAGTGTCCAGTCTTGCTGTATGGGATTCTTTCCTTAGCAAGTCCATATGAATTGTAAGGATAATACTTATATAATTAAAAGTGTTTTCTTGATAATAAAGTAGTGCACAATGAAGAAAGAAACATTAGAAATAATTACCAGGGACTGTAGTGGCAATAAGGAAATGTACTATAGTAGGAATATTAGAAGTGTGATTAACCCCAGAGAATTGTACTGAATACAACACACAAGGACAAGAAGTGTTCAGATAAGTTGGAGCATGGAAGAAAAACATTATGATACCAAGGTCACCAGGGAAGTTAAAGAAATTGATCCATGGAAGGTTGAAAGCTAATAAAATTAACTATTCTGATTAAATATCTCCAATGTAGGAAAAGCATAGCTAACAGTTGGTGTGTTCTACAGTACATCAGATCATAAAGGTATAAAAATGCCTTAAATTAGGAAGTTATTTTTACAAGTGATTTCATAGAGTCAAAGAGTTTTATGGCACAGAAAGAAGTACTTCAGTCTATCATGTCTGTACAGTCTTCAAAAGCATCATTGATCAATTCTAATCTCATTTTTCAGAACTTGGTACACAGTCTTTTAGGCTATGGCATTTCAAGTGCTCATCTAAATGCTGCTTAAATGTTGTGAAGGTTCCTCCCGCAAATCCCTTTCAGGCAATGAGTTCCAGATTCCCATCACCTTCTGGATTAAAAAAATCCTTAAACCCCACTAAATCTCCTGCCTCTTACTATAAATCTATGCCCTCTGGTTATTGACTCCTCTGCTAAGGGGAATAGTTTCTTCCCATCTATCTTATCTGTCCTTCATAATTTTGTATACCTAACTCAGACATCCCTTGGCATTCTCTTCTTTAAGAAAAACAACGCCAGTCTAACCAAACTCTCTTCAAATGTTTCGGCACCATCCTCGTGAATCTCCTCTGTACTCATTTTGCTGTTATCACATTCTTCCTATAATGTAGTCACCAGAACTGTACACACTACTCCAGCTCTGGCCTAATGAACATTTTGTACAGCTCCATCATACCCTTCCTGTTCTTACGTACTATGCCTTGGCTAATAAAGGCAAGTATCCAAATATTTAAATCAACGAAATATAAGCTGGAAATGCTCAATTGGTTTGGAGCTGAAATTAATAAACAAAATATGCGAGTGCTTCATGATTCAGTGTTAAAGTTGCCACACTAGCACTTTCCATTTTATTTCATGCCTTTTGTTTCAGATTTTTTTTAACCCCACTTCAGTTGTGTTCCCTTATGGCATGGCAACTTACTCTATATTTGAAGAACTAATATACCTATATAGATTTTCTCTTTTGGTTAGTTAAATTACTAGCTGTGTTTTACTTTAACTAATCATATTAAATATCTTTTGTTACTAATCTGCTAGGTTGCTAAGTGACGAATGCTCTTGGAATGATACCAGGCACATTGGAACTTTTCTCTTAAAGCTGTGTGTTACTTCAAACAGATAAGGTTGCTTAAAGTATAATTAACAATCATGCAATTAACTGTTTGCTGGTTGAAGAACCCGTTTAAATATAACACATTTTTACTGCTTAATAAATTAAGGAATATAGGACCAAGAGTAGACCATTCAGCCCCTCAGGCCAGTACCACTATTCAGTTTGATCATAGTTGATTAAGCTTAATTCAATTTTCCTGCCTTTGCTCCATACCCTTTTATACCCGCGCCTATTAAAAATCTATCTGTCCTAGTCTTGATAAGCTTCAAATGTCCTCGCAACCTCAATGTTTTTTTTTCTAGGACAGAGTAGATATTTCTTTTATTTAAATACTCCGTATTACCATCAAGTGGTTATACTTGACATTGGGAAAAAATGTTAAATTTACAATATCTAAATTGACAATATCATAATTTGTTCCCCAAGGGATTACTTACATTTTATTGTTTGATTTTCCATACACCACTGATAATCCAAGCTAAATTAACTGCATTGCTTCTTTATGATTTCATTAAAATTCACACTATACACAATGCCATCGCCAGGATGCTTAGCTTTTGCAATCAAAGACAGAGTTGGATAAAGTAAACAGAAAGTACAACATTGTGAAATAAATGCGTAATTAAATAGAAACTGATTAACAGCATGTCATAGGTGAATTAATGTCCTTTAGTGAAGGAAATCCTTAGCTGGCCTGGCCTCCATGTGCCTCCACACCAGCAGCAATATGGTTGAGTCTTAAAAGATGCCCTCAGAGATGAGCAATAAATGTTGGCCTAGCCAATGACACCCACATCCCATGAACAAATTTAAAAAAATGCTTTGCTATATTAGCTGCAGATATAGAGATACTATCAACACAAAACTAATATCTAAAATTTAGAGACTAAATCACTGCACAAAAGAGAGAAATAGCTAAAATTCAACATTGGAGAATCCTAATTCAAATATTTTAAAATTAAACAAGCTTAATTATTTATGCATTATTATATATGCACCATGGGGAATTGTGGCACAGTATATCTTCAGATATAACATCTGTAGGATGATACCTGTAGGGAGCCAAACATCAATCTTAGAAACTCAGTAAACTGCTTGTTTATCCTGTAGAGATTGTTATTTCAATTATTATTCTCTGTAATTACACAGCACAAGCTTTCAAACATATTTTATATAGCACTCAGCCAAAGAAAACTAAATGAACCATGAGTATGACTAATGCCAATATGGAATGGTTTACTCCTAATGTAGAATATTTCTAATCTTCATCAGCTGAGACCAACGCAGGATATACTCTAGATGCTGTTCTGAGCCCGTGTTAGCCATCAGAACGGTGACACCGGCAGAATGTTCATTGAGAATAAAAACACGCGATTCTCTCCAGCCAGATTACACTTTCTGATTTTCAACCAACCCCCACACTACCCCCCCAAAACACACACAGACACACATAACATGCTAATTATAGTCTTTAGACGAGTCAGTGTGTGTTCCTTGATACAAGAAACAAACGAAGAACAATACGGCACAGGAACAGGCCATTTGGCCATCCAAACCTGAGCTGATCACATAGACCAACCACTTATATCTTTCTATTCCCCATCTGTTTGTGCGTCTATTCAGATAAGTCATAAATGTTGCTAACTATCTGCCTCAACCACCTCACCTAGCAATGCATTTTGGACCCCCAACACCCTCTATGTAAAAAACTTACCTGCTCACCTCCACTGAATCTTTCCCCCCTTATCTTGAACTTGTGCCCCCCGAAGGGAGGAGGGTGGGTAGCAGGGAGTAAACATGTGGGGTTACAGGGACAGAGTCTGAGTGGGATCGTTGTTGGTGCAGGCTCGATCGGCTGAATGGTCTCCTTCTGCACTGTAGCGTTTCTATGATTCTTTGAAAGCATTGCCCTCACGTCATGGTGCGTGTCCAACTCCAACATTGGTGCTTGACTGATGCTATTCATGACCTCAAAATGATCATGCTTGGACCTGATGTCATTTGTGGCCTCGAGGCGGCACAATTGTGCAATGGCCTTCCATCTGAGCACACCCCTGTTGGGGTGGAATTTTACAGTGGCTCCAATCCCCAAATCCACACAGCCTGCATTGTCTCACAAAAAATGCTGTCCATGCCTTTTGCCACTGCACAGAAGGATTTCCTGTATAGATTGCTGCTGTACACCCTTCACGTTCTGGCCCTTGCCCATTACCTGGACATGCCTTGGTGTGCCTTATTGCTATCTGGTCCCTCTACGGAAGAGTCCTCTGCATTAACACTGGGGACCTTGACGGAGAGTGTTGCTTGCAGCAGTCCCCATAAAACTGAGGGTTAAACCTGTTCATGGACTCCCATGGAACCTGCCCTTTTTGCCGTCTTGTGGACCACACTTAAACAGATTGTTTAAGCTGCACTCCTTTTTTAGTGATATTAGAAAATTTTTAAGTTTTGTTTGCATTTCGGACTCATGCTCCTAATCTGCAAACACCCAATGGGGAAGGGGATGGGGGCATGGAAGACCTCCTCATGAATCTCCTCCTGGACCTGGCCAAACTTGCCATTCATAAGTCCAGACAGCAGGCATTTGAAGGACTGTCTGCCCCTCTACTGTGGCTACATTCGTGGCTGTGCGTCCCTAAAGACAGAGCATGTGGTGTCTAAAGGCACCATCGGCGCCTCCCATGCACCCCGTTAGAACATTAAATCAAAATTTGATTTAAGTTTCATTTGTGATTTGTTTCTTGCAGTTCCCCTTTAAGGAACAGCTGCTTTTATCTTGTCCCTCAGTTTATTTAATTTAGTTTAATTGCTTAACTCAAAAGAGTTGGAAACATCCTCAAGCACTGAAATTCAAAGTTTATACTACGTTAGAGAAATCACAATAATGTGGACCTCAGTGCAAAGCACTCAGCTCTCATCACTCAGTGGGCATTGTTGAGGTCCCCTGCAGGGTAAAAGTTCTAGTCCAGTGCTTGCTTAGGTGCCACTGAGACTGTCTAGGGTTGAGGGACAACTGTGGGAATGGCGGTTACTGTGTAAAAGGGGAAAGGTGCATGGTGGATGTCCCAGATAGATAGAAGGCTGCGAGTCAGGGAATTATTAGGAATGCTCATTTCTCACTTTAATGTTCTCTTCTTTTCAGTTTATGATTCTAGCGAATCATGGAACCTGCAAATTTGGCTATTCTATTCAAACAACAAGCAACAGTGACAGTGACAGGCTGCTGCACAGGCCAGGACCAGCACCTTGCAGAGGGTGGAGAGACTGGGCCCATTGCTCTTCTGGGAGTGGAAACACACAGATGGCAGAGCCTCATAGGAGATGCAACCGGCAAAGAGTCTTCCAAAATCAGGCACCCTACTTCCAGATGTCAGAGCTGCAGTGCTGGAGAAAACTGTATTTATCCCAGGAATATGGTGGACCAGCTTTTCCAGGTTATGCAAGAGCTGGCATTACATTGGGCGTTGGGAGGTCAGCCATTACCTGTGGCTCTTAAAATTACTGTCGCTCTGAACTTCTATGCGATTGGCTCATTTCAGGCCTGCATGTCGGGTAAACCTTTGGCTAATTGCAGTCAGTCACACGCAAGCGCATAAGGGAGGCAATAGATGTATCATTTGCAAGGGCCCACATGTAAATCAGCAAGCTGGGACTCCAGGACCATATGTATCACTTAACAGGCATGCCCCAGATGCAGGATGCAATAACGTGGACTCATATGACTCTACATACTCCACGGTATCATATGACACAATTCATGAAGCGGAAAATGTGCATAATGTAGGTGTGCGCCCATTTCTTGGTCAGCATCCATGACAGTTACATCTTGGGTACTTGCAGATCCTAGCCATCTTTGAGGGAACACTGGTTGGAGGGATGGCTCCCTGGAGACAAAGAGTACCTCTTCAAGAGGTATCAGTACTCTTCAACGCTATCAGTACTAATGATGCCAGTATGGAGGCCACAAACATCTGCTGAAACTACAACAAGCCTCATACATTGACACACATATTGGTTGAGCAGGCAGTTGGACTGCTCTAGATGTGGCTTCCCATATCAATGGAGAGCACAGCAGATCCCAATAATGCAGGACAGCTGCTCACGGCTCACCCTGATTGCTCTCCACAGTGGGGAGACCAGCTGGACCAAGGGAAGATGGGGGAACAGCACATCTCCTCAGATGAGGAGGAAGTCAAGAAGGGCAGTGAGGGTCAACATGTGGAGGAGGACAGACAACCTCAGGCGATGTTCAGAGCTCACATTGGGCAAGGGATGTCTCATAGCATCTCACTTTGTGGACAACCAAGACAAGGGAGAAACAGCTCTCCCACCATAGGGTCTAACATCAGATCAATAATGTGATACCAGCAAAAAGTCTTCATGATGGTGCTCACATTCATGGACAGTGCATTAAAACCATGATCAAATACTGCAATAGAATGATGATGACTTGCATTGAAGACAGGTCTTGTCAGGGTAAATGCTGAGATGGTTTTCCCCTCATGGGAGAGTTTAGGATAAGAGGACATAGTCTGAGAATAAAGGGTGCCAATTTAAGACTATGAGGAGGAATTTCTTTTCTGAGTGTGATGGTGCCTTGCCACAGAGTTGGGGGAAGAGTCCTTAAGTATATTTTGGTAGGAAGTCACCATCCTGATCAGCGAGGGAATCAAGGTAATGGGGAAAGTGCAGGAAAGTGGACATGTGGAATGTCAGATCAGTCATGATCCTATCGAATGGTAGAGCAGGCTTGAGGGACCAAACAGCCTACGGCTGTTCATATTTCTTATATTAACATTGCTGAATCTCCCACGGTCAACATCCTGGGGGTTAACGTTGACCAGAGACTGAACTGGACTAGTCATAAATACTGTGGTGACCAGAGGAGGTCAAAGGCTGTCCATTATTGACAAGGCACAAGTCAGAACTATGATGGAACACTCTCCACTTGGAATGCAACTCCAAAAACACTCAAGAAACTTGACACCATCCAGGACAAAGCAACCCGTTTGATTGCTACCACTTCCAAACATTCAATCCGGTCCATCACTGCTGAACAGTGGCAGCTGCGTGCACTGTAGGAACTCATCAAGGTTCCTTAGGCAGCATCTTCCAAATTCATGATCACTGCCATCACTGACAGGATCAGCAAATACATTGGACCATGATTACCTGGTGGTATGTCACCTGAGATGCCTTTTTTTCCTTCATGCATCTTCCTTCACTATGTTAAAATCAAGATGCATTGCATTCTATCATTATCCCTACCCTGTCCCTCCCCACCCCATATCTTAAAGCTGTTAAGGTCCTCATTTATTTTCACTATCCAACTGATACATCCCACAGGTTTTTAAACCTGAGGTTGGTCTCACCCACTTGTTGATTTGCCTTGGTTCTCATCATCTTTTGTATTCTGAGCCCTAGAACTTCAATTAAGTTTTTCAATTTAAGGCCAAATAAAATGGAACTATATTACCACTTTGGTTCTGTTTCCTTCAACAGCTTGGAAAGATTATTTTCTGCAAAATGTTTTTTTTTTGCAATTAGCTGTTTGGGTATTTGATTTTGCCATCAATATGAGAAAATTGAACATGGATCTGCACTGTGCAACATCCAAAACATTTAATTACAACTGGTTCCAGTTTTTAAAATATCACAGTTGGAATTTCACTGTAGTTATGTGAGTAGCATTTTCCATAGAACTACCAAGCTTGTGAATGTTACATACAAAATGTGAACCCTTTACATTCCATTATAATAATACCTAATTCTTTGTGTTTGTTGCTTATTGTTAGCTTCAGTATTAAGAATTATATTTTGAGTTCAGAACAGGATATTCAGGTCATCACTATATTGTATAGTTCTTGCATTGCTGCAACATCTATCAATTTGCCGACATATTACAATTTGTTTCTGCATAAACCTCAAGTGAAAAAAATAACAACCGTAACTGTTAGACACGTGCATCCATGTTACCACTGTTTATTGGCACACTTAATTAATGGCAAAGCATACATAAAATACATCTGTATAATGACACAAGGACTCATTTCTAACTTTCACATATTGTGCTGAACATTTATGTGAATGAAATATTTTCTGCTCTAAGTTGTCTGTTAGTCCCCATACAAAAAGCTTACATAAATACACAAGCAAAAATTGGACCAGCAAAGGTTTTTGCAAAACCTGTATATAAATGATAATCACTACCAGATTTCCTTGATAGCAACTGTTCAAACTTAAGAACAATTCAAAGAAACCACAAACATGTCACATTAAGATGCCCACAAAATATAATGGGTTGCATGGCTTATAATACCAGCTGGGTTTTTAAAGCTTTAAATATGAATTCACTAAATCAAAGTAGAGGTCTTAATATTTTAATACTGCTGAATGCAGAAATTTTCAAACAAGAAACTTTCAGGTGCAGCTTGGAGAAAGAAGAAGGGTGGGGGTGTGAGGGCACAAAATTTTATAATAAAAGTAATATATTCCTGTTTATTGAGAGGCTTGTGGTGTGGGATTTTCTGATTTACTCTCCTGATTAGACTGGGCTTTGCTGTTCCAGGGGCTGTTACTTCCCAGTGCTGGAGAGTTATTGAAATCTTCCTCATCATCAATACCATTTGCTGCATCATACTGCGTATTCTCTAATCGAGTGATCAGTCGCTCATCCTCATCCCCGAACTCTCCGCCCATCAGTGTAGGTTCACCCACCACCATAACATCCTATAACAGAACAAATAACCATGTGGTAAAATACTGCAGAGATTTTGCTTGAATACCTAAGACTTGATGCAGACTGAAATGTGGGTGCATCTAGTAAACATGCATCATAATTTTGGATTTATTAGTCAAGACAAACTTTACTTTTTATTTAACTAACAAATCTGTCAATCAATTGTTCTGCTTGCAATTCAACAAGAGTATATCGTATGTGTGAAGTTAATTAATGTTATACTATCAAATTAACAAGTCTCACAACACCAGGTTAAAGTTCAATAGGTTTATTTGGAATCACAAGCTTTCGGAGTGCTGCTTTTTCATCAGGTGAGTCTAATCCAAAAGCTCATGATTCCAAATAAACTGTTGGACTTTAACTTGGTGTTGAGAGACTTCTTATTGTGCCTACCTCAGTCCAACGCCAACATCTCCACATCATGAATACTGTTAAATGTTCAAACAGGGCAGTTTCTATTTTTAAACTTTTTAAAATCTGGTTTTTAAACTCACTTAACCTATTGCTCAGAGGTTGAAACAAAATTTTTATGCAACACTGTTTAGTCAATGACCACTAGATGGTGCATTTGTGCTGTTTATAGTATACTGTAACATTATAATGCAAGAAAAATATCATTAAGATGAAAAGATTAAACACTGTACAAACATACACCTTGCGCCATTTGTAGTGTACTAGGTCTGCTTTCACTTAATGACATATCTTCCATATATCATCAATGCCCACCATTGAATCCTCTTTCTCCACGTGTTAATCTCAACCTTTCAACAGATTAGCACTAGATAACATCAGAGCAATTCTCAGCAGGGCCTTGGACCTCAATGACCTTGCATACTTCTCATACATGTGAAAATACAAATACAAAATCTGCTGATCACTGCTATTTGGTTACTATTTTAACAAAGGCTGTGAAAGATAGCACACAATTTAATGCACTTGTACATTTTCAGAAATGTGGATGCATAAAATTTGTAAAGCCATAATATTAAATGAAGAACAATTAGGTGGAAATGTTTGAAACATGAAACCTTTTAGCTAAAAATGATTTTTCAGTTAATATTTAGGTGACAGTACAAACGGAGGGAAGATTCCAATTACATTTCCACATAGAATTAGTTCAAAACTGTTTGAATAAACTTAAAATTTGATTGCATGTAGAAATGCGACTTTTTACTGTGTCAGTTCTCAGTATCATAATGCCCTACTTTATAACGTTATCAGCGTAACATTCCCTTAAAAGTAATCGGGTTTTGGTTTGTTACTCACTTCTCTGGCACATATATGTATTTGTATTGGAACTGAGTAGACATATTCAAATAATTTGCATGCAATTTTGTAGCCAGTTACGATATTTTCAACTTTAGAGTCATCATCATAGACTCTTTGTGGGTTTACTAACCTTATATAATAGACTTCCACAAGAAATACTGTGCGCTTCTCCCAAAAAATTTCGACTTGCTGTCCCTAGGGGGAAAACTGAGATTCTCATCGGAAGGGTTGGTGCGCTTCAGTTTGCAAGTTAACTACACTTCAAAATTATTTTGATGGCTGGGAAGCTTCTTTCATTGATTTTTGCCACATTTAGAATTTTTTTGAAGTGGGGAACCTAAACATGCTGGCAAAGCCAGCTCCTCAAATATTGGGGCATCTTTTCTCCAGACATGCCCTCCCCCCGACTCTCTGAACTTCAGGCAGTCTCCCATCCAAACCCCCTAACCTCAACTTTTCAGATCCCCCTCCCTCAATACTGCCAATTGGGACCCTGGAAGGGTTGGCACTATGTCCGGGGGGCTTCAATGGCACTCCAAGAACTCTCTCCCCCAGCATGGCTGTCATAACTAGTTTCCATTTTTGCATATTGACACCGCTCTTGTGGATCAGAAAATCCCAGGAGCAAAGAGAATGCAGCATTTTGAATGCGATTTAAATATACTTATTTAGTTCACACCCTCAGTTGGCAAGAACCAGATTATTACATTGTGACAGGGGCAGGAAGAGTCCCAAAGGGGGTTTCTCTCTGGTGCTATCACTACCACCCCTCCTTCCCCCAAAATTCACCAGCCCTGTGCAACCCCAGTATGGTTTGTGTGTGAGCGCAGCGGGGCTGGAGAACTGCCCCCGGTATTTGGCTGAATTTTTGAAATTTGCCATTGATAGCACTCTGAATATTGGTCTTGTTCACTTAAATGCACTATATTTACTTAAAAAAAAATCAAAAATAAATCCCAGAGAAAGATCAGTCTCAGGGGAAAAAATAACAGTAATATTCTTGTCTATGAAAAAAATTAATTTTGAAAAAAAATTCAACTCTCTTCAAAACAGAAAACATTTTTGGCTTGTATTAAACCATACCTTACATATTCAATGTTCATAGAAGAATTATTTTGGCAAAATAGTAAACAAAGCAACTAATAGGGTTGCAAATAACAAAAATCCATCATAATCTTTAATTTTTTTTGTTCTATTTTATTTTATGGCTTGTCTTGCCAATTATGTTGTTTTTTTTTCAGGAGACATGAGCATGTCAGGCAAGGCTAGCATTCGTTCCCCATCTATATTTGGCCTCGAGAAGATGGTGTTGATCACTCATGTTGCAGATCATGTTGAGGAGCTGGAAAGGTGGTAACGGGCTGGGCAAAGGCAGAGTCCAAGCAGCACCACAAAATGATCCAGGCCATCACCAAGCAAGTTATTTGGTACCTGGCTCGCTGCAGCAGCATCAAACACATCTCAGGCCTAATCAACGAGGAGGTCCATGGGGCCTGAAAGTGTTCCTAGAACATATCATCAGGAATCAGTGACCCATACTGAACATGCCAAGCACAAAATGGTTACAGCCAATGGTTGTGGTGTACACCCTGAAATGCCAGGGGCAGAGCCTGTATGGCTCCTGTGATTGAAGATTATTTTAAGAAAGACTGAGAAAATGGTGCTGGTTATGCAGTTGCCATCATTATCAAAGTTGTGTATTATTTACTTTACTTACTTGGATTTCTTTTTATATTCTCAAAGCACCTTCAAACACTAAAACAAATATAATAATTGACTTCTTTTCATAAAGCTCATTCACAATAGTTTAGACAAAACTATTTAGACAAATTATTCATTCATGACACACCAAGAAATCAGTTGTTTCAAATGTCAAGTTAAACTGCAGATGCAATTAAGCTGTATTGTTTTCTGCCTTTTTAAAGGACTTTTAAACAGACACAATGGGTGAGATTTTCTGCTCCCCAGCCTCATGGTGTGTTTCTTGGCAACAGGAAGAGGCACATTCTGACAGGTGGCAAGGTCTTCTGGTCCCGTCACTAGGATTTCCCATTGAAACCACCCCACACCATAGGAAAACCCACAGCAGGGGTGCATCACTGATGGAACCAGTAGATCACACCAGCATCAATAGCTGTTACATCCTGCCAATTGGCTTTGATACTAACTCCTCAAGACAAGTGGGATGAATTTAGAGGTTAAAAACATCAAAGGTGTGAAATGTAACCTGACCCTTCAATGCTGTTTTTACATTATCATGCTTTACAGCATGTGAGTAACTAACAATGGCAAAGGGGGCCACTTCATTAATGTATCTAAATTGGGCATGCACAATGCAATTCAGAACCCAACTGAAAGTTTGATACTGCCAAACATGCTCCCTAGGAGGAAGGGGAGATAGAAATTGCCAGCTTGGCAAAGTAAGTGCTTCTTCCAGCATTACTTTTGGACAAGCAGCAGCAGGGGTGCTTTCCATGATTCCTCAAGAAAGCCATCAGCCTCCTTGCCCCTGATTGCCAACCTGCCCACCATGTGTCTAATGTCTAATTCTGTCCTTCTTCCCTTGGCAGTGATGTGTACCTATACCTCCAACCGTTCCCCCCCCAGCCTCCCCACTTTCCCCCCACAATCCATCACCACTGATGTCCCCTCCCAGCCATCTGCAAGGCTCTCAATATGGCCAGCTGCTGACTGGGAAATAAATTCAAGAAATTATAATGAGGTGCTGCCATTAAGTTTTAGCAAGAACCGAACCTCCTCAGCCTTATTGGCTTCTTCTATATTTTTGACAAAACGTTATCTTTTTTGCCTCCAGTAAATAATATGGTCATTTCTTCTATGCTAAAAAAATCATGTCAGCATATCCAAGTACGGATAGAAGGAAAACAAAAAATGTTAAAAATTTAGTTAAAAAGTAAGGAGAAAATGGGTCAGTAACTAGAGGGCATAAACTTATCACAGAACAAAAGAGGGGTTAGGAACATTTACGTTTTGAGAAACAAAGTGCATCAATATTAGAACAAGCCAATAAAAAGATATTGAGTAGATAGTTTTGTCTAAGATAAGTTGGACTGAACGATTTTTCAGTTGTAAATTTGTATGAATCTATATTTTAGTTTTTAAATAGCACAAAAAACTTGATCTACAGTATGAGTGTAGTAAGACTAATGTTCATATAATTCCCATGCATTTTTAAAGAAATTTTTTTTTAATCTCCTATCATAAGGTGCTCTCCAGAAAAGCTTCTAATCTAGAACGCATTTCAGCCTTACTTGTGTCAGTCAACATGAATGCTAGAATTTTTATAGGATTGCACAATGTGACCCATTCTTCAGTTTACTATACTTCTTTGTGAGGAAGTGTCTAGTCTTGCCCTTTTAATGCAACTCCTTGATCCCACAATTGAAATTGGTTACTCACTGATGTGGAATCATGCCATGCATAGCACATTACACAGATACAATGTGGAGCAATTGATGGAATTAACTATTGCAAAACCAATCAAGAAACAATCAAGGAATCAAAGAGATAAAACAATCCATTCACAAACATGGTGCTCAGCAGGCAAAAAAAATGAAACACAAACTTACTCTTTATTTCAAATAGTTTTTGTCTTTCAGTAAAAATGTATTAACAATGTGTGGAAACTCATTTCTGTGTTCGTTAGTATTTTGAAAAGTAAAATAAATGAATAAACAAATCAAACACAACAGTTACTGTTCATAGGACTGGCATGGAGATGAGGCTGTAAGATTGGTAGGTTATTAACCTTTTGAACTATTACACATGTCCAGGAGTGAGATTCTGCATCTCTGAGAAAGATTAACTGTCGAATAGGTTTATTTGAGCAATCCATCGGCTTCATCCCAAAATTGGCAAGACATTCAATCCTCCAGCCACCAGCAATCTAGTGGTTGTTTCACCGCTTGATTACTGTAATTAATTTAGGTAAGTTTTTTTTAAAAAAGAGAGATAACAATGTGCATACTGATGAGATAATTTGCATAGGTAATTAAGTCATTAGCAAAAACCTGCTGATTGCCAACAAGCCTTAAATTTACCATCTGTTACCAAAGAGTCTGTCACCTATAAACATATTGGAACTATACAACAATCTGTGCAGAAAATGTTCCAATTTGCCCAGCTGTTACAATAAACAGGATGTCAGCATGGAGGAAGACAGCCTCTTACTAATTAGCAATACACTGATGAATAAACTCACTCATCTCATTAACAGAGAGAAAAAAACTAATACATGTGGGGAAGCAAGCATTGCAGCTAATCAGGAAAATATACAGGGATACTGAGTCACAAAAAGAAATTATGTAAACAAAAGATTTTTTTAGAATACACGCTGTAAAAATAAACAAGGACTTGAAAGGTCTGTTGCCCTCAATAATACCTGCTGGCACCTGAACTCATTGGTTCAGAAACTTCCTGCAGAGGGCAGTAATACAACCTGCAATTGAGGTTCAGCATGGACATGCTTTACAATCAAATTCAATTTAAAAAGCTTATTTTGTGGAGACACTAATAACTGATCATGATGTACCATTTTCCACTCCAACTCATTAGTCCCAGGACATCAAAACTGTGGAATTTCCCATCTACAATGTACTATACAGATAATTAAAACCCAAGCTTGATGTCACTGACTGGCAGTACTTGATTTATTTAAATTATTTTTGTACTGTGGGTGCTGGTTTCACACTTTGTTTTCTCAATAATAAAAGACTGATATTTTATTGTTGATGTAGAGTTAGAGAAATGCAATGTAATCACTTTTAACCATTTTCTGTCATTTTTGTGTACTTATATTTATTCAGCTTCTGCCCAAACTTCATTTCACATCAAATATATATTCGAAAATGATTGACAAAGTTTTTCCAGAAATTGGCAAAGGCTGGATTTTTTTTGGAAGGTATGATTCTGGTCTATGAACCCAATAATTAAATGCAAATGTATTATAATTATGTTCCCGACACTAAATGGCATGAAACTTGACCCCCCCCCCCCCCCCCCCCCCCCACTGACAGGAGGGGATAATTACAGTAACCCTTCCCACTGACGTAAAACACGACTTACATCTTCTACCGATATTTTTTCACTTCTGTCGACAAACCTGCCTGACACTAATGGGAGCAGAAAATCTTGGTTGGTGGTGACATTACCTGGAGTAATAATGGAAAATGGCAGTTTCTTTCACTTCTATCAATATCTAACCAATGCACAAATATATCTCAAAGGTTCACAGTGCACTGTGGTTTCTGATTCACAAGTGAAATGCAACTGCTGTGTTGCATGTTTCCTCTTCTTGCTTTAACCAGGCCTTCTGCAAAGATCAAGCTTCTATTCTGTCCACCTTGGTTTACTCATCCCCAAATCATGTTATGGGTCTCAAGAATTCCGAACATAAACCTAAACTAATACTTCAGTGATGTACTCAGGGAGTGCTGCACTGTCTTTTTCCAGATGAAATATTACATCAGTTCTCCCAGATGGAAGCAAATGATCCAATAGTACCATTTGAAGATAGGAAGCTCTATTGGTGTCCTGGCTGACATTTATCCTTCAACCAACGCCACAAAAATTGGCTATTTAAATATCTAATTTGTAATTTACAAGATCTTCCTGAGAACCAATTGGCCTTGCATATCCAGGATTCTAAAGTAATTAATTGAGATGTGAAATATTTCAGAAGATGTGAAAGTTGCTACATTAATGAAGGTTGTTTTTCATTCTTATTTTCATCTCCAGCCATCTTTCCTTATTTCTGATTTATTTCTAACCAAAGCCCAAGGCTCATCTCGCTCTGACTCCTTTGCTTTTATCTTTGGAAATATACAGATCCAGTTTCTGTACATGGATATAAAATAAAATGTAATTGCAGATCTTTGTTTCAAATTAACATTTTCATTGGGTAGTTTTCCTGTTGACATCATGATGTCAGGCAAAAATAAATTGGCTTTTCACCCAGGATGGTCCAAAAGATAAAAGCTTTGAATCCAGCATATCATGAAATCCATTGGTCTTTAGATCCCTGTGTACCAAAGTACAGTTGGTGATAATTATAGTATTTAAGGTACAAAATGTACCATTATTTGTTACATTGGTTTCTGCCAGGTAACAAAGGTGGGACCCGCTTGCAGTGTTGTGATAGGTCACCAGACCAGAATTTTGAGGCAAGCTGTCAGCCAACACTTGTCAAAAGACAAAAAGGATAAAAACAGGTTAAGTCTTTAGAGCAGAGAAACAGGCTGCAAAATGGAGACAAAGTTACAAGGAGCAGACTTTAAAAGGACTGTTGGTATTCTTTGAGCAGTAGTGTTTTGTTAAGCATGGCTATAGATCTGAACGTGCTTGTAAGGTAGTGAAGCGTGTAATCAGGAATCATGGGAGAAGGAGAAGAATGGCAAGACTGAAACTCTATGAGTGGGCCACTGTTCAAGCTATCCAACTGGGAGAAACATTTGGAGAAAATTCCAAGGGGAGATGTTCAAAATTGAAGATTGGAAAGCTTTTGTGAAAAAGATGAAGTTTCAGTGAGATTGAGTGACTCAGTGGGATTAACAGCTGATTTGTTGAGAAATCCATGAAATTTGTTTTGGTCATTTACTCTTAGTGTGGTGTATCTGACTACAATTCATCTATTAATTCACATGTACCTCATATTTATCCTGAATGTTAAGAAGTAAATCGTTCAATCTTTCTGAACTTGTTTAGTAGAGCTTGTTTTTGTTTGTTCAAAACCCATATATTTCTGTGGCTTTATTGCAAAAGCAGGTGTTATGAATCTCAACCTTTATCTACTTCGAACAGAACATTATTGGTCTCTAACATGTTCTCCCCCATGTCCCAGGGTCTAGCCAAGCATCATAACAAGGAGTAATTCAAAAGACTTTGATAAAAACTTTTCTGTTACTCCCAAAGTAAAGCAGGTTGTCTGTCCTATTTATATTCCCAAATGTGATTGATAGCAGGAAAGCTGTACTTTTTGTCAGAGGCAAGCCAGCAATGTAAAAATACCTTCTTGAATGATTTGAATTTAGTCCCCTTTCTCACTATACTAATTAGTTTGCTATCTCTGCCTCATAACTTAAACTTCCTGCTACTCTTGTCAAACAAAAAAACATTCTTAGTGATTTCAATGTCAAAATGAGCATTTGATGTGGTTCGCCTTCTCTATTATTAAGACCTACTAACATGCTAAGAAGGCATTAAAAAAAACTTCAATTTTGTTTCCTTTCCATATTCGGTTGTTGAAATTTGTTTTTAAATGGACAATTTGGCTAGACTGATAAAATGGTCACAGCTGACCACATGATGATAGTTTTCAAATTTCTGAGCAGTTTAAAATGGAGAAATGCCAACTCAAACCCCCTAGCATTGTATAAACATTCTAGCCAAACCAGGACAAAAAGACTAGATGATGACATGGCTGCACCAGCCAGTTCTGGACAAAGGCAGAGCTATTTATGGCTCACCTCCAACATCGTGCTAATGATTCAGTTACCTGCACGAAGTACAATGGGTTTTAAGAAAGATCCTGAACGTACACCATTAATTGAATGGTTCAACCTAAACCATCCTGTCACATGATAAAGAATGAACTGTTTGAACTGCTTTAATTATACAGCCTTTGAATCCTGTTTTCACTTGCGATTTAACCTCAGAAAAGATAGCAGCTTGCCTCAGACCTCCATTTCTCTCAAAATCAGATCTCTAGAAAGAATCCTACATTTTACCCAAAGAGTGAATTCGTTCCCAGAATACAAGAATACTTTGTGCAGTTTCAACCTGCAGCTGAGTTCACTGAACCAAGACCAGGAATTCTGCCAGTCACAGCCACTTAAAAGAACCTTTACTGGACATTACTTACCGAACTCTTACTTGCATGAATTACTGATACCTTTTGGATTTTTTTTTATATAAGTAACTCATAAATAATTTACTTATTTTCATTCCCTTCTCTGCCTTTCTACCCTGTGTGCTTGTGTTTATGAATGTGTACCGTGATCCATCCCACAGGTTTGAATGTGTTAATAAATCCTAGTTTTGTTTCACCTGAAAGAATTTGCTGTGGTGTTATTTTTAGCATTAGGCCTCATAAATCAGGATTTGGGAAACACAACATGACTCATTTCAACAAAGGAAAGGATGCTAAGGGAAACAAATTAAATGAGAAACTAAAATCTATGAGGGTCATGAGCATAGAAGGGACCCAGTAATATTAATTCAATTCATCTTGTCTTTATGTCTATAGCACAAGCATTATGGTAAAAGGCTTGTTTTTGTACACACCTAAGTGGAGAACTGTGTGATTGATACCGTTACTCCTTTTGATGATTGGGGCTCTTTAAGGTCTAGTATGGAATCCACTTCTTAATCCTTTGAGCAGCTATGGATTTTCCAGATCCAGCGCTGGATCTGGAAAATTTGCAAACAATCCAAGATCTAACCCCCCCCATTCTTCTCTCCATTCCCATCCCATGTTTGGTTGTGGATGCAAGGGGTGGGGAAGAGGTATAAATGGTTAGGTCATATCAAAAATGGACCAGAAACCAGGTGGATCTAACCCCCTGTGGAAATTATTCTTTTTTGTCATTAGTCAAATCAGGAATTTCAGTCATACAAAAGAGCTAATAGGACCAAAAGAAGGAAAATCACCAGGCTCTCATGGAGTATATCCAGAAAAACATTTTTTGACCTGGATGAGGAAGTGGAAGGATGGGTTAGTAAGTTTGCCGACGATACAAAGGTTGGTGGCATGTGGATAGTCTGGAAAGATGTCAGAAGTTGCAGCAAGACATAGATAGGATGCAAGAATGGGTGAAGAAGTGGCAGATGGGCTTCAATGTGGATAAATGTGTAGTGGTCCATTTTGGCAGGAACAATGGGATGAAGGAGTACAATATCAAGGGTAGGAGTCTTAGCAGTGTTGAGAAACAGAAGGATCTTGGGGTCCGAGTCCATAGAAATCTTAAATCGGTCTCGCAGGTGGAGGATGTGGTCAAGGCGGCATTTGGTTACTGGTGTTCATTAATCGAGGGATTGAGTTTAGGAGTCGGGAAGTAATGCTGCAAATTTATAAGACCCTTGTCAGACCCCACTTGGAGTACGGTGTGCAGTTCTGGTCGCCTCACTATAGGAAGGATGTGGAAGCTCTTGAAGGGTGCGGAGAGATTTATAAGGATGTTGCCTGGATTGGGAGGCATGCCCTGTGAAGACTGGTTGTGGGAGCTAGGTTTCTTCTCCATGGAGAGATGAAGGTTGAGAGGCAACCTGATAGAGATTTATAAAATGTTGCGAGGAATAGATAGGATGGATTCTTGGAGGCTATTTCCTAGAGCTGAAACGGTCGCTATGAGAGAACATAGGTTCAATGTGCTGGGGAGTAGTTACAGAGGAGACGTTAGGGATAAGTTTTTCACTCAGAGCGTGATGAGTGAATGGAATTGACTGCCGTCGTTGGTGGTGGAGATGAACTCGCTGGGGTCTTTTAAAAGACTTCTGGACGAGTATATGGGATTTAATGGGATTGAGAGTTACAGATAGTTCTATGGCCTGGTAGGTATGGAAATGATTGGCACAACTTGTGGGCCGAAGGGCCTATTTGTGCTGTAGTGTTCTATGTTCTAGTATTCTATGAAATGATGAATTGTGTCCAAGTGAATTAGAAGGATTCCAGCGTTGCACCCTGTCCACAAAGAAGTATCAGAGAATTACATGTACAAATTGAGAGATGATTGAGAGACTGAAAGCCAAGAAATATGGGTACTGATGAGACTTGAATAGCAGTCTAACCCAGAGATTTATGCTGTTTAGACATTCGATTTAGAAAAACTATTTTGACACAGTATGAGGAAAAATAATATTAAATAGTACTAAATTAGGAAATATGTATATTTTTAGAAAGAATGCATGAGGATAATAAGAAGATTGGTAGAGGGATGGCCTATACTGTTCAATGCAATGTCTAAGGAACAGTACATTATAATGAAAGGAGATATATTCAAAATGATAATTAGAAGGATAGCTGAATAGTCAGATCCAATGGTGATAGGTACACAGATTTGTAAAGGTGGAATTTTTCATTTTTTCAAGGCGCAGCATTATTGTTATCTGCATCCTTTTACAGCAAGAATCTTAGAGCCATGGAAAATCACCAAAAAAGATTTTCCAGATCAAGCACCCCTCCCCACAAAAATGGAGATCCCATCCCCCACTGACCAGGGGAGCACCACCAACTGCTCAACAAAGAGGGGCATTCTTTCATCCATCCATAAATAACAGGTTCACCCCTCCACTCCCCATAGGCATGAGTGTGACCTGACCCTCTCCCTACATCTCCTCAGACTCTCCACAACCTTCTTTCCTTCAGACCCCTAAGGCCCTCCTTCCCCCTCAGATCCCTCACATCCCCCTTCCTTCTCAAATCCCAAACCAGGTCCCCTACCCCTTAGAACCCCATTCAAAGGAGCCTGTTCTCATCTTCAGCTTCTGACACGGAGAAAGGGAAATCTTTACAGTACAATTTAGTGGAGAATGAAGTGCTGCAAAAATATTCAAGTTGCCAGGAGCAGGATGCTTGGAGATTAAAGTGACCTGGCCACTTCAGAATTTTCACAACTGACAGACAGGAATGCAGATGTTGATCATAGGGCTATTAGGGCTAGAAGAGGCAATCCAGCTATGAGATATCCGTCCCTTGCCTTCCCTGCATGAGCCCACTCAACCCTCTGCACTCTTGAAGGATCATCCTCTGCAACTTGGCAATGATACAGGGTCAAATGGTCACTGCTCCCTTGGAGTCCAAAGTGCTAGGGAATCAGCACCAGGAATCTATGGGCAGTGCACTGTTGAAAAAGCCAAGGTATTTGGCCTGAAAGGGGCCCTGTGGGGAAGAAGAGCTGAGTAAGGGAGCCCTGAGGAGGAGGTGGTGGCAGTGGGGGGTTGTGTCACCCTCGTGTGTGCATGGAGATGGGGGGGTGATCTGTGATGGGTGGATATCCTTGTTTTCTAAGTCAATGGTGGTGCTCCCCTAGACCCTCAGGGTCCAGTATGGCATGTCCATGTTGTTGATGCTAATGGTGTTACAATTAGCGGGTTTGCATTATTATCAGGTTGCCACCCATTCTGGGCGGAAACACGATTGAAGCTGGCAGGGCGGGCGGGTGAATCCCAATAATATGCATGTCTGTAGGAATCCCAATTTTAGACCTGACACCTAGTTCAGCAGGAATCGGGACACCCAACATCGGCGAATGGGGCTGGTGAATCCCCTCCACTAACTGCCAACACCCAAGTAAATAAAGTGTATATGAACACTCCAGACCCTCATTTAAAAAATTGTCAAGAATGATTTCGGAGACAACTCCCCCTCCTTTGTAATTTCGTCTCCATTAGACATGCATATGCAAAGCCCAGAGAACAAGAACTTGCTATGCATATGATGA
Organism: Sphyrna mokarran; assembly: GCA_024679065.1. NCBI lineage: Eukaryota > Metazoa > Chordata > Chondrichthyes > Carcharhiniformes > Carcharhinidae > Sphyrna > Sphyrna mokarran. Next base: position 101,481,302 of record JAGIQG010000001.1, on the reverse strand, counting down.
GCTATGGTGCCTTACCCCTCATTATCTCACCACATATGTGAGCAGAGTAATAAAGTGTTTTAACCGGCTGGGTGAGCAAATTTAATTGATTGATGATGCTATAAGTTCCTGACTTCTGTTCAAAGATAAGATTCAATTGATAATTTCATTGTGAAATGTCCATAAATGGGTAAATAATCAGCAAGCAAAGGTCATAACTAACTGCTTAAAACACAAAAACAAAATGAAGTAATAGGTACAAAAACAATTGTAAACTTATCAACATCATTAATTTAAGAACTAGATGATTAGATATATATAAATAATGACAACTTTACATTAATTCTTATTATCATGATTGTAAAGTGATCAAATGTATTTGGTCTCAACCATCACCACAGTTAAAAATCGCAGTTATTTGCTCATTGATCACTTGTGAAACAAACACGATTACAACAGTCCTGAGAAAGCATTCCGTTTATACAATGGGATTAATGAACTATGTGAATTAATACAATTTTGGGTTTTTTTGTAATTAATATGATTTTGACATTCACTCACATGCTACTCCAATTGTCATTATTGAGTCGTGGTCAGGAGCAGAAATTGCGGCTCAAGTTTTCCTTCCTATTGTAACTAAGTAAATTATCCTGCCTCTACCTGACCACAACCTTTTATGTGCTTCCCCAGTGCATTTTCTCCACAGCTGCTAGGTGCAATTGCACTGGTTCTATTCTGATCTGTCTAATCATAGCCTACATAGAATCATCCTCTCTTTCCACCTATACACCATTATATCTCTGGTACACCCCAAGGATCTTTTCTTGGCATGTTCATTTTTATCATCTACATACTGCCCCTTGATGGCATGAGCCAGAAATACAGAATCCATGTTATTCCATACGTATCCTGACGAGACCAAATTCCACTTCCCCTTTACCTGTTTCATCCTTTCACATTCTTTGTTGCATGACATCCAGAACTGGATGAGTAAAGCCATATTCTTCACTATCCCAATACAAACTCCACACCATAGCCACCAAATTCACATATCCTCCTGACAACTGTTTTTCTAAATTTGTTCTTAGGATATGAGCATTGTTGGCTCAGCCAGCACTTACTCCCCATTTCTAATTCCCTTTAGAAGGCAGTAAGCCACTTTCTTAAATCGCTGCAGTCCACGTGGTATAGAACTCAGCCACAGTGCAGTTAGGAACAGAATTCCAGGATTTTGAGCCAGTGACAGTGAAGGAACGGTATAGTGAATAACAGTAAAGGAAATAGTGAAGGAAGTTCAAGGTCAGGATGAAGAGTGACTTACAGAGGAACCTTCAGGTGGTTTGCATTCCTATGTTTTTTTTAAGGTGATAGCGATTATGGGTTTAGCAGATGCTGTCAAAGGGGCCTTGGCCAGTTGTTGCAGTGAATCTTGTAGATGGTACACACCACAGGCGCTGTGCATCAATGGTAGACAAAGTGAATGTTTAAGGTGTATGGGGTGTTAATCAAATGGGTTGCTTTCCCCTGGATAGCGTTAAGCTTCTTGAGTGTTGTTGGAGCTGCACTCATCTAGGAAACAGGGGAGTATTCCATCACACTCCTGACTTGTGTCTAGTGGATAGTCTTTAGAGAGTCAGAAGATGAATGACTTGTCACAGAACTCCCAGCCTCTGACCTCCTCCCGTAGGCACGGTTTTTATATAGTGAGTCCAGTTAAGTTTCTGGCCAACTGTAAATTCAGGAGGCTGAATTTTTGCATTATGGGCAGGAAACAGATTGTTTCCAGACCACAAACAGGAAAGAGTCCCGAATTTCACAGTGGTGATCCTTTAAATCATATAGAGACGGGTTTAATAGTCAATTAACAGCCTTGGGAATGGAGGCAGGTCAACTAAAGTGCAGGCCCAATTTAAATTCACTTAAGTGATGTAAGTGCATGGTGCATATTCTGACGGAAGTTTGGGTTGTCTTTCTCATCTCAATATCCCTGTTTAGCCAAAGTCCTGAAACAGAACCAGAAGCATAAGATGCTGACCCCATGGTCATACTAGATACTAGTAGGGAGAGGAGGGAGATCCTCTTCCTGGAGGGAGGCAGCACGAAGCCATATTGACCAAACAGGACTGGGTAGAAATCACTGCCACTGGCAAAACTGTTGAGAAAATGAGTGGATTCAACACAGGAAAAAGTTCAATGATTTCTCATGCTCTAGCAAGGTAAGTACTACCCAACACTCGGGATAGATTATACCAGCCGAAGAGCTTCAGGATGCATGCTGACCCTATTCAGGGGAGGTTATGCCTACAGGGCAATTAATAATCCTTCAGACTAACTCAGCTGCTGAGAATAGAAATATGACCACTGAATATTGGGCAATTGAGATAACCAGGATCAAGGACCAGAAGTAAGTCTGTCCTGGCGAAATAGGCACTCATGGTGTAAGTCGTAATTAAAGAGGGCAAGGAACCTCCAGCCAGCATCATAATTGCATTGTGAAGCCTCAGCATTACAGATATCTCGGTTTTCCAAGCTCGTTCTCATGATTTCTTCTTGTCTTTCCAACAAGTGCAAACATCCAACCCATGAAACCTTCTCCCTCTCCGTCAATAGCCCACACTGATCAATCAAAAAACCAAAGAAACATCATCATATCTTACAAGCATACCAATCACCAGAGCAAATATTCTCACCTCAATGGATCCTCATGAAAGTGTGAATAAGATGACACTGAATGAAAAGCATGGCACTAGTGTCGGAGGAGGTTCCAGAGGCAATGGTAGCTATGGCCAGTTTCCCTTGCAGTATGGAGGACAAGTCAAGCCCTGTTCAGCTGGGAGTTGCAAGGCCTCAGAAGTTACAAGAGGCAATATCTATGCCTGAAGGAGTTTCCCACATGTCAGCATTCCCTGAGGCAGTGCAGGGTAAAGACTGGAGGCAGCAATGACTCTAGGGTTGACTGCATGAGCTCCTTTATGGACAGCCACATGCAACTGCAATTGCAATGTATGCAAGGCACGTGCATTGATGTAGATAGAATGCATGCTACACACCGTAGCCTGGACAATCAGTGACAGTAGTGGCACAGAGACTGTTTGGAGGGGATGGAAGTTGTACCAATCTGCTGCTCCACTTTGGCCAACTTAAGTGTCGACTAAGGACTGAGGATGTCATAAAGGTGGATGGAAGTCCCCCTCCTTACAAACTGCTTCAACCTCAGCTCTGACAGTAAAAACTTTTGTGCAGCAGGACTCCTGCAATGATCTGGGTGTGGCTTCCTCTCGTAACTCCACGAGGATGAACTGCGATGTGCAACTCAGTGGTAAGCCTTCAAAGAGGATTGTTGCGTAGAAGTGGCCGAGTGCAGAGGAGACTTTGTCATTTAGAGTACAGTGAATCATGGTGTGTCTTCTTGCTGTAACTACATTGTTTCCATTCTTGTACTACATAAATAATGACACTTGCAGGCACAAGTGTGACTCTTTTTATTGATGGTGTAAACTAAAGTTACAAGGTAGCAAAGTCCCACTCCTGTCCAGTCATTACAAAGGCAGTGCTGCACTGTTGAGCGTTCCGTATTTTAGATGCGATGTTAAACCATAGTCCAATTTGCCAGCTCAGGTAGATGTAAATATTCTATAGCATTATTTAAAAAAAATCAAGGGAGTTATCCATTGGCCAGTCACTTGCCATGATAAACATATGATTGCAACTGATGATGTCTTGCACATGGGGAAATCCTGCAATAGAGGCTAATTCCATTGTCCTGTATCTGTGAGACCGTGTTTGTCATGAATCAAATGTACTGTGCTTCCTTGGCAAATAGGATATCAGTAATCTACAGTGGTGCACTGTTTTTTGCAAGATGCTACCAAGGCACATAACCGATCCTTGGAGGGTGCCAGAAGCGAAGTAGTTCAGGATCACAATGGCTTTGACAGCTACTGGTAGACCAGTGCTACGAAGTGCAGGGACTTCAGCGGTGAGAGCACAGATCACTTACACAGGTTCTCTGTTAACTTGAAACATCTCCACCATTGACCGTAGATCCTGAGGGTATGGACTTTTGCCCTTCCTTCCTATCTTTCCATTCCCTATTCTCTTGATGGCTGGGATGCCACTCTTTTTCTTGTGCTTTCATGGCACATAGACATCGTTAGCTAGGGCATTACGTTTATTCCTACAAAGGGTGCTACTACTCATTGCCCAATGGCCCAAGATCTAGAGGCTGTTCTCCCATTACCAATTGCTGCTTCCTTGTGGTCAGGAGGCCATCCAATTGTCTTTATTAGTCTTACACCTGCTCTTAAGCTCCATGCAAGGAAGGTGACAACACCCTGTACCATCCAATCGTTTACTGCCCATACTCATTGCCATCTGTGCAGCGACAAGGCATCTGTTTGCCAATTGTTGAGCATCTCTGTATGCCATTTAACCTTTTATGAGACTGAGGTAATCCCCTGGTATGGGCATGATTGGCTCCTCAATCAACTTCCTCATTTGGTTGCCTTAAGCCTGTTTATCTTAACAGCTCTTGTAGATGAGCTCTTAACGAGTACTTCAACTTAACCTGTCCTATCTTTATTGTACAGGACATATCTGGACAATTTTATACATTGCCAGGTTGTTGTCAATATTGTAACTGTACTAGGACAGCTTGAATAACGAAGCAATTAGCCCTAAAGTCTTCAGTACCATAGCCAGGATGTTGTCAGGACCCATAACATTTGCTTGTCCAGTGCCTTGAGTCATTTCTTGATATCATGTGGAGCATACTAATTTGGCTAAATACTCTATCAGTGATCCTGGGGACCTCAGGAGGATGCTGAGATGGATCATTCACTTCTGGCCCAAAATGGTTGAAAATGCTTAAGGCTTTTATTTTGCACTGATGTGCCAGGACTGCCCAGGAAAGGGATATTTTTCCTGTCAGGTGTTAAATCATTCACAAATAGACGTGGCAGGACAGCAGAGCTTTGATCTGATCCATGAGTTGTAGAGCCACTTAGCTCTGTCTGTTGCATGCTTCTTCCACTGTTTGAAATGCAAGTAGTCCTATGTTGTAGCTTCACCAGATTTACATCTTACTTTCAGTATGCCTTGTGTTGCTTTTTGCCTGGTCTCCTGTGCTCTTCATTGAACCCAGCATAGCTCTCCTGGATGATAATAATGGTACCATGAGGGATGTACCAGGCAATGAAGTTAAATGCAACTCTGCTGTTACTGTTGGCCCACAATGCTTCATGTTTACCCAGTTTTGGGGAGTTATGTCTGTTCTGAATCCATATCATTTAGCACGGAGGTAGTAGTACAGAACATGATGGAATGGTGTGTCATCAGTGTGGTATATTACCTCTATAAGGACACTGGCTGTCATTCCTTCCAGTTCTATCTGGGGAGATACATTTGTGACAGGTAAATTGGTGAAGATGAGATCAAGAATTTTTTTCCCTCATGTTGGTTCTCTCACCAACTGCTGCAGACCCAGTCAGGCAATTATAATCTTCAGGAATCAGTCAACTTGTAGTGATACTAGCAAGCTGTTTTTGATGATGGATATAGAAGTGCTCCTTCCAAAGTAATTCCTGCACCCTTTGCACTCAGTGCTTCTTCCAAATAGTGTTCAACATGGAGGAGCACTAATTCATCAGCTGAAAGAGGGTAGTAGGTTATAATCAGAAGGAGATCTCATTACATGCATATGACCTGATGCCATGAGACTTCAAGGGGACTGGATAAAGATTCCGACAATGCGAGTGGAAAGAACATTAAACACAGGTTAAAGAAATGTGTATTGTTTCCAGGCGCTTCACCTGACAAAGGGAGAACCCCCGAAAGCTTGTGAGTTTACTATCAAATAAATTGGTTGGACTTAAACCTGGTGTTGTCAGACTTCTTACTGTGTTTACCCCAGTCTAACGCTTGCATCTCCACAACATGTGGACCAGAGCAGATGAGGATGATAGATTTTTTTCTGAGGACATTAATAAGTTAGATATGTTTTGATGACAATCCAGGATTTTCAGCATCATTAATAATGTGACTCACATTTTCTATTCCAGATTTGTTAATTAATTGAATTTAAATTCCCCAACTGCTATGATAAGATATGAATTCACAGTTCTAAAGGATTAGTCCTGGTCTCTGGATTACAATTCTAGCACCATTACTACTAAATTACATTTTAGTTGCTTAAAGCTGAACCAGACTATTTACAAACTTGTTGGCATACTTGACCTTGAAGTGAACTCTGACTGCATATTCGCACTTGGATACACAGTTGACGTACCCTAACTAATAAGGCTACCAAGAACTGGAAGGTGGAATTATGTATACTGCCTGGGCAGCAGTGAAGCCATGATAGTGAAGACTTCAGAGCAGATTTGACAAGAGAAAGTCAATGATCAGGCATGCTCATCTCCCAAGCTAAGGTGCAGTAAAGGATCAGGGTAGCCAATGAGGTCAAACCAAGATGTTGCAATTATCCAAAACCATCTTGGCCTTTTGGCTAAGATGAAACATTAGGTCACGTCCAGGATGGCTGCAATGCCTCACCTTATCAATTTGGATCTTGTTCATCTCTCTCGTGTGAATCATGAGTTGGATTCAATTTGAATTCAGTTTTTTGGATGAAATAAAACTTTTGTAAAAGATGGAGTCATGTAGAATGATTGCTTTTCAGCTGGCATGGACATGAAGGGATGAATGATTTCCTTCTATGCCATAACATTTTTTTGAAGAGTGCTGTACCCACCTCCATAACAACATTCTTTCTATATCAAATCAAGTGCTAATGAAAGCCACACCCGTGTCATAGTTACCTCTAGACTTCACTATTCCAACACACTTAAACTAGTCTCCAATATGCTTGAAGTCATCCAAAACTCTATTTCCTACGACTTAACATGCATCAAATCCCATTCAACCATCATCCAGGTTAAGTAATCCAATTTTAAAATTCTCATCCCTTGTTTTCAAATCTCTCAATGGCCTTTCCCCTCCCTATCTCTGTAATCTCCCCCAGTCATGTTAGTGGATGTCTGTCCTCATCCAATTCCCATTTCTTTAGCATCCACAATTGTAATCACTCACCCATTAGCGGCTGAGGCTTCATCTGCCATGGGTCTAAGCTCTTAAATACTCTTCTAAAATCTCTACATTTCTCAAATTATCGCTCCTTCTTGAAGATGATCCTTAAAACTTACCTCTGTGACCAGGATGAGTTAAAATGTCCTAATATCTCTCAGATCTTGCATTACAACACTCCTATGAAACACCATGGGTCAACCTATTGCATTAAAAATACTATGTAAATACAAATTGTTAATGTTGCTTCCCCAGAGATGCTGAGTCTAATTATAGCAGCCCTACAACCACCTAGCTTAGAAGAGCTATCTCAATATGGACGGGGGATGAAATCTGGGACTTTATTCATGTGTATTTCTCAGCTATGTGCTGAGTGAATACAATTTAAAATATAAACAATTATATTTTTTTCCCTTCTGCATTTCTGGGGATTTACCTGTTCTGGAGCAGTGGAAGACGACATCTAGGATGTCATGTGGAGCCGCTGTGCTGAACTGTGCGAAGAGGACGCTGGCATTTCAGGAGGAGCCACCATGGGGGAGACGTTGTCCTGAAGGACGTGGATGAAGCCCTGCTGTAGCTGCTGCCAGAGGAGGGAGGATACCGTGGGTCTCAATTACATTGTTGGAGCCGCTTATTAAAAACATAATTTTAGATTTTTTTTCCAGTTTTTAATGTTCGCCTGTGTTTTAAAGCTTATTCTGCTGAGTCTCATTAGGTTTTAAAAAGGTTTTGGTAAAGGTGGGGGTGCGTTAATTTGAAGGTTGCAAATGCATGAGATGCGGCAGGTTTCAGGAAGGTTAGTTTCTGGATTAAAATATCTTCGTGGAATATGAATGTGTTGAGGGGGCATTCCATCATTTTTGGTTTTACAGCTCTCTGTGGCTGTGTTAAACATGGCTGAAGTGCACATTGCCTTATTTGGGAGCTAGAATTTGGTCTTGGTGAATCACCTGAGCTTATTGAGGAAATAAAATGAGGCCCGTGAAAGAAAGAAAAAAATCATCATTGCATTAGTATTAACACACATTACCACTGTTCACAACCATGGTCTTACATACCATGTTTATTTTTACAAACTGTTTATTTTAGAGAAGAAAGGCTCACAGTATCTATAATGTTACCAAGCCACTTTTGCTGTTGCAAAGATATTTTTGTTTTCCATTCAATCTTATACGTTTGGGATTCATTTATCTCACATAAAACACAGGTGCCGATGGAATAAGATTGACACTATCGGAGAAAGTTTGATTGCAAAGATTATGTTTGGAAGAGACCAGGTGAAATTGGATGAAAATGTGGCCCACTATATTACACTAGGATTATTTTCTGGGTATTGGCAGGTAATTACTGAGAAAAGCTGACACAATAAAGAGGATCAATACAACCATTTCAACAATGTATATATATTTTTTGAGTAACTAATGGATAAGTTAATATAACCCATACACAGAAGTGAAAGGAGATGCTTACAGGTACCTGACTGGAGAGACTGAAGTTCCCTGCGGGGCTCTTTTTCTTGCTGTTTGTACTGCTGGTATTTCCTACACTGCTGTTTGAGGTGCTGCTTGCTGAGTTCTTCCTCTTCCTTCGTTTGTTTGTCTGTTGTCTGGTAGGTTCCGCTGTACAAAATAAAACAAAAAAAACACAAAAAGAATCAAGGTCAGAGTTTTTGGATCATATTAATGTTCCAGAGCTCAACACTGATTACATTTTGCCTTTTCCTGACTCGCTAAAAATAAGGAGCTGCTGTGTCAACCGCAACATGTTGAAGGCACATATTGCACAAAGTTGCAGAATTCTTGCCAGTCAAATATAATGAATGAATTCTATCTCAAGACATTCTCTATGAAAACTAATTCCCTTTATTGTGTTCATTAATTTACACAATATGTAATTAATTAAACTAACTGGTTTTTAAGTGTTCCTATCATATTATTCCATCAAAGCTAGATCAGATTGTTGAAGATCACTATCATTTCAATTCCTGGATGTTTATCTGGAGTGGTCGGTGATTTAACTTCTGTATTTGCTAACTGAATATCAGTACTCAATTAATAAAATTAGCTTTAGAATCATAACTGGGTAACAATAGACATCCAGGAAGGTCAAAAATGCTGATTTCCTAATATCAGTTTGGTGGTTCTCTAATGGTTTTCCGACTTCGAATATCAGATCTTCAAAAAAAGAGACCAGAATTAAAGTGAAGAATTTTCCTACTAGAAAGCAGTTTTAAAAATATTTCATTAGGACAGGCATGCAGTTTGTATTGATGGTATTTTCCTTGTCAGTTCTACCATCTTTAACCCATTTTCTGACTAATTTGGATTACATTTTTATTAGACTAGTTAAAATGGAGATAGTGTATGTTAATGAATTTCTTTTGTTAATATTCTTTTTGGTTTATTTTAAACATAGGAAAAATATACATTGAAGAAAGGTCTTTTGACTTGCTTCTTCCTCAAAGTAAGTTATAACTCAACATATGGACTTGCCCAGTTTAGTTAATAACCTAAGGGAGATGAATAAGTGATAAAACTTATTAAGAAACAGTACTCAAACTATTCTTCATAATCATTTTGTTCTCTTTTTTTGATGGAGGTGTTTCAGATAGCACTAAGTACCTTTGATGGGCATCTTTTTTTCACATTTCAATTACACCGTGAAGAAAAACATTTCTATGTCTAGACTTACAAAATTTTGCACGTACGTCCTGGAGATCTGTTTGCAATTCAGAATTAGTTCTATATTGTCCGTGCTTCTTGATCATGTTCCTTTAAAATTTCTTTCCTCCCTATAAACTAATTTACTTCTGTGAACTTTTCCTTATGACAAGCCCCTAATTTAGTAAATTATTCTAACTGCTCTTGCTTTAATTCTCTTTGCTCATATTCAGATTTCAACCAAGTTGGTAAGTAAACAGGTATTGTCTTTGCCGCTCACCCGTGACAATGCTACTCCTCATTAAGCTAGAAGGAGATGAACATGTGGTGAGAGATGAATTGCCAGCTTTTGCTGAGGTGAGGTGTTCAGCTTCTGCAAGGATTCCCATCTAATGTCCAAGGTATTTAAGCTGAGTCTCGAATATGGAACCACATGAATATGAAGTGAGCACCACTGGTCAATGGCCAACCAAGGGAGATTTCCTCCAAACGTGGTATAATAATAATGGTGTAAACATTGTGGTATAAGGTTCTGGCACATCAAGGGGAAATGTGGGACTCAGTACAGTACTACCCACACAGCGATGTAAGGGAACTCGTGGCCCACATCTAGTGGTCAGTTTAGTGTTGGACAGAGCCATGTGTAGATGCAAGAAGCACAGAAACATCTTCTACCTTGGATTTTTACTGTACCTATATACAGTTTTTAGTAGTTAATAAATACTTGCTTTTAAGACTACAAATACCTTGATAAGACCTGCTGAACAATGCCCAACACCTTACAACAAACATAAGACAAAAATTTCTTCTAATCACTATTTCTAGCAAAAGTCTAAGCATGTTCCTTTAGAACCCTTTTACAATTTTACTAGAAGTAGAAATATAGAAAATGTTCCCTATTTGTGATATTAACACCACAAAGTAATCAAAATCTTCCTCCACATATAGCTTGTACTAGGTCAACTGTTAGTTACATGTAGATTAATTGAGATTGAGTTGGTCTTTACAGGGCTGTGGTCCAAATCATGGGCCCCAGATGCTGTCATTAGGACTGTGAAAACTATTTGAACCACCAAGATCGGAATAGCCTCATTATTCTCTCCCCCATCTACGTTATTTTATATAATATATACTTTGAATGACTTAAAAAATAATTAAACTTTGTTTTCTTACCGTTATGCGCTGGGCGCGCTGAGCGAGGTTGTGGGGTTGAGGCGGTGTGACGTAGGAGAAAGGGTATAACAGCTGATTGTGAGGTTCGACCTGAAGGATTACAGCATCACCGGACAGGTATTTTACTCTTACATGGTTGTTACTTTCAGCGGTTTTACTGGTTCATATACGAAAAAGTATATATAATTGTTTTGTAATTTTTGAGAGAGAATGAATTTGTTCCATTTTTCTCCTCAATCCCTTGTGGCCTCTGTGGCCAAAAGGGCAGGCAAGTGATCTGTTTGCAGCCTTTCCAGTGCCATTCTGAGGCAGACACCTGGGGGAGCACAAGAATGGCTAGGGGAACATGTACAGTCCCTCCAATTTTACCTCTCCTTCTGTGGAGAGGTATCTACCCTCTGCTCAGCACTTTCCCAAGACAGCACGGCTGAGATCAGAAACTGGGCAGCGTGGGAGATCACATCTTTCATCCCACCACCACTGTGATAGTGTGTGCTGGTGCTCTAATGTACTGAGACACCATGCCACTTATATTGTACGATTATACACTTCTGAAACCACTACATCTTCTTCATACTTGCAGATACAAGATGAAAACATAATGAAAATAGTTTGCAAACTAATTGCCTTTAATAATGTGGACTTACACTGCAGTTATGTAAATTATGAAAAGATTGTGACAATGGCAAACCTCCTCACAAGTCTGCAGGCAATGCATAACTAAAAACAAGCAATATCAGTCTTTGTATGACAAAGACCCTACAATACCAAAGAATTATAGAAACATGAGACTTCTTTGACATTTACCAAATGCACTATAATCTTAAAACTGCAAGAATGATTTTGGTTTGGTTCTCTTTTTTGGATGGAGCACTAATTAGAGAGTAAGCCTGATCTGTGATGCTCCAGATATATAGATTACTAATTTTATTCGTAGGAAATTGGTATCTGCTGGCTTCTGCAACCAATTCTCTGATCCATGATTCTGTTGAACAAGGCAACAGGAATGGAGTCTTCAAATGTGCAAGTGGATAGATATTTCAAGCCTTTTGATTTTACCTTGATGGAAGAGTACAGACCTGAAACATTATCTCTGTTTCTTTTTCCATAGGTGATGTCAGACCTGCTGAGTATTTCCCGCATTTTCAGCTTTTAATTTTTGGTTTAAAAAATTTTTAAGCATTAAGTTCTTTGTATTTTTATGCTCATTAAATAGCCTTAATTTACTCAGAACACTAGATTAGATGTGGAAGTGGCTATTTGTCAGCAGATTCTGCTTGCTTGAAGCAGCTTGGGGAACAAATTGAAATAATCAATAGCTTGTGTGATTTACTTCACCTGATCACCTGAAAATTCTCTTTTTAACATGGTCTACTGGCTGAACAGGAGTTGGGCTTGTACTAGTGAGTAGACTGACCCACATCAAGTGTCTCACATTAGTTTGTGGGGCACTGTTGTGACACAGGATTACTGCAGCACCAGAATACTGAGTTAAATGGGGCAATTTCACTTTTGGTAGCAACGAACCACAAATTTCATAGGCTCACAAATTTGATGTTGCAAAATAATGAATCTGTCACTAACTCAGAAATATCATACCAGTCTGATACCAAATGTAAATTGTAACAGAAGAGGCACAGTGGTTTGCACTACTACCTCACAACCGCAGGGACTTGGGTTCAATTCCTGGCTTGAGTCACTGTCCATGCAGAGTCTGCACTTTCTCCCAGAGACTTCATGGTTTCCTCCAGGTGCTCTGGTTTTCTCCCACAACCCAAAAGCCGTGCTGGTTACGTGCACCGGCCATGTTAAATTCTTCCTCGGTCTACCCAAACAAGTGCCAGAGTGTGGCGATTAGGGATGTTCACAGTAACTTCATTCCAGTGTTAACATTAAGTCTACTTGTAACACCAATAAATAAACTTTATTAAAAAAAGTAGCTGACATCAAAATACTTGGTGCAGCAAAAATCTTACATACTCTGAAAAGAGATTTGTTCAGCTTTACCTAAATTACTTCCCATGAACCTCATCTGATTTACTATCAAATAATTTCCAATTAATTATTACCTTTGAGTATTTCTGCAATAACTCGCTGTTTGTGTGAATATTTATTTACCTTCCCAGTTTTTATTTGTTAATATATGTATTTAGATACATACATATATATATGCATAAGGCAAAGATTTAATTTAAAAATCTCCAAATTGGATTGGTTGGTTTTAGAGCATTTTCAGAACTGAGCAGAGGGATTTTATTTTCGGCATTCCCTGGACTCAATTTTCCTCAAAAAGCAATCTTCAGGGGCAGAAACTGAATGTTTCAGTGCCAAAACTAAAAGTCACCAATGGCAGCCCTAATCAGCATGCTAACTTTGGCGGAGGATTTGGAAAATAAACAATTATTTCAGGGTTGCAAAATGTAGACCAGTGCTTTATTAAAAATATTCTCTCTTTTTCTATTCCAAAATTATTCTTACCATAGAATTATTTCTTTGAAAATGTAACATATTTCTAAGGACTATCCTGATGGAGCACGTTGCAACCAACAGGCAATGTGCAGCTTCAAACCACTGTGTTTTCTAGGTTCAGATTATTCTGGCTAAGACCACCTTTCCCATTGCTCAGAATACATCTTAAATGCCCAATAAACAACCTACTATATAAAAAATTCTAAGTTGTTTATTCTTTATTTTATCTTGAATATTCAGAGGTACAAATTAATTAATTTTAATAGGATGATACAAGTTGCATTATATTTGCATGACTTCAATTTGAATTAATAGATAATCCAAATTAAGCAAATTTAAATTAGCAATAGTCTGTATTTGCTATCACCAGGGTAGTCAAATACAGAGGAGATGCTAATTGTGAGTCTCCATATGGGTGATTCATTACCTGATAAGACCATTACTGTTTCTCTATAAAATGGGAGAATGCTCTTCCCATTTAAAAAAAAGAGCAGTGCATGATATGTGAAGATATTTTGCTGACTATTGGAAAAACAACCTAAGCAAGTGTAGACAAACTTGCATTTCTGTAGCTCCATTCCCTACCTCAGAACATTCCATAGTGCTTTACAGCCACTGAAGTACTCTTTACAATGTCGTCACTACTGTAATGTAGTAAGGAAGGCAGCCAATTTATGTACACCAAAAACCCACAAACAGAAATATCAATGACCAGATATTCTGTTTTAGTGATGTTAATTGGAGGGATAAAAAATGACCAAGACTTGAGGGATAACTCCTCCATTTTTCTTGAAATACTACCATGGGATCACAGAGTCTTGCAGTGCATCGAGTCTGCATCGACCATAATCCCATCCATGCCCTATCCCCACAGCCCCATGAATTTACTCTGGCTAGTCCCCCTGACACCAAGGGGCAATTTATTTTGGCCAATCCATCTAACCTGCACATTTTTAGGCATCTTTCACACCCACTTGAGAATGTGTTATTCGAAACTGACACCAATGGCACAGCATTCCCTCAGTTCTGCACAAGAGTGTCAATTTAAATTTTGTGCTCTAGTCTCTGGAATGAGACTTGAACCGTAAATTTCTGACTCGGAGATGAAAGTGCTAACAATTGACCTACCATTGACACATATGGAGAGAAGACAGATCACTTTTATTGCAGGAAACAAATCATGTTCCATACCAAGTGATGTTCAATTCTTAAAATCTGCATTGATTTTTAACCATGAATATCACAGCAGTCATTTTCTAGATTAGTTCATTAATTCAAATTACATAGTTCATAGAAACATGGCTCTTGTTTACCTGTGTTAAGTGTATATCAATTGTGTTTAATTAGTTGCAAGTGAAATAATTAATTGGGATTTCACTTGAGCCAAGAGATATTCACTGAAACTGGGGTGGTAGTGGAATTAGATGGTGTATGCTTATAATGTTTCATTTTTTAAAAAATGATAGACTCAGTAAAGATTGCCTCTAATGTCATTCTTCGTTACCTGGCTTTTGGAATGTAACAGCCTGCATTATTGAATATGTGCATTAAATAACTATATTGGGTTTCTAGGAGGAAAGTACTTCTTTGGAAGTCAGTTAATGTGATTCTATGTGGAACTGAAATTGGAGCGCTACCTAATTTTATTAAATTAATTCTCCTCCAACCATCTGTGAATACATATTTAATTATACAAGGTACACTGTCAGCTTACCTGGAGGTGCCACCATCCGCTGCCATTTCTGGAATAAGCAAGTTTTCAAACAGTCTCTTGGGCTGATATTGTATGTTTTGTGTCTGGACATCAGTTCTTGCATTGGCTCCAGTATAACACACAACTGGGAAAGTGAGAACAAATTATATAATGTTATACTGCCTTATTGTATTTAAAAATAAGAAAAGTCCAACACATATTTAATCAGGTATGATATGGCTTATCTGATTCTTGCCTAATTCCACTTTCCTGCCTCCCAATAACCCTCCACTTTCCTGTATATCAAAAACTTGTCCAATTCAATCCTGAATATAGTCAATGACCCAGTCACCACTGCTCATGATCTATATGCAAGGCTGAGTTAGACAGATTTTTGATGTATAAGGAAATCAAGGGTGTGTGTGTGTGTCTGGCAGCATTTGCAGGCAAGAAAGAGGAGTTATGGCCACAATAATATCAGCGATGATCATACTGAATGGTAGAGCAGGTTTGTTAGGTCGAATGGTCTACTCCTGCTCCCATTTATTATGTCCTTAGATCAGAGTGCCTTTGAATAAACCATTTCACAGGTCAACATTACTTTACATGAAAGATAATTATTTTGCTGTATGCTAGATTGGCCTGAAGTTATCTGAGGATTTCAGACACTTTATTGCTTAAATTTGCAGTAATACTGGCTAGTGTATTGTTGATTAAAATTGCTTAAAACTGGTAGCAATTTCAAAAAGATAACTGGATAGAAATTAGAGGTACAGAAATTTAGACGCAACCCAGATTTTTTTGGAGGAAATTTGAATCAAAACAATACAGGTTTGTAACAAATCTTATACATTGTCCTATATATCCCCTTTCGAATACACTCATCTTTGACCGCTACTCAACTCAATGTCAAAAGAAAGAAATTCTTTTGGAGCTAATTTCTGTTTCAGATGCTTCTTTTACAGCTGGAAAATAATAGGCCTTGCCATGAACTTCTTTAACATACTGTTTAAAATCAAATGAGGCTCCGTCCTTTAGAAAATCTTTCCCCCTTCTGCTCAAATGGTCTGGTAATATAAATTAATAATGTCCTTGTATGTCAAAAAATGGTTTCATTGCAAACACAAGGTATGTGGGTAGAAGAGGAATTGTAACATCAAACAGGTCATTTAGCTGTCATGAAGCTTTCCCAACTTGGTCACTTGGATTTGGGCAGCCCCAAAACAACTCTCATTGACACAATTTCACATTTTGCTAAATTAAGGGACATAGATGACCCTTTAATATTCGACAGTTGATTATGGGGTTGTCCTAGCATGCCCCAGAGCCTGTCCATTGCAAACAGGAGAACAACGATAAAAGGAGCAAGCCATTAGATTTCCAGATGAGCACCAAACTGCTTTTTTTTTCAAAATGTCAAAGAGTAATGGTGAGACTATGGGTTTCATTTTCAAAAATATGAATACTTTAATAAAATGTTTTCCTCTGACTTTCCTTCACCTCTTATATTTCTAGATTTATAAAAGGAAAAATAGGGCAGCATTTAAATATGAACACAAAATTATAATTTTATTAAGTTTTCACGATGCTTCCTAAAGAGCAGGTAGTTGCTATCAGCAAAGGGTCTCAGTTCCAACTTTTGAACAGCATTTCCTACTTAATGGACATTTTCATTTCTCTTACTAACCATATTGAATGTGATGCACTCAGAATCTACTATCCTCAGTAAGCATCTGAATGGGATTAACAATTGGTGTGGGCAGTTGTGTTGTAGCCTCACAAAGCTTAGAAATAAATTGTGACTTGTGTGTAAATAACTTAGCGTTTTTAGCCATCTGCCATAGGATATTTGGTTCAATTAAGTTTGGGCTGATTCGAGTTTATTTATCAGGAGTGAGTGTTTATTGTTCGAAACCCACTGCATTATGAGGGAATATAGTAATCTTAAAGTATACATTTAAAAGACAGTCAAAGTTTCCCTCTCCTTTCTTCTCTTTCCAGTCCTACAAAGTCATGCATGTTCTGAAACAAAATGGACTCTGCATTTCCAATTTCCACTGCCCTAATGTAAAAGAATGCCTTCTCTCTCCACAGCAATCTAGCAGAGATCAGAATCTCTATTTTTCCTTTTATAAATTTAGAAATGTAAGAGTTGAAGGAAAGTCAGAGGAAAACATTTTATTAAAGTATTCACATTGTTGAAAATGAAACCCATATTCTCACCATTACTCTTTGACATTTTGAAATAAAACAGCAGTTTCGTGCTCATCTGGAAATCTAATGGCTTGCTCCTTTTATCATTGTTCTCCTGTTTGCAATGGACAGGCTCTGGGGCATGCTAGGACAACCCTATAATCAACTGTCGAATATTAAAGGGTCATCTATGTCCCTTAATTTAGCAAAATGTGAAATTGTGTCAATGACAGTTGCTTTGGGGCTGCCCAAATGGAGGGGTGAAACTGAAAACATCTCTCATTCTGTTATATAGTTCAATAATGCTTAGATGACATAACATCCAAATCTTGAATGGTGTATCCCCACTTAAGAAAGACACAGATTCTGTTTTATTCAGAATAAGTTGTGAACAATCTGATTGTCACTTGTAAGCTGTACTTACTCAAAATCAGTCAACAATTGGCAGATTAACAATAAAATCTGTATCTCTTTCATACAACATAAATGCAAAGTTACTACCAAATTCCACTTATTAACAACTGCTGTGAGATGAATAAAAAGAAAATCCGCCCTACATTAATGGGTATAAAGTAACTATGAAGCCAGAAATTGCATCTCATTGTCACTTTCTTGCAAACAGATTTGTTTGAAATCCTGTATAGTAGTTGGCCTAAAGCCTAAATAGCTTTCTCGACAACATATTACTATTCAGCATTAGTGTGTTTTATCTCTCCAGTTACTATCGGGGTGTCTTATAATGCAATTCAAGAGAATTTTACTCTTTGGTCCAAAAGTAGCTTGATGGATAAAGGTGCCAACTATGTGCTTATTCGTCAAACACAAGGATAAATCAAAGATAAATCGAATCTGGTATCACAAGGATATCATATGAATCAAACTGAAGTGCCAGTGATTTAGAGTTACAGAAATATACACAAGGTTAAAATACACTTCTCACCAGAAGATGGCATGAAATATTCTGTGACCTAACATTAATCCACAAATGTTCTGGCAACTTTTAAACTCCCATTTCTATGAAAGAAACCAGCAAGAGAATCATCTGCAGTTTCAGATGTGTACTTTATCTTTCAAGTAATGTAAAGTTCAATCCAAACCAAAGACTGTGATTTAAATATATATAAAATATTAATAATGCCATCTATAAAGTCCTGTATCATAACAAAATAACTATCACTCTCCCATAATGATGAAAGCAAGTACTATAGGGAAAATGAACAAATTGACAACGCATTCAAAGAGTTTGCAAAGGAATATAGATAGGTTAAACGAGTGAGCAAAAATCTGGCAAATGCGAGTATAATTTGGGAAAATATGAACTTGTCTACATTGGAAGGAAGAATAGAAAAGCAGTATATTGTTTAAATGGAGTAAGAACGCTGAAGCACAGGGAGATCTGGATGTCATTGTATATGAATCACAAAAGGTTTGCACACAGGTATGATTAGTACTTAGGAAGGTAAATGAAATGTTGGCTTTTATTGCAAAAGGGATAGAACGTAAAAGTAGAAAAGTGTTGCTATAACTATACAGGATGCTAGAAAGACCGCACCTAGAATGCTGAGGCATATACTGGCATTGGAAGTAGTTCACAGAAGATTCACCTTTTATGCTGACTAGTGCTGCTTACCATGTTACTCATTATGCTGATACTTGGTATGAAGAGATTGTCTTATGTGGTAAGGTTGGATAGGTTGGGCCTATACTCATTGGGGTTTAGAAGGAAGGGTGATTTTATTGAGACATACACAATCCTGAGTGGGCTTGACAGAATGGATACTGCAAGAATGATTTCCCTTGTGGGAGAATCTAGAGCTAGGGGGCACAGTTTAGAAATAAGGAGTCACCCATTTAAAATGGGGTCAAGGAAGGATTTCTTCTCTCTAAGGGAGCTAACCTTTGAAATTTTCTTTCCCAGAGTGCAGTAGAGCTTGGGCCATTGAATATATTGAATGCTTATCGAGACATTTTTTTGACCTACAATGGAGTCAAGGGTTATGAGGGGATGGCAGAAAGATGGAATTAAAGCCACAATTAGATCAGCCACGAATGGTGGCCCATTCAGTCATCTATTTCTTATAATCTTACTTTCACAAGTAAAATATACCGCTATATTAAGTTTAGTTATCGCATCAAAACCATCTATCCTGTATACATGACATGGGCCAAGTCTGCCATTATTATGATTGTCAGTTTCCTTCTCCTTCATTGGTTAAGCATTTTTTGTTTGCTTGCTTTCTAATTGGTTAACTTTTTTATTCATTATTTCCCAAGTTACTGCACAAAACAATTCTCTCCAATTTCAACTGTTTTCATAATCATAAAATTATTAGATAAGAAAGGTCATTTGGTCCATGTTATTCCATCAATCCAGAAAGAGCCTAAAGTTTTCCTGTTGTGGCTATCCGAATGACTTTTAAATAGTTAGTGTTTTTGCCCCCACAATTGTCCATTCTATTTGTTGATTATTCTTTGTACAAAGAATAACCTAGTGATCTCATGCATATATTTTATGAGTTAGAGTGTGGCACAGGTTCTCAGTTTGCATTGAAGCATTTATTTGAAGTTATCTTTTCTAAATTGTTTACTATCTTATATGTTTCTCTCACACCTTCTTTCAAAGGTGATAAGACCAAGTTCCCCAGACTTTCTTCAAACTCAGAAATCCAAAATTATGGATTAAGCCTCACAGTTCTTTTCTACATGTTGTCCAGTAAATTGATGGTTCTCTTGTTTGTTAATAACTAGCATTGGATATGGTGATCAAGGCAACTTGGTGAGAGCTTGATCATGACTAAGAGTGACTTGTATCCTATTGTTTTGGCTACATAGTTTAAAACTTTGCTGTTTTGTTGATTATGATTCGGCAGCGGTTGACATATTGAATGCTTTGCTTTGCTTTTATCATTGTTTGAACACCATTCATAAATTATGCATGTTGCCCATTTTTTTTTCCTATGGGCAATGTTACATTTGTCTGCATTAATTCTAAATCTGAGCTGCAGCCAGCATAACAGTTCCTCATTCAACCATTTTTTATTCTTATAAAAATGATTAACTGACTCAGAAAAAGAATCAAACTTAATAAAAATCTATTACTGCAATTATAAACTTGAGCGAACATAATCTTTTACCACAACACTTGGTTTTGAATTTCCATTGCCAGGTGTGTCATTTTAGAATGAACTAAATTCCAAAGGGCTGAAGCTAACAGTTGACCATTAAACAATTGATATTTTAAGTCTTGTATCCTAACTACAAGGATAGAAAGTACCAACAACAACTCACGAATAACACAGTAATCAGCACAAGTCACCATAAAAAGTCTGAGTTTGTTACCTAAATCCTGACCACAGCATAAAGACAGATTATTTCCCAACAAATTATGGTTTCAGACACAGAACATTTCAGTAGTATTCGCATGTTTGTCTA
This sequence comes from Sphyrna mokarran, assembly GCA_024679065.1. Lineage (NCBI taxonomy): Eukaryota > Metazoa > Chordata > Chondrichthyes > Carcharhiniformes > Carcharhinidae > Sphyrna > Sphyrna mokarran. The sequence continues at coordinate 101,460,617 of JAGIQG010000001.1, read as the reverse complement.
CAACAGAACATGGGAATGTGCTGCATATTCATACAATCAGCTTCTTATATTGTCATCAAGCAGTGCTCTACATCAGCCAGCTGATAAACATAGTTTTATTTTAGTTTCCTCCAGGATGTAATGGCAGAGATACAAGCAAGCACAAAGAATTGGGTGGGGAACATGAAAGACAATACCAGGATTTGGATCAAGGAAAAGGAGGGAGCCATGGCAAAATTAATTCTGGCAATGACCCCCACCACACCCCACCTCACTTCCTCCACGCCAGCAATAGAGGCTGAAATATGAATGATAATCTGTGACTTCATTCCAGTATGCACATTTAATATAATGTTATGGTGTTAATAATCCACATACATTACACTATACTTGCATTATGTAATGAGAGCCTGACTAAAGTGGCTAGCTAAGTATGAATACTGCTGATCATAGTGGAAAAGTGGGGACCAAAGAGTTGCAATTATAACAGTTGTTACAGTTTTTTTTTCAGATTCCTTGGTGATTCCTATCAATTGTCTTTGAAATTATTGGTACGATCTTAATAATCTTGCCACATCACCAATTTGTATCGACTTCAGTGAAATGCAGGATTTTATTCCACTGATTTTGTGCGACAAAGGTAGATTTATATTTGTGGTAAATGAATCCATTGCTCCGCTGAAGTAACATGAGATTATAACAATGTGACAATGATATATTTTCACCAAACTATTGTGATTACCACAGGTATAATACTGTGTTTACACTAAGTGATCAGATAATTTCATTAACAATTAATGTTAGTCAATAATTTGGGATAAAATTAGCGGTCAGTTGGCCAAAAATGGATTCATTAGGGAAGTCAGCAAATATTTGCTAAGGGAAAATCACGTTCAATTAATTTGCTTGAGTTTTTCAATGAGTTAACAGGCTGATGAGGTTTATGTGGATTGATTTTCTGGAAGAGGAATGTATTCAATCTACTTCTTGAACTGCTCCAGCTTATGTAACTCCGTCATAGTGCTGTTCACTGTGGAATTCTAGGATTTTAATAAAGCAACAATGAAGGAATGGCAATATAAACTGGAAAGTCAGAATGATACGTGACTTGGAAGAAATCTTGGGAGTTAATGGTGTTCCAAAACAATTGCTACCTATATCTTTCTTGGTGGTGGATATGTGAATCTCTGTTGAGGAAACTTTGCCAACTTACTACAATGCATTCTGTGAATAGGTACAGTGGTGGTGGAAGGGGATGGACAATAACAAAGCAGACTGATTTATCCTGAATGGTGTTGGGCTTCTGAAGTGCTGTTGTAGCTGGGCTCCTTGAGTCATAGTGATGTACAGCAGAGAAACAAACCCTTCGGCCCAACTTGTCTATGCCAACCAGCTTTCCTAAACTGAACTTGTCCGATTTGCCTGTATTTGGCCCTTATTTCTCTAAAGCTTTCCTTCCATGTACCTGTCCAAATGTATTTTAAATGTTGTAATGTACCCGCCTCTACCACTTCCTTTCTCAGATTATTCCACCCTTTGTGAAAAAGTTGCTCCTTAGGTCCCTTCTAAATCTGTTGAGGAATAATTAATAGTTAACCCTCTTCCTGTTTGTCTTTCAACAACACATCATGAGTAAATATGAGTATAGAGAATGTATGGTGAATACAGAACAGATTTTACCTATATACAGCAAAGGTAATTAAGCTAATTGTTTACAGAGAGTACATTTCTGATTTGTGTATCATTCAAATCCTCCAAATAACAACTCAAAAACATATTTCTCTATATACCAGTTTGTCTATGTAAAAAGGAAATATCAATTATTAGACCTCATAATATATTCTGTTCTTAAAGACTCTGAAAAGCCTATTTATATAAACAGTCATAGTTGCTTTTTCCAAACAAAATTTCCTGATTTAACTGTTTCAAAGCCTTTAAAGAGTAATTTTTAAAACTCTAGACCTTCCTAAACACAGTGCCTATATATACACAATATACTAGAAATTATACTTTAATCATTCATGGTTGATTTTGTCCTTATCATTTATTTCCCACAGATAATACTCAGGCTATTGGAGCAAAAGAAAAGCCATGTATACTCTGCAGCACCCCAAAACTATTTTGTGTTTCTTGTAGAGTCTTTTGTTCCAAGAGACAAGTATGATTATTAATTCTCAACTTACCAATATGTCCAACATATCTCTCTTCAGGATGTTATATACCATCCAGAGAAATGATAGCATTCCATCACACTACTGCATTTTGTCTTTAGGTTTTGGAGATGTTTTGAGGAATCAAGAGGTGAGCCAATTGCTGCAGAATACCCATCCTTTGTCCTGGTCTAGTAACCACCTGATTGATCCAGTTAACTTTCACGTCAATCAAGTCCCTAGGATGTTATTGGTGAGAGACTCAGTTATGGTAAAGCCGTTGGAAGATGATATGACTTTGCCTTATCATCATGTTATGTGCTATTTCCCAGTGAAAGGCTGATACTTGCTGATCCAGGGAATATGCTGTTTCATTATCTGAATAAACATGAAATGGACATGAAAACTGTACAACCATCAGTGGCCATCCCACTTTTCACCTTTTGATTAAGGTAAGATCAATAATGAAGCAAATGAAGATATTTGAGCCAAGGGTTCTGCTCTGAAGAACCCTAGCAGCCATGTTTTGGGGTGAGATTATTGGCCTTCAACAACTCCAAACATCTTCATTCACGCCAAGTATTACTCCGACTAATGGAGTTTTCCCCAATCCCCACTGACTTCAGTTTTACTGAAGGTGTCACTATTAATCAAATGGTGTCTTGATTTCAAAGGCACTCATTTTTACTTTATTTCTGCATCTCTGTGCTTTTGTTTATGTTTTGCCACACTGATCTTCAGTATTTTTGGAGGACTTTCAGTCAAGGAGGGCATCACATCTGAGTCCTGTCTCATCCAATACTTGCATGTAAGTCATTCCCTGAGTATCAGAGAAATTAATTTAGAAGTTGAGAAAAAATAATTTGGTCCTGAAGCATATTCTGGAGTACAATCAATGGGTTGAATGGCCTTTTCACCTCCCTACATTTTATATTCTAATAGTTGTGGTGACAAAGACCTAGGAAGATTAGGTGCTGCTTTAAATCAAAATTTAATCTGGTCTTAACATCCTGATTTTATGAGGTGCAAAATGGAATTTAAACTTTTGTTTTTTTTTTACGGAATACAAAATGGTTAGTTCAATCATAAAGAAGTATTCATGCATTTAACAGTCATTGTATTCATCCTGTGCATTTAAGTGATTAAATAAGAAAGACCATTTATTCATTCAAATTTTAAAAGTATTAAATGGTTCAGCTATACATGGCAGATTCTTCCCCTGCAGCTCGTCATGAGGGTTGTATGGAGCTGCAGCTGGATCATTTATTCTGCTGTGCACTTCTTTTCAGGTCATACATTATCCTGACCAAGAGACAGACACACATGCTCTCAATGCCACTTTGAAGCTAGTTGTTAGGACATATGTGATTACAACCTCACCCTCTAGAATGAACTGAATCTAATAATGGATAAAATAGACATTTTGAAATGACAGGAAATTAGGATAGGGGAAGGAAAGGATCAGAAGCCAAAGGAAATTAGATAAAGATGCATGTAAGGATTGAAGACAGATGGAGCAGTGTGATGGTGCTCTTCCTAGAATAGGCAAGCTACCAAAGTTGAAAAGCAACTTGGATCTGTGCAAGTTGCCAAGTGAAATTGTTCAGTATGCTTTTTCAATGGTAATGCTGAAAAATCACAACTTTGTTATAAAGGTAGAATGTGAAACATTTTTAGAAGCCAAGCTTTTCAAAATACAATCACTGTCCCTAAGTTTTATACATATCCAAATCAGACAGGGACAGGAACAGTTAAGATGCACAACAGTTTCTTATGGTTAAAAGCAAAAAACTGTGGATGCTGGAATCTGAAACAAAAACAGAAAATGCTGGAAAATCTCAGCAGGTCTGACAGTATCTGTGGAGAGAGAATAGAGTCTGAATGATTTTTCCTCAAAACAATTTTACAGCATTTTCTGAATTTATTATTGTTGCAAGACGTTCGTACAAGTCAATTTTACAGCACAGAATGTTTCTCACAGGGACTACCAAATAAGTAAATGCTTGCGTCTTTTAAAAGTGATTAACCATTAATATGTAGATTTAAGGCTATAATTTCATCTCTCTTGGGCAAGGCCTCCACCTTAAGTGTTAGCTGACACACAGGTAGCGCACCCTATGACAATGATCTTCGTTACTTTACGATCCTATATTTTAGCAGGAATGGGATTATGGTTAGACTAAAATTGTTAAAATAAATTCCACTATCTTTATATTAGGTTGCAAAATACTGGCCTAAACATCAGAAATGGCTGAGAGTTTTTTTTTTAAATGCGTGCTAATTAGTGTAACATCATGTAGAGAGAATAGCGATACTACTTTTACCTGTCAATGTATTGCTTGAAGCCGATCCACAAACTGCACAGAATGGGGTCAAACAAGCAGCCACTAAAAGAATTTCATAAAGGTTGGGGATATTTTGGAGCAAGGATGAGCAACTAATGTGTCTATGCCTTCATAAATATCTTCCCAACTGTTTTTCTACTTTTCTTCACTCCTCTCCGAAGTAACTTGGGCCTCACTCTTTAACAGTCTTTAGCCAGTCTGGCTCCAACAGGCTGCTGGATTTCCCACTCAACTCTGATCAGTAAACTGCAAATCAGTGCAGGAAATGTGTGTGCAGTGTGCCTATTAAATATAGATGATACTTGATCAAAATGTTCATGCTTTTCATTGGCAGTATTGACGGAGTGTCCTGGTCAATTTATTCACTGCCCATTTGCATCTGTATAAGCTCAAAATTATGCCTCATGAGTGCACTAGTATTCCAGGTCAAAAACACACATAAAAAATATTTTAGTAAATATATAAGAATTGGCTTTGGACTTGGCACACATGCATGCAATTCATTATTTTGCAACGGAATTTATCAAGATAATCACCAGTTTCCTGGGTTTACTGGCGTCATGCTGGTTACCTTCCTGCAAAAGGAATGGTAGGGTTCATCTGTGTAACTGAACTCAGATAACAATTTTAATAGTACAATAGTGACGAACCGGACATCCACCCTCTATTAACTATTATGTTTTTAAAAGCAAAATAAAACACATCCCTGACGCTACTTTTCTGTATTGCAGGAAGTCAGTTTCTTACAATGAAAATGTAATATTTGCTTGGTATTAACACTTCAACAACAGATAATTTTAAAGCTTTCAAAACACAGGAACATGCTTTACACCCAGTTTACTCATACGAAATCTTAATGTTGAATGCTGATTAGCAAACACAATGCCTACTATGAATTTTCTTCTTGCATTAGTTTGAGTGATATTTTCAGTGCAACAGAAAATCTCACCATCCTCAAATGAGTGATGGGAACGTAAGGAAATGTGGAATAGAAAAAGCCATTTAGCCCATAAAATCCAACCTTTCTAAAATATTGTTTGCACTTCACACTCTCTTGAATTCTGCCAAATTTATTTACATAATCTTCTGAAGCAGATGAATATAGCCACAGGTAAAATTTATACACAACAGAATCAACAAGTCTCAAGTTACAATATCTTACCTCAAAGAGCAAGTTGAATACTTTCTATCAAAAGCAATACTGTATTGAAAGCTCTTAAACAGGAAGCTAGATGAATACTCTGACTCCTCAAAGTCATCATCATTGCACCGCACAAGGACCAGGCAATGACCATCTCCAACAACAAGGATATAACTATCACTCCTTGACATTCAATGGCATTACCATCACTGAATCCCCACATCATGGGGATTATCATTGAACTGGACTAGCCATATAAATACTGAGGCAATAAAAGCAGGTCAGTGACTAGGAATCCTGTGGCAAGTAGCTCATCTTCTGCCTCCCACAGCCTATCATCTACAAAGCACAAGTCAAGAGAGTAATGGAATATTGTCCATTTCCCTGGATGAGTGCAGTTCCAACAACACTCAAAAAGCTTGGCATTATCCAGAAAAAGGCAACCCCTTGATTACTACCATTTCCAGAACCGTTCATTACCTCCACCATCAGTAGCAGCCATGTGTACCATCTACAAGATGCACTGCAGGAACGCACCAATGTTCCTTAGACAGTAACTTCCACACCCATCATCATCCAGGAGGACAAATGCAGCAGATACCTGTGAACACTACCACCTGGAGATTCCGTCTCCAAGTGATCTCCATCCGGACTTGGAAATATATTGCCATTCCTTCACTGTCGCTGGGTCAGAATCATGGAATTCCCTTCTTAACAGCACTGCGGATGTGCCTACACCTTAGGGATTGCAGCAGTTCAAGAAGGCAGCTCACCACCACCTTCTGAAGGCAACTGGGGATAGACAGTAAATGATGGCTCAGCCAGTGATGCCCATATTCCATGAATGAATAAAAATAAATCTGATTCAAAACAGGAGGAAGATAACATGTATAGATAAAATACACAAATATAATGGAACAGGACAGTTGTTCAGCTGCAACTCTGGAATTCATTGAATCAGAGTAATACAGATTTTTGGTGTCTGATGTCATGCAGCATAAGTTACCTTGGGGAAATTAACTGAATAAAAACAGCATAGTAAAATCTAGAGTGTGTGCAAAATGGAGAGTGTACCATACGATGGGCATTGCATGATATTGTCAATCTTGAATAAACACACTCCCAGTATTCCTTATTCACTCTAAGAAGGTTTTAAACACTAAAATAACGTTATAATCTTTTAATTAGTATTTAACCTGTGTGCTTAATTATCCTTTGCATGCTGCAAATTTCCTGCCATGTTTATAAAGTTGAACTAAAAAATATACATAAACAAACTCCAATTCCAATCATGATTTTGTTACTGCTATTAAAATAGAGACCATGGGTAGAATTTTTATGGTGGCATGATGGTGGAATAGTAACTGGGTGCTATTTCTGCTTTCTTTTTGCTGATTATCGCGCAATTCCAATTAAAACTTAAGTGCTGACAGTTTACAATGAAGACAAGTGCAATCACATGGCAGGGAAAGCTTTTCAGTGGTGAAACCCACTGTCAGCTAACAATACAGCAGGTACATGCGGGCTGTTAAAGAGTCTTTTTGACAAATAGAGAGGCCAAACTTTGGAGCTGTTGGTTCTTTGGATGAGTAAATTAAGGGCACGTTCAGTCTTTAGAGTATCTAAATATTGTGGGAAACCTGATCAGCTGCTCTGCTGAGCAAAGAATTTCTCAAATTGCTGGTGGGATTCAAAGCTTAAAGAATATTTTAGCACAAATACTCACCCCCTCTTGGCTTTCATTGTAAACGATAATAGGAATTATGGGACAAGCACGTTAGCAGGCAGGACTAGTGCTTCTGCCCTGCTCCTCCCAACACACTGGGGGATAGTTGAAGGATCTGGATGGGATCTGCATCTGCACTTAAGGTGTGAGGAGCCAAGATTATAATTGCCAGATCAGTACATGTTTTGGCCAAATCCTAACTCCCCATATCTTTCACAGTGTTCATCCTTATAATGAGGTCGAGTTCAGCTTTCAGTAATATGTCCAGGATATAAACTGAAAACCTTGTGTGTAATTGCTTTCAGCTATTGGACGTAGTTTGTGCCTTCACAAAATCTCAGGCTAGTCTTCAAAAGTGGTACACCGTTACATTTGATCTTGTTTCAAGTCTAAATATCAGCCAAATTTAATTTTACAAAAGACGAACAAGCACACATGAAAGTCATAAAATGTGTATCTGCTTACAACAGGCAATCTTCTATCTAACTCAAGAATTTAAAATAAAAAGGAAAGCAATTCTTAGGTCCACGCCAACCTTTTGGAAGTATTTTTTAAATATGCATAATGCTATCCCCCTCAAGATTTTCCAACTGTTCTGACATTAATAGTCTTTTTTTTATATATCCTAGAAATTAAAACCAAGCCTTCTTTAAATATCTGGCCTTCCAAATTCAAAAACAGAACCAAACAGGCAGCACAGTTAAAGGTGAATTATATTTCTCTCTTGCCTCTAACTGATAAAACTTGTAACATTTTGTTCAAGTAAGCTTAGTGCAGGAATCCACAGTCATCTTTTAAACTGCTTATGACCTACGACTGACTTCAAAGAAAAATTAGAAAAAAAACCTCAATTTTGTTACAGCTCCAGTAGCCTTTTTAATAGCTTCACTTTGAATATTTATCTCCAATTGCAGCCTTTTAATCACACTTTCCATCTTCGCAAAAACTGACACAAAATACTCTCTTTGAGCCCCAGTTCTAGAAGAGGACAAGGCTGGTTGTGATAATTCCATGTATGCAGTTTTAGTAGCTAGTTTCACCAGGCAGTGGGGAGTCAATAGGCTGGATGAAATATGGAGCACCAATTTCCTGACGTGAGGCAGAAAAACACAATCAACTTAAGGGGAGAAGAAGAAAACTCTTTACATGATGGTTACTGAATACTTCAAATTCGTTAATATAAAGCTGAATGGCTGACCAGCATTGATTCTGCTCCCTGGCTAACTCTGAGAATTGCCCAAACCACACAGACTGTAGGCTATGAATTGCCATAAACTGAAATAAGGGCATTTCCTTTACTTTCCACGCTCATATAGGTTGATCCTGACACTTACATTGGAACCAAAGGTCCAGAGCTTGCAGTTCTGCTTTACAGTTAATGCATCAGACTTGATAAACCAACTTGGATGCATCAAATATTGAACACTTCGAAATTATCTTGCCTTGAGCCTCTATTCATCATGACATTTTTATATTATCGATTAGCTCAATCCCACTGTTACCTCTACCCTAATTGTTCTTGTTTACAATAAAACCATTACCTCTTACCTTGATCATTCTCCTGGTACAGCTCTCATTGTTACTTCCTTAAATCCCTAAAAGGATATAGACTTGAATATTTATGCTAATCAGATTTGGCTGGACCACATCAAACCCTATCAGGTCTTGCACTCCTCTGCTAAAATGGTTCACTATCCCTGCAATACCCTAGCTTCCCTTCTCCATTACCAGCTGTCTTCTGAACCCTATCTTTCGCAATGACACATCTAACAAGTGTAAGGACCTCACAAATTGTTTTCATGAAGGTTAAAACCATCCATTCAGCTGCCTCTTTTGTTTTCTCCTTCTAATCCACAAACCAAACATTCCATCAAGTTATTCTCTCTTTGAACTTGTATCCTTTTCTAGTTTTTCTTTCTCCCCATATCCCCTATCCAAGCTCACCTCGTCCAGCAGACATACCTCCTGCTCCTTCAAACCTATGCCCACTAAACTTCTGACCACTCACCTTGTCTTCCTGACTCCAGTGAAAGCTAGTAATGTTAACAGTTCCTTCTTCCTCCACAGGTGCTATTTCCCACTCCTCCAGATCTGCCGTCATCACCAATTTCTCAATAGTAAAACCTGATCATATTGTCCTAGCAAACTGCCATCTCATCTTCACTCTTTCATTCCTCTCTAAGGTTCCCAAACACACTGTCACCTTCCATTCAGGTTTCTATCCCTGCCACAGTACTAAATGGTTCTTGCTCAGTGGTACCTGCTGCCCATGGACTGCATGCGGCCCATCAGAGTTCTGAGTGCGGCCCACAAGACATTTTGCTAAGCAATATCCACCACAAGATTATGCTCGTTTTCATCCACTTGGTTTATTCCTGCTGTATGACTGAAGTGATATGCTTCATGAAATGAAATGCTGATTGAACGTAACATTGACCGCAAGAGGTGTGAGCTCGCTCTGTGCCCAAATTGTAAATATTATTTTTGTTCATAATATTTGAAGTTCATAGTTCTATCAATATATGAACAATTAAGTATTTTCCAAAGCTTATGAAATATTTGGTGTGTATTAAATGCATCCAATCTGATTAGTGGGGTGATTAGTAAACAAGCCCAATTTCAATCTTGCAGCCTACTGGGATGAAGAAGGGCCCCTTATACAGCTCACTCAGTAGTCTAGGTTGCCATCACTAAATGTCATCCCAGCTGATTGTGATCATGGTAACTAACTTCTCTCCTTCCTGCCTGCACTCTTTTATATAGCTGACCAACATCAATTTCCCCCAACATTTCTCATCCGTAATACAGTTGGGTTCCCATCCTCATCCAGCACTATTCTTATCTAACCAGCTGTAGTCTGAGAATTGCTTGCAATAGTTTCTCTTCCTGCTTCTGCATTGTTACTCTGCTGTTAACCAAAGATTTGTCTACAACAAATATTCATTTCCCCTAAGCACAAAACCCAACAGGAAAATGAATCAAATAAGTTAAAGATTGAAGAGATCAAAGGAAGCATCCTATAAGATTGCCAGGAAAAGAGGTAAGCCCAAGGACTGCAGGCAATTTAGAATCCAGAAAAGGGGGACAAGAAACTGATAAGGAAGGGAAAAAAAGAACATGAATTCAAACAAGTGAGAAATATAAAAAAGACTGTAAAAGCTTCTTCAGGTATGTGAGAAGGAAAAGATTAGCAAGGACAAATGTGGGTCCATTACAGGTGGAAGCAGTTAAATTCATAATGAAGAATAGGGAAATAACGAAGAAAATAAACAATTACTGTGTATTCATCTTCACAGAGAAAGATGCAGAAAATCTCCCAGAAATACTAGGGAACCACGGGGCTTGTGAAAATCAGGAACTGAAAATAATAACATTAATAAAGAAAAATTAATTGAAGGTTGATAAATCCCCAGCTGAACTTGATGAGCTACATCCCAGAGTGTTTAAAGAGGTGCCTATAGAGATAGTTATTGCACTGATCTTTCAAAATATTATGTACTATGGAAAAGCTCCTGCAGACTGCAAGTTAGCAAATGGAATCCTCTATTTAAGAAGAGAATGAAAGAGAAAATAAGGAACTACAGATCTGTTAGTTTGAAGTCAGTTGCAAAAAAAATGTCAGAAACAATTGTAAAGGATGTGATAACTAGACACTTGGAAAATGATGATACGATTGGGCAGAATCAATACAGATTTGAGAAGGAAATCATGTTTGGCAAACTCGCTGGAGTGTTTTGAAGATGGTTACTTATGGCGTAAATGAAGGAGTACCTGTGGATATGGTCTATATGGTTAGAAATGGGGATGTTTACTGATGATTGCACAATGTTATGTATAATTTGCAACCCCTCAGAGACTAATGCAATCCATATGCAAATACAGCTAGACCTGGACAATCCAGGCCTGGACTGACAAGGGACAAGTAACAATTGCATCACACAAGTGTAAGTCAATGACCATCTCCCACAACAGAGAATCTAACCATCACTCCTTGACAGTAATTGGCATTACCATCATTGAATCCTCCACCATCAATATTCTGGGTGTTACCATTGACCAGAAATTGAACTTAACTAGCCATATGAATACAATGGCAGGTCAGAGGTGAGGAGCATCCCACCATCTACAAAACACAAATCTATGTAATGGAATACTCTTCACTTACCCAGATGAGTGCAACTCCAACAGCATTCAAGAAGCTTACCACCATCCAGGACAAAGCAGCCCACTGGATTGGCACCTCTTCCACAAACACTTGTCTCTCCATCACTAATACATAATGGCAGCCATGTGTACCATCTACAAAATGCAGTGCAGGAACTCTCCAAGCCTTGGAGAGAGAAAATAGAACTATAGATCTGTTTGTTTGAAGCCTCTTGCAATCCCACAAAAGCTACCAAGGTCAGCAGAGATAAGGGAATGCCACGACGTGCACATTCACCATTCTAATTTGGAAATGCATTGACATTCCTTTATCGCCAATGGTCAACATCTTCAACTTCTTTATTAATAGCAGGGCGGATATACTATATCACAGAGACTGCAGCTATTCAAGAAAGCGTCTCACCACCACCTTCGCAAGCACATTCAGGGATGGGCAATAAATGCTGGCTTAGCCAGCAATGCCCATATCTGATATTTGTTCTTAATTTGGATTTTCAGAAAGCTTTTGATAAGATTCCACTTATCAAAGTGGGTAGTTAATAAACAAGACTAGATCATGTGGGATTGTGGTAATATACTGATTTGGACTGAGGATTGGTTAACAGACAGAAAACAGGAAGTTTGAATAAATGAGCCATTCTCAGGATGACAGTTACTAGTGGGGTACCACAAGAATCAGTGCTGGGACCACAGCTGTTCGCAATCTATATAAATGATAGGGCGGCATGGTAGCACAGTGGTTAGCACTACAGATTCACAGCTCCAGGGACCTGTGTTTGATTCCTGGCTTGGGTCACTATTTGTCTGGAGTTTGCACATTCTCCTCATGAGTTTCGGGTGCTCCAGTTTCCTCCCACAGTTCAAAGATGTGCAGGTTAGGTTGATTGGCTATGCTAAAAAATTGCCCTTAGTGTCCTCGGGTGCATAGGTTAGAAGGATTAGTAGGTAAAATATGTAGGATATGGGGGTAGGGCCTGAGTAGGATTGTGTTTGCTGCAGACTCATTAGGCTGAAGGGTCTCTTTCTGCACTGTAGGGTTTCTATGATTCTATGATTTGGGTGTGGGAACCAAATGTAGCCTTTCCAAACCTGCTGATGACAGGATTGGGAATGTGAGTTGTGAAAAGAATACAAGGAGACTTCAAGAGGACTTCAACAAATTAAGAAAATGGGTAAGAGCATAATAGGTAAAATATGATGTGCATAAGTAAGAAGTTATCCAAGTTGGTAGAAAAAACAGAAAGGCCGAGTATTTCTCAAATGGTAAGACATTGAGAAGTGTTGATGTCCAAAAGGACCTGGATTTCCTATTCATAAATCAATAAAAGCTAGTAGTTATGTGCAGCAAAAAATTCCAAAGGCAACTGGTATAGAATTATAGAAACCTAACAGAAAGAGGCCATTTGGCGCATCAAGTCCGCACTGACCACAATCTCACCCAGGCCCTACCCCAACATCCCTATATATTTTACCTATTAATCTCTCTAACCTATACATTTTAGGACACTAAGGGGCAATTTTAGCATGGTCAATCAACGTAACCCACATATCTTTGGACTGTGGGAGGAAACTGGAGCATCTGGAAGAAACCCATGCAGACATGAAGAGAATGTGCAAACTCTACACAGAAAGTGACCCAAACCAGGAATCAAACCCAAATCTTTGGAGCTGTGAAGCAGCGGTGTTAACCATTGTGCTACTGTGTTGTCCCAATTATGTTATGTCCACATACAGAAAATGGGTGTTTATGTTTCCAAAGCTAAAAGCAGAGGAGTCAGAGCGAGATGAACCTTGGGCTTTGGTTAGAAATAAGCGTATGTTGGCCCTCATTGCAGGAGAATTTGAGTCTAGGAGAAATTATATCTTTTGCAATGGTATAGACGCTTGGTGAGACTGCACTCAGAGCATTATGAAAGTTTTGATCTCCTTAACTAAGGAAGGATATATTTGCCATAGATGGAGTACAACAAAGGATCACCAGTCTAATCCCTGAGATAACGGGATTGTCTTATGAGGAGAAATTGAGGAAACCAGATCTGTATTCTCTAGGGATTTGAGAATGAGAGATGATCTCAACGAAACTTACCAAATTCTTACAGAATGTTATAGGGGAGGTATAGATAGGATGCTCAATCTCAGAATAAGGGGCAGACAGGTTAAGACTGGGATGAGGGATATTGTAATCAGAGGGTGATGAATCTTTGAAATTTTTTTTATCTCAGAAGGCTTGGATGCTCAATCATTCAACTTGTTCAAGATAGAAATTGATAGATTTCTGGATACTAATGACATCAAAGGATATGGGGACAGAGTAGGAAATTGGATGATAAGCAATTATATAAATTAATAGAGGAGGAGGCTCAACAGGCTGAATAGCCTAATCCTGCTTCTTTGCACTTAAGGATATTTTTGGCTCCCTGTTTCATGATGCTTCAAGGTGAGACAATATTAAAACACATAATGTTCCATACAAAGCCTAGTGACAGCCAGCTCTACATCACTTTACCGCTCCCACCAGTTGTGAATTGTTACATTGCTTATATAATATTCAGTACTGAATAAGCAGAGACATCCTCCAACTAAATACTGGTATAACCAAAATCATTCATTGCATGACAAAATTCACTGTGGAGCCACTGACTCCGATATTTTTCCTGTAAACTGTCTCCAGAGGTTGAAACAGGCCTTTCACAATCTTGTGCGTCTTATTTGATGAAGATGAGTTCTCCTGGTTGGCCTTCTTACTTCCAGCCCCCTAGGCTTGAACACATCCAAAACTATGCTATCTGTTTCTGAATTTGCAACTCATCTCCTACATGCTTGCTGACCTGCACTGACATCCAATCCAGCAATGCCTCAATTTTAAAGTTCTTATCTATGTTTTCAAATCCTGCACATCTACATAATCCCCTCAAACCCTATGACCCCCTGGGATTTTGTGTTCCCTTAATTCTTCTCCATCCCCAATTTAATTTGTTCCACCATTGATGGCTACATCTTAGCTCTAAACTCTGAAATCTCTATTTCTCCTCTTCAAGATGCTCCTCAAAACCTATTTTTTTAACCAAGCTTTTGATTATCAATATTAAAAATCATGAGGTCCTGTGTCAAATTTTGCTTGATAACATTTTTGTGGTATGCCTTTAATATGTTAAAATGGCGAATAAATGTAGATGCTGTTATCTGCATATATGACAAAATAACTTAAGAGGTGCAACTGAAGTGGCTATTGAAGTCTTTATCATGTGTGCTTCTTTGATCTCTTTTAAGATTGACTGTGAAAAGACTCATTGACACAATATGTATCAAAACTGTTTTACTTCAATGTCTGTGAAGATTCAGAATAGTTATCGGCAAACAAAAGCAGGAATTGCTGGAAATACACAGCAAAGATTCTGAAAGGCTAACATTTCTCACTACAGATGCAGCCAAACTTGCAGGCTATTTCAAGCATTTTTTTTAAATTTCAGAATTCCAGCATCCATTATATTTCGCATTTGTATTAGTTACCAAGTTCAATTAGTACAAATTAGCACGTAATAATATAAAATAATGGAATGTAACAGTTCTCCATACTGATGAGTCAGCTTGCTTGATAAACAAAATAATTATTCTGATCTTCTCGTAAATGTTCCTCAGCCTAGCAAACACTTTATAATCTAACTACCTGAGTCTCTGTCTTCACATTTTACCTTCTGTCCATAGGCAGAATCAGGCTTCTAAGCATTTACGAACTGTTGAGTAAGGGTAATCAACTCAGAAACAAAAAAGCCAGTATGTATGCTGATGTGTATATATAAAAGCTTCATATCTTAAGTAGTTTTTCTGAATTGGAGTTCATATATATGGCATTGAAGGAATATTTTAAACTAACTCTATTTCCAATTTCTTTCTGAAGTAATAAGTAATGGTCAAAAAATACAAAAGAGCAACAAGGTCAACACAGCTATTGATTCCTATCTGTAGATAGTATTGAGTGCATGCAAATTTATCAATGGTACTCAAAAGATTAAGTTACTTGAAAAGCGTGTTAACATTTGTGAAGAAATAGTCATACTTATCTATAATGGTATAATAAAATGTAATGGTGTTACTATTTTAAACAGTTGTGAAATATACTTGCCAAACAATATTTATTTCCTAGTTACCCAGAATTGAAACAGTCCAGACTGGAATAGTTATTGGTAGGTTTTTGTCAGACTCAAATGGAAGCGTACTGTCTACATCCAAGTTCCTGAGGTTCGATCATTTGTTTAGTGTCAGGTTTATATTTGAATGACTGAAGAGAGTACATTAATGGTGGGAGTGGAAAACGTAAAAGAGAAATTTAAAAGGAAATAAGGCAGAATGTCAGAATCTGAGGATAGAAATTTTGCTGGCAAGCAAAAATGAAGGAAAGGAAATTCAAGTTACAATTATCAACATGCAGGCAAATGACTTAGTAGATCAACATTTGTCTCTTTGAAGTGGAGGTGACTGCAAAAATGATGTCTATCTGTTCACAACATCATGGTCATATCTATGACATCATCACCATAATTCTGCATTGCAGCATTCCTGCAAGGAGGTAAGCCAAGTTTCAGACCAAGCTGACTCTTACTGCAATGGAATCACTACCTTTATGCTGAATGACAGCCGTAAGTGCTCCTAACGAAATGAAACATGGGAAGAACTACAAGTTCTCACTTGAACCCATTCTGCCATTTTTGAGAAAAATTCTATTTTTTTGCCTTGGTTCTATACCTCTTAATAGTCTTGTCTAAATCTATAAACATTAGTTTTAAAATTTTCAGTTTTAATTTTTCAATTGACCAAGCTTCAACAACATTTTGCGAGGAAAAAATTCAAATTTCCAATATCCTTTGTGCACCAAATGCTTCCTGACATCAATCCTGATGTTACTACCAAGCCCTAATTTTATGATACTCCCTTGCACCAGACCCTCCACCAAACTCCAGCCCACAGTCCAACCTATCAATTCCTTTAATGATTTTAGATGACTCAATTATATCACCCCTTAAATTTCAAGTGGATTCAAAGAATATAACATGATCTACGTAACTTGTCCTCATAATTTAACTCATCTAGCCTAGAATTATTCTGGAGAATCTCCGTGGCACCACCACCAATGCCAATCTATCCTTCCTGAGATACACTTCGCAGAACTGAATGTGACGCTCCAGATGCATTCCAACTAGAGCTTTATAAAACTCCTTGTATTTCAGATACAGCTCTTTATCTGCCTCTCTGCTGACCCACCCAAACCCAATGCAGACAGTTTTTCTGCAGTGATTAAAGGTAGTGCCCTAGGGTCTGTGCAGGCTGGTGGCATTTTACCTGGTGGCCAACCTGGGTGCGCTGGCTGCTGATCACCCCAGAATGCCTCCCTTTTCTGCAGTGCCACTGAAATTATGACACATTGAGTGTCATCATTCTGAAAATTTGGCATTCATGCAAATGGTGAATGGTGCCACTGGGTCTACTATCTCAACTTCCTTCAGGAAGTGGGACCTCCACATGCACTAATTAACTGTCAAAGTAAGTTATGTTCACAATTTGTCTGCAAATGCAGATGTCAGAAACCTGACAGGTGGGCACAAAGCACCTCTTGTGCAGCCTGACCTGCCTGGCATCCCTCTGTAGATCCTCTTCTTCTTTTTCCAAACACCTCAGATAGGGGAATTCCCATTGAGAAACCCATTGGTTGCAGTAATGGTGCTGGGGGGCAAAAAAAATTGAACAATTGGCACAAAAGCTCATGAGAAGTGCCACAGAAAAAAATACTGAAATGGTCAAAAAATAACTTACATATTAAAGATTTAAGTTACTCACCTGTGCCCTTGGTTAAGCTATCACTGCAGATGATTCCCTTACACTGTCAGACTCTGATTTCACATTATTATTCACTTGAAGCTGATACTAATTTGAGATGGGAATTTGCTACACAGCAGCATCCTTTACTCTTAGAAATCACACCATGGCATAAGGTTGGTGGATTTCTGGTGGGAAGGAACACATTTTCTACAACTGGCTTTTTGATTCAATGCCACTACTATTGAGAGTCAACAATGGAAAATCTAGACTACTATTTCCAGCCTATGGTAGAGAACCTGATCTGACTGATCTTCCAGGTAGTTCCATTGCTGGAGGAGCTGCCCATTACTGCACATAATTTGGTCTGAATTAAAGATGCAGGGCAGGTTCTTGCATACATGATGCAAAAGCAGCTCTCTATCGTCAGGCAGCGACACCTGGCAGGGCTACAGTGGAACAAAGAAGCTGCTATTCAAGGAAGGAGAAATATTATTTTTTAGCTCTAACAGGCTCAGAACAGGGCCTCATCCATCTTGTTGGGAGTCTTGGAGTCAGATGGCTATTTTCAGACTTCCTCCCTCCATCAGAGCAATCAGCTGTCCTCCTGCTGCCACCCCTGTATTGAACTTACCTGGGATTGGCAATACCATGGCTGCAGGACAAGAAAATAAGCTGCTTTCCCTGTCCTTAGCACCTGCTCCCAACTGTAAAGGATCTACTAGTTGATTTCCCTGCTTGGGTGGGGCAAATAAAATTTCAGCCACTGTTTTCAAAGACAAGGATCCACCAGCAGGTTCTCCTGTTCCATTCTCCCTCTCCTCAGCAGATTTCAGATCACATGGTTAAGAAAAATCTAGCCTTCAGTTCTGACTGCTTCCAAAATAGCAAATTTATATCTTGCTTTCTTATTTGTCTTATTCAATCAAAGGTCCTATTTAATTTACAGCTATATTATTCAAAGAGTCATAATTAACTCTTCAGATTGATTACAGACAATTTAATCAACTTAGCTGATAAACAATATTCACAATGAATTATCAGATTTGGTTTATTAGCACAAATACATATGCTCATAATAAATCCAGTAACAACAACACCACATAAAATACAATTGTAAGATATCAACGCAAACACATAAAAAATACAAATAATTGACTCCTAAAAGTGCATAACTAACTAGGATATTGCTAATAGTTTCCATTTCTTTCAGTAATTTTTTGAAAAAGATATTCTATGAAGAATATTTTAAATTACAGTCACCTTAAAAATAATGCAAGTATTGAAATTGCTATAAAATTAACATCCATTAGCATGTGTTTCTCCCACACCAATTTACACCAACTTCTTGCTGTTAGCTCCATCTTCATTGCATAATTAAGCTGATTACCCACCTTTAGATGTTGTAATCATCTTTCAAATGAAGATTAATAGATGTGGCAACTCAGATCTGACTCTGAAAATGAGTTTGATTTTGGAATTTATCAAATGGATCTTAAATTTACTGATCTTACCCTGAGGTAGTTGAGAGTGAAGTTAGTCAGCCCCATACGAGTGATGTTTTTGGACAGTTGTTCCAGCACCTGCGGATCCTGTGCCTGGAAAGAGCAATAAAATTAGAACATGCAAAATTTGATCAAATGAAAGCAAGTTGCTTTAAAGCCAACAACTGTACCTATTCATAGAGCACACACCAGGAATGAATTACTGACTGGTATTTAATAGGGTTCTGCTAAGAATTTGAGTATTCTTTTTCCGAAGGCCACTTGTACTGTTCCTACTGACATCATGATTTATATTAGCAAAGATTCTCCTAAACTCCATAACTCAGTGCCACACCAAGCAATGCATTTATCCATTAATCCTTCAACAGTGGGGATAAGCAGGTCAAATACATTTGTAAACAGTCGGCCTTTACATTACCTTAATGTACGCATACTGCTTAATCTAGCCATACAGAACCAGATATCAGTTCACCTGAATGACAGTATTTCCACAGACAAGGCAGGAGCTTATTGACTTTACAATGGACTGAAACCTTCAACAAACCTACTGAAGAACTGTATAGTATCAACAGGCAGAATGGAAAAGACAAAGTTGACCATTCTTATGAGTGGCTGATGGATCTCATTTCTAAGTTAGAGTACAGCCTACATTGTACAAAATTATCCCACACTCATTTCACTGAACTCTAACATTAAGATTTGAAGAATGTTAAAATTTTTTAAAAAAACCTTAATAAAACTTGTTAAAAATTCAGTATTCCATCTCTCATTCTGAATCAAGAAAAATATTCATCTTTTCCATTTCATCTTTTATAATATGTTGACCACAAAGTAAAACCTAATCAGTGAGTACTTCTGTTCAAAAAAAATTCAAGTTATAATTTTCCTAAATTAGGTATGCTATCTGTTCAGCAGTTCTGGTTGAAAATGATTGCAAACATTTTAGTCTTGACTTTTGCATCTGCGCTAAGCTCTGCCATCACTGAAGATGAGGATGTTAATGAAGCCTCCTTTTGATGTTAGCTGTTTAATCGTTCACCATGTACAACTGGATATAAAAGAATTGAAGAGCTTTGATCTGATCCATTGATTCAAGAAGCCCTTAGTTCTGTCGCTAGCCTGTTGTTCCCATTGTTTAGCATGGATGCAGCCCTATGGTTTGCCACTATCAGCTTGGTTCCTCGTTATTATGGTGCTGCTTCTAGCATTCACTCTGGTATACCTCATTTGAACTAGTGTTCATTTCATGGCAGGATGGTCATTATAGAGCAAGAAAAATGCCAGGCAATGAATTTACAGACTGTGATTGAATACAAATCTATTGCTGCTGAGGTTCTAAAGCAATGATGTGGAGATGCTGGGGTTGGACTGGGGGAAACACAGTAAGAAGTCTCACAACACCTCCAGATTAAAGTCCAACAGGTTTATTTGGTAACAATCGCCACTAGCTTTCGGAGCGTTGCTCCTTCGTCAGGTGAGTGGGAGTTCTGTTCACAAACAGGGCATATAAAGACACAAACTCAATAATTTCAGAATAATGATTGGAATGCGAGTCTTTACAGCTAATCAAGTCTAAAAGGTGCAGACAATGTGAGTGGAGAGAGCATTAAGCACGGGTTAAAGAGATGTGTATTGTCTCCAGATAGGACAGTTAGTGAGATTTTGCAAGTCATGGGGATTACAGATAGTGTGACATGAACCCAAGATCTCAGTTGAGGCTGTCCTCACGTATGTGGAACTTGGCTATCAGTCTCTGCTTAGCGACTCAGCACGGCTGTGTCGTGAAGCTGCCTTATCAGAAGATCAGAGGCTGAATGCCAGCGACTGCTGAAGTTCTTCCCAACAGGGAGAGAACAGTCTTGCATGGTGCCCTCTTGACAATCACCAGGCAGCACCACCAGGGTTATATGGTCGTCATTCCTACCAATATTGGACAATTAGGTGACAGGTCGTTTGGTGACGGCAAAATCATATACATATTTCCCTGCCATAGGTTCAATCTGGCTGCCATGTCCTTTAGGACATGGCCAAAATGATCAAAACAGCCCTATCTGTGCACTCTTGATGGTGGACATTGAAGTCATCCACTTAGGGTACATTATGTGCCCTTACTCCTCTCAGTGCTTCTTCCAATTAGTATTCAAACTGGCGGAGTACTAATTATCAGCTGAGGGAGGGCAATGGGTGATAATGTTTCCTTGCCCGTGTTGGCCTGATACCATGGGCTCTGAAGTCAATGTTAAGGACTGTCAGGAGCACTTCTTCCCAATTGCATATCGTGCTGCCACTCTGGGGGATGTGGCTACCAATGGAATATCACACTCAGGCTTGGTGATGAAACAGTGCTGGAATGTTGGTTGAAAGGTACAATTCTGTGAGTATGATTGTCAGGCTACTTGCTTGACTACCTTGTGGAACAGCCTTTCCAATGTTGGCACAAATCCTAGATGTCAGCAAGGAAAATTTTATAGCATTGACTGGATTGGATTTTGTTCTTTGTAGCAGTTTCATGCAATGGTATGGCTTAATCAGATATTGTGGAAGGTAATTAAGAGTCAATCACCTAGCAATGTTTCAAGTCAGATCAGGTAAAGCTGATTTCCTTCCCTGATGTTTATGACAATTGGGTAATTTTATGATTATTATTACTGACAATTAAGAGCATCAGTATGGATTACTTTGGTTAGAAAATTCAGTAAAGTTAAAGTGTCTAAGAAAGTAAAAATTTAACCAGAAAGTTGGGCAATTACTTCCCTCTGACGTGGAGAGAAAATGAACATGGGGCATTTTTTTAATATATTAGTGCCACAAATAGGCTTACATTAACACTGCAATGAAGCCACTATGAAAATCTCCTAGTCATCATACACCGGTGCCTGTTCAGGTACATTGAGGGAGAATTTAGCACCAATAATAATTAGTTGCAGTTATTGTAAAATGAACTGGACTTCACATGCACTGTATTAAATTAAAAATTCAAGGCAATTGAACTTTTAAAATCATTCTTAAATCAAAAGAACAAGCACTGTTTTTCAAAGACTTAACAGAATTGATAATAATTCATGTTTCCTCTGAGCAACATTGCAACTATTACCAAAAGAGTTCAGTCACCAGTGTGGAAGAGTGTCAAAAAACCAGTGGGAGAGACAGGAAGAACGAAATCTTGAATACATCAACATTTTCTCCAATTCCTACATCTGGTGCTCCACTATCCCGATATATGCATACATCCACCCAATTTTAGATAAATATTTCATATTCTACATGCTGAGATTTAAACATCAGATGTACTGAGTTTATGTTTTATTCTGTAAGTCTGCAGCAGTGCACACCTCTCATAGATTAACTTATTGACAAGAATGGTTATGTTTCCATATATTCATCCATCTTTTGTACAATATCAGTTGTATAAATATTGAAGATAAGAATTAGACAGAGAAAAGCCAAATAAATAAAAACTAGCAGTTCATGGACTGTGCTATTTGGCGGTGAGTATCACAATGATACAAATCAAGAAATAATGAACATGAACTTGCAGAACATTCTGCCTTTCATCTGTTTGCTTAGAGCAATATCAATGTTCATGGCCAACTTCTACTACAATAGATCCAGAAGAATCCACTGGGGGTGGGAAGGGTCAGGGCGCAGTGAAGGAATCTTCTCTTGATCATGATTCAGTAATTCATTCTGTTTTTCTTTTTGATAGTTGACTACATGCCTTGATTATGGATGCCTTTTCAAGCTGTGAAACAATATGTTACAGAGAGCGCACCAGCTAGTATCCTCTCAGGGAGATGTGATGTGTCAGGCAGATCATTAAATGTTGATGGCAGCAGCATCTGGTTAAAAAGCAAAACTAGAAGTCTCTTTTTCAATGGATTCTGCTATACATCTGCAACAATGTTCAGTAATTACTCTGTGTACCATTTTCCCATGTGATTTGAAACCTTGGACTGTTGGAATGTGAGCTAGACAGCTATTTAACATGCTGAAATTCAAATTACGATAACAAAATCACTGAAATTAAAATTTGGCAATTTTTTTTTGGAGCAACCAAGATTTTTTTTCACATAACTGTGATATAAAGAGATATGTATAAAGAATGCATCATGATAAGAGACATAAATAGCTGACATAAAGATATAAATTATTTCTCAGATATTAACATAATCAAACTGAGCCAATTTCCTTTTTACTAACAAGTTTGACGTCACAAAACATACTATCCCAGATGAAGTTAAAACAGAATGCAATAAAGTTCTTAGTTGAAACTTAAAACAGTATAATTTCCTATGCACTGTAAATCTAATCATTCTAACAGATTTTGCAATATGCAATAAAATTTACCAGTGCTGTTCTTAATAGCAATGTTTTGGTGTTAGAATGTAACTTGTTTATTTGTTTGACAAAAGGCATTAAGCTTCTTTCTGATTCTTTGGTGGATTCACTGTTCCAAGTCTCATGCAGAAGTGGGGCTTTGCAGGATGTCAAAGGAGTCAGCAAACACTTGCTCATAAAAAGCACGAACTAAAGCCAATGATATCTCAAGGAGTGAGCTATAATAATAAATACTTCAGACTTTCAAGAATTAATACACTTTTTTTTCTTGATTCAGGTGCCTTTTGAACAAAACGTGCAAACATAAGACTTAAAATCACTCTCATCCCTACTTAATTCTGACAGCAGAAAAGAGAAAAATAATTTGAAGTTTTACATTTCTGAGCACACCTTCAGGACACTTAAACGTCTGGATTACTTTCCTGCAATAAATGATATTTTGAAGTTCAGTCAATTAGGGCTCAGGAATTCCTAGGTAAATGCTGACCAGACAGTCTCAGTTGATCTTCTAATCAAGAAGATTGCACAATGTAGCACTCAAATCTTTCAGTCGAGGCCCAAATGCACAGTTTTGTGACTCAGAGGCAAAGAGTACTACCACTGACACTGAATGAGAATGTCAGTCATGTTTTACTTGCAATTCAGTGGCCACGTTTCCACAAACGAATACAATATTAACAGAGAGAGCATGCTCAGAGAAAGAAACATATTTATAGGTGATCTTATACATCAATGACATAAAATAATAGTGATAACTTTTACAAATTTAAGGTTTTTCAGAATATACAAACTTTATTCAAAATTGAGGAATATGATTCATTGTTGAGAAAATAAAAACACAATTATAAATTAATAACATAGTAATGAACAAGGAAGTATTACCAAATGGCTTCTTACTCTGCATTAACAGAATTCAAGCAATAACTGAAGTATGTTTTCTTCATAAGTATTTTTGGAACCTTTTTGTGCAGGAATGGTTTGGGAGGATGGGGAAAAAAGAAAGTCAGGTCACATTAATTGACAGGAATTAAGGAACAAATGCAATTGGGTTTCTTCCTCAGATTGTGCGCTGACAAATAAAACTGATTTAGCAAATACATTTCCATGAGATGGAGGTTCCCCTTAAATATATAATCATTTGTAACCTAAGAACATAAAAAATAGGAGCAGGAGTAAGCAATGCTTCAGCGTGTTCCACAATTCAATACATTTATGGCTGATTTCATTTTGGCCTCATCTTCAACTTCCTGCCCTCTCCCCATAAACATTCATCCCACTACGAATGAAAAACCTATCTACTTCCTTCATAAATTTGTTTAGCATTATGCCGTCCACTGCACTCTGGGGTGGATAATTCACAGATTCATGACCCTTTGAATTAAGCAATTTCTCCTTATTTCTAATCTGCCACCCTTTAGTCTAAAATTATGGCCTCATGTTTGAGAATTATGGCCTCTCATTCCCCCAACAAAGAAAAACATCCACTTTAAATCTCCCCTGTCAATCCCCTTTAGCATCTTATATACCTCAATTAGATCGTCTCTCATCCTTCTAAACTCCAGCGAGTATCAACCTAAATAGTTCAATCTCTCTTCATAAGACAAATCCTACATCCTGGAATCAATCTAGTGAATCTTCTCTGAACAGCCTCCAATGCATTTATGTCCTTCCTCAAATAAGGGGATCAAAAGTCAATTCAGTATTCCAGATGTGATCTCAGAAATGCCCTATATAATTGAAACAGCACTTTCCTACTTTTATACTCTATTCCATTTGCAATGAATGCCAAAATTCCATGTGCCTTCCTTATTGCCTGCTGCACCTGCATACTAAACTTTCTGCAATTCATGCACCCAAATCCCTCTGCACCAAAATATTTTGCAATTTCTCTCCTTTTAAATCATAAATTGCCTTTTTATTCTTCTGACCAAAATTAAAAATCTTACACTTATCCGTGTTAAATTCCATCTGCCAATTTTTGGCCCCTTCACTTAATCCACCCTTATCCATTTGCAAATTTCTTATTTTCTCATTGCAACGTGCTTTCCCACTATTTTAGGGTAATCTGCAAGTTTAATTACAGAACCTTCTATCTCTGCATCCAAGTTATTAATATAGATTGTAAATATTTGGGGCCTGGGAACCAAACCCTGTGGCGCCCCACTAGTTACAGATTGCCAACGAAAAGAAGACCAATTTACCCCCACTCTCTGTTTTCTTTTGGTTAGCCAATTCTTTATCCAAGCTAATATGTCACTCCCAGGCCTATGAAATCTTAACCTTTTGTGCAGCACCTTATTGTAGACAGAATATTTAACCAGTGTGGAACTTATTAGATTTCTAGTCCCAAGTTTGGTTGTAACTCACTCATTAGCTTTGCCTTTAGGGAACTGGTAGTACTCATTGAGGTAAAAACTGAACAATATATTCTAAATTTTAATCAGTTTCAACTATAAAGAGATATTATATATTGAAAAACTTTTATTTATATAATGCCTTTCACTGTCTCAGGACATACCAAAGTGTTTTACAATCAATTAGGTACTTTTGAAATATAAAGGTGGCATTTTGGTGTTGTAGTGTTTTTCTTAAATAGCACCTATGTGACTGATTATATTTTCCATTTTCTTTGGTCCATAAACTGTCATAGAACATCAAGTGATATTGTTGTGATATATTCTTGTAAGATACAAGAATTCTGACTTGTATACATTAAGAGGTTACACAGAAGTATTTATAAATCAGGCTTTCATAGAAAAATGACATTTGATTTCAGAGGAGCAATAAAAGGATGTTACTTACATGCATGGCAAGAATGCTGCGTGGGACTAACTCTCGGTAGTGCCGGATGGTAAAGTGCCATGTCTTTATTCTCATCAAGTCATCAAATGTAAACTCCAGAATCAACCTTCCTTCGGTGCAAACCTGTCAGGTTGGCAACAAGGATTTAAAAGGAAAGAAAGGAGTTAAAAATTAAAAAAAAAATGAGCGCTTTTTCAATAAAGTGAAGGAATGAATAAATGTGACATTTAGCCTTAAAATCAAAGAGTATGGTCTTTCTCACCAAACTTTGACTTATTTATGTACTTGGCAGATTTTCTCTTTCATCGTGTTCTTAAAAAGTGTCTTTGATAGTGGAGGACTGCAATTAAGAAAACATTTGCTGTTTTGCTCAATTCCTGTTGCGGTTCTCTGAGCTGTGACATTTTACTACCATGGCAACAGGAACCAGCTGATTAGTTGGCATGGCAACCAGAAAGATCTAATTCCAGCAGACGCGTTATAATCAATGCTCCCAGCACAGATGGTCTCTAGAGGATCAACAAGAAAGAGTCTAGCAAGCATTCAGCACATCACATGGAACTACTACATGGCACCAGAAAACCAAAGTTTTTTAAATCTCAGTTTTTAACATTTTCTGTCAAAATATTTTTTTTGAGTGAATTTATGCCTCCACAGTGGAAACAATTCTTATTTCAGGTATTTGATATTATCTGTCGGATTTTGTACAATACCTTTCAATACAAAATAAATCTCCTTCTGCTTTCCTCCAACATGCTTCCTTAGACCCAAACTTAGCAAAGCTTCCCTAGTAGACCAATTGAAAACTTAAGTTCCCATATCACACATCTTTGTGGGCTCTATGGTGGTCAACATCACGCTAACGAGGGCCAGTTTGGTCCTGAACTTTTTTGCAGTGGTGACCAGAGTTGAAGGAGGGTGCAGTTCGGGCTTTGGGGGTAGAGGGGGGATGTGGGAAGAGGCGTCATGCATCAATTATGAAGGTAATGCCTTGGGAGACAGAGTGTTGTGTCATTTTTGGCCAGGCCTCAGTGGGGAGATGATTGAGAGTTGAGCTGGCAGTAGGAAATCTCATAGGTTGGGGAGTTGCTGCGGGAATGGGGGATATTGTTCCTTGGGGTTGGTTTCTGGTGCCGGGCAATTGCACAGGAAAAGTTTGCACTTGCAGGTGATTTCCTTGCAAACTCTTATTTATGAGCTTCCAAAACAGATTCCCCAGCCCATCTTTGGGATATCCCCTCTCCTCCTCCTAAAATACACACCCTGTGCTTAGAACTTGCAGCGCAGCATGTCTTGGATTTGTAAATGCGAAGAAATGGGTGAGACTGATTAAGCCCATTCCACATCAGAGTTTTATATTCAAGAAATAGAAAGCTTTAATTTCAATCATCTGGGCTGGATTCAAGCAGAGGTACTAAATGTGAAAGGGCACCGCAGTAATTCTTCTCCCTGTTTTTCTCCCTTTCCGAATAAAGAACTGATCAATAATGATTTAATGTATTTTTCGCTGCAGATGCCGACTCTCTGGGATATAATTCTGATGAAACCAGTAGCCCCCAGTACCCCATCCAAGTCATCACTCCCTACGTGTAAGCCCTGATTCGTGCATGGATTCCTGGCTGAGTCTGATTCTGTTCATAAATACACACTTTCTGGCAGTGATCGCTGGTTTAGAATTGCAAGTGGGGATAAAAGCTAATTTTCCCCTTCTTGGACCAGGGATTTGAGGCCAATCCATATCACCGTAACCAAGACAGCTAATTTCACACAGATGGGGACTCAAAGGTAGGATTAGACGATCTTGATGCAGCTCTGGGCAATGCCTTTATTCACATTCCCAACAGGGAAGCTTAAATCTAAATTGCTCTTATAGTCTGATCATTTTAAATATTATTCCCAATTTCACTGTGAAAATGCCCAGTTCATTTTTTTATTATTTTAGGAAGTGTGCACTGCATTGTCTGCATTCATGGAAGTCTCCACACTGTGGACTGAATTTTTTTAAGGTTTCCCATCCCTCCAAAGTAACCAGCTTCAGATGCTCTCAGAGGTCTACTGAGAGCAGCCCAGTGTGACCTGTCTGCTGACTGTTCGTTGCCGATTGCAAGGATGTTCTTAAATATCACACGACACTTTTCCTGAATTATCGACCCCGAGAACTTGTAATGCAGGGAAGGAGAACAATAGACTAGTATACATGCGTGCCATACTTCATGCACAGCAATAAAAATATTTTCATGCAGCTTAAACTGCCTAAGATTAAAATCCATAGTTTACAACATGACTCAAGACTGCTAAGCTGAGAATCAAAACCCATTTAGACATGAATTAATTATCTGAAACCCAGAACCTCTATCATGTCAAAGGAGAAGGGCAAGGGAACACACTGCCACCAAGTTTGCCTGCAAATCCCACAACATCTGGCTTGGAAATATATTGTCACTTCTTCGTTATCACTGAGTTGAAATCCTGGAACTCCCTATCCAACAGCACAAAGTAAGTATCTATATCTTTGCCTTTTTGGACTGCAATAGTGCAAGATGATGGCTTCTGAAGGGCAAGTTAGTGACAAGTAATAGAATCTGGTCTTGCTAGGGATACCCATATCCCAATACTAAAACTGCTTTCATTTATTAGAGTCTTACCAATCAACTTATTTATCATTGAGGAGGAACTTTAGTGAAATAATGTGCTAGAAATAGTAAACAAATGACACAGATCCCAGTGACACTAATCAAAAGATTAGTGATGGCTTTGGCATTGCAATCCACTGAAATACTTAATTGCAGGGCTTGAAAGGGGAGGTTTGTAAACATTATTTATATAATGAAGTAGTGACTATTATATTGAATTAATTATCCAGTGTGAATTGCTACAATTCCTAGTTCTTTTTAATCTTGTGTAACAAAATTCATAAATATATTCCATCATTTCAAATTATAAATCTAAACCATAGTTTCTACATTTGTGAAAATCAGTTCCACACGTCATGTCTTCCACAGGGAGAGGCAACAACCAATATCAATTGAATTGGCAAGTGCCACTTTGTATTGCAGCATTTTAAGCATGAATGATGAATAATTTAGACGCTAGTTTTTACACCTGAAGATGAAGTCTTCAATAATTTAAATATACAACAAGCACCTTTGAAGCTACAGAATTCTATAATTTTATTTTTTAAAAAACCCAAAGATTGATTTTAATAAAAATTAATTAAAATGGTTATTTATCAGCAAAAATGATTCTTACATTGTAAATTTTATAGCAAAGAGAAAATTGAGTGAAGCATTTATTCCTATCTTTGGTCAGGACTGCCTCGTTAAATTTGCAGGTCCAACTTACAACATTCCTTTAATAAGAGCCACAAAATATTTTAAAAAGGCTCTTGATTATTTCTGAAAATGAAATTTCTAGAGAACTAATGCACAGAATCACATCAAAATTAAGGATATAACCAGATTTTTAAAAACTATATCATTTTTATCTACCAAAAATGCAACAATAATGCATTTGATCAGTTGGATTGTGGACAATAAGATAATAGTGTTCCCTTTGACAATAACATTATGCTGCCAAGTCATAACGAGAGCAAATGAGTTCTGGATTTAATGCAGTGACAGTGTTGACCCCAACCTATGTCCATATCCACAGTTTTCAGCAGCAGTTGGAGAAATATATTCAGCAGCAGAAACGCTATTAAGATTTCCTCTCTTTAGCCCAGGAATGCTGAGGCAAGAGCTCATCTCCTAACTTGTGTCCTTGCTGTAGTCAGCCAGCTCACACAGTGCAGTAACTGAACTAGTTATTCCCTGTTCAATATTGTTTCGCACGACATCATGTCATGCATTTACTGAGAACCCACAGCGAGCGCTACACTATCTTTTTGAACTAACATATGTTACAAGAAAGTTTCATGGTCATTATGTTAGTGAAGAAATGGGAGATAAGTACAAAAACAAACATCTTAATTTTCAGAACATGGGACATATAATAATTGTGTTAAAATACTGTAAGATTCTTCAAAGTCAAAATAATGATTTAAATTAATAATTTTATCTTGCATCAGCATTCATGGGGTACCTGTGTAATGCAATATGACATAAAACAGTACAATCTAGCTAATTAGTATAAAATAGCACATTTTAAAGCATTTTACAAGCTGGATACGTTTCTAATGTCCGAAAATACTAAAGAAGAATACTAAAGAAAATACTAATGGAGAAAGAAATATTGCATATTTGTACAAGAAGTAAATGCATGAAATGAGTGCCTAGGTATTTTAAACATAGCCACTTCTGTTACGTTAAGCTTTGGTGTTTTCCAAGAAACAATACTGACCTGTCTTCCTTAATCATGTGTGAATAGTTAAAGATGATCATAGAAACATAGAAGCTAGAAGCAGGAGTAGGCCACTGGACCCTTCAGGCCTATCTGCCATTCATTTTGATCATGGTTGATCATCGAATTCAATATCCTGATTCCCCCTTCCTCCCATATCCCTTGATCACTTCAGCCCTTAGAGCAATATCTATTTTTCCTCTTGAAATCAGACAACATTTTGGCCTCAACTACATTCTGTGGGAGTGAATTCCATACATTCACCATCCTCTGGATGAAGAAATTTCTTCTCACCTCAGTTTCAAAATGTTTACTCCCTATCCTCAAACTATGAATCCTAGTTCTGAGAATACTCTTTCTGAATCTACTGAGTCCAATCCTGTTAGAATTTTCCAAGTTCCTATGAGATCCCCTCTCACTCTTCTTAACTTTAGTGAATATAATCCTAACCGACTTAGTCTTTCCTCATATGATAGACCTGCCATCCCAGGAATCAGCCTGGTAAACCTTTGTTGTACTCCCTCTATAACAAGGGCATCCTTCCTCGATAAGGGCACCAAACCTGCTCTAGAAGTGGCCTCACCAATGCCCTATACAATGGCAGCAAAACATCCCTATCCCTGTACTCAATCTTCTCACTTTGAAGGCCAACATACCATTTGCTTTCTTTACTGACTGCTGCACCTGTGAATAGAATAGAATCATAGAACCTGTACAATGCAGGAGGCCATTTGGTCCATTGAGTCAGCACCAACTCTGACTCAGGCTTACCCCATACCCCACATATTTACTCCACACTCCCCCTAACATACATATCTTGGGTCACTAATGGGCAATTTAGCACGGCCAATCACACAAAGCTGCACACCTTTGGACTGTGGAAGGAAACCCAGGGAAAACCAATGCAGATACAGGGAAATTATACAAACTCTACAAAGACAGTCACCCAAAGCTGGAATCAAACCTGGGTCCCTGGCAGTGTGTGCAGCAAAGCTAACTACTGTGCCACTGTATGGTAACATTTTAAAAAAAAATCATTTTAACCAAGTCAGTGCCTAACTTAAATCACTTGAGATACAAGGAGAGAATGAGTCTCAAGGAAAATAATATTCAAGTGTTCAGGATGCTTAAGGGAATAGAGAAATTTAACCCCAATAATATATTCAAAGTTGCCACAAACTCTGAAGCCTGGGGCACATCTTTAGCTTAGAAAAAGGAAGGCACATTGGGAATTGGAGATTTAATTAATTTATGCAGAGAAGTGAACATGTGAAATGAAATTTATAAATTGGAAGCAGAGCAGAGAGTGTGGAGAATTTTAAGGAAGAATTGGATAGATATTTAAAAGTGTCAGTGATCAAGTGGCATTAGTTTTTTTGTGGCTATGCGAATAGACTGCAGGCCCTTTCCAATCATGTACTTTCCTATGTGCAAGATTCCAGAATTCATCCGCATGTAGTTCGGTTTGATTTTTCCATTACACAATTTAAGCAAGCATCTTCCCTCTCAAAGCAAAAAAAAATGCCGAGAGTCAAGACTTTGCTGGAACTTTCCATAGAAATAAATAGAAAAAAATTAGGGTGAAATAACCTTCCCTTTCTCATGCTTATTCCACGGCTTGTTAAACAGCCAGAAGAGCAGAGGCCTGGGAAGAAGCCCAAGCCTCCCCACATCCAGTTCAGCTAAGAAAGAAAACTACATTCTGTCCATGCCAAGAACAGGAGGGTCAGATTTCCACTTCTAAGCACAACCAGCAATCCAAGGGGTAAATGCATTCAAAATTGTGCCAGTTTCCCCAAAGCGAAATTTTGGTTCAGGTTTCCATTCAAATTACTTTGAATAATCACAAATGTAAAATTTTCCACGAGCCAGGGCAATCTGCAGCATCTTAGAAGTTAACTGTTTTTTTGCCCTTTCATTAAAAATTCCTTGATATTTTGCAGCATGGAAACCTTGTGCAGTTTTATTAATACACCTGAAAACATGTTTATTACAAAAAAGTTCCCAATCATCATCTATGTGTAACCTCATTTTAAATAAATTAAAATTACTTTAAAAAAACATACAAAATTGTTATGTTTTTGTATTTATTCCTATTGGCTCCCTCGAGCTCTGTTATATCAATGTATGCATCAAAAATGATGTAATAGACATGGCAGGGCAAAAAAAAGAGCAACTATGGAAGAGATCACATATCACTAATAAAGCTTTGTTAATTTTAAATTTGTCCTGTATACCACATCTCCAATATGCAACAAAAAACATTTTCTCATTAAACTGGTGTACAGTTACAGGTTCTTTTAAAAGGTGCTATTCGGCCTTGTGTCCAGAAAAAAAGCTTAATTTTAAGACACTTCAAAGGGCTGAAAAAGGATACAACAAACGGAAAAACATACTGACAGTCGATTTGATCTGTGAGTGGTCAGTTTTACTGACAGGGCTGGCCGCCAGTCCAATGTTTTTCAAGCCAGTGCAAAAAAAAAACTCGCAGAAATTATTTGCACGCAACTTGCAATTGAAATTCTTCAATCTTTTGCAATAGTTTGATGACTTTTGGCAAATTATGCTGGAATAATCACCTCAGGGGAACTCTGCCCTCATATTTGTTTCTGTAGGGTTTGGATAAAGAGCAACAGTGGGTAAAAGAAATGGAGATCCAGATGAGCCATAGGATTTAATGGAGTTTCTTTTTCCTGCTGCCATTGGACAATGACATTGATTATCTGGTTCAACATGAATTGTGTGTCACCTCCCCAGCTTACCACATTAGTATCTGAAATGACGAATCCCTCAACATAAACTAGGTGGTTGGTTATCACCCTCTATATACTATCTTATTTTTCCTACCTCTTTTCTCTTACCTTTGTAAACATGGGTTTGCCATGCTGGGTGACCATAGTACACTGATCACAGTCTAGGGTGATGGATGAATTGTGGTAGGACTCCTTCGAGTGTTTAAGAACATAGTAAAGGTCTGTAACTCCCCCCTCAAAGATTGTACTGAAATATCGAGGAATAAGGGTTCTTCCGATAGCTGTGCAAGAGAAAATCACAAAGAGAATAAGGAAGAATTACTCAATCTCCTAGTTCTTGATTGTTTCCATATTTTGAAAATACAATACATATAAACCAAATTTAAACAAAATAAAACTTACATTGTCATATTGCATATCTATCTGCATAAAAATCTCAGTAAAATTATTGTACAAGAGAGATTGGTTTCAAATAATATATTAAGGTGTGATGTTTGCCCTTCATTTTGCAGTATGGCCTTATTTTTAGAATTGAAGTTCTTTTAATTTCAATATTATTTGATCTAATGACTTCCTTTTTGTTATTATGCAAACATGACAACTTGGAATGAGTGGTGATCATCACTGTACTATGAGGTCTTGGCTGAATCCCCACACAGAAATGAAAAAGATAACTACAAGTAAGTATTAACTGTGGGGTTGGACAATGTTATAGATTGTAACAGAGTTCAGTCCACTGAATCCCAGCAGTAGCCACAACTATGAACATTTTACTAAACATCAACTTTTTAACATACATAGTTTTCCATTTCTTCTCCTACTGAAAGTTTCAACCTACAACATTTTCCACATTCATCACCGCTTCGGGTACCAAAACGGATAGTAAAAAGTCTCACAACACCAGGGTAAAGTCCAACGGGTTTATTTGGTAGCAAACGCCACTAGCTTTCAGGACTTTGCCCCTTCATCAGGTGAATGCAAAGCCCTGAAAGCTAGAGGCATTTGCTACCAAATAAACCCTTTGGACTTTAACCTGGTGTTGTGAGACTTCTTATGTGTTTACCTCAGTCCACTGACAGCATCTCCATATCATGACCACCAAAAAGGAAACAGATGTTAACAAGAAAGAGATGTTTTCCAACACTGTATTCGGCAGGGATTAAAATTGGGACAACTCATACGAGGGTAAGACTACTAATAAAACTGTTGCTCTATTTTATAACAGTATAGAAATACTCTATGATTTATCTTTCAGACTGGAGACTGTTACTCGTGAGTGTTCTGCATTATGAGAGGTGTTCCAGAGAACATTTTACCATTCCTTATGCTTTACCGGAAAGAATCATACAGATCACCCATGGCTCAAGGGTCTTTCACACTCGAAAAGGATTATAAAGGATTATGCAAGGTCAAATGTGTGTGAGCACATCAGCACAATGCTCCCCTGTAGTATAATTGGAACAAGGTGCAAAACTTGGTTATTGAAGCTTTTGTCCTTTCTTTCAAAAAAAAGACATGTACAACATGTTTCTTTAAGAATGAATCACCATCAGGATCATCATCTTTGCCCTGTCATTCTGTCTTGCTGCAGAATAATGATGAGGCTACATAAAGTTGGCAGTTCTTGCCTATTAACTATTGACCTGCAGACAACTGGGATACTAATTTATTTTGCTGTGAAACTTTTTTTTTACAATCTCCCTTTCTATTTCTCCAGCTTCATCTCCTGTGCATCATTTACCCTATCTTCCATTTTGCTCTTTTCAATCTTGGTGATATTCTGCATACAGACCAGGGTTCTTCAGACTGAGCTTTTCAATTACAAACTATTGTGACATGATTACTTAGCAACCACAGTTAGCCTATGGAAGTGTTCTTGTTGTGTATTCAAACAAGTAGGTCAATTTGTCAAATTTTATCTATTACAATTCTCGCACCTTAAACACTGTTGTCAACTATCACCATAGAAACAGTATTTTGTGGTCAGCAACAAAGCATTGGCACTTGTTGCTGACCTTAAAAAAAAACCCATAAAGATTTAGCAATCCTTGTGACACTGATCACCTCTTTCTTTCTGATTGTTTGGATCTGACATAAAGGAACATCCAGACATTCAAAAACATTGACACCATCAATTTAGGAAATCAACCAATCGCACTGAGGTATTCTCATAGACAATGAACCCAGAAGTAAATGCACAGATTACCCTTCACATTTAATTATATTTTAGAAATCAAAACAAATGATTGGGACATACACAGGGGATTAATGTGGAAATTGAAATATCACAAGCAAATATGATTTTAAAAATTTGTAATTATTAATCATAATGCAAAAAAATTGTTATTCCACAAATATAGAATTAGTTTTAAATCCCAATTGTATCTCATTTCACAAGGGGCAATTTTTTATTTGTGCAATGTCACAGGTAGTGTAAAAAGGAAAATTTTTTCAGTCCAATGCTATTTATTTGACTCAAGACTACAGGTGTGCTAACAGCACATCTACAGAAAAGCAGAGAATCACTGACAGAAACTTCTGTTTTTCAATGTTTAACTGCACATATGCAGACTCCTGATGTCTCTGTCCTTTTCTGATGATAAACATTGACAGTTTTGTTATTTATCACTGATGCAAAATACTGACCTATGTATTTTCAGATTTGTATCATTTTGCAGATATTGCCAAAGGATGGCCAATCCTGCTTAGGAATGATTCTGCAAATAGTGCAGAAAAAGTGCAAGCTGAGTAAAAACCTATCACTGGCTGAAATATGATACAAATTCAATGATTCTTGGTGAGGTACTGATAAATTACAGCAGGCAGATTTTCTCTTGCTCTCCTGTTTTGAATTTTCAGAAGATGCACCTTTCCACCTTCAGAGATAACTGTTATCACTCCTCCATATAGGGCTACTTTTATACCATCAGTCACTGTCTGGTGTCAGAAATTAGAAATATGCTTAGTTTAAAAATTCTATATGTGTTATATATTACCAGAAACCCCTTAAAGTTTTATTTCTCTCTACTGGAATTATTGTTCTTAGGTGATGACAGCCATAGCTAGCCAAAAAGGGGCCCATGCAAAGATGCAATCTCTACAATAGTGGGGGAGCAACTTGTAGATCACCTTCCTCTCGAATTCTCTGCCTGAAGGCAGATCCTTGACGAATATTCATCAAAACTTGTCGAAGTGCTGAGAGTTTTTTTTATTATATGGATGAAAAGGCAGGTCCCAAGTCAACTGAAATGCGGACTGAACGCTGTATTGTCGGCATTGATCGGATCCACACATCAGCCATCTAGCCAACTGATTCATTTGGTAGATACCAAAGCCATTGTGTCGAGTTTGTCATTCAATCTTGCTTAATTAAGATACTTGCTGATATACATAGGTTAATTAGAATGTCTAAGAAGAATTATAGTTATTTTAGTGAACAATCTGACAGTCCCAATTGCCTGAAAAGGACTTAGACAACTGAGACTCAACACCATCTCATTAACCTACCAATCTGAACAACAGAGCAAGTTTCCACTTTTTGAATATATATCTCTCATACAATCTAGCTGAATCATGCATTGACTTTTAATTCCCACAGTGACAGTTTACAAGCTAAGTGTAATAATTCTTGTTCACCAGTTACGGGAAAAACAACACATTTATTTACCGCTAAAACTGAAAGCGAGGCTTGCAGCCTCATGGCTGAAGCTGTTTCCAGGATGGTTCTGGAACAGAAACCCCTGCTCACTGGAGTGAATCTCCAACCTAGTCCTTGATTGGTCATGTGGTCCTTAAAGAGATAATCACCACATCTCCCCTGCCTACCAAATTATTTTGCACAATTTACTCAGTCTGTAACAGTCAAACATTTAATACATGAATCTAGTCCATTATAAATTAAGTCTTTCAGGTGGTTTCTGATTCCTAATGGAGTGGAGTAACTCCTCTGCCTGGAATTTTCCACTGCTGTCAGTAAAATCTACAATCACAAATGTCAATTCCATTGCTTCCATGGGGATGTCAGTCATGCCCATAACAGGATGATCTGATACCCCGGAGCTGAAATAGTCAACAACATTCCCAGATGGCAATATAGATCCCGATGGCAGTATTGGCTGCTGGGGTAACTCTTACTTTCACAAACGGTCCAGATGTTTCTGGATGATCCTTACTTCTACTTGATAAGACATTGTATCCAAAATTGGACCCATGATTCCAGAGACCCAAGTTGACCCACTTGCAAATTTCCTCACATGTACGTCATCATCCACTGAAAATAGCCACGTTGACTTACATGAATCATGATTTGTCTTCTGAATGGCTGGTCTCCACCCTCAGAAAGTTTGGAAACACAAGGCTCAGTATTGTTCTGAGATGAAGCCTCATTCATAACTCTGTTGGTGGCAGTCCTGTTGTTGCATGTGGAGTAGTCCTGTAGCCCATACAAATTGAGATCCTGGTCTCAGAGACTCTTCTGACTGCTTCTGTGGCCAGACATAAAGGTTTGCATGGCGCACAGTTCAGTTAGTCCATTGAATGCTGGATAGTAAAGTGCAGCCTAATGTGTTTGATGCCACTGAAGGTGGTGAAGTTCTGAATCTCAGCACCAGTGAAGGCTGCTCCATTAAGAGACACAAAGACTTCAGGTATTCCGTGGTGGAAAAATTTCTCAACTGCAGTAAGTGATGTTGGAGGCTCATTACTCAAACACCTTCATCCACTTTGATTGCTCCTTGTTGATGCACAAAAACACTGCATCATGAATAGACCAATATCATCAATGTGGACTTGTACCCATAGCAGGCCAGGCCACTCCCAAGGGTGAATTAGGCAATCCTTGTTGCAATTGGTACTGTTCACAGTGCTTGATTAGATTCATAATGTCAGCATCAATGCCAGGCCATCATAATTCCTGGTAAGCATCTTCATTTTAGATATATCCAGTTGAGCATTGTGTAATTCAATTTGGAGCAACTCCCCTCCTGGTACAGGGATAACTACTCTTGCTCCCAAAGTATGATGCTATCTTGGTAACTTGTCTTAACATTTGGTCTAAAATGTGGTTTCATCTCTTCAGAAACTGACTCATTATCTCAACCAATTAGTATCCTGTACCTCATTTTGGACAGCAGTGGAGATTGACAGGTCTAATTCTTGATCAGTTTTACCAAGGCTGGCAAAGTGTCGAAGAAATTCATTGCTGTGTACTGGGGCAGGTGCAACATTCTCTTGCAAAGGTAGGTGACAAAGTGCATCCACATTCACTGTGTGTGTTCCATGCTGGTGCTTGAAGGTATACTTGTAGGCAGAGAGGATTAATGCGCAACGCTGAATTCTTGCCAATGTGACTGGCTGAATTGCCTGTCATCTTTAAAAAGACCAAAAAGCGGTCAAAAATAATGAAAAAGTGATTACTGTACAAATACTGGTGGAATTTCTTAATGACAAATACTATTGCTAATTCTTCTTTCCCAATGTGTGAATGGTCTTTTTCAGCTTCTGAAAGTGTTTGAGACGTACTCTATTGACCTTTCAGATTCATTGTCCATCTCATGGGACAACACCACACCATTGCCATATGGAGAGACATCACAGGTTAACAATTTCTTACATTGGGTCAAAATGTACTAGCAAGTTTGGTGAATTCAGCAATTGCTTTACTGTGTTATAAACTTCTTTCTGGGGGATTTTCCAAAACCGAAACTGATTCTTCTTTAGTAGCATATGCAATGGGGCCAAAAACATCGCAAAATGTGGTAAAAACTGCTCTCTTATTTCCAGCAGTCCTCATTCCACACTTGGAAAGTCTCAGCCCAATTTAACTTGATTTTCTTAAGCCAATGGCAGCCCGGAAGGCTTCGTCCTTCGTCTGACACTATTATTATAGGAGCTGGGCAAACTATTAGCATAGCTTAACATAACTGTTGTGTCTACTGTTGTTTTTATGGCTTTTCCTGAGTAAGTTGTTAACTTTGCTGAAGTACTCTTTAAATTCAATGGTTGGGCTCCTTCCTTCAAGTGCCTAAACGTATGTTGATCTATCACAGTAGGAAATGCCCTCTTCTAATTTATTTTTCTTTTATTTGTCACTGAATTTGCTTCCCACTTCAATACGATATGTTCGTTTTTGGCACCACGGCTGACTGCTGGTTCCTGCCCTAACTGATGAGTGGTGCCATTTTGCATGCTTTGTAACTCTGATTTACCCTTTTTAGCGCTTTCCATTACCAGCATTATTTCTAATGCCCACTCAACATTTTATTTCTGCTTCTGCTCATGATTTCTGTTGAATTGCCTCATTATTCAAGCCACAGATTAATCTGTTCACAGCATAATCATTCAAAGTGACTCCAAAATTACACTGCTCAGAGATTTGCTTCAACTTAGTGATATAAGTCACAATAGTTCCCCCTGTCGCTCTCCCTCTTGAATTAAACTTAAATCTCTGCAATATGATTGATGGTTTTGGATGGAAACTTGACTTACCAATTCAACCATCTTACTGAATGACTTGGACTCAGGCATACTAGGGGTTGAGAGACTGTGAACCAAATTGCAAGCCTGGGTCTCACATGCACTCAGGAGAATTGCCTTTCCCTTCCCCTCCTGCTCTATTTCATTGCCGTGAAAGTAATAACCCAAATGCTCCATATATTGTATTCAGTCCTCCACAGAGGCATCAAAAGGATCCATCCATCTAAATATGAGCATTTTTGCAATTATTCAAGCCTCAACTTCACTCAACGTCAATGGAACCTGTATACTCAGGGTGAGGTTCATTTTTATCCTCATTGCCAATGTAATGATTCTTGTTCACCAGTTAAGACAAAAACAACACATTTATTTCCAGGTAAAGGATCTATAGAAGCTTGCAGTCACATGGTAGCAGCCAACTCCCAAAATGGTTCTCAAAAAGAAACCCCTACTTACTGAGGTAAATCTCCAAACTTTTCTTGACTGATTTCCTGGGTCATGTGATCCTTATAGGGACAATCATCATACCAAGGTTAAGTTTTCTATATCGCAATAAGTCCTGATTTACTCATTCTACCAGATAAACAGGAGTTCAGATGTCTATCCTGTTTGTTTTTGATTATGATGGCCTCATTGATAAAATGGCCTCCAAAACTCCTCTGGCTAAGTTGGACATCCTCTTTCACTTTACAATTAGATTTGTGGCTGGTGCCTTTTTCACACCCATCACTGTGACCTGTATTCCCTGATCAACTGGCCCTCATTCCATACAAGGCACCAAGTCCACTGGTTGCTGTTAATTTATCGAATTGTGCAAGGGACAATACCTGCCTATGTGAAAGGTTTATGTTATTTTACTGCCTCTTTTTATAATGCGAGGTCATGTGACTTGATCAAATTGGTAATTCCAACAGTAAGCACAGTCTTCGGTTGTAATTCATTTCAGTTTGCAGCTGCCAATGACTGGAACAAAATGCAAATAAAGCTGACAATAACAAATTTCATTATTGTGGATATCTTTCACCAAAGGGTTAAGGCTCTTTTGACCAATAGTTGTGCTCGCTATACTATCAATTCTCTTTTCACTGTTAATTTCTATTTTTTTGTTTCAGTACTTATATGCATTGTATTGTTGTGCAATTTTTGATGCAATGATGTTAGTCTCCTGGCCTGGTTGTGTTTGTAATATGAGAACTTGCTAAATAAATACATACATGTAATAAATAAATATATGTGATTCCAGATCTACTCTTTAATGCCCTCTGAAATAACCTAGCAAGTTATTCAGCTCAAGGGTATTTAGGGATGAGCAAAAAGTGCCAGCCCAGCCAGTAGTGGACACATCCCATGAATTAATATATTATATAAACATTCTGTCACCTTCTCTGAATAAAGAGGCTAGAAGCAAAGATTATTTTATAAGGGCAAATAACCAAGTTGGTTCCTTATCTCTGAATGACAGAACCAATGGATGAATCCACCATATAGTGTAGGATGGACTACAGTATCAAGAATTTGCATCATCTATCTGATCATTAGTAAATTAACTAATTTAATTTACCTACAACTGACCTCAATATCCAAAAGCTAGGGATCAGAAGAATAAAGAGTTGTGTTTCTCATCATGATTTAGTTACATCACAGCTCTGAACCCCCATGACTGATGGCAAGCATGCCAAATTTCACCATTTAAGTTCACACCGGAGAGCTCCTAAGGATTATAAAACCAACCCCCAACATCAGTTACCACATTGAGGACAGCTGAGAATATGAGAAAGAAAAGACTAGCAGTTTCAAACAATTTGCCACAGTGTATCTTGTTAATCAAAAATATGGAAAATACAGTTTAATTCCAAAGTAAGTTTTCAAATTAATAAATTCACAATTTGTGCTGCAAATTGGGACTCTTGATTTTTTGTTTTGTTATTCAGCATTTTGAATTTGCATTGAAGTTCCAGCCATACTTTCTGGATAGACCAAGTAGTTGTTACTAAGCAACCATTCTTCCATGCAATATGAAACAATCACATTAATAGATTCTCACTGACATGACCAGCTTTCTCTTTACTCCTCTGCAAAAGATGCCGCAGATTTGCGCACCTTAATTCCATCACTGTGCACAGGATGCCATTTTTCTTGAAGGATAAAGATTCCTTTAAAAAATCCTATTTATAGTATAAGTCCAGCTATAATATGTATTGTGCCATCATTCAATTACTCAGTGACCAGTGTGACTTCAACAAAGATTCTTCTTCCAGTTACAGACCTTTCAATTCCTGCTCGCAACAGTCGACTAACACCTCTATGGTTACGCAAAATATCTTCAACGCCTGTGTAATTTTACCAAAGACGTTCGCAGATATAAAATATTTGTGCCCAAGTAAAATAAATGGGAGAATGGATTTGTACGCTTCGTAATCCATCAAGTAAGGGATCGATAAGTAGGCACTGGAATGAGAAGATCCGGAAGCAAGGCACATAATCTGGCTGAGAAGTCCACGCAAGAGAGTGAGCACTCTGAATATACATCATCACAGAATTTAAGTACTCCCTCTACTAGCACAGATGTCACACCTTGATGTACTGTAGTCAAAGTCACTTGGTTGTCACATGTGGACAGCAGCAGGTGATGAAGACAAGGATAGAAGTGGAGAGTTCCAATTAGATTCCACAAACTCCAAACCCTGCTCAGCTGGATATAAATTCTGATCGTCTGGGGTCATCCATGAAGACAGCTTGTAAAGTAGCAATGGGAAATACTTGTGCTTTTGGCAGAAAGGATGGAGGAGTACATCTCTAATATAGCTACCATCATGCCTCAGGCATTTGTACTGACATCCACCTCCAGAGCTGATAGGCAACCAAGTGCATACTGGCTTAGATCAGCAACTTGCTAGCTCAGTCTACTACTCCGCACTGGATGGAGCAAAGTGTTGCCTTCGTAGCACAACACCATCACTAACGTGCTCTGCTCTTAAAGAAGAAAATAGTGTGAAGGTGATGGTTTTTGGCTCACAGTTGTAATGAATTATGTCAGTGGGATAGTGGAGTGTGCACAGAGTTTCTGATGATGTTCTTAACTGGCTTCATGCGCAGATTAAATAAAATGTACTGGGATGAGTTGATCACAGACATCATGAGCACACCTGGCTCCTCAACTTCTTCTCTTGCTCCTCCCATCCTTCTTTTTGGAGCCTGCACTCCACAATTACTACTTCTTATAGCTCCATTCGTTTCTACAATGTGATGTTGTGAAGGCGGCCTTCATGATATATGACAGCACAGAGTCGCTCAGCAGAGACTGATAATGAAGTTTCGCACTCACAAGAATGGTCTCAACTGAGATCTTGGGTTTATGTCATACTATCTGTAACCCTCACAACTTGCCTAGACATAGAAAATCTGTCCTGCCTGGAGACAATACACATCTCTTTAACTTCTGCTTAATGCTCTCTCACTCACATTGTCTGTATATTTGAGGCTTGATTATCTGTATAGACTCGCATTCCAATCATTATTCTGTACATTGAGTTTGTGTCTTTATATGCCCTGTTTGTGAATAGAACTCCCACTCACCTGACGAAGGGGCAGTGCTCCAAAAGTTAGTGGCGATTGCTACCAAATAAACCTGTTGGATTTTAATTTGGTATTGAGAGATTTCTTACTGAGGCCATCCTCTCGTGTGTGAAACTTCGCTAACAGTCTCTGCTGAGCGACACTGTGCTGTCATGTATCATGAAGGACACCTTCACAACATCATTTTGTAGATGGATGTAGATGGAAAAGGATGGAGCTATAAGTAGTAGTTATGGAGTGCAGGCTCCAAAAAAGAGAATGGGAAGAGCTAGAGGAGATTTTTTGAGGATCCAGGTTGTGAAGGACACAGATCATTCCAGAGATCACTAACGGGGAATATTGAAGGGTTCTTCCAAATATCTCCAGGCACTTGAACTACAATCATTGGCAACACAATCATTTATTTCATCATTGCCCTATCAGTGATACGGATCTTGTTCACCTCCCCTCTCTTCATTAATAGGGTTCCTTACAGATTTCAGCAGCCAGGTCTTCAAAGGATATCCCCAGTCTCCTTCGAGCTAGCTGAAACTGTAGAGGAGAGAGAACAGGCTGGTGATATGATC
Source organism: Sphyrna mokarran (assembly GCA_024679065.1). NCBI lineage: Eukaryota > Metazoa > Chordata > Chondrichthyes > Carcharhiniformes > Carcharhinidae > Sphyrna > Sphyrna mokarran. The sequence goes on along the minus strand of JAGIQG010000001.1, from coordinate 101,416,949 downwards.
ACCTTCCAATGGTTACAAGTTAACTGAATATTGAGGGAGCAGAATCCCTTGCAGTTGACAAATACTCTAGACTGATCTGAAGCTGTTGTGATTATTATCTGATTCCCTGAACTATTGGGAATCCTGCCACTGTAGTAAAGCCAGCAGCCCTCTTTACTTAATCAGTTTCACCTGTGGTAAACTGCATACCAGTGACAGCCTTTAAAAACAAAACATCGGTGACCTAGGCAATGCATGTATGGCAGCAAACAGCCTACAGACCACGTGCTAGAAAATGGCATTAGGATAGATAATGTTTGATGAATGATTTGATTTGATTTATATATTGTCACATATATTAACATAGAATGAAAAGTATTGTTTCTTGCACACTATACAAACGAGGCATACCGTCCATAGAGAAGGAAAGGACAGACAGCAGAGTTTAGTGTTATAGTATAGCTAGGGTGTAAAAGAGTTAGAATGAAGTTTTAGAAGCATAGAATGAAAGTAAAAGATAGAATTAGAAGGTATGTTGGGCACAGCTTACAAGAACTCGCCTCACTTCAGTGACATCTTGAGGGTAGCACAGACACAAAGACTGAAAGGCTTATTTCTGTGCTGTAAAACTCAGAATGAGATTTTCTGGCGACGCTTTGTCCCAAAACCAGAATATCACGCCCAAGATCAATGAACCTATGCGTGGTCCGTATCACGGAATAAGATAAAAGGTGAAGTCACCATGGTCCCAGATGACCATAAGCTGCTTTCCCCTTTGAGGGGGAGAGCTGATCAGTGGATTTTAACCTGAGAATCACTGAACCGCTAAAAGTGAAAAAAATACAATATGACTCTCAATGCAAGATTTGGATATGCACTAATTGTTTTTGCAATGTGCCATAAAAGATTTCATGATGGACAGGATGGGATAACTCCACCCTATGTTTCAGATTGAGAAAGCCTTAAGTTGAGAACAACAAACTCCCAGAAGGAGCCATAGGTGAAGAAATTGAGGGGTGCACTGACCTTGACAGTTACTAGCAACGTGTGTGTGTGTGCGCACGTGCGTCCATCTATTCCCAGGAGGTTATAAATGTAACAGCAATCTCCTGTGAAAGTCTGAACCTCCTGAGGTACTGTTATTCCGTTACATTGAGAAAGCTAATCCTCTGCTTGTAGTCACTGTGATGGGGTATCTTCTCTTGGAGCTCGACCTCTCTCTCCACCCATTCAGTCCTGTGGAGTGTGTGTGTGTGTGTGTGTGTGTGTGTGTGTGTGTGTGTGAGAGAGTGTGTGTGTGAGAGTGTGTGTGTGTGTGTGTGTGAGAGTGTGTGTGTGTGTGTGTGTGACTGCCAAAGAGGCTGCTGTTTACATATTTCTACCCCTGGTGCTGTTGTTGCTTATCAGAGGCCATGCCACAGCTACACAAGTTGATCCCATACTGCAATGACTGATAGCAAAGAACTTGGGATGAAAGTGAATGGTCTGCAAGGCAGTTCAAAGCACTTCAAAAAAGTGGAAATGGACCTCCAAGCACTCAGATTCCATTCTGCAACCACAAGCCTTTCATTATAGCTGGCCACAAGCTTAGCAATTTTACTCTTTAAACTCTTTCCAGCACATCCATTTTATTAAAACAGGTTACTGTGCTGTACCCCACCTCAGTGACCTAGTTAATTATCTGTTTGCATTTTTAGTGAGCTTCCTGATGGCTGCACAGAGATCCCCCCTCACCTGCAAACCCACCCAGGTCAAATCTTGCAGCGGGCAAGGTTGTGTTACGTTTCCAACCTAACACCACTTTTGGGGGAATTAACTCCGTGCTCACCTCCCCCTGGCAGTTAAAATTCTGGTCTTTGTGATTCTAATCGGGACTACAAAGTAGATTTTTATCAAAAGGAAGGAGGGAAAAGTTAAGAAGAAAATGAAGTGATGATTACTCTCAAACGCATGTATAACTTTTAACAGCCTGATAAAGAGTGACACTGACAGAGGCTAAGGGCAGTTTGACAGCTTAACGCTCAGCCAGGGAATTATAAGATATAATATGATGGATCTTTTTCATTAGTTAGCCAGACAGTAATGAGAGGGTACACAATAATGGTCACAAAAAAAAAGGATGATTAGAAAAAAGATCTTCACGTAGATATTGGCTAGAGTCTGTCCCAAATCACTGATGAAGCAGTATTCATTAATTTTTTTTAAAAAAATTAGATAGTTGCTCGAGAAAGAGGAATAGTAAACTGTACGGGAAGAAGAAAAGAACGTGATTGGACATGGACAAAAGCCCCAGCATTTGATGGGCCAAATGGCCTGTTTCTCTGCTCTGGCATTCTACAGTTCACTATGAGCAGAATAATATGAAAGGTGAAGTCACCAATGTCCCAGATGACTATAAGCTGCTTTCCCCTTTGAGGGGGAGAGCTAACTAGTGGATTTTAACCCGAGAATCACTGAACCGCTAAAAGTGTAAAAAAAAGACAATCATATAAAAAATACAATATGACTGTCAATGCAAGATTTGGATATGCACTCATTGTTTTTGCAATGTGCCATAAAAATTGTATTTGTGCATACATAAATCACAAATATTGTCCCGCCCTTACAGTGGATGCATTTTAAAAGGTATTGAAATATTTAGAATATATACAGTTAAGAATCATTATAATTTGGTAACTATTGACATGCTGATATCAAATTAAACCAAATGAAAACAAGATCGTGTTTGACACATGTACGTACATGTACACACACTCATGCACACAGAGTCTGACTCTTGTCAGCTGTTAGAAACTAACATCATTACAGAACAAAAATTTTATCCCCATTCTCCCTTTTATAGTTTCACATCACCTTCTTTCTCATTTCCTCTCCAGTTTCTGTTGGTTACTGTTAACAGTGAATATCCAAAATGCAGCATGCTTTATGTGGCTAGATAGAAGCTCCCACCCTCTGTGGGCTGTACCTCCCTTTAAAGTCAGTAAGTTGTAGGTCATCATTATTTTAATCTCCATATTTTGGCAAGGCTTTTGAATTCTCTTTCTCCAGTTTCCCTCAAGTAAGTGATTTTTCTCTGGTTTCCCAAGACCCTGTGCCAACTGAGGCTAAGAGGACAGGCAGGCACTTTTCCAAGGCAGCTGATGCCATTTGGAACCACCAACCGATAGATGTGAAAAAATTAACCTGATAATGAGTCTCCTGTTAATTTCCCGCTGATCCTAATCTCCTCATATCTGAAACTCAGAGCTTAGGACTGCATGTGCAAGGGAGGGACATCACTCTAATCCGCTGCACCATTCTGCTGCCCATGGGTCCAGCATTCTTCCAGCAAAGCTCGCAAGCTACCTTTATTGCTTTGCCAGTTATATTATAGAACAAATACAGGGAGATTATATTCAATCCTCTCAAAGTTATCAGTTTGATCTATTTTTAAATTCACTGTTCTTCGATGCTGTGGGACTTACAAAGTATAAGGATGGTGATGTTTCATGCTGCCTTTTCTCAGACAAGTCTGGGCTTACTCCTGCTGCTGCTATTGATGAAAGAAAAAGAACATGGCCAATGCCTTGTAAATCGCTGATCTGGTCAAATATTATGCCTGTTTTAGGAAGTGGTTTAATTGCTCAAGTTTCTGCTTATTTGCATACTGACAAATAGAAAATCTTCCACAAACGAATGCAGTCTTTTAGAATGTATTTTAATACATTAACATACAGTGTTTGATACATTTCAGATTAGTAATCTGGTGTAGCTGAAAATAGGTCTATCACAAAAAATAACACTGTGGAATGTTTCATTCACCATCTATAAGTAAACTGATTTCAAACAATTGGAAATGACTTTAAAAGAACTATATACATAGACCATTCACTAGTTATGTTCATGTACAGTAATCAGTTCCATAGGATATTTAAAAAATAAAACTTTTAAAAGGTGCTTATTAGTGTCCTTGTGCCAAGCCTAAAAAAAATTAAGAGCCTGTTCAAAGGCCCGCAAATGGGCACCATTCACAGAAACTCAGAATGGTGATTAATTCAATCTGAATGCAGTCAATTTTGTGAACAAGACTAGCTTTTGCACTGGTTCATTTAAACCAGTGCAAAAGATCATGAGAATTTGATTTACGCTGGATGTAACATGACATAAAGGTATTGAAGTTCCATAATTTTTTTGCCTTGGTTTAACTGATTTCAGGTAAATTATATGCAGCATAGCTGAACAAAAACTCCAGATTCTAATGTCACCCTCAACTCCTGGCTAATGTTGCTCCCAGAATAGTTCAAATGCAGCATGCCCCCCCACCCGACTTCACCCAATGTAATGGAGCTGTAAACTCACTTGAGTATCCAGATTAAATGTGATCAATTAATTAACTCAAATGAGGTCTGATACAACTATTTGAAAAAACAGTCTTTATAATTTAAAACATTTTAAAAATTAGTTTAACATTCTAAATAAATTGTTAATTGAGAAAATAAATCAGAAATAATCGAGAAACATGCAGCTGTTAATTAATGTAGTATTAGACACAGGCTCCTGCTGGATTAGGATATTCCCAGTAGTATTCCACAGATTTCAATTCAGATTTTTAGGTCTTTTTATGTTAATTTTGTTGTTCTTTTACTGTAACATTGCCAGCTCGGTCCGTGTTGGTTCTATCTGCTGCTGAAACATTCAATCCTGCCTTCATTATCTCAGGACTCAATTACTCCAACAAATCTGGGTGGGACACTCTTTTGGAAGGTTGGTGCAGACTCAACGGGCTGACTGGCCACCTCCTGCACTGTAAGAATTCTATGGTTCCACAGAAACTTGAGTGTTGGTGGTTTCAGAGCATAAAGCCGTGACCGAAGCCGAATCAGAGAGATAAAAGTAATGCACCAACAATGCTGACTGAGTCTAATGAATTCACAAGACACATTGTTAAATTCAGATGCTTGAAGTACTATACACTGATCAAGGATAGTCAAGATTATGAATGGATTCAGAGCTATGTGAGTGCCAGCAGAAATGCAACACTGTACATATAACCTCACCAATCTGACTGGAATTGTCCTACTTGCTACTTGCAACACAGAGAGTAATTGCTACTAACTGAAAATTAATTTGTGTCAATCAGGATGAAGGTGACAGCTTATTGCTGCTCCCAGTGTATCAGGTCAAATTAGAAATAACTATACACAATTGTGGCTGCCATTCATGATTCAAGTACACTGAAAACACATATTGTATTTCTACATCGGTTCTACATTTGTGTAAATGGATTAATTAAGATAATGTTTAGCTCTACAAATTATGAAGACAAAACGTGAGGCATGAACAGTAAATGCAAAATACTATCAAAGGTCACCAAGAGAATAAATGTGATTTCTAATTAAATATTCACAATGATATGTGCGCTTGGAGAAAAACAAAGCTGTAAAACAAATTGAAGAAAACCTTTGACTTTTTTTTGTTCCCTCCCACCCCCCTTCCATTATAACTCCAGCAATTTGTATTATTCCCATAATCTCTCATTCAGTAGCCATAATCTGCGTAGGAACATAGAGTGAGGTAGGCAAGCTATTCAAAAATGGAAAATGCTGGAAAATCTCAGCAAAGCTGGCAGCATCTGTGAAGAGAGAGAATAGAGTTAACATTTCAAGTTTGCACATCCAGATTCGAAATGTTGGCTCTATTCTCCACAGATGCTCAGTAAGAGGTCTGGCAACACCAATTTTAAATCCAACCGAATTATTTGATAGTAACCTTGCAAGCTTTCGGCCTTTGTAGCCTTCATCAGGCAAATGAGGTGATCTGGTCTGCAATAGCACACATATCAGCACAGACAGTTTACAGATCGCTGATTAGAATGCGAATCCTTACACCTAACCTGCTGTTCAAGTCTTAAAGTGGCTAACAATGTGAGTGGAAGGAGCACTGAGCACAGGTTAGAGAGATGTGCATTGTCTCCAGACAGCACAGTAAGTGAGGTTTTTTGCTAACCCAGGCAAGTCATGGGGGCAACAGATAGTGTGACATGAAGCCAAGATCCCTATTAAGACCGTCCTCATGTGTGCGGAACTTGGCTATCAGTCTCTGCTCAGCAGCTCTGCGCTGCCATGTGTCGTGAAGGCCCCCTTGAAGAACATTTACCCTAGGTCGGAGGCCGAATGCCCGTGACTGCTGAAGTGTTCGCCCACAGGAAGGGAACTGTTTTGCCTGGTGATTGTCGAGCGATGTTCATTCATCTGCTGTTGTAGTGTCTGCATGGTCTCCCCATGTATGCTTCGGGACATCCTTTCTTGCAACGTATTAGGTAGACAACGTTGGCTGACTTGCAAGAGTATGTACCGTGTACCTGGTGAATGGTGTACACTTTCCTTCTTGTGGGCGAACACTTCAGTGGTCACAGGCATTCGGCCTCCGACCTTCAGGTAAACTTTCTTCAAGGGGGCCTTCACGACACACGACAGTGCAGAGCCGCTGAGCAGAGACTGATAGCCAAGTTCCGCACACGAGGACGGTCTTAACAGGGATCTTGGCTTCATGTCACACTATCTGTAACCCCCATGAGTTGACTAAATTAGCAAAAAACCTCACTTACTGTGCTTCTGGAAACAATACACATCCCTCTAACCTGTGCTCAGTGCTCCTTCCACTCACACTGTTAGCCACTTTAAGACTTGAATAGCAGGTTAGGTGTAAGGATTCGCATTCTAATCAGCAATCTGTAAACTGTCTGTGCTGATATGTGTGCTGTTGCAGACCAGAACATCTCATTCGCCTGGTGAAGGCTACAAAGGCCAAAAGCTTGCAAGGTTACTATCAAATAAATCGGCTGGATTTAAAATTGGTGTTGTCAGACCTCTTACTGAGTTTACCCCAGTCCAATGCTGGCATCTCTACATCATGTCCACAAATGCTGCCAGACCTGCTGAGATTTTCCAGCTTTTCTGTTTATAGTTTCAGATTGCAGCATCAACAGTAATTGTTTTATTGTCAAGCTGTTTACTGTCAGGCATCAAAATGATATCTGAAATCAACTTTTAACTAATTTCACCAGAATACTTTCACCAGGAATTATTAAACGGCGATCAGGAACAAGAAACCTAACCAATTTTTTTCCCCCCATATTGCCATTCTGGAAATCCCAAAGTTGCAACAAAGGTCATCTTACTGCAGACCACAGTTGATTCTGGAAACTTGCCTTTGAACATATGGCTCAGTTTCACATTGAGGCAGTGTCACTAACAAGTGAGCCACTAAGAAATCCCAAATGAGATCCTTATTTAGAAAGGCCCTGCTGCACCTAACAAACCTGACTGAGATATGAGGTTATTTAAACTAAAGCAAAGTCAGTTTGGAATAAAATATTAAGCAAGCAACTTAAAAGTAGAAAGTAATCAAATTGAGTCCCAAAATAATGCTTTAATACATACAGCAATTCTCCTTCATTGTAGTTGTGTTACTGAAAACAACTTTAAAAACAACTTCAAACAAATCAAATTTTCCCATTACAACTAATGTAAAAGCTGTAGTTAGATTCTATAGGACATTTTGTCAGAAAAAAAATCAGAATTTAGACATAATACCTTGCAAGTTAAAACAATGTACATCCCTAAATTCCAATATTTGTAAATGAAATAATTTTTAAAATAAAATAAATTTAAATTTTAAAAACAATATACTAATCTACTTATCCCTCAACTGATGCTTGTCCCTCTAGCTGATCATCTTATTTGCCACTTCTTCCACTTCCTGACTCTCTCCTGTTTGCCAGCCACTCTTGCTCCTTGACTATCTTCCAGTAACCAGTTCCCTCTCCCATTCCCTTCTTCTTTAATTCCAATCCACTACTTTTCCTCTTGGCATCTTTCACTGCTTCATCGCTCACTGTTTCTCTCTCTCTAACTCTTGCTATGAGCAAGGGTTCTGGAGAGGGGCAGTGAGACGGAGAATCAGAGAAGGAAACTGCAAGTGGGAGAGTCGGGGAGGGAGACAATGAGCAGAAAGGTTGGAGATTGACAGATAGTCCTTAGGAGAGAAAGGAACAGGAGAGATCACTCTGAAATTGCACCATTTGGGTCAAGCAACATTACAGAGGCTCTAGTGTGACAGGAAATGGAAAGGGAAGTCCTGATATTATTATAAACAGACTTCATTATATCCTCAACAGTAAGGCTGAACAACACTGAATACAGTAATTTAAAATGGGGACTTATTGTATTGTAAAAATTCCATAATATCCTGGATTTCTGCTTACACCAGAAGTCCCTATAAGTAAACTGAGGAGATCCTTCTGGAAACGACTGACTCTCCATTGCACAGCAACATACAGTACTCTCAGATTTGATCTCTCCGATTAGACTGCAGTATTACTCTTGACATTTCAAACCTGATCCTCAGTGACCTTAGCAGATTTATCAAAGCAACAGATGAGAGTGATAATCGCAAGTTTGGGGGTTAAGTTTAATGGTCTGCAATTCGTGTAGAATTGAATGGATCTGGAATGTATTTTCCGACTCACTGTGGTATAATTTTCTATACTATCGTTTTTTTTTTGCTGCAATGTGGTTCTGTGTTCTCCTCCTGATCTCTTCACTTTTCTTGCCTTCCCAGTATTCAGAAATAACCAAACCGGGTTGCCCAACAGAGTTAGGTAACGTCCGCTGCAATGAACTTTTATTGCCAGAAAGCTCTTTTGCAAGGAAACTGAGTTTGCACTTGAGGGACAGGGCACATTTTTTCAAGTCTGTGCACTGTATAAACAAAACCATCATTTACTAGCATTCTTTTGTTGACATGTTGTTTCTGTGACTGATTTAAAATATGTGTTATGATCTTCTCATCTTCCATTTCAGCAGAAACTCCTAAGAAACAGTGTATTTGCCAAAGTTGTAGGGGATCGTACCTTCAGAAACTCCAGCAATACTCTTACAAACATATACACAAACATACGAAATAAGAGCAAATGTAGACCATTCAGCCCCTTGAATCTGCCTCACCAATTAATAAGATCATGCTGATGTATTTGTGTTTCAAAATTAACATCCCCCTTGATAACATTGGATTCCTTTGTCCAACAAGAATCCATCGATCTCTGCTTAAAAAAAAACAATGACCTTATTTCCACTGCCTTCTGAGGCAGAGTTCCAAAATCACACAATGATCAGAAAAAATTACTCTTCGTCTCTGCTCTAAAAGGGTGAAATTTTAAAATAGTGCCACCTGGTTAAGACTCACCCACAAGAGGAAACATCATGTCCACCCTGTAAGGACCATTCAGGATCTTATATACTTCAATCAACTCACCTCTCACTCTTCTGAACTCTGATGGTAACAAGCTCAGTCTGTCCAAACTTTCCTCTTAAGACAACACGCTCAGTCCAGCTATCAAAACTAGTAAATCTTCTCTGAACTGCTTTCAACATATTTGGATTCTTAAATGAGACCAAACTACACACAGTATTTGAGATGTGAGCTCATCAATACCCTGTACAAATGAAGCATAACATCCTTATTTTTATGTTCAATTCCTCTCATTACAAATGGTAACATGTCATTAGCCTTCTCAATTGCTTGCTGTACCTGTATATTAATATTTTATGACCCATGCACTAAAACACATAAGATTCCTCTACATCTCAGAGTTCTGCAGCCATTTTCAGTTTAAGTGATACTGCTTTTTTATCAGAGTAAGCTACTTCACATTTTCCCACATTATACTCTATCTGCTAGATTCTGTCCACTCAATCAATCTATCAATATCTATCTGCAACTTCCTTACGTCTTCTTCGTAACATACTCTTTGTTGTAAATTACAACAAATTTTGCTTGCATATCTTCACTCTCCTTATCCAAGTCATTGATGTAAATTGTAAAAAATTGAGGCCCCAACACAGAACCTCTGAGGATCTACTCATCATATCCTGCCAATCAGAGAAAGATCCATTTATGCTTACTCTTTGTTTTCAGCCAGCCAATCTTCCATCCAGGTCAATATGTTACCTACTACACTAATATGTTACCTATTACACTATAAAGCTTTATTTTCCATAAGAACTTTTGATTTGGCATTTTCTGGAAACACAGCATGTCTACAAGTTCCCCTTTAGCTATAGCACATATTACTCCTTCAAAGTCATCCAATAAATTGGGTATAGCTGAAATGTTTCTTGGATGCTCTATAATGAAGGCAGAAGCACAATATTTGTTCATGTCATCCACCATTTCCTTATTACCTACTATTAATTCCCTGTTATCACTGTCAAGAGGATCAACGCTCATGTTACTTACTCTTCTCCTTCATAAATATGTAGAAACTCTCGTTATCCTTTTTTACATTTCTGGTTAGTTAACTCTCATAGTAATTTATTTCTCCTGATTAACCTTTCAGTCATTCTCTGCCATTCTTTATATTCTAATTAATCATTCAGTTTGGCATTCATCTTTGCACAGTTGCAGGTTTTTTCCTTAAATCTGATGCCTTCCTTAGCTTTTTTTGTTAACCGCAAATGGAGGGTCTTCCCTTCAGAAATTTTGAAATATCTCTTCAACTGTCTGTTGCTGCTTCTTTATTGATCACTTCAGCTAGCTTAGCTTTCATGCTCAAATGGTTGCCCTTATTTGAATTTAAAATGGTAGATTTAGATACACTCTTTTTTTCAAACTGGATGTAAAATTCAATCATGTTGTGGTCGCTGCTACTTATGGGGTGCCTTTAAGGTAATTAATTAATCCTGTCACATTACACAATACCATGTCTAATAAAACCTGCTCTCAATTGGTTCGAGTGCTGTTTGAAGAAACTCTCTCAATAGTTTCTATGAACTCATCCAGACTATCACTGCCAATCTGATTTTTCCAGTTTAATGGAGATTAAAATCGTCCATAATCATTGCTGTCCCTTTATCACAAGCACCCTATACTACTTCCTGTAGACTTTGTCTCACATTATGGTTACTGTTAAAGGGGCTTTAGACCACTCCCACTAGTGGCTTCTTTTCCCTACTATTCCTCATCTCCATCCAAACTAATTCTATATCCTGATCTCCTAAACCAAAGTCATCTCTAACCATTGCACCATGTCATCTTTGATCAACAATGTTAGCCCCCCAACTTTACCTAACTTCCTATTCTTCTTGAATGTCATATACCCCTCATATTTAAGACCCAATCCTTGTCATCATGTAGTCATATATTGGTAATTCACTGTCAATTAATTTACTCTGTTATTAATGTTATGCACATTCAGATACAGAGCCTTTTTGTTATCTTTGTAGTCGTGACAGTTGGTGTATTCTCAGGTTTATTTCTCTATTTCTTCCTGCTATTCTAATAACCCTCATTTCCCATATTACTTATACGATCTCCTGCCTTCAAGGTATTCATTTATTTGTCATCATAAGATGGGAACAGAAACTGTCAGGTATCGGCACACATGAAAAGTGGAACCTTTTCAAGAAACAAATACTGCATGTCCTTGATAGGTATGTCCCTGGCAGGCAGGAGGAAATGGCTGAATGAGGGAGCCATGGTTCACAAAGGAGATTGAACGTCTTGTTAAGAGGAAAAAGGAAGCGTATGCAAGGATGAAAAAACAAGGTTCAGTTGGGTTACTTGAGGGTTACAAGGTAGCTAGGAATGAGTTAAAGAAAGGACTTCAGAGAGCTAAGAAGGGGCATGAAAAGTCCTTCACGTGTCAGATAAAAGAAAACCCCAAGGCTTTTTACTCTTATGTGAGAAATAAAATGACTAGGATGAGGTTAGGGCCAGTGAAGGATCATAATGGGAGCTAGTGCATGGAGTCAGAAGAGACAGATGAGGCGTTGAATGAATACTTTACTTCAGTATTCACTAAGGAGAAAGGCCATGTTTTTGAGGATGGGTGCATGATACAGGCTGATAGGATGGAAGAGGTAGATGTTCTGAGGGAAGGTGGGTGGATAAATCCCCTGGGCCAGTTGGGATACATCCTAGGATACTTTGCTAGGCAAGGGATGAAATTGTGGAGCCCATAGCTTTGATCTCTGGGTTCTTACTGTCCACAGTGATTGTGCCACAGGACTGGAGAGTGGCAAATGTTGTTCCTCTCTTCAAGAAAGGAAATAGGAATGACCCTGGTAATTATAGGCAATTAGTCTTACTTCGGTGGTCGGTAAGTTAGTGGAAAGGGTCCTGAGACATAGGATTTATGACCATTTGGAAAGATGCAGTTTAATCCTGGATAGTCAGCATGGTTTTGTGAGGGGTAAGTCTTGCCTCACAAATTTGATTAAATTCTATGAAGAGATAACTAAGTGTGTAGAAGAAGGTAGAGCAGTTGATGCCGTATGCATGGATTTTAGTAAGGCGTTTGATAAGGTTCCCCATGATAGGCTCATGAAGAAGGATGTGTGGGATAGATAGAAATTTAGCCAATTGGAAAAGTAACTGGCTGTCTCATAGAAGACAGATAATTTTCAGACTGGAGGCCAGTTACCAGCGGTGTACCACAGGGGTCAGTGCTGGGTCCTCTGCTATTTGTGATTTTTTATCAATAATTTGGAAGAGGGGGCTCTGAAGGGTGGGTTAATAAATTTGTTGATGACACCAAGATTGGTGAAGTAGTGGATGAGGTGAAAGGCTCTTGCAGGCTGCAAACAGACATTGAAAGGATGCAGAGCTGGACAGAAAAGTGGTAAATGGAGTTCAACCCTGACAAGTGTGAGGTGATTCATTTTGGTAGGACAAACTTGAATGCAGATTACAGGGTCAAGGGCAGGGTTCTGAGGAATGTGAAGGAATAGAGAGATCTTGGGGTTCATATCCACAGATCTCTGAAGGTTGCCACTCAAGTGAATAGAGCCATGAAGAAGTCTTATAGTATGTTATCGTTTATTAACAGAGGGTTTGAGTTTGAGAGCTGTGGGGTTATGTTGCAACTATACCTGACGTTGGTGAGACCACATTTGGAATATTGTATTTAGTTCTGGTCACCTCACTATAAGCAGGATGTGGAAGCATTGGAGAGAGTGCAGAGGAGATTTACCAGGATGCTGCCTGGTTTGGAGGGTAGGTCTTATGAGGAAAGGTTGAGGGCTTTTCTCTTTAGAACGGAGGAGGATGAGAGGCGACATAATTAGAACATAGAACATAGAACATAACAGCACAGAACAGGCCCTTCGGCCTTCGATGTTGCGCCGACCAATATAAAAAGCAATGCCCCTCCAAACTAAACCATTCCCTTCTCTTCCATATACTTATCAACTAACCTCTTAAACGCCACCAAACTTGGCGCATCTACAACCGCTGCAGGCAGGGCATTCCACTCCCGAACCAAAATTGAGGTTTATCAGATGATGAGGGGGATAGATAGAGTGATGTGCAGAGACTATTTCCTCAGGTGGATGTAGCTGTTACTAAGGGGCATAACTATAAGGTTCATGATGGGAGATATAAGAGGGATGTCCAAGATAGATTCTTCACTCAGGGTGGTTGGGGTGTGGAATAGACTGCCTGCTGTGATAGTGGAGTCGGAGACTTTAGGAACTTTCAAGTGGTTATTGGATAGGCACATGGAGCACACCAGAATTATAGGGAGTGGGATAGCTTGATCTTGGGTTTGGACGCAACTCGGCACAACATCGAGGGCCGAAGGGCCTGTACTGTGCTATAATATTCTACGTGCATCTACCCAAACTAGATCCTCACCCTCACTTTGTTTAGTTTGAAGCCCTATCTATTTCCCCAGTTATGCAATTCACAAAACCACTCACCCCACTAAAGTGTAGATCCCAGTGCAGGTGTACTGATCCAGAATCCATTTCTCCCACACTAGTACTTGAACCACGCATTCAACTCTCTAATCTTATTGCCCTAACTCAATCTGCACATAGCTCAGCTAATGATGCAGAAATCACATTACTTTTTAGGTCTGCTTCGTAATATGGTATCTCACTCCTCACACTGACTATGCAGAACCTCTTTCCTTGCCCTGTCTATGTCATTGATACTTACATGGACTACAGGGACTGCATCCTCCCCCTCCCAGTGCACGTTCCTCTGCAGTCCTGAGCAGGTGTCCCAAATCTTGGCACCAGGCAGACAATATAGCCTTGCAGACTCTTGTACTTTTCTGCAGAATTCCGAGTTAACTCTCCCCTACCAAACTGTCCCTTACTACCATTACATTCCTGTTTGCTGCCTTGCTTGAGTGGCTTCCTGTACCATGGTGCCATGGCCAGTCTGCTCATTCACCTTGGAGACCTCACACAAGTGGCAAGTTCCTCATGGTTGTTTGACAATTGTAAAGTCCGAGGTTTCTTCACTTCTGTCTGCTCAGTTCTTTACCTGCCTTACTCATGGTCACCATCCTCCTGTCCCTGATTGCTGATAAAATAGGCAAACTTCTAAGAGGGTTGACCACCTTCTGGAACAATGTGTCCAGGTATTTTTCCTCCTCCCTTACATTATGCAACACCTGCAGTTCCCCCTCCAGACCAATAATCCTGATCTGGAATTCCTATAGCTGCTTCCTGAAAGGTTTGTCTTGGATCACTTTGACATCTAAAATATTCCACATTTCACAGTTGCAAATTAACACCTGTCTTGCCATTGGTACTTCAGTTAATTTAATTATTCATTTAGTTAATGCAGAATAATTTCTATATATACACCTCTTTTCCCCATGCACTGAATTTCCATGCAAACCCAATTGGCTACTTGCTCAGTTTCCATCTCACTCCTCGCATGCCCCTTGCTGATCATGCAGTTTGAAAAGCCCATCACTTTTTTGGCCCTCTGATGAATCGCTAGCTAGTTTAGCTTCCTACTATGGTAATTAATACCACTTGGACGAACTGCTTTCTGGTACTTAACAGATAGCTGTCACTATAGGTATTGAATTAGATTGTAATTCATTGTAATATGTAAAAATTTGAAAATATTTTAATCTGATTAAAAGAATATTTATAATACTGGATGAACTATTAAACATATTCTCAAAACTGCTTTGTTTTCCTAAAAAATTACAGTAATGCAAATGGTGTAATTGTTCTTTATGTAAATAAATTGTGAGCTGAAAAGGCTGGAATTTTTTCACAATGAAACCCAGAAGGAATTTTGTAATATTACAGTTTTGATTTTGCCATTGATGGTGCACAACATGCTTTCCCATAGGACTGTTTTTGAAAATATTCAGACTCGTGTGTACATTGTATGCTGAAAGGAGCACTCAAGAGATGAAATTAGCAATTACTTGTTTCACTAAATGTTTAAAGAAGCATATGCCTCTTAAGTAATGTGTATCCATATATGTACAATCTACAAATAATTAACATTGTGGTAATTAGTCACATTAATTTATGCCACTGTATTAAATTATTTCCTTAGAGACATCAGGAATGATGCCAGCAATTTAAGCTGAAGCATGTGAAATTTCACTTCAGGTTAAAGTAAGTGCTTTGACTGAGTGATACTACATAAACATGTGGCAGCTGGGGCCAGGGAAGCTGATTAACTAGTATGAATTACCAATACGGAGATGAATCCTAACAATTTAATGCTAGCAGACAGAACATACTCAAAAGGGTGCTCACTTCCTTACCAAAGAAGCATTCCTACAGAAGAAAGTGAGTTTTCAGGTGCAAAACAAAATATGACACCTTATTTAGGTTATTAGGGATGAAAACAGTAAAAATATATAACTGTCGTCAATATATCACAGCACATTTCTCAAGCACAAATATGTCAAGAATTTAAATCTCAACCTTCAGCACAACAACTTCAATCAATTCTGAAGAAATGGTAGATAACACAATGAATAGCAACATTTGGGCAGTTTCATATATTTAGTCGCAATCTATTGATGAGTTCTGTGTCCCCGACAATTATATCAACGTAGAGATGGAAAAATTCATCCCAATATTTAGGGAATATAGTATCTCACAATTCCTTCACCACAAGCTTATTTAACCAGGTACTCCCTCTTGAATGTACTGAGACAATGAGAGCCCACTGTCTCCCTTGACAGAGTACTGCTTAAGCTTAACCCCTGCAAAATAAAATAATTAGTTCTATTTTGTAATTTCTCAATTTTCAGCTACAGTCTCTCAGTGTAATCATTATGTTAAACACATCAACATTCAGGTCAACATCAAGATCACTCCTGAACCTTTTGTTTTTCAGTGCAAACCACGGTGGCACAGTGGTTAGCACTTTGCCTCACTGCACCAGGGACCCAGATTCAATTCCAGCCTCAAGTGACTTTGTGGAGTTTCCTCTGGGTACTCTGATTTCCTGCCACAGTTCAACTATGTGTGGATTAGGTTGATTGGCCGTGATAAATTACCCCTTAATGACAGGGAGATTAGGAGGGTAAATAAGTGCAGTTACGGGGATAGGACAGGACCTGACTGGGATTTTTGTCAGTGTAGGCTCAATGGGCCAAATGGCCTCCTTTTGCACTGTAGATTCTATCATTCTTTGAACTGCTGCTGCTTTTTCATAAAACTGTAGTGCCTAATCCCAGTTATCATATTAGCTGGCTTTGAGTTACTTTCTTAAATACCCACATGTTGCCCTCAGAGGACATGCTTAAGCACTTGCTACTGGCAAGATACGGATTGTTGTTAGTGAAGTCCCAAGAGGGCATTTGATCAACTCCAACATTCAGTCAACCAGCGTATGGAATCAGGAAATACAAAGATAAGATACCTTTGAGAATTATGGATACTGAGGAATGAATAAAAGATAGCAATTTAATTGAGGGTTTCCAATGACACTAAGGTTTCAAACCATTATTTGAAGTTCAAGATTAGTCAGAGGGTTATAAAATTGTCAACATGGCATCTGCTATATTCTGGCAAACACTTTGTTTAATTTTGTCTTAAATTTAAATTCTGTTTGGGGTCAATGAATGCTGTGTGAATGCCAACTCTGTTAAATGCTCCTGATGCCTAGTGATGATCACAAATGGTGTTAATTATACTGATGTAATAATTAATGAAAATTAATTTAGAAGTTATTTCTTGATTACGAAGAAATTTCTAGCGCCAATAATAGAATGTCTTAAATAGCTAGAAGTTGGAGGACATCTTTGCAATTCAACTTGAGGCCATCTAAATTTGTTTTGTTTTCCCTGTAGATATTAAAAAAACCTATAAACCTAGCAAAAAATTCAGTACATCTACACAACTTAATCCAGAAGAATCATTTAAATTGTCAAATTTTTCCCCATAATTTCATATTTTAATTGCAATTATTTGAATACAAGTATTTCCACCCCCTGCATTTTGTAGGTCAAGATGATCAACAAATAAAATATTGGAAGTGGGACAGAAAATCAGGCTTTGCAAAATACAACCTCACTGTAAAGAGTTAAAATACAGCCTGTTTATGCAGCAAAATATTCTTCTGTGCAGAGGTCTGGAGTTTGCAAGCGGCATATGTAAATGTGAATTAGATGAAGTGATACTACAGGAGCAATTTTTAAAAATAGCAATTCCATTAAAAATATACATTTATATTGTGTCTCAGGTACAGATATGCCATACCAAGAAAGCTTCAAATAAGAGAAAACCATGAACCCTCTAAAGGGAAAGGACTTATTTCTCAAATGCTAGGAATAATAACTATCACATAAATGAGCCAATGCATTATTGTATATGTGCTGGAAGTCCGATGCACTGCTTTGCACTCCTGTTTTAATGTAATTATTTTGTTATATTTTTCTGTTAGGAAGTATTATGTTGAATTCCTACTTTAATTTTTAATAGACAGCTGCAATGGACCATTGCTTAAATTTCATACATCTTGTAACATGAGTGCCACTTTGTTGTAGCCTCATAAATGTGAAGCACAACTGGAAAAGTCAACCCTGCAAAATCATGGGTCCGGAACTCGCTGCAATAACAATATTGATACCCAATGCCTTCATTTAAGCTTTCATGCTCCCCAATCCTCCAGTGGTGAATCTACAAGACAATTTTGTGGAAAAATAATGAAAATATTTTGCAATAAGCATAGCAGCTCATAGATGACATTGGCTGCAATGCACACAAAGTTATGGGGCTGAACACAGGATAGGTTATTAAACGTTTTCATGAAAAGAAAAAGTGCAAAATGATTTGTTGAGGCTGCCCATTTTCATACTTTAATTTTGAAAAACATTCTTACAACTGAGTGGCTTCCTATGTCATTTCAGAGACAACCACATTGCTATGGGTCTGGAGTCACATGTAGACTAGATGGGTCTGAGGACGGCAGATACTCATCTCTGGGGTTTTTATAATAATCAACCCACAATGAGCTTCAAATCACCTTTACTGCGTCTAGCTTTCAATTCCAGATTCATTAAGTGGATTTAAATTTCACCAGCTGCCAAGACAGAAAAAAAAATGGGTGATCCCCAGGCCGATAGTGCAGGAATTCCCTGTGACCATTGCCCTGCAGAATAAATATACTATTTTGGATAGTGTTGTGGGGGAATGGCCTCTCAGGGGAAGTGGTAAAAGCTCAAATCATTGCACCATGATGGGCTCTGCTGCACAGGAGAGGAATAGAAACTGTCAAATGTGACACCCTTCTTCAAAAAGAAGGGTGGCAAAAAGCAGGTAACTAAAAGCCAATTAATCGAATATCTATTGTTGGAAAAATGTTAGTATCCACTATTAAGGAGGTAATAGCAGCACATTTGGAAAATCATAATCTAATTAAGCAATGCTAGCATGACTTCATAAAAGGGAAATTGTGTATAATTAATTAAGCGTTTTTAAGGAAGTCTCAGCCATAGTGGAAAGAAGGAACCAGTAGATGTATTGTACTGTGCCTTCCAGCAGGCATTCAACAAGGTATCTCACACAAAGTTAAGTCATAAGATAAGAGCCAATGCTATGGAGCCAGTATATTGGCAAGGATGGAGAATTGGCTAATGAACAGAAAACTGAATGGGGATAAGGAGTTCTTTTTCAGACTGGCAATCTGTTAGCAGTGGAGTTCTGCAGTGATCAGTGATATGTATACAACATATATTAATAACCTGGAAGACTGCAATATTAGCCCTTATCAAGAGAATTGGAATATAAGAAGTCTTGTTGCAATCACAGAAGGCACTGGTGAGAGCTCATTTGGAGTAAGGAGCTTTGCTCCCCTTATTTAAGGAGGGGCATTTCATTGGAGGAAATTCAGAGAAGGTTCACTTGGATGATCCGTGGTATGGAGGGATTGTCTTAGGAGGAAAGATTAAACAGGGTGGGACTGGAATTTAGGAGAATGTGAGGTGATCCCATTGAAATCTATAGGATTTGAAAGGGGCTTGACAGGATAAATGCTGAGAGGCAGATACTAGAAATAGGACAATGGGTCAGAATAATGTGCCAAATTAAGACTAAGATGAGGAGTTTCTTATCTCAGAGAGAGAAAGGTCTTTGCAACTCCTTGCTACAAAATTCTTGTGTATATTTAAGGCTGAGATAGACAGATTTTTGATTAGTAGGGGAATCAAGCTTTAAGTGTAAAGGGCAGGAAAGTAGATGTGAGGAATGTCAGAGCAGCCATGATCCTATTGAATAATGGAGCATGCTCAAGGGGCCTAATGGTCTACTCCTGTTCCTGTTTCTTATGGTCTGATGGTTATTTGACCTCAAGTGGAATTATTGTCTACACGTCATGCCATCACTAAAAACATATATTTCTAACTTTGTAAAGTTGCCAGACTCTGTGTTTACTTCTCGCTATCTGCTGCTAAAACTCTAAAACTTAATTATTCCAACACATTCTTGGCTGACTTCCCACATTCTGCTTGAAGTCATCAAAGCTCTGTTGCCATGCCCGAACTTGTACCAGCTTCAGTTTCCCATCATCCATATGGATTCAGTAGCTTGTACTGATTCTGACAAAGTAATATACATTTCTTAAGTTTATTTATTAGTGATACACATAGGCTTACATTAATACTGCAATGAAGTCACTGTGAAAATCCCAAGGTTATCATGCTTGAGTCCCTGTTCGGATATACTGAGAGAATTTAGCATGGCCGTTGCACCTAATCAGCACGTCTTTCGGACTATGGAGGAAACCAGAGTACCCAGAAGAAACTTGTGTAGACACAGAGAAAATGTGCAGACTCCACACAGACAGTGGCCCAAGCTGGGAATCGAACCTGGGTCCCTGTCCCTGTCCCTGTCAGGCAGCAGTGCTGATCACTGTGCTACCATGTTGCCCGTGCAGAAGAAAGAAAGAAGAATGATACACAACAGCAAGTCAGATGACCTGATATGGAATGTCATTATTTATTAGGTATGCCAGAAGTGGGGAACATGAGGGGGTCAGAGAAAGGTCACAACAGGATGTCCCAAACAAGAAACAAAAGACAGGGACACAAATAGGTCCTTTAAGTTGAAAAGAAACAAGCAGAGAAGAACGCTTCAAATTAAAGAAGGATCTTCAGAGAAAACTTTAAGCCAAGTGAACATGAGAAGTTCTAAGAATCAAGATGGCAGCCAAATATTGGCAATTCCATACGGCGGGCTATTGGTGTAAAGTCACCTCTTTAGAGCAGTGGTATTCTGCTTGGCATGGCTGAGAATCTGAAATTGTGCTTGGAAGGTAAAGCTTGAGTAGTTGGAGAGTCAGGGCAAAGTGATTGCAGAGGGCAAGCTTTAAAACCTGGGACTGAAGCTCACAGGAAGATGACAGCTTTTGGAACAAGGGGAGAAAAGGCTAATATCCACGCAGCAAAATACTGGCTAGGTTTCATATGCAAGTGGAAATCAACCTTAAGTTATGAATCAGATGGATCTGGATTGAGGAAGAATCCATAGAATACATTATGATACATTTCTCTGGGGCACTTTCCTAAAGCCAACCAGGGAACAGGCTATCTTGAATTCGGAAATGGATAGAGAAAGGTTTAATAAATGACTGAGTAAAAGATCCCATAGGAAGCAGTGATAATAACATGAGCAGAATACTATGATGGTTGGCACTGTTGCTTCATGATGCTGGGCACCATAAGGCTTGGGTGGCTGTCTGTGTGGAGTTTGCATGTTCTTGCTCTGTCAGCGTGGTTTCCTCTTGTTTCCTCCTGTAAGCTGGGGATATGCAGGTTGGGAAGATATGTCACGCTGGATTACCCTTTGATGTCCAACGATGGTAAGTTACATGGGTTAATGGTTATGGGGACGGGACAGAGAGGGCCTGGTTGGAGTGCTTTTTCAGAGAGCTGGTGCAGTCTCAATGGGCTGAATGGTCTCTTTCTGTACTATAAGGATTCTAAGGATAGAATTTCACATTCATTTGAGATTGAGAAACTTGGATCTGAAACAACTGTGTTTAACTTATATAAAGGGAATTTCAATGTATTGATATTATTAAACTAGCACAGAAAAGGACACAACCAGAACTTGATGGTTTGAGTTAGAAGGAGAGGCTGAATAGACTGGGACTCTAGGTCCATAAAATAATGAAGGTCATAGACATAATTACTCAACATCTTTTCCCAAAGGTAGGGAAGTCTAAAACTAGAGGGCATAGGTTTAAAACAAGAGAGGAGAGAGACAAAAGGATCCAGAAAGGCAATTTTTTCACTTAGAGGGTGGTGAGTGTCTGGAACAAACTGCCAGAGGTAGTATTAGAATTGGGTACAATTTTGTCTTTTAAAAAGCATTTAGACAGTTACATGGATAAGATGGGTAAAGATAGATATGGGCCAAACGTAGGAAATTGGGACTAGCTTAGAGGTAAAAACTGGGCAATATGAACAAGTTGGGCTGAAGGGCCTGTTTCCATGCTGTAAACCTCTATAACTCTAAGTGAAATTTTGCAAGGTGTGCCATTCTTGAAATCATTTGAGTGGGAACAATTTTTGGAGAAAAGGTGAAATCTTCAAATGTGGAAATTCGAAACCCTTATGAGAAAGATAAAGTTTCAGTGAGACTGATTGGTTCAATGTGACAAACATCTGGGTAGGTTGCTGAGAATCCATGGAATCTATTTTGGTCGCATCAGTTATTTATTGTTCAGTATGGTGTGTTCAACTGAATTGTTAGTTGACATGCATCTCATAGTTCGTTATACCAAATGTTAGATTACAAGATAGATATTGTATATAGCCTTATCTTTCTGAACTTGTATAGTAAAGATTTTTTTCCTTATTCCAAGGATGTGGAATTTTGTGACTCTATTCACTTAATAAGCATCTTGAATCACAAAATGCATCTTGTTACAGACAAGAGAGGGGTTGATTTCCCCTCTCAGCATCTATCTACAGAAGGACAGTGCTTTGATTTGCATCCTCCTTTATTAACAATGGCATTCTTTCCAATTCCTTGGTTTTGATGTGATCCAATTTTCTATTAAGAACACCACAAGGGTTTGTTTATTTGCACACATTTAAAATGTCAGAGTTGCCACATTGCCCCCCCCAGTGCAGTTTACAGTATAAAAGGATTTATAGAGAATTTATAGGGCAAAGACCACAAAAAAAAGTTTCATGAGAGTCCAGAATCAAAGTCCAACAGCACATTCCTTCACAGAGGTTGACAGAAACTCAATTGGACTAGCCATATAAAACAGTAGCTACCAGAGCAGGTCAAAAATTAGGTATCCTGCAGTAACTCATTTCCTGACATTCCCAAAGCCTGTCCACCATCTACAAGGCAGAAAGTCAGGAGTGTAGTTGAATACTCTCCACTTGCCTGGACCAGTGCAGCTTCTTCAACACTCAAGAAACTCAATACCATCCGGGACAAAGCAGCCCACTTGATTGCTATCCTTCCACAAACATTTAATCCCTCCAGCACCAATGAACAGTTGCAGCCAATGTGTATCATCTGCAAGATGCACTGCAAGAATTCACCAAAGTATCTTAAGCAGCAGCTTCCAAACTCACGACCACTACCATCTAAGAGGTGAAGAACAGCAGAGACCTGGGGAAACAACCACCTGGAAGTTCCCCTCCAAGTCGCTCACCATTCTGACTTGGCAAAATATCACCGTCGCTTCACTGTTGTTTGGGTCAAAATCTTGGAATTCCCTCCCCAATTGCACTATGGATGCTTCTACACCTCAGGCTCTACAACGGTTCAAGATAGCTCACCAACACCTTCTGAAGGGGAACTAGCAATAGGCAGTAAAAGTTGATCAAACCAGAGATGCTCTCACACTGTAAATGAATTTTAAAAAAGGCTAAAAACTGATACTGGATAATTCACTTTTCCAATAGCAATGCTTTACACAATGAGGTAGGCATGCAGTGTTGAATTAGTCTTGTAGGAGATAGTACAGAGGATCCATTAGAAACAGTGTAAGTAGAGCCCAGTATTCAGCCTGACAGAGCCCCATTTCCGTGCTGCTGCTAGATAGATGGAAATAAATGGCACACTGATGGCTTTTCCATCCCACAAAATAAAATTATTGGTTCTCCCAGCAAGGGGGTTTATGTCACATGTTTCCATCTCTGCACTCTGGAATTGACAAAGGATGTGCATTCCTTTTTCTGATTCTATGAGATTGTTAAAGTTTCAAACATTTAGTATTAAAGAAAGATTGCAGGGTTCTTTATCCTTGCTGAGTAATTGACTCCAGTTTATCTGACCTGACTTATGAAATGTAGATGGAACTCGTATAGTTCCCTTTGAATTTGGTCTCTGTGGCCCAAAAGAGGTCATTAGGACCTCTTTAGAAATAACGAGATGTCAATTACACATTCGCTCTTGATGCTTGAGGGTCATAGAAAAAAATATGTTCAGTCATTTTAAAAAGGTCTTTGTCCAGTTTATTAAAATTTCAGAAATTAGTTGTGAGAATACCTATATATATTTTATGAAAATATAGTGAGAGGCTGTAGCCATCTGACAATCTATATTAAACATAACTTGATCAGTTCCTAAATATCTCTTCCCACCTTGCTATGATCCTTGATCAGAGTCCAGATTATAAACACTTCACATGGAAATCCTTCAAAATCATGCTGATCACTATTTTCTGAATCATTAAATGACTTGTCCTAATAGCCTGACTGTATGACAATCAAATGGATCTTTCTCATCATCAACAACATCGGTAGTACAGATAAGTACAATATCATCATTCCACAAGTAATCGTCTCCAGAACTGTCAAGAGCATATTCTGTATTTTAGAAATGAATTTTTGACAATATTGAGATCAAATTATTTTCATACATTTATACCCATTAGTACCAGGTTGCTACATTAGCATGTTTTGACCCTGAGTTAACTTCTTTGCTTCTTCCAACATTCAATTGTTCCACATCATTTCAATGCTGTCTTTGAGAGTTTGCAGATACACCCAGGGACTAAGCAACACATAAGGCCACCAGGAATATCTGTCATGTTGCTATTAGTTGATCTCACATCAGTATCTACATATTGATAAAGTGAGATTTTAATACAAGTCCCAGAGGAGTGAATCTTTTTCTTTGTGATGCCCTCTGGATTCAAATTCCACACTTCATTGAGCTACATCTTCACCCAACCAGCTTTTCTCAAACATGGGCGACAACACCATTCATAAATTTCATTTGAGGAAAGATTTGCACTTGAACATGCCAGAAGCTTTAATTTGGTGCCACCTCCCACTTAAGATTAAATTACTGTGAACCGTGTTTTCTCATTGTCAGTCAACTTTGCAAGGACAGTCTTATATGTGGATTGTTGAAGTTCATCGGTGTTTTACACATGCTTCCAATGCAAACCAATCAATAGCTTTCTTTTCTCGATGTCAGGTGGGAAACCTGTGGAATTTGACAATTCTAGTGTTGAGTTCAGGAGGCAGATGCTGTGATTTTTTTTTTGTTTTCTGATTAGGAACAAAATCGTACCTTTTTCTGAATCCTGTGTACTACCCAGCATTAGCACTGAAATCTGGAAAACCATCTTTATTTGTTTCTGAGTGCACGGCTGGTCACACTGTCAACCGTAAAGCTATTTGACTCTTTTATTGATGTTCATTAACGCATTCTGCCATTTCTTTCTTTGTCTGCTGGCACACTTGTTCTCCAGCGCTTTTTCTAGCTAATTCAATGTCTTTCTCTAGTCCCTAATTATTTTCTCAAATCATTAAGCTCTTTTCCTGCTACACAATTATTGGTTTTGTCAGTGAATGTTATAGTTTAAGTTTAGATTGATCTGTGTACTTATTAATGTTTCTCATAGGCATCATGATAAATCATGACGTACACATTAATCTTGCTGGGAGATTGCTGTTAGAATTAGCAGAGAAAATTCTAAAAGTTCCTGCATGTATCTTTAAATTAATGAACCATATTAATTACCAATAAATAACTAATAATCAGAGTGTAGGTTGGTCCCTGAAAGGCAAGGGTTGTTTTTACTATGAAATTTTTATATAAAAACTTCTGTTTTATTAAGCCAAAATTCATGGAGTCGACTTTTATACAAAATTGATTGTCTAGTATATCCTCCATAAACAGCTCTGGTGTACAGAGGGATCTGGGTGGCCTGATACATGAAATCACAAAAGTTAGTCTGCAGATATAGCAAATGATTACAAAGGCAAATGGAATGTTGTTACTTATTTCAAGGGGAATGGAATATCAGGGCTGAAGGTGGACAGAGTGGTTAGCATTGCTAACCTCACAGGGACCTGGAATTGATTCCTGGGTCACTGTCTGTGTGGAGTTTGCACATTCTCCCCTTGTCTGCATGGGTTTCCTCCGGGTGCTCCAGTTTCCTCTCACACAGTTCAAAGATGTGAGGGTTAGGTGGATTGGCCATGCTAAATTGCCCCTTGGTTCCTGAGATGCATAGGTTAGAGGGATACACAGGGTGACAGGAATGGGGCCTGGGTGATATTGTTAAGGGCCGGCATGGTGACAGTGTTTAGCTCTGCTGTCCCACAGCGCTAGGGATCAAGTTCAATTCCAGCCTCGGGTTACTGTCTGTGTGAAGTTTTCACTTTCTCTCCATGCCTATGTGGGTTTCCTCCATGTGCAACTGGGAGGAATTGTTGTCCAAAGATGTACAGATTAAGGTGATTGGCCATGTTAAATTTACCCTAATGTCAGGAGATCATCAGGGTAAATGTGTAAGGTTATGGGAACAAGGCCTGGGTTGGATTGTGATCGATCCAGACTCAATGGGCCAAATGGCCACCTTCTGAGCTGTAGGGATTCTATCAAAGTAGGGATTTTTTGCTACAGTCGTATACAGTATTGGTGAGACCAGTCAAAGTATATAGGGGTCAGGAAGAAAAGTGCAGTTAATCAGCCATGATTAATATTGAATGGCAGTTCAGGTTCAAATGCCAAATGGTTTATCCTTGCTTCTGTTTTATAAGTTTGTACGTAGCCCCAGCTATATAAAAGCATAGGTCATTTACTATAATTTCTATATCATATTTCTACATATGATATGCATTCATATCTTAATGATGCATATGCTATGGATTGGTCTTTACTATAATGAAAGTTTCAGCAAATTCATATTCAAAGCGCTGACAAGAATGGGTTTTATAGAATCAGAACTACAAGACTTGTTTCTTTTTGGGTTAGCTCCAACTTTAGTCAGGTCACTTGAGTGAAACTTCTATGAAAACTTGGATGGGAGATTCATGACTGAATCCGTTACATCTTCTGTCTGGCTCCCACTTAAAGTTCAATCTTTTAGCAGCACTCAACTGCAATTCTTTTCTTAGTAGTTTCAATTCAGACCATTAAGTTCACCTTACTCTGATTTAATAGCAATATAGAAAGATTTTTTGTCTCACTAATTATGTATCTTACAACCCAGTATGCATTTCAAAAATTGTGATTGCAGTTTAATTAGCTATTACATGTTAGCATGTTAATAACTAAATAGTTGTCACTGTCATATGATGGTAACTACAACCGCACAACTTGTATTTGCATAGTGTTTCTAACATTAAAGAATAGGCCAGAGTTGCTTCACAGAATTGCAATCAGACAGAAATTGACACTGAGCCAAAGCAGATGATATTAGGAGGATTGACTAAAAGCTAGCAAGTCATTCTTTCTACTAGGATTGGACAATATTATGCTTTGACAAGGTAATAATAACTGACTAGCTTAGCTAACATAATTTGTGTTATCACTATAGTAACCAAGCATCCGACCCACATTAACATACTGAAACACATCACAGATTTGTGTGCAGCAGAATATGATAATGGAAAAATGTCTTTGCCCAGATTGACCTCTGGCACTATCTTTGCAGAAACTTCGGAAATGAATTTAAGTACAGATCTGTCCTCCCAAATCACATATTACTTTTCAGCTGCTAATGCAGGCACCCTATCAAGTTGATGCTAATAATTATGGTAGTTATCTGCATTAGAAAATATGGTATGTGAAAGCAAGAATCTAAAAGGGCAGAGGAAAATCAGTCCATCAGAGTGATTGCAGTTACTTAAATTTCCTGGTTTTTATGCATACGCCATGAAAAGCACTCACAGAAGCTGTGTCTCTATACTTTAGTTCTAGAATTAAGGAAGATTTAGGGGAATATAGTGACATTGTCATTGGACCAGTAATCTAGAAACCTGAAATAATTCTTTGGGGACTTGAGATCAAATCCCACTATGGCAGATGGTGAGAATTAATTCAATAAAAATTAAAAGTCTAATGATGACTGTGAAACCAATGTAAAAAAAGTCTTATAGGGAAGATAATCTGTCGTCCTTATGTGTGACTCAGATGAGACTGACTCTTAACTGCTCCCTGAAATGACCTAGCTAGTCGTTCAGTTCAAGGACATTTTAGGAATGGGTAATAAATGCTGCGCTACCAGCAACGCTCACAATCCCATGAAAGATTAGGATTACTCACAGCATATATAAAATTGCCAATATAAACTTACTACTTAAAAATAAAATCACAGTCACCAGCGTGTGCACAAAAGCTACACAGAGTGTCTGTGCCTGATTTTACCTACCTCCTGGTGAGAGAAAGATATTAAGGGGTATGAAACAAAAAAAGGCAAATAGAGTTGAAGTAGAGATCACACAATCTATCTGAACAACAAAACAACTTGAGGTATTGAATGGCTTACTCCTTTCCCAATATTTCTAATAATAAAATCAGAATTTAACCTCTGGCTTTCAAATACAGTACATCAGTGCTGGAGAATGGAGTATTTCACAGAATACAACAATGACATTGAACCTCTATCAAATATTACAAATGTGCTAATGCCAGAAAATACCTTCAGATACAAATGTATCTTAAAGTTAAATCTGTCGTCTATCAATCCCTTTAATATTTGATCAAATTAAAATAATTTATTGTAGATCTTTATGTAAAATACTTGGCCTTGGAATGGGGGTAATGTGAGGAGAAACAAAACTCAAATTGGGCTATGGAGTTAAACCCCCCCAAAAAATGTGGGTTTTACTATACCCTGATCAATGGAATTAATTTCACCTGCTGCTGTTTTTCATACTAGTAATAACATTTAGAACAATTCAGTGGTGCTTAGCTTATTGTATTATAAAAAACACTGAATATCAGAGAGAATATTTTATTAAAACTACGTAAAGTGTAAAACCTAGTCATCTGGATTAAAAGAAAGTGTTAAACCCTGGGCAGATGGGCAATCAATGACAGTGCTCATGGCTGGACTATCTTGCTTGGGGTCTAATTGGTGCTGCATTTCTTGCAAATTGACTTTACAGGCTGAAGTTGGTCACATTCTGTTAATTGGTAGCCTTGTAGAATTTCAGTGAAGCAACCCACTTCTGTACACATTTAATTACATTCTGATATCTGTGCATTAGGATGTTGCACAATTTCGGTCAACTTTCTAATTGATATGATGGAAGACAAAGAAGAAAATCCTCTCAGTTCAGTTAATGGTGTAGGCTGAATCAATTTCTGAATGAGAAGTGATGACAATTGAGTCACTTTGGATTAATCTGAATTATTCAAATTTGATCATCATAGGTATGAAGTTGTTTACATTTTTTTTAAAAAAGCTCAGTATCATTGCAGAGATAGCAAAATCAATTAACCATGTCAAACATCAGCCTTCAAATCCTGCTTTCTGTCATTAGGAAAGTAACTATTGACTACTGAGAAACTTAGACGCTGTTCAATTTTTAAAGACAACTGGGAAATATGTCCATTCAATAACTGGCAATTGTGTGTCCAGAGATGCCACTAGGATGAGTTTAGGTGAGTCAGATTCCCTACAGTCCAAAACAATATTTCAGAGCAGTACAGTTAACTGTGCATCTTTTATACATGGAGTTCCAGGTAACAGGGCAGTTGAGAGCTTCACAAGCAGATTTATTAGCAAGACAACACAAATCCCATCATCAATCATCAGTAGTTACGAAAGAGTAAAAACTAGCATTTATGTACCATCTTCACAACCAGCTGACATTCCAAAGCTCTTCATAACCAACGAAGCATTGTCACAAAATTCATAGTATTGTCACAAAATTCACAGAATCAATTAAGTATGAAATGAAGTCACTGTGGTCGTGTTAAAACACAAAAGCCAATTTGCATGCAGCAAGCTCCCACAAACTGTAATGTAATAATGCTAAGATAATCTGCTTTTGTGACGTTGACTGAGGGATAAATATTGGCCAGGAAGACAAGGGACCCTGCTCTTCATCAGAAAAATGTCATAGGATCTTTTCAATCCACCCAAGGAGGCAGACAGGGCCCCAGTTTAATATCACATCCAAAGGATAGCACCTCATATAGTGTAACACTCCTTCAGCACTGCAATGAGCATTACTCTTGATTTTTGTGCTGCAATCCTGCCACGATGGGCCTAATCATCACCAAGGTACAAGGCTGGTCTGATGGATCACTTTGTCTTTTTCACTAATCAATTTGATATGCTGACGTAAAGAAAGAAGTAATCATTTTTCCTCGTGAATCTCAGGCTAAAATTACCAATTCTGCTGGAGTTAAATGTTGAATTTACCACAGGATGACATACTACAAGCCACAATCGATTATTGTTCGAGAACTGCCTTATCTAAAGGATCCTTACATCAAACAAATATTTAAAGAGAATAATCAAGATAGATGTAGGATCACTAAGAGATGAACGAGGTGAATCTGCTGTGCAGGGACTGGCAGAGATACGAAAGTACTGCCTCACTTTTCATAGGGAAAATGCATCTTGTTCAGAAATTGTATTTTAAAACAAAAGAAAAATTATAAATAAAAGTTGAAAATCAAGATTTGGGTATATGAATGACTGAATGAGTTAAGCAAATAGCTAATATTATGTGAAAGATTAAGATCTTTCTATAAATCAAATAATCTTGGATTAAACATTCTTCATTTTTAGCAACTGTATCAATATAACAATACTCCAATAGACAAACCCTAAAGTTACACAAAAGTAATTGGTAACTCAGATTTCTGATTTCTTAATTGAAGCAGGCCCTTGGCATGAATGTAAATTGAGAGATCTTGTGCAAGCAGACCCAATAAGCTTGTTATTTTCATAACACATAATAATTCTTAATAATAAAGGAAAATGTTACAGATTAAATATTAATGACGACAAATACATTTTTTCAATACAATGTTCAGTCACCCAAAGTGAATGCCATAGTTTCGATAATGAAATAATTCATAACTAGGCATAATCAAACACTGGAATTGATTAGAAAATGATAAGATCATAAAATGCCTTACATCATACTAGGTGGTATGCTCTACTCTGGACACTTTAATTGCATGAGACACAGCTTCCAGTACCAATGCGGATGGACTCTGGCAAATCAGCTTGCCCATGGATACCTCTGCTAACCTCATTTATATGTTCTCTAAAATAATTACCACTGCTATTCCCATTCACACATTCCAAAGACATGAAAGAAATCTTAAGCTATGTAAATCAAACTTTATTCTTTTTTGCTTATTTAAGAATGAACTTTGCTGAATAAAAGGATGACCAAGCAACCTTCAACAAGTCTCAGTCTCTCAAAGGCTGCTTATTTGGGAGCCTCTGAACAACAGCACCAAACAGACCAAGTCTATGTACAGCAATCTCATCCCACTGCATTGCCATCCACTTGTCTCCTGCTATGAGCCCACTGGAACTACTTCATGAAGTAACCCACTGGAACTGAAACATCTCCATGAAGGAACCCCCACCTCCGACTCTGAATGTGGACTTTCTAGACTCTGGAAATCACATGAACTGACACATAAAAGCCCCTCTTTTCTATCCCCTGTCTTGCGTGTGTGTCCGTGAGTGTGTGTAGTTGTAATCACTCCCGGTTTGAATGTGTGAATAAACTAACACTATGATTTAATCATATGGAGAGTTTGTTGAGAGTCATTTTAAAATTTAGATTTCATAAACTGTTTGGGCAAAATATGCCACAGCCTATTTTTGATCAATTAAAAACACTGCTGCTAACGGACATATGGCAAGAGGATAAAGGACTTTTGTTCTGACTATCTGCTTTTCTACCTCTTCTAGGTGCATATTTTAGTTCTTCCCTTATCCCATTACCATCACCTTTCATCAATTTCCCTTGTCATTTTGTTCATTGCCTTTACCCCTCTTCCCTATCCCTGCCTCTACGTTTGACCAACTATTAATCTAACTTAATCCAGTTCTAATAACAATCCATTTGAAATGATAATTCTGTTTTTCTCTCTCTCCCCACAGATGCAATTTGAGTTGCTGAGCATTTCCAGCATTTTCTATATTTATTTTGCTGTAGGGCATTAGAGGAGGTGTTCTGAACTTGCTGTCAGACTGCTGTTCAACTTAATATTCACAAAGATTATTCTGCAGCTTTTAGAAAGTAAATACAACTGATGCTAAAAATAGCTTTGATGAGCTTTTTAATATTACTGTACAGAATCACATATCATTCAGCCTCAATGACTAGCTTCTTG
Source organism: Sphyrna mokarran (assembly GCA_024679065.1). Classification (NCBI taxonomy): domain Eukaryota; kingdom Metazoa; phylum Chordata; class Chondrichthyes; order Carcharhiniformes; family Carcharhinidae; genus Sphyrna; species Sphyrna mokarran. The sequence goes on along the minus strand of JAGIQG010000001.1, from coordinate 101,385,129 downwards.
AATGTGTGACAGTGTTCGTACTCAGAACCTGATGTGTAAACTACTGAATGATGTTAAGTTCAGGAATTCACCGTAGGTTAATCCCAATGGACAATGCAACATTATATACATTGTTGAGATGTATTAAACATGATTTTCACTACACCCTGTCTCTGGGCTATGTACTGGAATATCTAAAGTGAAATAAGGAATGAAGGGGCAAGGTCCTCTCTCTGTTGCCGTGGGGTGTCACTGTAGTATGGTGGTTAGCACTGCTGCTTGCAGCGCCAGGAACCCTGATTTGATTCCCAATTTGGGTGACTGACTGACTATGTGAAGTCTGCATATTCTCCCTCAGTCTGCATGGCTTTCCTTCAGGTGCCCTGGTTTCCTCCTACAGTCCGAAAAACGTGCTGGTTGGTTGCATTGGCCATGCTAAATTGTCCCTCATTGTATCTGAGCAGGTGCTGGAATACATCGCATAGGGGATTTTCATGGTAACTTCATTGCGCTATTAGTGTAAGTCTACTTGTGACCCTAATAAATAAACTTAAACGAAGAAGAAACATTATTAATATTCCACCAGATGTCCAATTTCAAGAGAGATAGTGGAGGACCCTGTTGGAAACCCCTTACAAAAGAGTGCTTCATTAAAGCTTATTTAAAAGAGCATCTACCACATACAGGTTTAGTGGCTGCAGTGCTCTTTTCAGTTGTTTGTTACCTTGGGTGCTCTTTGATTTATTTTCTCACTTCTGTAACTAAAGGTTTTGCTGATGCCGTGCTGCTTTTGGTGTTTTCAAAAAAGATCCACTGCTGCTTCGAATAGTCTGCAGGACCTCCTTAGAGGCCGGAGGTTGAGGGTGAAGACAGAAATACTGGAGCAAGAAGGTGCAACTGGGAGAATACTGAAAGGGAAGAAATTATGGCATCTATTGACTCCGTCTACACTTCCCGCTGCCTCAGCAAAACAGCCAGCATAATTAAGGACCCCACGCACCGTGGACATTCTCTCTTCCATCTTCTTCCTTCGGGAAAAAGATACAAAAGTCTGAGGTCATGCACCAACTGACTCAAGAATAGTTTCTTCCCTGCTGCTGTCAGACTTTTGAATTTTACCTTGCATAAAGTTGATCCTTCTCTACACACTAGCTATGACTATCACTACATTGTGCACTCTCTCGTTTCCTTCCCTTGAACAGTATGCTTTACCTGTATAGCATGCAAGAAACAATACTTTTCACTATGTTAATACATGTGACAATAATAAATCAAATCAAATCAAAATATAGGAGGCCATTCCTACAATGGGTCATCAAGAAGCACTTTACCTCAATTTTATTAAAAAGGAATATGACTGCATAATGAAGATTACCAGCAAGCTATGTCTGCTGTAAATGCAATTTGAGCCCTGAACCACCACATGGATAGTACTTTCCTTATGCAACTGGCTCCTTCCAGGCTGTAGTTAGTGAAGTCAGAAAATCTCCCAGTGTTTACTGTCCACTGCCTTCCTGGGGAGGTTACTGAGGCTATCTGCCCCAGGGCGAACATCTACATTTCTTCTAATGTGAACAAGGGTGTAGCAAAATGAAAGAAAATGAATATTTACCCCATTATGGGCCTTCATAGTCATAAACTATGCCCACACTGGTACGCATGCACACCATCACCATCATCTTGCCAACTTTCTCAATAGAAAGGATGAACATCTAGGCTGTAATTATTCTTTGATTCTAGAGCAGGTTATGCAGCAGCTGTCCACAAATCTGGATTCCTGCTCAGAACATCATTGCAAAGTTCCTCACAACTTTGAAATGGCACATTGAAACAAAGGAAATTGGAGCAAAAGAATGTCATTCAGCCCCTCAATCTTACTCTGGTGATTTAATTATACCATGGCTAATTATGGGGACATCGCGGCACAGTGGTTAGCACTGCTATCTCATAATACCAAGGACCCAGGTTCAATTCCAGTCTTGAGTGACTGTCTGTGTGGAGTTTCATGTTTTCCCTGTGTCTATGTAGGTTTCCTCCCACACTCAAGATGTGTGGGTTAAGTTGATTGGTCACTTTAAATTACCCCTCACTGACCAAAGATGTGTAATGATGTAAAGATGCCGGCGTTGGATTGGGGTGGTAAGAACTCAGTAAGAATTTAGCAACACCAATTATTAATCCAACCGATTTATTTGATAGTAAAAATCAAGGAAGACACAAGAGTGTTGAAAGCTCGCTTTTTTACTATCAAATAAATCGGTTGGATTAATAATTGGTGTTGCTAAATTCTTACAAAGATGTGTAAGTCGGGGGATTACTTGGGTAAATATATGGAGTTACTGGGATAACGCATGGATGGGATTGTTGTCACAGAATTGGTACAGGCTCAATGGGCCAAATGGCCCCATTCTGCATTGTAAGGGTTGTATGATTCCAATGGCTGATCTTCTACCTCAAATACCATTTTTCTGCATTATCCCCAAGTCCCTTGATGTTTTAACTATCTATCGATCTCAGTTTTGAATATACTCAATGACTGAGCCTTCAGAGTAGAGCATTCCAAATATTCTTCCTCATCTCAGTCCTAAAAACTTTGCCCCTTATTCTGAGACTGTGTCATTGGCTTAGATGATTGGCTTAGAAAGCTGGTTAGCTGATAGGAAGCAGAGTTGGCATAAAAGGGTTTTTTTTCTGACTGGCAAGCAATGACTAAAGGATTACCACAGAGATCTGTGCTTGGATCCCAATTGTTCACATTATATATTAATGATTTGGAAGAGGGAACTGAATGTATTATCTCCAAATCTGGAGATGACACAAAATTGGATGGGAGGGTGAGTTGTGAGGAGGATGCAGAGATGATTCAGCATGATATGGACAGGCTCAGTGTGTAGGCATATACGTGGCAAATGCAGTAAATGTGGATAAATGTGATGCTATCACTTTGGTAGCAATAATAAGGTGACAGATTGTTATTTGAATGTGCATAAATTGAGAGAGCTGGATACTCAGCAAGGCCTTGGAGTCCTCGTGCATCAATCACTGAAAGTAAGCACACAGGTATAGTAGACAGTAGGGAACTCAATGAACTTGCCTTCATAGCAAGAGGATTTAAATGTAGGAATAGAGATGCTTCACTGCAACTGTACAGGGCTTTGGTGAGGCCACATCTCTTGTACTATGTGCAGTTTGAATGTGAATCTGATGATCAGCCAAGATAATAATGAATGGCAGAACAGGCTCGAAAGGCCTACTCCTGTTTCCAGTTTCTATGTCTATGTTTCTATGCTTATCTAGCCACTTCCCCATCTCCAGTCAGAGGCAACATCCTTCCTACAGCTACTTGCCGAACCTGTAAGAACTTGGTACCTTTCAGTGAGATCGCCTCTCATTCTTCCAAACCCAAGTGAACACAGGCCCGGTCTTCTCAATCCCTCCTCAAATGACAATCACATCATCCCAGGAATCAGTCTGGTAAACCTTTGTGGCACTCCCTCTATCTTTCCTTAGGATATGGGGCTGAAGCAGAGAAAAACATTGGAGGAGAACAAGGGTGGAATAATAAGGGAGCAAATGGCATGATAGACAGAAACAAGGTCAGCATGGAGCTGACATGCTCCAGGACCAAGTGGGGCTTCCACCCCTCACTAGGGGAGAGGTCCTGCCCTCTAGAACTGCTGGCCAATCTAATGAAGTGTAACCCACCTCCCCCTTCTTTCTGTCAGGAAGCAAAGGTAGTTTTAAGTAGTCTATATTTGGTAGTATCAGAAATAAAGTGCAGGTTTAAATTTAGTTTATGTTCCTGTAGTTCTGTACTGAGAAAGGGTTCAAACTTCAATCAGCTCGCATGAAACAAAGATGCCTGCACATCTGTGGGTTTTGGTTTCATTTCAAACTATGCCTGCATTTTAAGTGAAGGGTGAAACCAAAGACTAGGCTGTTGCTTAGCAACTAGAGCCTACACTGAAATATGTAAGCACTTATTCTTCAACAGGTGTATGAGAAGAATGCAGCTCTCACAGAAACTGCCAGAGACATAGGAGAATGGGGTAAGGGGCAGAAGCTAAACAATAGGCTGCTTGACAAACCAGGGCACTGAGACAAATAGAAATCTCAGGAAAACAGTTCGGTTAAAGGAACAAAAAAAAATAAGAAGCTGAACAATATCCTGTTTGGGAAAATTTAAGCAAAAGGCAGATTAAATGCTCTGAGCTAAAGAGACTGCCGTAATAACCAGATTTGAAGTGAGAAACCAGATATCAGAGATAAGTCAAGGCTGGAATTTTTTTCAATCCTGCCGATGGCACATTCCAGTGGGGTTTTCCCAGTGGCAAGCGAACGCATTCAACAGGAAACCCATTGACAATGGTGGAACTAAACAAACCACTGCCAGCCAATAGTGGACTGCCTCTACTGCCACAAAACATATGGCAGGTTACATGGAAAATTCTAATCCAGGAGTTTAGTGACAGCTTTCAGGCTGTGAAGCAAAGATGTTCTGTCAGTGTGGCTGTGTACCTGAGAAATTGTGTGGAAGTTTGAATATGTGTAGTGTTCCAGAGCCAAAGAATATTGAAAGGGGAGACTGAAATTCTGAAAGTGGATTCTTGGTGAAGGCATCGAAGAGAAAGGGCAGGATTTTACAGCTTCGCTCATCCCAAACCATTAAAATCCTGTGCGAGGTAAACAGATATTTCCATGGTCCGCCTCTCACTTGATCCGATTCATGTGGCAGATAGGACAATAAAATTATTGTTTAGGGGAAAATTCCAAGATGTAATTTTTGGGAATAGAATTGGAAAAAACTCAGGTGGAAGACAGAGTTCCAGTAAGACCAGTTGGCTCACAGTGTGATAATCATATGAGGAGAATAGATGTACTGTTCTATGTTCTAAATCCACAGAAATTGCATTGGATGGTGTCTGCCTTAGGTTTTAGAATGTAGTATGTCTGACCACATTTGGCCTGTAGGTTTACGTGAACTATTAACTTATTGAGAATATTATAGTGTAAGATATATTATGCAACTTGTATTATCCTTAAAAATCTACGTATACCTCTGAAAACACAGGTGGAGAAGGAGTATTGATTATATTCAATTATTTTCATGTTTGATAAATGTTTTATTATTTTTGTTAAAAGTTAACTGGCAGTCCTGTGACTTGGTTCATCCATGTCTTAACACAAAATAGAAGTCATAGTCTAGCCAAGCTTGGGTTCTGCTCTGGGCCTGGCTGACCAGTAGTAACAACATCTGCATTTGTAACACTTGTCGCCATTTAACCACATAAGTGTAAAACATCCAATTTCCCACTCTGGCCCTGCTACTGATGCTAAACATCTTATAGCATTATCAGGATCAATTGATTTAAATAACAAGAGCAATTGACCCATGATCGTTTATTCAGATTTGGCAAACACACTATATATGAAGTGCTATACTGGGGGACTGGATGACAGATGCCAGCTTACCAGATGAAGGTGACTTAGAAGGAAACAAGCTAGAAGTGATGAATTTAATAAAGTTCTTTGAAAGCTTCTAAACCTTTCACAAAATCATGACAAATTGAATGGGAATGGGTAGTGTGGGCAAGTTACTCCTTATGCTTACTATGTGGAGATTTTCTATTCCCTTCCTCAACAGTGAACAATCACACTGTCCTCGGCAATCCTCTTTTTTTTGTCAGCCTTGCTTTTTTTGAAATGATTTTTCCAGTACTTCAAATGTTCACATTGTATGTTGAGTAAAAAAATTCTGGCAGCACTCAGGAGTGTGATGGGCTCACACATATCAGGCAGAAGGGTCATAGATGTGAATTCCATTAAAATATGAAAGTCTTCAAGGGACTAATCAATCAGACTGATACAGATATTATATAATATCTGCCAGGTAAAATAATTTGGCAAACTGTGGTCATAAAATTAAGCCAAGGACACCTGTCCCTATTGGTTACTATACTGAGATCACACTTTCACTGAAAAATAATGCCACTGACAAAATGGTAATAATTCCCTTTCTTCACATACAGTCTGACAGCAGAGAGAGCTTCAGATGTTGGCCCAAAGGCTTTCTTAGGGTACAGGAAGATGCCTGTCAGATGATGATAAACATTAGTATTCATATGGTTTTACACCCTTAAAAAATTCTTCAGGCAAACGAGAAGATAATAAGGGAAGGAAATAGATTGTAATAATGTGAGCATGAGTCATACATCAACACGTTCCCTCAGCTGGTTGAGGCACGGACAATTAGTTAGAGGATGAGGGATAATCACTCTATGGGAACAGCATTTAAAGAACAGTATCTTCACTGAGATGAGATTTTAAGTATGTCTGCATTAAATATTTACATTCTTGTAATTTAGAAGTTTAAGTTGTATTTTTCATCACGTATATTGCAAAACTCAGTCAAATTTTTCCAACATTATCATCAGTACCTTTTAATCCAATCCAAAGGTGCACTGCGTTTCTAATTAAAACGGCTGAATTTCTATTAACTGCATTTATATATCACCTCAACCAAACAGCATTCAAAATTTAGATAAGATTATAATCTGAAGAAATTCAGGAAGAATTCATAGCAAATTTGCAGCTGAGAGTAGTGAGTTTTAAGGAAACACTGGTGGCTTAAATCTATCCCAGAGATATGCAACAGATTCTCACACAAGACATATCTGAATTGCATTTTAAGAAAATAAAATCCCAAATTAAGTTATTCCAGAACTAAAACAACAGCTTGTATTTATTTAGTGCTTCTGAACAAGTGAAATTGCTCAAGGAATTTCATAGAAGCATTAACAAACAAAATTTATCTGGAAGGTGAAAGAAAAGACCTGCTGTGTTTAGTGCCAAAGGTACAAAATCCATTGGTGGAGTGAAAACAACTGGGCATAGTGCCTGAATTAGAGAATCGCAGGTATCTTGGAATGCTGAGAGGTTGGACAAGATTATATTGATAGGGAGGAAACAATGCCTTCTTTTTCACTAAGTCAAAATCATGAAACTCCCTTTGGATATATTTACACTTTGGATATACTTACACTACATGGACTGTAATAGTTCAAGGAAGCAGCTCACCACAACCTTCTCAAGAGCAATTAAGAATGGGCAATGAAAATGCTGGCAAGCACCAGGAAAGAATAAAAAAAGTATAGGAATTTTAAAATCATAGTGTTGCTCACTGGAAATCAATATAGGTCAGCAAGGTCAGGGGTGATGGGTGAGGCGAATTTGATACGTGTTGAAGAATAGCAGAGTTTTAGACGAGCCCACGTTTATGGAGAGTGTAAAGTGGAAGGGTGGCTCAGAGGATGTTGTAATTGTTGAGTCTGGGGGATAACAAAGGGAAAGATTTTATGTTCAACTCCTGCTAGAGCAAGAAATTCAAGGCAGACACTCAAGTGCCAGTCCTGAGGGAGCAATGCACTGTTGAAGGTGCCATTTTTCAAATGAGGAATTAAACTGAAACCTTTGAGACCAGCTGCCCGCTTGGGTAGGCGTAAAAGATCTAATGTCATTACTTTGAAGATTAGAAAGCTGTTCCCAGTGTCCTGGCCAATATTTATCTCTCAATCAACACAAAAACAGATTATCTGGTCATTATCACACTGCTGAGCACAAATTGCCTACCAGGTTTCCTAAATTACAATAGTGACTACACTTCAAAAAATACTTTCTTGGCTGTAAAGCACTTTGAGATGTCTGGTAATCATGAAAATACAAATCTTTTGTTTTAATTACACGTTGAATTACTGAGTCACAGCTCAAAATAATTCAGAATAACTTGTTAAATGAGATGAGAAAAGTTCATTCTCAGTTGGTAGCGAGATGACTGATATCAGGCACAGGAGTGATAAGGGTCCTCAACTGACTATATCGTCCCTGATAATGATTTGGATAAGAATATAGGAGGCATGGTTAGTAAGTTTGCAGATGACACTAAGATTGATGGCAGAGTGGACAGTGAAGAAAGTTAACTCCAACTGCAATGGGATCTTGATCAATTGGGCCAGTGGGCTGACGAATGGCAATTAGAGCTTAATCTAGACAAATGCAAAGTGATGCATTTTGGTAGACTGAACCAGGGCAGAACTTAGTTAAGGGCACTGGGGAGAGTTACAGAACAAAGAATTAAGGATACATGTTCATTGCTTCATGAAAGTGGAGTCACAGGTGGACAGTGGTGAAGAAAGCATTCAGCATGTTTGGTTTCATCAGTCAGAACACTGAATACAGGAGTGGAATGTCTTGTTGATGTTGTATAAAACATTGGTACAGCCACATTTGGAATACTATATGCAATTCTGATCACCTATTATAGAAAAGCTATTATTAAACTAGAAAGATGTAGAAAAGATTTACTAGGATGCTATATGATGGATTGAGTTATAAGGAGAGACTGGAACATTTTTCCTCTGGAGTGTGGAGAGCTGAGGGGTGACCTTATAGAGATCTGTAAAATAATGAGGGACACAGATCAGTTAGATAGTCAATATCTTTTCCCAGAGATAGGGGAGTCTAAAACTAGAGGGCATAGGTTTTAAGGTGAGAGGGGAGAGACACAGAAGTGTCCAAAGGGACAATTTTTTCACACAAAGGGTGATGAGTGTCTGGAACAAGCTAGCAGATGTAGTTGCAGAGACGGGTACAATTTTGTCTTTTAGAAAGCATTTAGATAGTTAGATGGGTACGATGGGTATAGAGGGATCTGAGCCAAATGTGGGCAATTGGGATTAGTTTATGAGTTTCCAAAAAAAGGGCAGCATGAACAAGTTGTGCCAAAGGGCTTGTTCCCATCCGTAAACCACTATGACTATATAGGAAAGACTCCTTTACTTACCCCATCCCCACTCCACCTCACCCAGTGGTTATGTGACGATAATGTCATTCTTGGTTATAATGCCCTTCACAGTTTCAAATCAGTCAACAATCTCAGTCAAGACTCAGCCAAGCTCAACTCGCAAAGCCATAACCACGGAAGAAAAACTCACCTTAAAACAGAGAAAGATCTGAAAGGAACAATTAGTGAAAAGTAACGTAACCATTCTGGAACATTTCATGACCACTGCTGACCACAGGTACAGCTGAAGTAAGCATTTTTAGGATATAGAGAATGGAGATCACACTTCAGATGAATAATCTGTGGTTTTCCAACATTGATTTTTACATGCTGATTATGCTCCCCATTAGAAGTGGTGAAAATAATGTTTACATTATCATAACCCACTACTTGTGACGATGTGAGGTTTTGGTCTTTTCATAATATTTTTTATTTTATTAGCAGCTCTGAATGACAATTATCGCACTTAAGACTTACATTTTTTTGGAAACTGTACTCTCAGGCAAAACTTGCTTTCATTAAAAAAAACACATTGTCGATGCACTTCTTCCAGAGGTCAATCTACACAAAATATCTGAATTAATTGTCAGGTATATCTTCTGCATGTGGAATTTTAAAATTAATCTTTGAACTGAACTGATTTGCTCTGCTGATTTGCCTAAAATGAAGGTTTGCATTGTGCAGTTATGCTCAAAAGCTAGAAAAAGACAGTTGTTCGCCATGATTTTATACAGGGGTAGATGGAATTAGCACACCAAACACTCTAGGTATCATTTATTCACTTTAGGTTTCAGGTATTTATCATTAAGAAAAATACAACAGCAACAGAAAATTCAAAACCACTTATGCATACAACTTTAAATACAAAAAAACAACCATCAAAAAGTATTCGTCAAGCTTGATAATAAAAGATGATTACAGGTTCAAGCCCTGCAAGCTAGCACTGTACTGTCATTGTCTTCAGTGAGTATCTGGAAATAAATTGTCACTATAGTAACTAGTTAGACATATGGTCTTGCCTTTGAAGCAGGCAGAATTTTAAAAACACTGAATAGAAAAATGGTGCTAACATTTTTTTGAAATGATTTTCACCATTTCGTTCATTATGAACAGCAGTATAAAAAAAACATTTTATACTGCTTGAAATATTGAAATATTGTGGAAATATTGAAATATTGTGGAAATATTGAATTCCACAAACAATTTGATCAAATCCTTATTTTTCTGTTCTGATTAAAATCATTTAAATCTTTAAATTCCAAATGATATATAATGAATATTTACTGACACAGGAATATATTTTCTATTGGTTTTTGCTGATTTCGTTGTTGGGTATAATGTGCATTTCGTTACATATTTAGAAGTGGCTGCCTCTTTGGTGTACAGAGACTATGCTGTAAACAATAGGGTGAGCACACAGCCCTTTCTCATTTATATGATCGCATGTAATAAAAACAGAATGTCAAGAGTGATGTCTCAATGCAGTGAAGTATACTTTTCAAGTTGCTCTATCATCCTTGTCCCTAATTTTCCATCCTTTAGGTGGAAATCCAATGTGGCAAACATTATGGCTAAGCTGATCATGTCCTCACCCTGTCCCTGGTAGCCATATAGTACTCAGTCAGGATTACAAGAATGCAGCAGGAATCTTGTCAGATGTTTTAGTCTTGGGAACTCTAACCCACTTAATGGTAGTGATCAATGTCACAACCTGTGCTGCAATTCCTCACCAATTCATCAGTGCTTCAAAATTTTCTTTATCTGTTTACAGGAACTACCAGGATGCAAAGAAGACGCTTCAAATACATCCACCTTGCCAAGGATCTTCTCTTTTGCTAGTTGAAGCTCAATGGCTATGGAACAAAAATAGAATAGCGTAGCTCTATGTGCAAAGGGTGTCTGAAAAGGGAGTATAATTAGTATGTGTTTTTCCAGTGGTTTACAAGAAAACTTGCATTACCTGCATGCAAGTGTTAACTGGTCGTGCTCTTTCAAATTCAATAAAACTCTTTTTTGTTAAAGTGAATAATACAATGGCACAAAATTTAAGCTAACAGTTTAACCAACTAGAGAAATTCTTGGGAATCACAAGCTCAATTGGCTTCAAGGCACCTTGGATATGTTAGCATCAGAAAAAATGAAGAATTACATATTTTTATTAATATTCTTAGATTTTTTTGGACGTGTTTTAGGGACAATTATAGTTAAGCCTATTTTTAAACGTGAACAATGTAATCCATGCCTGAGAAGTAAACTGTACCGTACCTGAAATGTTTATGGGAACAGATACAGATTAAAGGCTTTTAAACTCCATGCCTAACTGTTCAGATAACCTTACAACCCTACTTCTTGCTTGGCCATATTTTACCAGGGAAAATGTTCAAGCTGTGACTTGCAGCTAAAAGCCTTGGCACATTAACACATTGCAAGGGGTTCACACATCAATCACTTTAACACAATCTCGATGCATGATACCGATCACTTACAGGCATCCAGAATGTCAGTCAATGTGCATACGCTCCTTCACTTTGATTTTTTTGACTAAATGATTTACCGGTAAAAAATTTACACTAATAGTTTCCAACTGGAGAAATACTTGAAAATCACAAACTCCTTGAAAGCAGCTTGTACTTCCTTGCACATTGTGAAAAAGATACAAAAGTCTGAGGTAACATTCCAACTGACTCAAGAAGAGTTTCTTTCCTGCTGCCAGACTTTCGAATGGATCTATCTTGCATTAAGTTGATCTTTCTCTATACTCTAGGTATAACTGTAACATTGCATTCTGTATTCTCATAGAATCAGAAATTTATGAAGGGAATTCCAGAACTAAGGGATTAGATAGCTGAAGGCACAGTGGTTAAAAGTGGGATGAAATAATGAGCTGCACAAGTAGAATTGGAAAAATTCTCAAAGCGAAGAATCACAGTGCTGAAGGAAATTACAATAATAGGAAGGGACAAAACCACAGAGGATTTTGAAATGTGAGAATAAGAATTTGAACTTAGCGGTGTCATTGGAGTGGGAGCCAACGTAGGTCAACAAGTATGGATAGTGGATAGACGGGACTTTGTGCAGGTTAGGATATAAGCAACAGAGTTGGGGGTGGAACGTGGACAGTGGTTAGCTCTGCTGCCTCACAGGGACCTGGGTTCAATTCCAGTGTCGGGTCACTGTCTGTGTGGGCTTTGCATGTTCTCTTAATGTTTGCATAGGTTTCCTCCCACAGTCCAAAGATGTACAGATTAGGTTGAGTGGCCATGCTAAATTGCCCCTTAGTGTCAGGGGACTAGCAGGGTAAATACATGTGGCTACGGGAAATGGAAGGGGGTGGATTGTGGTTGTTACAGACTTGATGGGTCAGATGGCCTCCTTCTGCACCATAGAGATTCAGCAATGCTAAGAGTTCAGGCTGAGTTCATGATTGCCAAGGTTGGAAGGATGGAGGCCAATCTATCAATTGGAATAGTCAAGATGTACAAATGTTAGGTAATGACAATCTCCAAAACAGAGAATTGAACCATATTTTTGACATAAAACTGCATTAATATTATCACTATCCCTGAGGATTATCATTAATCAGAAACTGAACTGGACCAGCCAAATAAATACTGTGGAAACAAAAATGAGTCAGATGCTGAGCATTCTGCAGCAAAGAACTCAACTCCTGACTCCCCAAAGTCTGCTCACTATCTATAAGGCATAAGTTAGAATGTAATGGCATTCCATTCACCATCTTAAGTAGTCCTCACTCATCAATGGCATCTTGTGGCTGCCATATGGACCATCGACAAAATATAATGCAATAGCATCTTCCAACCCCACAAGCTCTACCATCTAAAAGATCAAGGGTAGAAGACTTGCAGGTGCCCCTGTAAATTGCACATGACCCTGACTTGGGAGTATATAGCATTACTTCATCACCTTAATCAGCCAGACATTTGAAGGCCTGCACAGATGATGGTTGATATAATGGCAGGTATGACCCATGTACTTTAGGCATTTGCTGTTTTGCCTGGTACATCTTTAGTCCTGCTCAATAACCATGAGGTGATATACTTGGAGAATCTCCAAACTAACCCAAAGCATTATTTTAAATATTGATTGACAAAACATTTCAGGATTTACATAGGATTTGTAGCTTCACGTGAAAGTTAGAACTTGGATAGGTCCTTTGACAGTGCTCCTAGTTGTGCTCAAATCTTGTCAATGCTTCATGTTCTTTCTAGTGACTTGCAGGATAATATGGAGTGCTTTATTTAAGATGTGTTAATGACAGGTGTAAATTAAAAAACTCAGCAACAAAAGAAATCCAAAAAGTACTACATTCCACTCCCAAAGGTCCAAATCATAACTCCATTGTAAACTGAACGAATACAAGAAAAGGGGAATGATAACTCACTAATGAGACACTTCGCTTTGACTATTTGAAAAAGACAGATTATAGCACAATTTTGGCTTCAAAACCACAAGAAATCTGCTGAGGAGATATTTGCATTATCGTCAGGTGGCTCACAAGGCTCTTGCTTGACATGTGCAAAAACTCTGTGCCACAGACGTTGACTTTGGAAACCGCAGAGTATTCCTAAAGCATGCACATTTCATTTTCTGACACCTCCTAACTATGTGAACATCAGCACTGCAAGCAAAACATAGTATACCTATTTATCTCACTGTCAATAAGATTTAAACCATTAGATGCCTTAATGGGTTATCACTACTACCATTATGTGGTCAGGTATTTTGTGCCCCTTTTACTCACCATTCGTTGTGCAGTGATTGTAAAGTGAACAATTGTGCGTGGATCAGATTTTATACTTTACATAATTCCATTCCCAGTTTTGCATTTTTTCCTTCTGCATTATTTTACATGATCCGCCATTAGATACTTAAGAATGGGCATCCAACTGGCTGCCAGGAATCTATAACAATGCTAATACACAATTTGTATTTATCTATAGTGTTCTGATTGGTTGGGACACTGATTTGGTGAGTGGAAATTTCTACATACAGAAGAAAATGGAGCACACAGAGAACCAGAAGGTGTCCGCTAACGGTTGGCAGTGCAGCAGCAAGATTTGGGGGGGGGGAAGATAGTGGCATGTAGGAAGAGAAGAAACCCAGTGAAAGCTAAGAGGAGACCAACTACAAAGTGAGCCAGGCTGATCAAGATGATCACCTGATCATTTGATCACCAGATGATCAAGGTGGCGAATAGAATGTTGGCATTTATCGCGAGGGGAATGGAGTATAAAAGCAGAGAGGTCTTGCTACAATTGTACAAGGTACTGGTGAGGCTGCAACTAGTTGTGCAATTTTAGTCCCCTTATTTGCAAAAGGATATATTGGCTTTGGAGTGAGTACAGAGAAGGTTCACCAGGTTGATACCAGAGATGAAGAGGTTAACTTATGAGGAAAGATTGAGTAAATTGGACTTGTACTCGTTGGAGTTTAGAAGGCTGAGGGAGATCTTATAGAGACATATAAGATAATGAAGGGGCAAGATAGAGTAGAGGCTGGAAACAAATAGAAGGCACAGCCTCAAAATAAAGGGGAGTCAATTTAGAACACAGCTGAGGAGGAACAACTTCTCTCAGAGGGCAGAGAATTTTTGGAATTCCCTGCCTATTGAAGCAGTGGAGGCTACCTTGTTAAATATGTTTAAGTCACAGGTAGATAGACTTCTGATCGATAAGGAAATTAAGGGTTATGGCGGGCAGGTGGGTAAATGGAACCAAACCACTATCAGATCAGCCATGATCTTACTGAATGGCAGGGCAGACTCGAGCAGCTAGATGGCCTACTCCTGCTCCTATTTCCTATGTTTTTATGTTCTGCAGGGATTAGGGAGGGGTGGGGAAATGGCATGGGAGATGGGAGGACCTAGCTTGAGAGGGGGTGCATCAGAAGTATGATAGCCTTGAGTGGTCTAATTATCAGAGATAAAAAAACCATAAATAAAATATTTAAAAAACAGGAAAATATTTTCTTAACAGTGAAATTAGATGGAGATATCACACAACAGGGAACTTCCAGCACAATTTGTAGGATGAACACTTTAAAGGTAAATAAAAGATGGTAGGCAGGAGTTAAATTAAAATAAGGTCATACTTGAGAGAACATTTTCCAAGTATTAAAGTATTAAATGAGATTGGGTTTTCATTGAAAAATGAAGCAAAAAATGAAAATGGGGATAACATGAGAAGGAGAGGATGGGGTGGGATGATATGAGTGGGAAGAAAAGAATGGAATAGGTATGCCATCAATGCAAGGCCTTGGGAAAGATTTAATGGTATGGGATGGAGAAGTATAATACAGATACTAATTTCACAGCAAATGTGGTCCATGCTAGTTGCAGAATATTCTGGGGTGCATTCATTCCCCTCTGCCTCTCCTGCAAAGAAGCATTTTGCCTCCAACTGAAACTTCACATCGTCAATGAGGATTAAATATCAGTTTGGGGATAATCGCAGATTCAGCTGCTTTCTGTAATTAAGTCATGCACACTACTAATATGTACTTTTGAACAAAATGACACTATAGAATAATAATGTGCAAAATTAGAATGTAAAATGTTGTTTTTCAGATTGCAATATCATTCATAACCTTGAAGCTGGGCAGGGCATGTTGAAAAGACAATGAAGCATTTGGAATACTTGGCTTTCTAAAGTGAATAATTTATATCGCTCAATACAAGAATAAGGAAATCATCCAAAACCTTAACTGGGAAATCACGTACAATTCTGCATACTGCACTTTAGGAAAAATGTCAAGGCCTGAGAGTGAGGGGAGAGAAAACCGGGATCAGAGGAGATTGACCAAGATGAGACAAGCTTCAGTTATGTCAAGAGATTAGAGAAGCTGGATTGTTCTCCTTAGAGTTAAGGTTAAGGGGAGATCTAATAGAGTCACTGGGAGAAGTTTTCCCATCCCACCCACCATAGGAATCGTAGCTGAAGGGACAGGATTATGCAAAGGTCCGTTGATCTCAGGTGGGATTTTCCAATGTTGGTGCAAACGCGGCCAGAAAATCTGTCCCATAGACTCATATAATGCAGAAAAGTTCCTTCGACCCATCGAGCCTGCACCAATATTAACTCTCACTAAAGGCGCTCCAAGCCAACTTTCCTGCACTTGTCCCATGTCCTTGAACATTATGATGTGTTAACTGCTCATCCAAATACTTTTTAAAGATACTAAGGTTTCTGGTCTCCATTGTCTTCCCAGGCAGAACATTCCAGATCTCCATCACCCTCCGAGTGAAAAGGTTTTTTCTCAAATCCACTCTAAATCTCCTGCCCCTTACCCTACAACCATGTCCCCTTATGATTAATCCCTCAGCCTAGGGGAACAGCTGCTTCCTACTTACTCCGTCCATAATAGAGGTAATAAAATTATGAAGATTTGAATAATTCTTACCCCATTACGTGGGGTAAAGCTGTTGCCTCTATCAGGTGGATTCATGCTGTCTGAGACCAGAACACCTCATTCACCTGACGAAGAGGTCGAAACATCTCAAGAGCTTGTGAGTTTACTATCAAATAAATCGGTTGGACTTAAAGCTGGTGTTGTCAGACTTCTTACTGTGTTTACCCCAGTTCAATGCCAGCATCTCTACATCAGGTGGATTCATAGCCAAAGGTTAAAAATAAGTGGTAAAAGAACTGAAGGAGAAATGAGGAAAAAGTTATTTCACAAGAGGGTTGTTCTGACAATGAAAGCATTACCTGAATGAGTGATGGAATCAGATTCCACAGGAATTTTAAAATGACACTCTAGATATTTGATTGAAGATAAATATTTTGCAGTAAAGAAAGCTGAATAATGGGAATAAATGGGAAAATTCCATCAAAGAGCCAGGTGAGCTCAAGGTCCTCCTTCTGTCCTACAAGGTTCAACAATAAGAAATAATATGGAGAGCTACATGGCATACCAGTTTTGGATGTAGTGGTGACAGAACGGATGAAGCAGAAATTCTGCCAAATTCCCACCAAATTTATGGGGGCAGAACAACAGAAGCCTTGAGGGAATTCACTCCTGCTATGTTGCACCCTTAGTTAATATGCAGCTGAGATTAATCAGCTGACTTTAAAGGTCTAATATGAAATAAATCTGTTAAATCTCAAATAGTGCCTGGTGGACGTGCATCTATTGAGGATGAGATACACCGACTAAGATCTGGCTAACCTCACCAAATCAGGTAGAGGTGGGGGATTTTCAACTGCCACATTATCTGCCTCCACCTCAACTCCTTTCCTGCCTAAATCCTTAACATGTCTTTTGTCACCTTTCAGACTACTCAAAAGCCCAGTGACTTTCCATCCTCCACACTTAAAAAACTCCATTCCGAACTGCATTAAGTTACTTGTGCCCTACCATTGTCCTCCCTGATCTATGAAAGTTGTTAATCTCAAGATACTAAATTTAATGTCTTCCCTTTCACTTTCCTTTATTATCTTGTGCTATCCTATCACTGGAATTCCTTATCATTCCCAGGTCTTCAATCCAAAAACTATGAACTTTGGTCTCCCAGTCTCTGCAGTCCTACTGATGGCAGAGCCTTTAGGCATCAGAGTCCATCTCTTCTGGACCCCTCTCTGTCGCTCCCATCTCCTTTCAGAACCTTATCAAAACTCATCTATTTTCTACCCATCTTAATATCTCCTTCTACTGTTCCAAGTGCTCTCTTACTTTCAGTTTGTGAAACACCTGGCAGTTCCTTCTTAACATGTTCAGACATAATGGGGATGATTCTCCAAGCCATGAATAGGCCTGCCCACTTATTTTTTCAAAATTCACATGTGGGAGATTCATATTGAAACCCGTGCTGAAAAAACCAGCAGTATTTACTCCAGTTTTTACACTAATTTGATGCTAAGAATTCTTCTGGGAGAATCCCACCTAATGTATCAATACAAGTTAATGCTATTCTTTAATTGATAAATTTATACTCTATGGTTTTAGAATTTTCAACATTGTTATGATGTGACACAATTATAGCAGCAAGTAAACTCTTCATAGTACATTCAACTTTATCTATCCACCTGTAGAAATACTCAACAATGTTTGCCATTCAGTAACGTAATTATCAGCCAATCACTCCTGAAGTGAAATACCAAAAATGTGTTGCCAGATGTAGAGGACAATATGCAGCATCATTTAACTTATATTGGCTTTGTCCAACGTTCAGGTTCCCGCAGCAGAAAATCTACTGTGTTAAGTACAATAATACACAGCCACAACAATAAAACCTGACTTCATTGATGTTTCACAAAAGATAATTAACCTCCTTGGGATAATAGCTGTCATCTGAAGGAAAGTTTGCATTATTAAAATGACAGAATATACCAAATAAACTGAACTCTTGCAGAGAGGAAGAGGCCTCTTAGCTGCAATGCATAACGTTTCTACTTACCTCACCACATTGTTGTCATGCTGCCTGCTTAAAAAAAAAGGGCAAGAGTCTGGGACACTGCATTACTATCGATACTGTCATTCTAACAGCACTGTGGATACACCTACACCACATGGACTCCAACGGCTCAAGAATCTTCTCACGGGCAATCAATGGTGGAGAATAAAGGCTAGCCAACTGAGCCAGAAACATCCACATCCCATAAATGAATTTTTGAAAACTACATTACTGTCAACACTGTCATATTATTGTACATAAAATAATCAGCAATCTTGGGGAAAAAATGGACTATATTCAGTTTGTCTTCCCTCCTGAGATAAAGACTCACCTTAACTGGTCTTCCTCCTTCAGAAATCCAGACAAGAAATAACAAAGCTTAGTCTATTAGAGCAAGCCAAATTTGAGACTCTGTTTATGTTTAAATCTCTTTGCTTGGGAGTCCCATTTATCCATGAAAACTATTGATTTACCAATTGCTACATAAAAGCTTAAAGGGATTTTCAAACTTTCCTGAAATAACATAGCCAATGTCACAGCTTCTAGAAGAAATCTCAGCTATTATGGAATCCTTTTGTTAGTGCAACATAGATGGCAGGAGAAATAACATGCACCGAAGAAGGCAAATCCAGAAATTTGATGAGATAGACAGGAACTTGATAACCTTGGGGTCCCTCAGGAATCTGCTTGTAAATACCCAGGGATCCAGTTTGTTTGGAGACTATGCATTAAAGGGTTTTGTTCAGCGTAAATAAAGAGCTAATGATTTAAGTTATACCTTTACACAAATAGTGACTAGAATGATTCATACAAGATGGAAAATGATTTCTTTACAAATTAGAATCAGCACATTAAAAAAAATCATTAAATTCCAATTCTAATCAGCTTTCAAATGTTCTTTTACTAATTTGTTTGTTGAGTCTATTTAACAAAAGACAAGTGATTTAATTTTAACAACATTTTTCTTAATAAAACAGAAAGGTATCAGAAATTAATTTCCGTTCAAAGCAAAATTCAAGTTGTGCTTGAAAGCTGACTAAATGCTGCGGGCATATTAAATTTGCAAACATACCATCATTATTTTGGCCACATCTCGAGAGCAAAATAGAAATTTTGAATAGAAGGATCAGCACAGGGGCAGTTGTCTGCAAAATAATTAGTTACCCAGAGACATACTTCTATTTTTCTAAAATATTTATTAATTCTGGGTAGGTAAATTATGGTTTAATTAAACCAGGGGGAATTCAACCCCCATTAATGCAGCGCAACAGTTGATGAAATCTCTGATATTTCCAAGCCCTTGTTATCACCTTCTATTTTTCCATGGTAGTTAAAAAATACCTATTGTAATTATAAAGTTCATTACTGATTTATTTCATTCTCATGAATACATCTCTTTATTTCAGATTCTGTCTGGTGTAACCAATTCAGTTAAGGGGGCTGGACCAGTGAAAATCTTAAAATAACTTACTTTTTTCCTTCTAATTTACTGTTGATATGAAATTTAGGAATCACAAAATATATGCATCATCTCCGTGTCAAAATGCAAGAGTTGTTGTTTTTGAACCAGTCACAAGGAAAGAACAAGTCTTCTCTTCAGCATTACTCTCTATAGACAGTGCCTAGGCTCTTGTCAGTGTGTTTTCTTTCCTCTCCACATTTCCAAGTCTCAAACTTAGAGACAAAAATTAGTTGAATTCATTGTTTCGTATGGAACAGAATGGAATATGGAACAGAATATAAGATCAGGGATAGGTGGGAATGAAGGAGAGATTGACAAATATGTCGTGGACACAAAACAAAGGGAGTGTTAAGATTGCATTAAAGACTAAAGAACGTGCTGATAGTCTATAAAGGTAAAATAATAGGATGTGTTAAGAGGAGAATAAAGGTCTCTCCTTAGCTCCCATCTATCCCTGACCTTCTATTCCGCTCCACTTCTCCAATGCTCCCCCACAACTATACAATACATCACATTTCTATCCCTCTTCAGCTCGCAAGAGGAGTCGCATGGACTCGAAACATTAACTCAGTTTCTTTTTCCATGAATTTTGTCAGACCTGCTGAGTTCATCCAGCAATTTCTGCTTTTATCACAATATCATACAGAGCACTAAATTTAACCTCTTTCTTAGGCTGTGACAATAATCTAGGGGATTCATATCAAAGAAAGAGACAGCAGTCCTTTGCTTCTTATTGCAGTTTTAAAAAAATGAAATTAGCACTTGGGAAAATTCTGAACTCATTAAATCCCATAGCAAATCTGTGTGAGGAACATTCATTTTTCAAACAGTGCTGCTGGCATGACTGAAAATATTTTAATGATGAATTAACACACAGCAGCTTCTTTAAAATGCAAGTGTTCTATACTGAAGCTGTTGTCACTACATGATGTACAATTCTTTCTTATCAAATCAAAAAATCCACACATATCTTTCAGATCACAAAAAAATCCAAAGTACAAACAGTCAACAGATTTCTACAACCAAAGTTGAGCAGCAGGCTACATGTGCAAGCTACATCTCAGAATGAGCAAGAATCGCTGGTATTACCAAAGAAAGAGCAAAAATATTGAATATATTTTAATCACTGATGCAAAAGTACTGCAGAAATTATCAAGCTATTGACTGAGATAACAATAGGAAGAGAAGTGAGCTGCGAGGTTTTCTGGAGAGGGTTCGGAAAATTTTCCACTGCAGTACATTTCCAGTCCAACAGCAAGGGAGATATGGGTAGACTTTGTTCTTGGGAATGGCAAGGGCCAACAGAATCACAGAATCCCTAATGCAGCAAAAAGGCCATTCAACCTAATGAGTCTGCACTGACCACAATCCCACCCAAGTCCTATACCTGTAACACCACGTTTTTATTCTGTTAGTTTACCTGACACCTAAGAGGCAATTTAACATGGCCAATCCACTTAATCCACACATCTTTGGATTGGAGGAGGAAACCCACATAGATACAGGGAGAACGTGCAAGCTCCACACAGGTAGTGCTCCAAGCTGGTAATTGAACCCAGGAGCGTGACACTGAGAGGCAACAGTACTAACCACTACGCCACCGTGCTGCTCCAAGTATCAGCAGGAAAACATTTAGGGGGCAGTAATCATTGAGAAAAGGCGGCTGAGATTTCACAATCCTGAGATGCACTGGACAAAATAATTATTGAGAAATTGTTCCCTTTCAAGAGTAAGTCAAGAACTAGAGGGCATAGATAATGAGCAAAAGTAGTAGAAGGGAGGTGTGGAAAAATGTTTTCACCCAGAGGGTGGTTCGTATCTAGAATGAACTTCCTGACAGAGTGGTGGAGTTGAGTTCAATTATTCAAAAGGAAATTGGACTGCTATCTGAAAAGAAAGAATGTGCAAGGTTTCAGGGATAAGGCAGGAGAGTGGGACTAGGTAAAATTCTCTTTCAAAGAGCCAATGCTAACTGTGTGGGCTGAATGGCCTCTCTCTGCACTGTAAAGATTTTGAGATTCTATATCATAAGCTTTAGGCTGACAATAGAAAAGGACTACAGAGAAAAGTCCAGACTAAGAGTAATTAACTGGGGGAAAGTGAACTTCAATACAGTATGAAAAATCTGGTTTGAATAAACTGGAGTCAAAGGTTGGCAGGAGAGAAGTAGCTAATAATGGACTATCTTCAAAGAAGAAATAATTCAGGCACAGTCAAGGTATATTCTCTTGAAAAGAAAAGGTAAGGCAAACAAATCCAGAAATCCCTGGATGACAGAAGAGATAGAAATTAAGATGAAGGAAAGGTGCTTATGATAGACCTCAGGTAGAAAATACAATTGAGAACCAAGGTTAAATATAGATAGTCCAAAGGGGAGATGAAAAAGTAAATGCGAAAAGCAAAGAGATTATAAAAAGAGACTGGCAGCCAATATAAAAATACAGTCTAAAAGTCTTCGATAAGCTTGTAATCAATTAAAAAGTGAAGAGGGCTGATTCGGGACCAAAAATCCTCTATGGATTTACCCATAGAGGAAGAAGTCTTGGCTGAAATTATAAATGAATACTTTATAACTGAATTTGCCAAGGAAAAAATACTATTTAGACCATAGTGACAGGAGGTAATTCAGACAGCAGAGTGCTTTAAAATTGATTAAGAGGTGGCATTATAAAGGCTGTCTGTACTTAGTAAAGCACCAGGATCATTTGAGATACATCCAAGGATATTGAGGGAAAATGAGAGTAGAAATTGCACAGGTGCTGATCATAATTTTTCATTCTTCCTCAGACTCTGGGACAGTGACAGAGGACGGAGAATTGTAAACATTACACATTTATTCCAAAAAGCATGTAAAATTACACCCAAACAACTACAGCCCTGTTTAAGTTCAGTGATGAAGCAACTGCTAGAAGCATTAAGCAGGGTAACATTAGTCACATGGACAAATGAGATTAATTACTTAAGGAAAGCCAAACAGAATAGTTAGCAGTTCATGTGTCTTTGAGAGCCCAGTTAAGGACAGATCTTTTCCCACTCTGGAATTGAAGTTCAGGTAAATTCAGATGGCTGGGATCAAACTTGGATTAACTGCAGAATCCCTTTGAACTAAAGACTGTTCAGGTCATGTAGACAGATCCTGATGGCTGTTGTAACCAGTTTGAGGATCAATTTCTTCTAGACAAACTCAGAGCTGTTCAAAATAGGTTGGATGAGACTTTTCAAAAGACTGTAAACTTTTCAGGTCTTGAAAAGGTGACAGCTTTTCTTTGTAATTATATGTTGTTGCCAATATTCTACAGATTGCCTGGCCACACATTCAGTGAAAGAATTTCAAAATCAAAGGGCCACTTTGATCTCATGACAAATAACCATGGACAAACAATGACAATTAAATGATAACCTTTCATAGTGAAGGAGCAGCTTCAGTCCTATGGTGAAAAACCACTGATATATGACAGAAGGTAGATATTAGTCTTTGGCTCTTCATTGTGTATACTCAAACTTGAAGATCCTCCTGTTTAACAAGGTAGGCCTGGATCACTGGATCTGGGAGTTTAGTGTCCCTGCATTTTGGAGCAAACTTTGAGAATAGCAGGTAAGCAATTCCACAGAAGAAATATGTCCATTCAAGGAAAACCTTGCCTGTTGTAATTTAATTTGGAACTTTTTCAGAAAGTTGGCTAGACTGTTAATTTGCAAATGTCAGATGATTCCTCAGCAGCCATCTTATGGTTCATCAGGGTCCATTTTTTAAAAGGAACAAGGATAATTCTATCTTTATACATTGGCATGACACTTAAAAAGAGGAACTTGGTTCACAAAAATAGGCTACATAGCTTTTTCCTAAATGTTGTCTTTTGTCAGACTTTTAAAAAACCTTAACAACAAACAATAATCTTTCTCAAAATATAGGCACACAGATTGAATCATTTCACACTCACATTGAGTAAATATACCACTTAATAAATCACTTCACAGTATTCATCTCATCTGAAATGGAAATGCACTCATTGATGCTGCAGCTTGGAATTAAAATTAAAATGGCCTAAACTTGCTCCCTGCAGTGTTCCAATTTTGCACAACATTTAGGGTAGACCTTGAAGACACTATTATATTGTATCGCATTATCTCTCCATCCCATTTTAATAATGAGCTCAGAATCAATAGCAACATTTTTAAACAAGATATGATAATGGGATTAAAGCAGTTTTGTTTTGCGCCTATGCAAAATACATCTGGTACTTATCCACAGCACAGAATGGAATTTTTTCAGCAAATATTTACTTCCAGAAAGTTATTAATACCAAATATACTTATAAAAGTAGAAGGAAAATGAGATTCCTCAGATCTGTTTAGAGTGACTTAGGCAGCAACTAATATGGAATTATGCTGGGCTAATTTTTGCCGTCCATAAAATTCGAATACATTTTTGAACTTTACCGGATGCTATAAACAAAGACTTTTGTATTTGTTATTTTCATGGGGAAAACTTGAAGAAATCAAGTGGAATTTTCAGGCATTTAGGGAAACAGAAATATTGGCCTGATGTGACTTATTTTCTTCATACTTTAGCCTACACATCCTCAGTCTCGTTTGAGTTTCAAATTCACAGCAGTATCTTATGCACAGTCCATTCCTTATTGTTGACAAACCTATACAAATCCAAAAGAGCTTCAATGCAACAAAGATAAAATAGGCTGGCTGAAGTATTTAAACGTGGCTATTGTAACTAATCTTTTTCCCATTTCGGGGAATATGGCACATAGAAGGAAAATCCCCGCTTATACATGCGACTATTTTAAATAATAATTTACAAAAAAAAGGGGGGGATTATCATCAGGTTCAGCAAACCAGGAATAATTTGAACAGAGCTGAGACAGATAAGGAATTCCTTAAGTACTCAGCAATTCCAAACCTTCACGCGAGTATGACTGCAGCATACCAACTAAATGTTTTAGTGATGATGCACGTAAAACCTAAATGGTCAATTGGCTTCAGTACAACAGCAGTAATTCCTTTGGAAGTTAAAACAACATTATTAATAAAATTAATAATTTTCTTTACTGCAATTCAATTTTATGCATGTTGGCAACTCCTTGGTATCCTGCCCAAGTGGTCATCCATCACGTATAAAATGAGAATATGATCACTCGCAGACTATTTGACTGCTGTATACATCAAAGAACAAAGAAAATTACTTCACAGGAACAGGCCCTTCAGCCTTTCAAACATGATGCCCCAACTAAACTAAAAAAACCTTCTGTCTTTATTAGGTTCGTAGTTCTCCATTCCCTACCTATCCATGTACGCATCCAGATGCTTCTTAAATGTTTTTAATGTGCTGCTTCCACCATCTCCTCCAGCAGCACGTTCCAGGCACCTAACACTCTCTGCGTGAAAACTTCCCACACATATCTTCCTTTCTCACTATGAACTTGTACCTCCTTGTAATTGACATTTCCACCCTGGGAAAAAGCCTCTGACTATGCCTCTCATAATTTTGTAGATTTCTATCAGGTCTCTGCTCAACCTCTATCTTTCTAATGAAAACAATCCTAGTTTAATCAACTTCTCCTTATAGCCAACACCTCAAGACCAGGCAACATCCTGATGAACTTTCTTTGCACTCTCACCAAAGCTTCCATGTCCTTCTGATAATGTGCTAACGAGGACTGAAGCAATATTCCAAATACGGCCTGATCAATGTTTTATATAGCTGCAACATCAGCGCCAATCTCCTTCTCATCCAGTACCTGCAAACAGTTTCTAATACAGATCAAAGGACAACAGTTACGAGTGAGAAGCTGGATTGATTTTTTACACTGCCTAATTTAGGTAATTGTAATAATTTTAATCAGGCAATTGAGGTTGGCCTGTTAGATATGAACTGGACGAAATTGATGGGCCAATCAGGGAGCCACTTGCTTTGTACTTAACCAGGCGTGTCTCCAAGTGTAGACCGCTAATAGATAGCACCCTGTGTGCTGCTGTCAGATTTGTAAATAAAGGGATTTTGGTGAAGGACTTTTTCTTATTATAGGAATGGACTTTTACAGGAATTACAGGACTTTTGATGAATTACCAACAAACAGCCCTCGTGGCACTGAACCTCAGCAAAACGTCATGGTTTTTAGGAGTGGGAAATGGGAATTTTTAAGTTCAACTTTTTAGAACTTAAATTAATTTTCATAAATAGAAATTTCTCTGGATCTAACAATTTGCATCAGCATTGAACCTTACTATCCAAAAATGTGCGGGTTAGCTTGACTGACCATGTTAAAAGTTGCTCTTAGTGTCCTGAGATGCATAGGTTAGAGGGATTAGTGGGTAAATATGTAGGGAAATGGGGGTAGGGCCTAGGTAGGACTGTGATCGATGTAGACTCAATGGGCTGAATGGCCTCTTTCTGTACTATAATTTTCTATGATTTCTATGATAATACAAAATCTGTCAATTAGGTTACCATCAGGGCTGTTTGTTGAATCTTTTTGAATCCCTGTTTTCAATGCACAAATTTGCTGCCATGTTTGTCTATAAAAGAGCAATGGCTACACCTGAAACAATAATTCATTGGTCAGAAAACATCTTGGGGTGTGAAAGGCACTATCTAAATCAAAGTCCTTCCTTTCCAATGGTCTCTTCAAAACGTGTGGTGACCATTTCCATCATTACCTTATCCATGGCCAACAGCAATAAGCCCAATATCTTCAAAAAAAAATGCTAGAAAATCTCAGCAGGTTTGACAATATTTGTGGATACAAAATAGAGCCAACTTTCGAGTCAGGGTGAACCTTCACGACCTCTGACAAAGGGTCAAGCCTGTCTCAAAACTTTTGTTATGTTCTCTCTCCACAGATGCTATCAAACCTGTTGAATTTCTCCAGCATTTGCTGTTTTGTTTCCAAATCAGCATCCAATATTTGTCTTTATTTAAGCTCGGTATCTTCCCTTCTGCAGGGATACTTTGATGCTATTTAATCAAATTATTGATTTGCAAGATCTCATTTGGTCTCTTGTTGAAGGTTCACAGGCATTAAACAGTCATTCTTGTTTTCAATACAAAACATCTATTATAATTCTTTTTAGAAACCCTAATGACCCCCAGGGCCCAAATTCTAGTCTCAGGGGAGATGGGCAGAGATGGAAGAATTCCTGACTCTGTGATCCTGAACATTATAAATGGCTGCCAACTGGTCTGACTTTTCAGTTGGTGGAAAATCAGGTTGGAATTGGAGTCAGGGTGGGTGAGTCCGGAAGTGGTGAGAATTTGGAAGTAGGCCTGGCACGGATCAGGTAATTTGGCACAAAAAAAAGAGTTGTCAGATGAGTGATAATTTCTCAATGCCTTTCTGGTGATGTTATTGAGGTATCACGCAGGTTTCAAAATTGTAAATGCCCAGTTTTTAAATTGTCTTAGAATGAATAGCCTATCGTGCATTTCACCTATGGGAGAACTGTCACTGATGCTTCTTAATCAAAAATGTGCTGAACTAAACCATCCAGTGGATTCTCAAAAAACAGTCATGGAGTTGGCATTGTCTTGCCATCTCCACTTGATGCAGACAAGGTGCAATGATTTACTAAACTGATGAGACTCGATGAATGAATAACCAACATTGCCCCACTCATTATCCAATCCATTTGCCTCACTGCCACTTGAGCCTCTGGATGGGCCCGTGCTGTGTTCTGTTGACTAGATCTTTCACATTTGCACAGTGCAGTGGCAAAACAGTCTGAATAAGATGCAGCAAGCCAACAACATTCTCAATTATTGTTGACCACAGCATGTCAGCTTGGATTGGCAGTTATAATGTTCATGACAAGTGCATTTGAAGAGTCCTTCACTTAATCACACTGTTGCAGTATTCACAGATAAAATGATGTGCATGGTTAATGCACGCAAGCATAAAGAAGTGAATTATAGTAACGTATACCGAGTTGCTCATGATCTGTCTAGCCTTACCTTTTCATTAATTAATTAAAGTGCCTCAAAGAAGAGCTTTTTTTTTTAAAGGAATGGGGCCAGCTGCCCCACTCTTTTCTAACGAGAAGTTTGATAGAAAAGGTGGAAAGAAGAGAGATCACATACCCAGCTAGCCTTCACAAACCATCTGCCCCTACCAAGAAGGCATGGAAATTCAGCCCTTCCTCTGGGCTTGGGTTGTTCACTTTGATGGGCTTTTAATGTCTCTATGTGAGAGGGTGCTGATCCTCTATGGTCCCACTGACAAGCACTGCACACACTTCTGAGAAACTATTTTTTTTCTTGCAATTGGATGCAACAGTCAGTGACAACATCAAAAAACTGTCCTGGCAGTTCAATCCTCCCATTTTCTTGGGTGTCAATAGACTGTAGGAATTACTTGACACTTCTGGGCCAATAAATACAAACCATCATATTACTCTGCAGGGTAGCTCACCTCTCCAGCAGACTCCTCCTACCAGGTCTGTGTTGCATACTTTAGATCCAGACAACGGAGATTCCAAAATCTGAAATCAATGGAGACAGCTAACAATTTAACTGGCCAGGTGCCTCCATGATGTGCTTACGTGCAAACTTTGGCCAGACTCCGAACTCATCTCCATGAAAATGGGACGTGCTGTGCTCAGGAGTGGAGCTCAGTCATTCTGAGGACTTCTGCTACTTCTGACACAATGGAGGGGTTCACTCAAGCAGGTAAAATCTGGACCCAAGGTTGAAGTTCACAGAAAACTAAGAATCAGATACACAAATAGCTTGATCATCATTGGTGAATTATTGAATAAAAAGACAAAAGGAAACACAATCCCATGTGGCTTGAACGGAAAAATGAATATTGTGAAATATTTGCGTCTGATCCAATCCAAAACCTAAAATTTCTTCCTCTAATACCTGAAGGTGTTGATTCTTGTGAGGTAGTGTTTAATGGACATCAATCCACCTCTAGCACTTAAGGCGTCCATCTTGATTTGTGATTTTAGCAATGAATGTTGACAGACTATTCAACAGTAGAGGCATTTACACAAGTCAACTTCTGGAAAGTCACCAGGTTGTTGTGGTCACTTCTAGCACAACATGCTGCCACTTTCAGAGTTACAAAATTATGCTGTGTGATAATGCATGACAAAGATTCATCAGCAGTTTCACACTGTTAATTATTTTCATTTCCACTGAGGACTAAGGAGAAACAAAAATTGACCTGAAGAGTGGCTGTTGTTCATTTTATGTTATCACATAAAATAAAAATTACCCCATTATATCTCATACTTCTGACACTAAAATGCACACTTAGCCTTTCCCCATCTCAGACCAGCTTATCTGTTTTTTCTTATGCAAGAGTAAGATTATCTAAATTCAGGGAGGTCTGCTGTCTGGGTGGTCTGAACTCAAAGACTGAAGAATGTGAATTTTCACTTTAAAAGTACTATCAACTAACATTTGTTGCACAACATAAATATTGACTAGGAAATATCGTCAGCACTCTTCATTCACAGCCTTTCCCTTCGCTAAAAAAAACATAAACTTCCTCTGAACAGAATGACTTTCTGGGTTAAAAAGTTGCCTCTTCAATGATGACAAGCATGGCCATCCCAGAGGTCAAAGGTGAGTGATGCAGGTTATTATACATTAGATGGTGAAATCTACAGGGAAATACTCCATGCAATTTCACATACAAATGGCCAAGTTTCAAAACTGTAAACAAACGGTAGACAGTCTGTGGTGAAAGAAGAGACTGCTAGAAATATCTGACTTTTGAAAGAATATCTCAAGGGCAAACAAATTTAACACAGTTACCCATCACTGCTATCTTCTGTTTATTGCAAATGTCAGCTGACTCGATCAGAATTATTCAAAACCTGACCAAATTCATGGCGTGTGAAAAAGAATCTTCAAGCATATCTTTCTTTTTCATTATGTCATTTTGAGACAATTTCAGGAACCACACATACTGAAGGCAATCCCTATACCCAATGGAAGATGTGTCAATGCATCAATTGGTTTTCTGGGCGAACGTGTATCTGCATTTAATGGATTTTTAGCATTTCTCTGCTGCCAGTTAAAAAAAGACACACATTTACTGTTTTGCCTGGTGTTTCCATTTGATATGTTGCAATACTTCCAGTAATGCTCATACGTTGACCAATTGTACATTGCCATACGCCTCCTCCCACACACTTCAATAAATTCGATAACTAGCATTCTACAGTTCCACATTTTTAGATTGAACTAAATTTACCACAAGTTGAGAGTATGGTGAGGAGACAGCTACTGCGGACTTAACCCAGCCATTTCAAAGTGACCAGCATTGAGAAAGGTTGCGAGAAGACTAGTTGGCAAGACAGTGCCACTCTGAAGTTGGAATGAAGCAAAACAGAGTAAGGAATAAATAATGAGCACTCTGATCATGCAACAGATTGGTAACGCACCCAGCACAAGAAATTCACTGTTCACATGTTCAACAAGTGAAAGCTGAAACACTGTCCGGGACTCCTGCATAGGTCCATCAGCATTTGAAATGAGAAAGAATCCGGTTCATTGAGATCAATATTCTGGAGGGTTCCTTTCAGACCTTTTGTGCATTTGGGAATTAATTTCAGACGTTCAGCATTTGTCTTTTTTTTCTCTCTTCTGCCTCTTTCATAAGAGCCTCCCGATACCTGATTACAGGTCACTGACAGGATAGTTTGATATTTAGAATTCTGGGTGAGGGAATGACATTTAGATTTACAGATTATTGAAGAGAATTTTTTAGTGCAGGATGGTGCAAGACTACACCGTAACTCAAGCATGCTGATTCACCTGTCACTTGCAAGCCCAGATTCTCCAAAGGATTAAGTCCGTCGCAGCAGAAAAGTCACAAGGAATTAGCAAGCAGAAGTTAACTGTCTCTCAAGAATAAGAGGAAAAACCTGGTAGCATTGTACCATGTTTCAGGTCACCAGACATATTTTTTAAGTTTAAGGTTATTTATTAGTGTCACAAGTAGGCTTACATTAACACTGCAATGAAGTTACAGTGAAAATCTCCTAGTTGCCACACTCCAGCACCTGTTTGGGGATACGGAGGGAGAATTTAGCACAGCCAATGCACCTAACCAACACATCTTTGGGAGGAAGAGATGGTCCTTGGGATTATGAACAACAGTAGTGCTACTACTGAGCTAAGCTTAAGAAAAAAAAAAGGAAACAGGAAACAGAAGGAGAAATTCTACCCTGCGCCGACAGGCAAAATTTGAGAGTTCAGTTTGGTACAGCAAATAGTTGTACCAAAATTAAAATAACTCTGAGAACCCAAGTACAATTGTGGAATGGTATATTGAATTATTCATACTTTGATACGCAGAAAGCAATGTGAAACTGAGTGGGACCACATCTTTATGATAACAAGTGGTAGTGTGTGTTGTGAAATAAAACCAATAGCAATTCATATCTGATCTCATATCTCATTGTTCATTTGGTCCACCTTTGGAAAGATTGAGCAATCACATGGGCCTGGGCTTTTTGTGATATCCTGATCTATGGGTTTTATATAGGAAATACAGCACAGTGAGAAGCAACTCCTATAAAAGTACAAAAGCAAAATACTGGGAATGCTGGAAATCAAAAACAAAAAAATGCTGGAGGTATCCAGCACGTTAAGCAGCATCTGTGAGAAGAAAGAGTTAATGATTTAGGTCACTGAATCATAGTGTCACAGAATCATTAAATCTATAGTGCAGAAGGCAGCATTTGGCTCACTGAACATGCATGATCCCACCCAGGCTCTATCCCCACAACCTCACATCTACCCTTCTAGTCCCCCTGACACTAAATAAACCACATCCACTGGTTCTTCTTGGGCAATTCTATTAGTTACATTCTCCAAGAATTCCAATAGATTCATCAAACATGATTTCTCTTCTATAAATCGATACTGACTTTGTCTGATTATACTACTGCTTTCCAAATGCCGAGTTGTGAAATCTTTGGTAATGGATTCTAGCAACTTCCCCAGTATTAACATCTGGCCCACTGCCCTATAATTTCCCATTTTCTTTCTATCCTTCTTTTTGAATAGTGGGCTTACATTAGCTAATTTCCAATCTATAGGAACCAAACCAGAGCCCAAAGAATTTTGGAAAACGACCACCAATGGTTCTATTATTGCAGGGCCACTTTCTTAAATACTGTGGGATAAAGATCATCCAGCTCTAAATCCACCTTCAATCCCATCAATTTTCCCAGAATCAATTCTAAAGTTGGTTTCCTTCAACTCCTCACCAAGATCTGTTTCTCTCAGAACTCTGGTACGTTATTCACGTCTCCTTTTGTCAAGGCAGAAGAAAAGTAAAAATTTAGTTCCTTGGCCATTCTGTTACAAATTCTCCTATTTCTGACTGTAAGGGACCTACACAGCATCAGGGACCTGGGTTCTATTCCCAGCTTGGGTCACTGCCTGTGTGGAGTTTACACATTCTCCCCGTGTTTGTGCTTTCCGCTAGATGCTCCGGTTTCCTCCCAGTTTGAAAGACATGCTGGTTAGGTGCATGAGACATGCTAAATTCCTCTTCAGTGTACCTGAACAGGCACCAGAGTGTGGCAACTAGGGGATTTTCACAGTAACTACATTGCAATATTAATGTATGCCTACTTGTGACACTAATAAATAAACTTTAAACTTTTACAATCAGTTTTTACGTTTCGTGCCAGCTTACTTTCATACTCTATTTTCCCCTTTTAATCAATGCCTTGGTCCTCCTTTGTTGATTTTAAACTGCACCCTATCATTAGGTCTATTGCTTTCTTTTGCCAATTTCTATGCTTTTTTCTTGAATCTAATACTATCTGCAATTTTCCTTGTAAGTCATAGTTTGGTCACAATTCCCTTACCATTCTTGCGCCAAACAGAAACAAACAACTTCCAGAGTTCACCTATTTGTTCCTTAAATGTCTGCCATTGTCTATCCACTGTCATTCCTTTCAGTTATGTTTCCCAGTCT
Organism: Sphyrna mokarran; assembly: GCA_024679065.1. Taxonomy (NCBI): domain Eukaryota; kingdom Metazoa; phylum Chordata; class Chondrichthyes; order Carcharhiniformes; family Carcharhinidae; genus Sphyrna; species Sphyrna mokarran. The sequence continues at coordinate 101,352,478 of JAGIQG010000001.1, read as the reverse complement.
ACTGTGGCCAATTCATGTCTTACAGCATCATAGTTAACTTTATTGAAGATTGATCATGACTTAAAGCTTAGAGCATCTGTTTTCACATTTATTTAGTTAATTGGTTTTAATGAACTATTGGGATATGTTGATGGTTAAATATTGGATAAGAAAGGTATTCAGTGTAAAAGGGGTTGATGTTTAAATTAAAATTGAAAGGGCAATAGAATGGCAAATATCTTGTAATAGCAGTGGCTGAGTCTAAAATTTCCCTATGGAGGTAATCAGACTTTATTTAAGCACATGCAGAATCTCACTTCTTAACTGATTTTCCACTCACAATGATTTCTACCAGAGTACTGAAGGTCAGGAATAATAAAAGATACAATGAGAAGATCTGGTGTCTCTATTTGTGGAGTATTGAAGTTCATTGCTGCGGGCCAAGGTTTGAATTGCAGTTGAAGAGTAAAGTCCCTGAATGAAAGGATATTTTGGCACCTTGCTTTAAATAACAGTCACTGACAATTGCATCGTATTTCCAGCAATATTTTGGTTTTAATTCTCTGGCCTCAGCCGTAGCAAGGATTTTCCAGTCCCGCTTCAGTGAAAGGAGTTTTGGTTCCAAATTCTCTGCTCTCACTGGTGATGGTAATGGGATGTGCGAGACCTGAGAACTCTGGCCTTTGTTCAAATTACACTGCTCAACATTACATCACGAGGATCTGAGAAGAACCTCAAAACTTTGTTACGATTCAGAGAAAAGCTAGTTGCAACCAAGCAAAGGTACCTCTCAGTGATATAATTCTAGTACTTCCAAGTAATGCTTAATTGTTACAGGTTATGCAAAGCAAAACATGAGTGATATTAATGTGGGCCTGAACAATTACATAAAACATCAGTAATATCTGCATTTTTCAATGGAATGAAAGCAGATGCGATTTGGTCAGTATGGTTCATGCCCCACTTGAGGAGAGGAGGAATGTTGTTCCACAGTAAAGTACAAAGCTCAATACAGCTAAAAGGCATGGATGTAGAACTGATAAAAGTGTGATTAGGGTGGAAAGGACAGACCATAAGAACATATAAAACTCCCACGGAAATGCAGACTAGCAATGAACCAAATAACCTGTTTTATTCAGCTTTTCACCATACAGCTGCAGAGCAACCTGAAGGAAGAGAATGGACAGCAACCAGGAAGGTCCAAATTAGTATCAATGATACTGGCAGAAACACGAATGTAGCCCTGCAGTCAGAATTTAGGCAGCTAAGTGGGAAATTAGCCTCAAAAATGGCATTTTCCAGATTACCCCAGTACCATGCACAATGGAGTATATCGGAGAAAGTATGTGAATACTTGTTTGGTAAAATGATGTAGGAAGGAACGCTTAGATTCTTGGGACAGTGGGAGATGGGAGATCTGTTAAGGCCAGACAGGATGTACCTAAACAGAGTCAATATCAATGTCCCTGTGATGTACTTTGCTAATTCTATTGGAGAGAGTTTTAACCCATCTTAGCATGGGTGTTAGGAACCAGGAAGTAATACAAGAGAGGGATGCCAAGATACAAAGAACATTGAGAAATATAGGTAGTAGCATAGTAGAAAATAGTAGGATATTAGGTGCATTCAGTGCAAGAAGGACAGTAGTAAGTCTAAACTAGGATTATAATGCATGTATGTGAATGTGTAACATGTAGCAAATAAGATTGGATTGTTTCAGCTGTGAAAATATGATGGAGCAGCAGTAACAAAGAACAAAGAACAAAACAACAATGTTGGGAAAACCGTAACTTCACAAATTGGAGTTTTCCTTTTAAGATTTGGAAAGACATTATATTATTTTGACCCTTGGATTTTTTTTTAACAATAAGGTCGTAAGTTCACAAGCTCAGCTTTGGACTATGAGCAGCAATGCCTTTTCAAATAAATCAACTAACCAGCATGGTTCTTGAGAAAGAAGAAGATGTTTGCCTTGAACTGCAATCACTTTAATCAAAAGGAAGAAAAAACTGAAAAAAGGCAAAGGCTAGTGACTTACTGAAAATCAGAGAACAGAGACAAGCTTTAAGTTTTGAACCTGTTGGTCCTGAACCCAGTCTTTTTGGGGAAGCAGCTGAGAATGAAGACTACCCTACCTCATTCTCTCTGCCTGCCTTGCCTAAAATTCGATGTATGGTTATCAACCTGTATGAAGAAATGCTGACGTTGGACTGGGGTAAACACAATAAGAAGTTTCACAATCCACTCACGTCACGAAGGATCCAAGGCCTGAAAGCTAGTGGCTTTTGCTGTCAAATAAACCTGTTGGACTTTAACCTGGTGTTGAGAGACTTCTTACAATATCAACCTGTAGCCAGAGAACCCTCACGTTAAAGTAACTCAGCTGCATTTGGAAATCTGCAAATTTGGGACAAAAAGAGTTGATCCAGCTCTATATATTCCTTCAAGCTGAAGTTCTGTTTGTGAAAACCTCCAGACATCTATTGGGACAATGTAGCTAGCGAAGATACCACTATTACTGAGATCACATGCAAACCTGTTCCTTTGTCTCTTGACTATCAGCGCCTGGATGTCAAGTATCTGACAGAATATAGAAATAATTCATGAAAATGGTTTCAGGGATGTGAAACATGTTATAAAGAAAGATTGATGAAATTGGCACTGTTTTCCTTGCAGTAGATTGAGAGGATATTTGACAAAGCGGTATTCAGTCATGAGGGATCAGGACAGAATAGACAGGGCAAAACTGTTTGCATTGGTGAAAATATTGAGAGGCAGTGCCCCATATTTAAGGTAGCTGACAAAAGCAGCAATGGCAATATGAGACACATGGTTAAGATGTGGAAAGCATTGCCGCAGAGGTAGATTCAACCAAGGGGCTGAAGGAGGAATCTTTTCAAGGAAAAAATTGCAGTTCCATATAAAAAGGCAGGGGTTTGAAACTAAGCTCTCTCAGAGGGCCAATACAGACACAAGGGGTTCAAAGGCCTCCTTCTGTTACATAACGATTCCATGATTTTACGATTTTCCAAGTCAATGTAAGGGTCAAATGATAAGTTATCAAAATATATACTTTTCATTTATTTGCCCCAGCCACTAGGTCACAGTCTCATGGAACAATCTTGTAGGTTTCCAAAGAATCCAGAAAATCTCTCATTCCCGTAAAAGTCTGGAAAATCCAGTTTAGCACATTCCCAAACAAATCAACACATCAGGGGATTGAGGGGGCAGAGCTCTGTCCACTGGAGATGAATCCTACATACTTACCTAGACGGAGCGATAGCTGTTCATAATTTGCCTCAGCCCTCATGGTGATGAATAATTTCTGACCCTTAAACTTTATCTTCAGTGATTTGTTCTAAAAATAAGCTACTCAAATGACACAAGCTCAAACACGAAAGGAATAGATAATTTGGATTTAAGCAGGTCATTTAACTTGGGCTGCAACAGAATAACCAGACGACATGAATACAAAATTAGCAAGCCTCCAGCAAGACTAGAGATTAGAATGCCCCCCCTCCCCACTCTCCAGAGTAATTGATAAATGGGAAATACTGCCAACAAAAGAAATTAATGGTATGCTGATGAATCCAACACAAAAAAAAACCCAGCTGGATATCTTTCTGTTTAAGAATGAGATTGAAGTTTCTAAACGAAGATAGGCACAGGTGATCAAATGCGCCGTGAAAAGCTGTGGCTTTTGTGCTGTCCACTGTTTTGTCTGTAGAAGGACAACTAGCTAGCGTTAAAATATAAAAATTGAATTTTTAGAAAGTTGAAATGTAAAGAGACAATGCCATGAAAATATTCACAACAGTTACTAATATCTTCATTCTTCACAAATGTTGGAGGTTGGTTCTGCAGTGCATTTCCACTGCATGTCCCATTTTTACTTTCAGATTTCGTTTTTCAAGGTTTTTATTGGACACAGTTGGTGCAGTGTGAATTTTAAAGTTAGCTACATAATTGCCTCTAATTTTCTGTCAAAATAATCGTGGGGTTAATAAAAGATAAGGGTAGATAAACATGAAAATCCAAGAGCTCGTGGCTGAGATGTGGCATCCTGCCATTAGTTTAAATGAAGACAGCATTTATATGACACTCCATTCAAATGCAATGAATGGCGTGAAGTTTCTATACTTGAGACAAACTAGAGACAAACTAAACTCATGATTGAAAGTTGTCATTGTTTTGAGTTTAAATATCAATTTAACAATGAGATGTGTTAATTACAGCTAGATAACCTCACTGCCACTGCAAATTAATCATTGTAGGTGTAGATTATTATTCTTCCCTGTCAGAATTGTTGTTTGAGATATTAAAGATGTTTTTTTTTAAAAAATGTACTTTTCCTGTCCAATTCTTTTTCCTCTTGATTAATGTCATCTTTCTTTCCTGCTCTCTATTTCTTATTCTGTATCCAATTTGACAACGAGTTCATCCACTCAAATTTATACTGGTATGCACTGTTAATTTCACAATCTGTCAATATAATTCCCTTGCTGCAGTCCATTCAGCTTGCATTTTCAGCATATAGGAACAAAACAACTCAAAAACCTAACTGCACAAAGGAAGGGCCAACGAACAACCATAAGATAAAAGGAACAGAACTATGCCTTTTGGCCCATTGAGCCTGCTCTGCCATTCAATTATGACTGATATAATTCTCATTCCCATTCTACTGCTTTCTCCCCGTAACTTTGATCCCCTTATTAATCAAGAACCTGTCTACCTCTGTCTTAAAAACACTCAATGACATGGCCTCCACAACCCTCTCTGGCAATGAGTTCCACAGATTCACCACCTCTGCTGGAGAAATTCCTCCTCATCTTAGTTTTAAAGGAGCATTCCTTCACTCTGAGGTAGTGCCCTCAAATTCCAGTCTCTCTCACGAGTGGAAACATCCTCTCAGTGTTCTAATGTGTTTCAATTAGATACTCCCTTATCCTTCTAAACTCCAAGTACAGATTCAGGTACCTCAACCACTCCTCATATGACAAACCATTCATTCCTGGGATCATTCTTGTAAACCTCCTCTGGACCCTCTCCAAGGCCAGAACATCCTTCCTTAGGTATGGGGCCCAAAACTCCTCATAATATTCCAAAGGGGGTCTGACCAGAGCCTTATGCAGCTTCAGCAGTACATCCCTACTCTTGTATTCTAGCCCTCTAGATATGAATACTAACATTAAATTTGCTTTCCTAACTGCCAACTGAACTTGCATGTTAAGGTTAAGAGAGTCCTGAACAAGGACTCCAAAGTTCCTTGGGGCTTCAGATTTCTGAAGCCTTTCCCCATTTAGAAAGTAGTTTACCTCTATTCTTCTGACCTCCCACTTTGCATTCTATCTGCCACTTCTGGGCTCACTGTCTTAGCCTGTTCAAGTCATTCTGCAGTCTCCCCACTTCCTCAACAGTACCAGCCCTCCACATATCTTTATATCATTTGTAAATTTAGCAACCATGCCCTCAGTTCCATCTTCCAAATTATTAATGTACATAGTGAAAATTGTGATCCCAATGACCTCTGTGGAATACGACTAGTCACTGGTTGCCATCCTGAAAAGGACCCCCTTAGCCTCACTCTTTGCCTTCTGGCTGTCATCAACCTTCTAGCCATGCCAGTACCTTGCCTCTAGCATCATCGGCCCTTAGCTTATTTAGCAGCCTCCTGTAGGCACCTTGTCAAAGCCTTTCTGGAAATCCAAATAAATCAGATTCATTGACTCTCTTTTGTCTAACTTCTTTGTTGCCTCTCCAAAGATTTCTAACAAATTTGTCAGACACGATCCTCTTTGACAAAGCTGTGCTGACTCAGCCCTTTTATCATGCATTTCCAAGTACTCTACGATGTCATCCTTAATAATGGACTCCAAGTTCTTATCCACAGGTCAGATTAACTGGCCTGACCTAATTTCTCACTTTCTGTCTCCCTCACTTCTTAATCAGGGGTGTTACATTAGCGATTTTCCAGTCCTCTGGAACCTCCCTCCCCCTAGATTCCAGTGATTCCTAAAAGATCACTACCAATGCTTCTTTAAAACTATGGGGCGTTGTGCATTCAGTCTGGGTGATTTATCCAGCTTCAGACCTTTCAATTTTCCTAGCAGCTTCGTCTTTGTGATGCTACTAATGATCTATTTAGTTCAATTGCTTGAGACTGGAGAGAAGCTTCACAACATTTTATGCTTTTAGAGGTTTACTGTTTGCCTCCCTCAAGAACTTTGCAGGTTAGATAGAGACCATAATGAATAAATGGCAGTTCAGGAAGCAGTACAGCCAGTCTTTTGTGGAGGCGTTCTGTCCCAATCTGTACCCATGCTATTTCAGTAAATTTGTGTACAGACGCATTTGACATCACTAACGTATATTGTATCTTCTTTAAAGGTAGGTAAATCATCAAATCATAGAATCTCTACTGTCCAGAAGAGGTCATATAGCCCACTGAGTTGGCACTGACTGTCCAAAAAAGTACCCTACCTAGGCCCAATCCCCCATCCCAATCACATAACCCCATGCATTGATCATGGCCAACCCACCTAACCTGCATATCTTTGGACTGTGGGAGGAAATTCACGCAGACAAGGGGAGAATATATAAACTACACACATAGTCAGCCAAGGCTGGAATCAAATCTGGATCCCTAGTGCTGCAAGACAGCAATGCTAACCATTGTTCCACTGTAGCAAACAAGCCACTGTGAAAATATAAGCACTGTTGTTCAGACACAGAATGAGAAAGCAGGGATTAATATCCCCTTTTCTTTTGTGTTGTATTTGTTTCTTGGCTGGAAAACGGACAGAAGAAAATCAGCTATATATAGTTTATTCAGGAACTTTGTTTTATTGGAAATTACCTTAAGCATAGGCATTGTATCATCAACCAACTGCATTTGATTTAATATACTGCAGGAAAACTCTGCAACCCTGAACCTTTTCCGAAAGTCCCAGAAGATAACTAAACTGCTTCCTCAAAGGACAGCTACACAGATGATAAAATGTGCTTATTTCTCTTCAAATCTTTACGCAGATGAAGTGATAACTCCCTTGTTAATAATGTCAACACCCCTGACTTTAAATCAAATGTTAGTTATTTCCAGCCTCCTCTATTTTCAGGAATATGCGCCACATAATGGATTTGACAATGAAATTAGTTTATAGAATAAAAGACACAGTAAGTGCATGGATACAAAATTGATTCAGTGACAAGAAATAGAGAATATTCACAGAATCATTAGGGTGCAGAAGAGGCCTTTAGCCGATCGAGCCTGCACCAACACAAAAGAAACATCTGACTTACCTAAACCCATTTATGAGCGTATGGCCCATAGTCTTGAATATGATGATGCATTAAATGCTCACCCAGATACTTTTTGAAAGACATGAGCGCATTCCAGCTGTCACCAACTTGTGTAAGAAAGATTTTCTTCACATTCTCTTAATCCCTTATCCCTCACTTTGTACTTGCTTCCCCTCAAGACTGACCCTTCAACTAAGGGAAACAGCTGCTCCTTATCCATTTTGCCCATGCCCCTCAATCTTATACACCTTGTTCAGGTTGCCTCTTAGTCTTCTCTTCTCCAATGAAAGCAACCAAGCCTATCTAACCTCTCTTCATAATTTTAATGTTCCATCCCTGAATTTCCTCTGTATCCCCTCCAGTATGATCACATCCTTCCTTAATGTGATGATCAGAACTGCATTCAGTATTCCAGCTATGGTTTCACCAAGTTTTCAAAGTTCTATACAAGTCCAACATGTAATCTATTGTAATTTGTAATCTATGCCTTAATTCGTAAAGACAACTGTCCCATATGCCCTTTCCACCACCTCACTAATGTGCCCTTCTGGCTTCCGGGATCAACGGAAAAACACACCAAGGTTCCTTTGTTCCACAAAACTTCCTCGGGTCATGCCATTCATTGAATACATCCTTGTCAAATTACTCCTTCCAGAGGACATCACCTCACACTTTCCACGGTTAAACTCCATCTGCCATTTATCTGCCCATTTGACCATCCCGTCTATATTTTCTTGGGTATCCAAGACACTCAGGTCTCACTGTTAACTAGCCAGCCAATCTTTATGTTACCTGTAAACTTACTAATCCTACCCCACCATGCAGTCACATATGTCGTTGATATAAGTTATAAATAATAGAAGGTCCAGCACTGATTCCTATGGTATGCCACCGGGACACTGGCTTTCTGTCACTAAAGCAGTTTTCTATCATTGCCCTCTGTACCTGACAACTAAGGCAATTTGAATCCACCTATCAAAGTACCCTGTTTCCCATGTGCATTTGCAAGTCTCCCATATGGAACCTTGTCAAAGACTTTGCTGAAATCCATATAAACTATATGTTCTGCAACACCCTCATCTCCTCAAAAAATTAAATCAAATTTATTAGGCCTTTGATAATCTATGCTGGCTATCCCTAATCAAACCTTGCCTCTCCAAATAGAGATAGGTTCTTTCCTTCAGAGTATTCATGAATGATTGGTTTTTCAGACTGGAGGAAAATCTATGGCAGTGTTCCCCAGAGTTCAGTGTTAATTAAGTTCACTGCTTTCTTATTTATATATATATATTAGTGGCCTAGACTTGTGTGCACAGGGCATTTTTTTTAAATTTGAGGACAACACAAAATTTGGAAATATTGTGAATGGTAAGGAGGATAGTGATAAGGTTCAACAGGAATGGACACGATGGTGAAATGAGTAGCTAAGTGTCAGATTAAATTTAATGCAGAAAAATATAAAATGATTCATTGTGGTAGGAAGGAGTGGGGGAAGCAACACAAAACAAAGGGTACAATTATCAAGGGGGTCCAAGAGTTACATGTGCACAAATCAATTCGGGTGACAAGGCACGTTGAAAAAGGAACTGAAGCAGCAGATTGATCCTGGACTTTAAAAACAAGGGTATGGAGCAAAAAACAAAACAAGTGCCATTAAATATCTCACATTGGTTTGGCCTCAAATGAATAATTCTGGCCATCACACTCTGAGGAGGATATAATGGCATGAGAGGGGGTGCAAGTAAGTTCCACAAGAATAGATCCAGTTATGTGAAAAAATTGAAGAACCTGGGGCTGTTTTCCTTGGAAGAGAAAATGTTAAAAGGAAATTTGATAGAGGCGTTCAGAATCATGAAAAACCTAGGCAAAATAGATGGGGAGAAACTTCCTACTGGTGGAAGGTTCAGATCTAGGAAATGCTAATTTCAGGTGATTGTCAAAAAAAAAAAGCAACAGTGACATTTTACCCATCTCTGCACACTACCTCCAACCTCATTCGCTTTAATTTGACATGCTAATCGCTTATATGGGACTATGTCGAAACTCTTCTGAAAGTCCGAATAAACCATCCACTACACCCCCTCAATATGTTAGCTATGGCTAACACAAGGGGACATAGCTTTAAATTGAGGGGTGATAATTATAGGATAGATGTCAGAGGTAGGTTCTTTACTCAGAGGGTAGTAAGGAGTGCCAGTGGTTAGGGTCTGGAATATGCTGCCTCAGAGCGTAGTGGATATAAATTAGATTGAAGTCTTCAAAATGGAATTGGTCAATTATAAGAGGAAAAAAATGTGGGGCTACAGAGTAGGAGAGTGAAACTGGATGAGTAACTTTTGCAGATGTGACAGGCCGAACGACTGCTTTAACCATTCTGTGGTTCTATATGGATTTACAATTTACTTCTCATTGAGGGAATGACAAAAGTTATTCCTGAAAGTTTAAATATGTTTGGAACCAGCCAGAAAGGCTGCAAAGTATTTTCTGGTCCTGTATTTTCCTAAATTTCTACATATCCCCTGTAAAAGCAAACTAATTGTTACCTATAACTATAATGAATGGTGAAAAGTGGACAAACTTTTGCAATGAAATATGAAAATATCTCTTGAAACACCAAATTAGGGAAGGTGGTAACATAGTAACATTATCACTGGACCAGTAATCCAGCCACCTGGAGATCAGTGTTCAAAACCTAACACACAAGAATTCTCGAATTAATCATCTAACAATGACCATGAAACCATTGTCAATTGCAGTAAAGACCCATCTAGTTCTTTAGAGAAGGAAATCTGACATCTTTACTTGGTCAAGCCTACATTTGACTCCACGCCAGCATTTATTGATCATCTTTAATTGCTCTCAAGAAGATGCTGGTGAGCTATCTTCTTGAACTAAAGCAATCCATAAATTGGAAATACACCCATAGACCCACAATGCTGTTAGTGAGGAATTCCAGGATTTCGACCAGGTTAGACAGAAAGAATGATAATATATTTGCAAATCAGAATGGTGAGTGGTTTGGAAACAAACTTCCAGGTAGTGGTGTTGTCATGCATCTGCTGCCTTTCTTGGTAGCAGATGTTGCAAGTTTGGAAGATGTCCTCAAAGAAATCTTGGTAAATTACTGCAGTGCATCTTGGAAATGGTACACACTACTGCCACTATGCATTGATAGTGGAGGAATGAATGCTGCAGTTGATGGATAGAGTGCCAATCAAGTGGACTGATTTATCCTGGATGGTGTCAAACATCAAGTGTAATTGAAGCTGGAGAATATTCCATCATACTCCTGACATACCTTGCAGATAGTTTTCATAGCCACATTATTTATATGGCTGGTCCAACTGGCTCAAGATAGTAATTATGAGATATTAAACGATGGTAATGTCATTGAAACTTAAGAGGAGGTGATTAGATTCTCCCTTGTGGTCATTGCCTGGGACTGTGTCGCACAAACATCACGTACCACTTATCAACCCAAGCCTGAATCTTAATGCATATGGACAAGGAAGTTATCAAGAGGTGATCAGCAGAGTTTATTTGGAACTGTTTAATTATCTCCTGAATATTATATCTCTCACTAGCAAGGACAAGAGTTTAATCACCTATGATGACAGAAGATGCATTAGTTGGAAGAGCATTTCCGACAGCTCCCAAATTGACCTCCATCTTTAATAGGATATAAAGATAAACTAAATACAATGGGATAAGTAATTGATGCAGACTTTTTGAACTCTGGATATGTGTGTTTGAATCAGGTTCTTGTTACAATTTCATTAGGGTTCTCTTAGCCTGTTAATGCTGTGAAATAGGAAGGATTCCACAAAAGCCAACCATATTATTGCCTTACAATAATCTAATTTCTGTTGAAAGTAACACATTTATAAAATATGCTTGGAAATCTCATGTAATTAGTAAGAAATTGTTTAATTTTCAAACAAGAAAAAATGAAACCTATTTGATTAAAGTCACTTATGAGTTACATTTTGAATCTGACATAAGCTTTCTAAAAGGCCCATCAGCATGCCAGCTAGCTGGAAGCAAAGCTACTTTGCACCTGTCTCCTCGAAGTAGAAGTAGTTATCAAAATCTTTCCCTTTGAGATCATATTAAGTGCCATGAAGATATTTGTGCAACAGTAATAATCTCCACATTTATATCTCCACATTTGTACTGCACAATATCGCAATGATATGTTCTCATGCAATGAAGTGGGATGATAGGCAATGCCAATGATATCAATAATTGATGTTATTATTGTGCAAATTGCTTTTCAGAATTGTACTCACTTATCATTAGGAATTAAAACTACACATTGCATGAATTTTTTTAAACTCTTCCAAAGCCACTGGAGCTTTACCAATTAAGATAGAAAATCTGAGTTGCTGGCACAAGGAAAGTTATTATTCCAAATACAAGTAAGCAGTGCTATATAACAAATTCAGCTCCCCATACTTACAGTGGAAGCAAATTAAAAATAGGACAGTATAACAAATCTAATTTTAAGCAGCAGTCTCAGAAATAAATGAGCAAACTACCTTCTCTCTCACTGTCCCCCATTCTAATGGCCAAATTATTCCACAGAGAGATGTTGCTTTCAGAAGCGAGTCACAGAGCAGGCAGCAGGAAGAATGCTGACTCTTTAATTGGATTCATGATGACGGAATACACAATTGAAGAGAATTGGTTCCCTGAGGCAGTGTGGCAGCTCACTGAAAACAAAACCACATGATTCATTCATGTTCAAAACCTGATGATATCTTAAGGTTTAAACAAGTTTGTTTGGAAAAGGTTGGACACCAAATTCATAAAAACCAATGTCCTATCTTCCAACCCAATAATTTTTATTAAAATGCATTTTTCAATCAATTCTTGATATTTGTTTTCATCATTTTCTCTTCTTTTTTTGCCACATACTACAAGAGGACAAGCAACGAGTTTTCAGAACCCCGTTTTACCCAGAGCCACCCCAGATATTCCGGCACGTAGACTGTCATTAGTTGGACTTAAACCTGGTGTTGTCAGACTTCTTACTGTTATTAGTGAGAACTCACATCCTTATGCTCAGTGACTCCATACATGCATGTTATTCAGATAGGAAACAATAGATGATTAAAACAAAATTGCATTATAAAGTGAGAGTCAAAGCTCAAGCAATTTATCATCAAAACTGCAATATTTTCATTGCATGTATCCCATACCATTTTTTATTATAGACACATAGTGACCATAAAATAAAGTGGAATGACTAAGCATCAGTATTCTTTTATTCCTTTCTTACTCTTATTGTTCGTGAACATTTCCTTACCTTTCATTCTAGACTATATCACTTCACCATCAACCTTACACTCAATTGACATCTGCCTGGCTCAGCTACACTCTACAATTGCCCAAAGTGAGATTATGTTTCTTATAAAAGGATATAGATCATTGTGAATATCGCAAAAGGCAATGCTACCAACATCAATCCCTAGGGACAATTTACATCTCTCTAGTCTGATAAACACCAGTTAACTCAGACTCCTTTCTGTCTGTTAGCCAAGTTCCTATCCGTGCTGCTATGTCCCTGTGATATATATGGACAACGACTCATGTTTCTTGCTGGCATTTAGTATACAGGGAGCCCCCAATCCATTTGTTAACATTTGCTGAGGAAGTGTTAATACAGGTCATGCTTCTCTGTTGGCACTCTTGCTGCTAGAAATTTGTTCTAACAATCTATAGTGACTGCAATCAGTTCCATTACCATGAGAAACTCAAGTATGAATGATACTACTAGAAAGGAAAGTGAAATGGATAGCAATGAGAGAAATAACATCGATTAGAATTACTTCCACCATTTTCAGTGAAGAAACAGACTATTTGGTCCAATGCAGGAGTTTATGTTCCACATAAGCCTCCTCCCACCCTATCAGCTTTGTTCCTGTCTTCATGATGCATTGGTCAAACTTTCCCTCAAGTGTGACAATACTATCCGCCATGAGCTTTCAATGCTGTAGTTAATTCCATTATGTAACCAATGAGTAAACAGGTTTTTCCTAAATTACTTGTGGTATTTATTGGTGACTTACTGTACAAAGTTGTCTATTACATCTTCCACAATACAAAATAGAACATTGGCTGTAAAGTATTTTGGGCCATCCTGAGGTTGAGAAAAGGGACTACATAAATACAAGTCTTTCTTTTGGATATCTGAATGCATACGTTGATACCAGAGCATCTTTCCCTATGTTATCAGTTGAACATGTTAGTCCTATTAACAAAGTTACACAAGACTGATTTCTCATTAGCATTTCATTGGTTGATTTAACACTTGTACCCAAAGGAATTATTTTCTTCCAATCTAAATGCTATTTAAGAAAACACAATTTTATCCCAAGAATGACATACTTTGAATATTTCCACTTATAAATGTGCATCCAATGTGATATCTATATCTATTTTCTGCATTGTGTTTATAAAACATACGTATTTGTATGTTTTGTGGAACAGTCCTGATCTGGGTAATTAAACACCTGTCAGTCAATAAAATTATCTCCCTGCAGGAACCGAATTCTGGCTACTCAGTTTCAACTTCAGTAATGAATGGATGAAACTGAATAGTTTCAGGGATACCAGTAGGTATGTGGGCATTGGCTTAGTCATGGTAAGACAGTACACTGCTCCAAAGAAGTTTGGAGCACAGCAGGAATGCATATTACTTGTTTATTTGGCTTAATGAAACAGAAGACTAAAGGGACAGATGCAAGAATTATGAACTGAGGTATTAATGCTATCCATGCTTTCTTTGTCTATTTTGCACACTGAAAACAATCTAGCATTGAGGGTCTTTTCACCAGAGTTTAAAAAAATGAGAGGTGATCTTACTAAAACATACACATCCTTCAGGAATTGATATGATAGATGTTGGATTTTTTTTCTTGCACGTGAAGTCTAGAAGCAGAGATTACAGTTTCAGAATGTTTTAAAAATATTCATTCATAGGATGTGGGTATTGCTGGCAGGGCCAGTATTTATTACCCATCCCCAGATTGCCCTTGAACCGAGTGGTTTGCTGGGCCATTTGAGTGGGTAGATAAGAATCAACCACGTTACTGTGGATCTGGAGTCACATAGGTAACAATGGCAGATTTCCTTTCCTAAAGGACCTTAGTGAATCAGATGGGATACTAATGACAATTAACAATGGTTTCATAGTATTCATTAGATTTTTTTAATTCCGGATTTTTTTAAAAATTGAATTCAAATTTCAGCAACTGCCATAGTGGGATTCGAACCTGAATTCCCTGGGTTTCTGGATTACTAGTGCAGTGACAATATCACTACATCTCCACAAATAAGGGGTTTGCCATTTTATACTGAGATGGGAAGAAATTTCTTCACGCAAAAGGTTGGCATTCTCTGCTCTAGATCACTGTGGGTAGTCAGTCTTTGAGTTTATATTCAAAGCAGAAATGGACAAAATTTTGGATATCAAAGAGATCAAAAGATATTCAGCAATTGAGGTGGATTGGCCATGTTCTTACTGAATGAAGGACTCTACGACTGAATAGCCTATTTCTGCTTCTATTCCTTATGGTCCTATACATTTGTCAAAAATGTATAAAATCAATAAATGATGTCAATCAGCATTCACAATGTATGTGCATTCTGACTTATGTAACAGACACTTACCTTCGACATAATGAAATGTCCCAAGGCTCTTTATTCAGACACTTTATGCAATAGCCAGAGGAAACTCCCAAACAATCAATAAATTCCAATAATTTTAAACAGCTTGGTTGTGAAATGACACCAGCATACAGGTTAACCCTTCCACAGAGAGGAAGCATATTAACTACATGCTATCATCACATGACAACATAATTTATTTGAAAAGCAGCAAGTATGGAACTTAGCTAATAGAATTCAAATATGCTAGCTAGTTAGGAAGTTTTAATTTATCTTCAAGAACAATTTCAAATTTACATCGTCAGAGTCATTATTGCAATGCTTCTTTGATACAGAATGATATGATAGGGTTTTAACGGACTCAGGGCAGGATTTTTCAGCTCTTCCCACTGATAGGATCCTGCAGTCCTGCAAAAGTTGACTTCCATCATGGGTTCGCCGGCAGCAGCATGGACGAGCTATGCAAATACATTGTAGGCTTCTGTGGGACAGGAAGATCCTACTGCCAGCCAATGACAAACACCTCCGTCACAAGAAAAGGGGTGGAAAATGCCAGCCTCAGTCTCAAAATATCATGCGTGCTCTGGATCATTGATTTCACCACAGACTGGTTTAAGAAATGCTTTTGATTTTACATGAGGAAAAATAGTTCAGTAACAATCTATTTTTGATGTTAAATGTGCCTCAGTTTGCTATGACTCTCCACTCCACAATGTTCCTCATCTCAACATTGGCAAGTGCAAAAATGAAGCCAGAAGATGGGGAAGGCTGTTACCAAATAACTCATGAGAATCACACTGACCAAACAAATTGTTTACCTGCTCCTTTGCCTGCACAATAATCAGCTAAAATGAATTCAAATTTATTTGATTGATGCTGCCCAATGGCTCACAAGGGCAAGAATTCCTCTTACTTACAGAAAAATTATAAATCTGAGAGGTTTCACCTTTGCCACTTCTAGCACTGTTGTAAATTTGCTCTAAAAGAATGGGTTATGATTTTGCTAAAAATAGTCAATAAAAAAACTTTGAAGGCTGAATTTGCTAATTACACATAGTAATCGTACCTCACAGTTCCACATTCATAACACACACATTCATTGGGAAGTTGACAAAATCAGTCGTAAGTATTTTAGCCAAAAACATTCTCATAAACAAAATGAACACTTTTACAATTACTGTCAATCTCTACTTTCCAGTAATGTTTAAATACATATGGATATTAATTGTCTCATTATTGGTTACTGCGGCTGCATTTAATTAAAACCACAGTACTGTTCCCAGTAATTACACTAATTATTCTTTTATCAATAAGACTGAGCTGCTTTCTTCTGCTCTGTTTCTGCGTAGCGTTCCAAATACCTCATCTGAGACTGAATTCTATTTCTCCACTGGTTTCTGGACTCTTGTGGTTGCCACTTAGTGACTGCTTTCTGTTAAGTTTTTACGATTGGGCCAGCTCCAATCAGTGTCTGCTTTACTGCTAATCGATTCCTGCTAGCTCCCAGCCCAATCTCATGCTTCTCCCTTGATTCAAAATGATTCTGCTTGCACTATTCAATCTTACCTCCAAAAACAATCCTCCTTCACAGAACAATTAGATTTTCAGCCACTTGTTTGACCCCAATTTAGGCTTTCAAGATCATCTCCTCTCCGCTATCATGTCATGGATGCTCTGCCAGAAGCCAAGTCCTTGGCTCACTATTTGCACATATTTGACTTGGCAGTTTTTTTGTCAGTAGTGGCTTGCCATTGCCTTCCACACTCTCAGAGACAGGGTGAAGGCGCAGCTACCATGCCTAACTCAACCAGGATGGGAACTGAACCCATACTTGGCATTATTCTAAACAAATTAATCATCTGGCCAACTGAACTAACTGGCTCCAATCCTCTCCATTATAAGGACAAATTTTGTCTCTTCATTAGATTGTCCATCTCAGTGCATTTGCATTGAAATCCTCAAACCATACCTTGATGTCACCTCCAGATTTGAGCACTTGTGTCCTCTTAATTGATTTCCCATCCTCCACAAACTATAGTTCATGCTCATTTCCTTTTTCCATTTGCTTTTTAACTCTAGCTGACAAATATTATACTCAATGACAAACACTGTTTGAGATTACTCTCACCTCTACCCCCTCCCAAATCTCCAGATTTAAAATTCTCATCCTTGTACTTAAATTTCTACAGCTTTGTCTTTCTGTCATTTGTTTCCTCAACCTGCCTAAAAGATCTTTGTTCCTCTGACTGGGGCTGACTATGCAGTGAGAGTGATTTCCACTGGGCTGACGATACAGAAGGCTCAAGTGGGCTACAAAAGAACTTGCAAACAGGATCTGCATCATGGTTCCAGCTTCCTTGTTCACCTTTTTATCACTTGTTTTGTGCACTCGTTCACTACTCAGGTCCCTTCAATAACATTTCTTCCTCATTATTCTTTATTGTCCGGGAACTACCTTCTTCAGCAAGTCTAAGCTCCTTACATGTCATTATGGAGACATCAGATCCAAGACATAGACTGTCTCATGCTTTAGTGATGTCTCCCTGCAGATTCTTCACCAGGCTACTGGGGGAATGCCAGGAACTGTTCTTCCTGACCAATAGCAACAGGATACCTGCTTAACCAAAGTGACCTAGGCAGAGCAACTCTGAGGTTTATCCAAGATCACTAAGATGAGTATCACGATAGTACAGGATTGCCCTATGTATTTTGTTTAAGTGCGCAGCTAAACTAGCTGGGTTAATACTTGATTAGCCTCTGGATTGCACGGTATTTGAGATCAAATTGTGACAGTTTTGCCACAGTGAGTGATTATGTAACATACTGATGAGTCTGTATGCATGTTGCGGGGGGGGGGGGGGGGGGGGGGGGGGGGGGGGGGGGTTTGGAAATGCAGACAAGGGAGTTAGTTGATATCTGTCATGTCACTAATTCTCCACTTTCTCTTGCAGAACAAATTAGCCGTAAAACTGAATGAAGGATGAAGATGGGTGGAGAGGTTCCTGATCCCAAGGCCCTCATTCCAGCTAAGAACTATTCCAGATTGTCATAAAACAGGGTGTCATAAAATACTGTGTCTGACAGTGATGTCTTGCCAATCCAGCACTAGAGTGAGAATGCATCAAGTGTTGTGCTGGCTTATGGGCACATAGCGCTAAGTGAGGAATTGTACTTTGCTCATAGACACTGTGGAACCTTAAAGTGTATGATGTGTAACAATACTTTTCACTGAATACTAATACATGTGACAATAATAAATCCAATCAAAACAAAACAAAATCAATTTTTTTGTCTTCCTTGACAAGTTCCCCCAATCCAGAACACTCCAGTACATAGAACATTACAGCACAGAACAGGCCCTTCGGCCTTCAATGTTGCGCCAACCAATATAAAAAGCAATGCCCCTCCAAACTAAACCATTCCCTTCTCTTCCATAGTAGGGTGAAGATTCCACCACTGAGCACAATGACACCACTGATCCAGAGAATGCACTGTCATCTGTCTCTCCTGCACTTTCCACTAACACAGGTATAATCACCTGGATCACAAAGAGGTTGCATTCAGAAGCAGGTCTGAGCACAGCACAGGTAGATCCCAACAGCTGAGGAAGGCTGTGACTATCAAATTCTCAAACACTGGGTGGACTGTTGGGGAACATGCCCCTGCTAAGCACCCTGGTGTTGGGTCTCCAGTCCTCAAATGAGGATGAATTCAATAAGCCTGTTGAAAGAGGACATGAGTCTTTAAATGGATACCAGGAATTCCCTGTGGTTTTCCCCTTCCATGTATACCATTTTGGATACTGTGGTGGAGGGGTGGGGGGAAGATATGCAAGGAGATTCTAGACAGGAGCAGGAAAAAATAGGGTTGTTGCAGTGGGAGACTTTAATTTCCCTTGTACAGACTGGAAATCACTTAGGGTTGGGAGGCTGGATGGGTTGTAATTTATAAAATGCGTACAGGAAGGTTCTTTGGAACAATATGTTGATAATCCAACTAGGAGGGGATACACTGTACCTAGTACTGGGGAACGAGCCTGGTCAGGTCATCAAAGTTTCAGTAGGGGAACATGTGGCAAATAGTAACAATTCTGTAAACTTTAGGATAGTAATGGAAAATGATGAGTATTGTCTTTTGGGTAAGGTGCTGAACTGGGGGAAGACTAACTACAGCAGGATTAGGCAGGATTTAGTGTCTGTTCGAGGATAAATCCACATCTGGCACGTGGGAGCCTTTTAAGGAGCAGTTGATAGGCATGTGTCTATAAAAAGGAAGGATAGGAAAGGTAGAATTCGAGAGCCGTGGATAACCAGTGAAATTGTGGATCTAATCAAAAAGAAAGCTCCAGGCAGCTAAAAACAGATGGGAGCAGTGGAGGAATACAGAGAAAGTAGAAAAGAACTCATACAGTAAGTTAGAAAGGCAAAAAAGGTCACGAAATGTCCTCGGCAGACAGAATTAAGGAGAATCCTAAGGCGTTTTATGCATACGCTAAGAACAAGAGGGGTGGCAGAGAAAGAATTGGACCCCTCAGGGACAAAGGAGGGGAATTATGCTTAGAACCAAAGGCAGTAGGTGAGATCCTAAATGAATACTTCGCAGCAGTATTCACAAAGGAGAGGGACATGTTGACTGGTAGTGTCTCAAAGGGATGTGTTGACCCATTAGAAAAAAATCTAAATTACAATGGAGGAAGTGTTAGATTTTTTAGGAAGCATTAAGACAGACAAATACCCAAGGCCTGATGGCATCTATCTTGGACTGCTCAGGGAGACGAGAGATGAAATTGCTGGGCCACTAACAGAAATCTTTGTCTATTCACTGGACACAGATGAGGTCCCAGAGGATTGGAGGATAGCAAATATGGTCCCGTTATTTAAGAAGGATAGCAAGGATAATCCGGGTAATTATAGGCTGGTGAGCTTCACGTCCATGGTAGGGAAATTGTTGAAGAAGATTCTTAGAGATGGGTATATGCACATTTAGAACTGAATAATCTCATTAGTGTCAGACAGCATGGTTTTGTACAAGGGAGATCATGCCTCACAAATTTGGTTGAGTTTTTTGAGGAAGTGACAGAAACGACTGACGAGGGAAGGGCTGTGGATGTCATCTATATGGATTTTAGTAAAGCATTTGACATTTGACAAGATCCCTCATGGCAGGCTGGTGCAAAAGGTTAAATCACACAGAATAAAACGCGAGCTAGCTAGATGGGTGGAGAACTGGCTTGGCCATAGAAGACAGAGGGTAGCAGTGGAGGGTCTTTTTCTGGTTGGAGGTCTATGACTAGTGGTGTTCCACAGGGCTCTGTATTGGGACCTCTGCTGTTTGTGATATATGTAAATGATTTGGAAGAAGATGTAACTGGTGTGATCAGAAAGTTTGCGGAAGACACAAAGATTGGTAGAATTGCAGACAGTGATGAACATTATCAGAGAATACAGCAGGATATAGTTAGGCTGGAAAATTGGGTGGAGAATGGCAAATGAAATTTAATCCTGATAAACGCGAAATGATGCATTTCAGTAGATCTAATGTCGGGGGGAGCTAAATAACAAATGGCAGAACCAACAGGAGTATAGATACACAGAGGGACCTGGGTGTGCAAGTCCACAAATCCTTAAAGGTGGCAGCACAGGTGGAGAGGGTGTGAAAAAGTCACATGGCATGCTTGCCTTTATTGGATGGGGCATAGAGGATAAAAATTGGCATATGACATTGCAGCTATATAGAATGTTGGTTAGGCCACATTTGGAATATTGTGTCCAGTTCTGGTCACCACACTACCAGAAGAATGTGGTGGCTTTGGAGAGAGTACAGAAAAAGGTTTACCAGGATGTTGCCTGGTATGGAGAGTCTTAGCTATGAGGAGAGATTGGGTAAACTGGGGTTATTCTCCCTGGAAAGATGTATATAAAATTAAAAAGGGCATAGATCAGATCAACAGTAGGAAACTTTTTCCCAGGTGGAAAATGACAAACACAAGGGATGACAAGTTCAAGGTGAGGGGACAAGGTTTAACACAGATGTCAAGGGGACATATTTCACACAGAGGGTGATGGGGGCCTGGAATGCACTGCCAAGCAAGATGGTTGAGGCGGACACACTGGGATTGTTTAAGACTTATCTAGATAGCCACATGAACAGACTGGGAATAGAGGATTACAAACGAATGGTCTAGCTGGGCGCATATGCGGTACAGGCTTGGAGGGCCAAAGGGTCTGTTCCTGTGCTGTATTGTTCTTTGTTCTATGTCAGGAAAAAGTCACATATCCATAAAGAGTCTGCTGAAAACGAAGCAGAGTTTAGGAGAGCATATGATGGAGATGACAGAGGTTACATGTAGCTGTGTGGGGACAATGGACAAATCCACACACACCATGTCTCAAGCATATGCGCACATGCTTGCCTCCATCGATGGCGTAGCAACTCTCATGAACAGCCAGATCAAGCAATCGGTTTGTATGCATTCCAACCTGTCACTCAGTTTCATATAGCAGTGAGGAGGTGGGATCAGCAGCTTGCCTCATCTCAGCTGAAGCTGTGAGGCTCACACATCTCATCAAGATGTAGAGGTGGGAAAAGAAAGTTTAAGAATTTGAGTGCACGAAGATGCATTTTCATTTGATCTCGTCTAAATATTACATGATTTTTCTTTTCACTTTATTCTTATGTGATAAGTCTTTATTTAACATTCATGTTTGTGTTCATTTTAAAAGTTTGCCAGTCTGCAGTGCACACAGAGAAACACGTGGGCTCTGCTGACACTCCATGATACGCAAGGTCACGGAAATAATCTGAGATTACATTCCACCTGGGCATTTGAATTGCCTTAGATGGAGAACCAGTAGCAATCGAGCAGGTTCTGAAATCTGTCATGAGAGACCGCTTGATGTATGTCTACTAATGCTTTAGTTCTCCTAGCTAGTGGTCTTCAGGAGTGCATGTGTGTGACCGACATCCATCCCCCTCATTCATTTAGGTGATGGAGGACATAAATGCAGAGGTAACTCCTGCAGTTAGAGATGGGGCAGCTGGGGAGTCTGGCAAGGATAAAAAGACATTGAAAGCAAGTAAACCTTTCCCTGTGATGAGACAATGATCACGTAGTTCCCTCAATTTTTGTCAAATATGATACATGAGATTATTCCTGGCAACTACCTCCTGACATCCATTAAAGGCTCATGCACATTCATGTTCTCTTTTACAAGCTCATCAAATTAATCCTCAACAAAGTAGTGCTGGTCCTCCCTGTCATCCTAATGCAAGGGTTTGCCACGTTGGACCATAGTGTTCAACAAAAATAATCATGGACACAATTGCACAAAGCCAGCTTTAAACGAACGTGAACGAGATGCCACGAGTCCTGTACGCTGCTGACTTAATCTTGGAACTGGGGGCCTCATTTCAAAAAAGTTTTAATATAATGAGCGTTCATTGCATGCAAATGTATTTCAAATTGGAATCTCCACAGGCTGGTGAGGTCCAACCCACCAATGCCACACTGCTGACTTAATTTTTCATTTGAATCCGCCATTGTAATTTCAAAATTTCAGCACCGCATAATTAACTAACTCTGTCCATCATGTTCCCATCATCACCAAATTCAGCTCCTTAGTTTCACCATTTATGAGGTTCAAACATTAAAAATTTTCAAAACCCCTTGTGTTACTGTGAAAGGAAATCAAAAAACGTTTTGCACAGTATTTTGGCCAGTTGAATAAAGAAGACAAGGCCTCATCTATGGAAATCTATTACCAAGTTTTCACAGTGGAGTTAAACTGGGGAATGCCTGACTTAAAATATTTACATTGGTGATCTTTGCTCTTTGCCCCTGGGGTCTGGCTCTGTGATTAGCAGGAACCTGGGGCGAAGTGCCGAAGTCAGTAACATAATTGCACAAAATCATGTGTTATTAAAATTGACCTCTCCTGAGGAATTTGAATACCTTCATAAAGGACTGCTTTGGGGACAATATTCTTAAGAGCTGGACTCTGGGAGATATATTGAGGAGAGAGTCACATTTTTAAAGCTTCAATGTATTTCTGTTTTATTTAATAGAAATCAATAACCTGAGTATATGGACTTCCCTGCATTTTCTGAGCTTTAAGCAAGATAAAAGGCAGCACCATTAACAAACAAAAATGTTTCTGCTGAACTCAAACTTCCATTATTATAGTAGAAACCATTTTAAAAATTTAGGTTTGAAATGTTTGTTGCTGGTGAGCCACTAACTCGAGTTATAAAATTAATGGTAACATGGAGTAACTATTGCTTTTATAGTCAAAGCTGACAGTATCAATTTTTGTTATTGGATGATCAAGATGTTATTAGTGTCAGCTACATCATTTTTTAAAGTCTTTAAAATAGAGAGGCGATGAGTTGTTATGTAGGAGAGACACATTCTTAGTTGAATGCAAAAGCCTCAAAAGTAAAATGACTTCAGAGTTAAGTACCAGCACTGACGGGTAATTACACAACTGGCAGCATTCTCACTCAGTGGGAATGTAAATCTTCCTATGGCCGTTTGACCCAGGAAAAAAACAGCTTTCTGTGTAGTTATAGATTCCATACTTTCAAACTTGGCAAAAGCATTCTGGACCTTACAGATATACAAAACGGATTGAGGTACCCATGGTTATTGATCTGTCAGTAATGACTAGAGCTATCAACGTAATTAATTCTAACTATATTTATCAGACACTCAGTCACATACCTATTTCTGTGCAAGATGAATGTGAATCAGTGAGACTTGTATTCTGCAGTAATGTGCGTCTGAACATAACTTGCATTCTCTCCCTTCATCGAGAGCCCTGCGCTATCACCTCCTATTGGCAATTTTTTAAATGTTAAAGAACTCATGCGCTCCATCTCCTCTCCCATGTCTAAAACACAATTGTAATTTCCGAAATACCCACCAGATTCAATAACCTGCTTGAACACTTTTAAACCAGGCTTTCTCTCAGATTGAATTTATATCACACATGATATGAAACTGTTTGCTGAGTTATATTTGCCACTTTGCTTCAAAGTGCACCCAAAGTATTTTATTCCCTTGGAAGTGGCAATCCAACAGTAGGTTGAGACATCATGGGAATTGTGCATTTGCATAAAACTCGTTTACACAACTGCTATTTTTTCTCAATGCTTGGTACAAAATACACTAGATTAGGCCAAAAACAACGGGGCAGATCACCCCATGATTCATCATTTTTAATTTAAAGATTTTTCACCACCTCTGCCCACAACCCCCTATCCCTTAGTCCAATAATATCCACCACTTTCTAACCCACTCGATCTGAATACTGCTCCTGGTCCAGATTTCTGTGAGAAGCAGCAAACAAATCTACCAGTAAATAACGATGAAAAGAAAATGAGAACCACAGAGTACTATCCACGGTTAGGAAGATGTTTTTAATCTTAAAAAATCTTTTAATGGTAAATAAATAGATGACATCAAGCTAAACTAGAAATTAGTGTATTGAGTATGTAGAACAGACTATGGATGAATTGAAAAAGATTTGCATAAACCATTGCTTGAAGATAGAGATGATGATTACAAGAATAAACAACCACTCTTATGAGACTCAACGGTTCTCGTAGCTTGAGACAATGATTGAATTACCCTTGGATTGTGGGTGCTTTCTGGAGTGGGATAAATATTTTGAAGTTAATCCCTTTAAAGCTCAGGGAGAAGTTCACATAGCTTCTTGGAGGTTTTATCTGCAGTCAGCCAGATTGGGTCAAGACCACAACATGAAAATTATATTTGGTCTGTGGAGGGAATGAGCTGATCAATCTTTGTTTTAAACTTACATGTATTATTTTTAAAGTAGATTGCTGATGGTATAAAGAAAATGTTGTAGTTTATCACCTATCAGGGATTGTATTTACCATTACTGCACTCCCTTCTAAATGACAAACACATTTCTGCAAGGTAACTCAGGAGAGTTTGCTGGTAATAGATTTGTGCTGCCTGAATGAGGTATTGCAAACGTAGTTGATTCAACAAACAAAATTTTAATTGAAAGTAGGGTGGTGGCTGCTTCATATGTGCCTTTCAATCATTCTACTGCCCTTCTTGTGAGGACAAAATGATGCCACATGATTTGGAAAAATTGTTCATAACCAGGTCCTGAACTTCAATAGGGACTTTCCTACTGTCCTGTGATAAAGTTGACAGGAAGTTGGCAGAACCCCCAGAAAAATGGAATCACTCAATAAAATTATGACAGACTGCAAAACTTTAGTCAAAGGTTTATTTGTTAGTCACAAGTAGGCTTATATTAACACTGCAATGAAGTTACTGTGAAAATCCCATAGTCACCACACTCTGGCACCGATTCGAGTACGCTGAAGGAGAATTCAGCATGGCCAATGCACCTAACCAGCATGTCTTTTGGGCTGTGGGAGGAAACCCATGCAGACACAGGGAGGACATGCAGACTCCACAAAGACAATGACCCAACCTGGGATTCAAACCCAGGTCCCCAGCACTGTAAGGAGAAACTGCATATTTAGTTGAAAGCCACATAAATCCTAAAATCAAAGATTTCAGAAGTTGCATTGAAATAGCACAAAGTTCAACCAAGTGAATCACAGTGAGCCATGAGACAAAACTTTGGACAGAATTTTATTTTCTGCTCCAAGGTGAGTCTCGAGTTGAAGGAGAGAATGTAAAATTGCAAGGACAGGAATCCCCTGGGATCCTATCCACCCCAGCCCAGATGTAGTTTCACAGTTGGGCAGGCAGAGCAGGACACCCAACCTTTCACTATTAAGGTCCTTAAAAGGCCACAGTGCCCTTTTCCCTCAGCCTCCGTTTAAAGGCTGGAGGAGTGGGTGCAAATAAGATAGGAAACAAAAAAAATAAACTTTTCTCCATCTTGGTTAGAAAGAGGGTTGGAGAGGTACTTCAATTTGAAGGCCCCTTCCGGTTTGAGACCCCCTCCTCTTTGGGGCGTTGGAATTTTGGCCCTCCCTGCCCCTCTTACACAACGCTGCAATCATCCCCATCTGACACTGCCTCCCCCCTCCTCACAAGGCCATTCCCTACCGTCCTCCTTCAAGCTAAGTTCCAGACAGAGCACTACAGTGCCTCTTCTGGCCACTGCAGCGCTGTGGCTGGACAGGTTGGAGAACTGTCGCCAATCTCACAGGCAAGCTTCCTTCCAAGGGCAGATGGAAGTCCTGTCCTCTGCCAATCAATGTTCAAGTGTGTGTAAAATGGCTGTGGTCTTCCAATCATCTGCAGTAAGGCATTACACGCTGACTCTCAAAATGACAATCCATAAAATTCTACACATAATTTTGAAAGTGTTTTAATACAGTAATTTCTTTATAGCTAAATGAAAGCTGAGCATACAGAATTAAGTCACAGGTCATTCATGATCATAAAAGATGGTCCAAAGAACTAAATCACTTACTCCAGTTTCTAAGTTCCTAGGCTGCTAGTATGGCCTTGACAGATGAAATTCTGCTTTGTGAGGTTTCTAGGCAGGAATTAAGAGAATAATTACAAGAATAAGTAAGAGAATCATTGTCGAAGGATACAGGGTAAATATTTTAGGGCAATTTATGATTCTATAACTGAAACGAGGAAAAATTTCTTTGCCCAGAGTGTGATATAGAAAGCAGTTCAGGCCAAAACATTACATATTTTCAAGGAGTTAAATATAGCTCCTGGGGTGAAGGAGACTAAAGCATATGGAGAGAAAGCAATGAGATCAGGATGTCAAGTTTGATGATCAGCCATGATCATGATTATTTGATTTGTTACTGTCACATGTATTAGCATACAGTGAAACATACTATTTCTTGCATGCTTGACAGAGAAAATATACCGTTTATAGAAAAGGAAATGAGGAGTGCAGAATGTAGTGTTACAGTCATAGCTACGGTGTCAAGAAGGATCAACATAATGCAAGGTAGTCCATTCAAAAGTCTGATGACAGCAGAGAAAAGGCTGCTCTTGAGTCAGTTGGTACGTGACGTCGGACTTTTGTATCCTTTCCCCGACGGAAGGTGGTGGAACAGAGAATGTCCCCTGGAGTGCATGAGGTCCCTAAATATGCTGGTTGCTTAAGAATATAAGAACTAGGAGCAGGAGTAGGCCATCTGGCCCCTCGAGCCTGCTCCATCATTCAATAAGATCATGGCTGATCTTTTGGTGGATTCAGCTCCACTTACTCGACCATTCACCATAACCCTTAATTCCTTTACTGTTCAAAAATTTATCTATCCTTGCCTTAAAAATATTCAAATGAGGTAGCCTCAACTGCTCCAGTAGGCAGGGAATTCCACAAGTTCACAACCCTTTTGTGTGAAGAAGTCCCTCCTCAACTCTGTCCTAAATCTGCTTCCCCTTATTTTGAGACTATTTCACCCATCAGTGGAAACAACTTCTATCTTAACTATTCCCTTCATAATCTTATATGTTTCTAAGATCTCTCCTCATTCTTCTGAATTCCAATGAGTATAGCCCCAGTCTGCTCAGTCTCTTCTCATAAGTCAGTCCTGTCAACTCTGGGATCAACCTAGTGAATCTCCTCTGCACCCTCTCCAATGCTAGTATATCCTTTCTCAAGTAAGGAGGCCAAAATCTACATAGCACTCCAGATGTGGCCTCACCCGCATCTTATACAGCTACAGCATAATGTCGCTGTTTTTAAACTCCATTCCTCTAGCAATGAAGGACAAAATTCCATTGCCTTCTTAATTAGCTGCTGCACCTGCAAACCAACTTACTGCACAAGGACATCCAGGTCTCTCTGCACAACAATTTGCAATGCTGCAATTTTCATCATTTAAATGATAGTCCATTTTATTGTTATTCCTACCAAAATGGATGACCTCACATTTACCAACATTGTATTCCATCTGGCAGACCTGCTCATTTAGACTATCTGTATCCTTTTGCAGACTTTCAGCATCCTCTGCACACTTTGTTCTGCCACTCATTAGTCATCTGCAAATTTTGACACACTATATTTGGTCCCCAATTCCAAATCATCCATGTAAATAGTAAAACAATTATGGTCCCAACACTGATCCCTGAGGCACACCACTAGTCATTATTAGTTAACCAATCCTCTATCCATACTAATACATTACCTGTAACACCATGCACCTTTATCTTAGGTAGCAATCTTTGGTGCGGTATTTGTCAAAGGTCTTCTGGAAATCCAGATACATCACATCTGCAGGTTCCCCATTACCCACTGCACATGTAATCTTCTCAAAATAATTCCACCAAATTAGTCAAACAGGACCTTCCCTTAATGAACCCATGTTGTGTTTTACCAATGGGACAATTTATATCTAGATGTCTCGCTATTTCTTTCATGACAACAGATTCAAGCATTTTCTCTACGACAGGAGTTAAACTAACCAGTCTAATCTAGTTAGAGCCAATGGATTGGAGGCTGGTTTGTGTGACGGATTGGGCTACATTCACAAATTTTTATAGTTCCTTGCCGACCAAGCTGTGCTACATATAGAAAGAATGTTTTTTATATGCATCTGTAAAAAGTCGTAGCTGAATACCAAATTTCCTTAGTCTTCTGAGAAAGCAGAGGTGTTGATGAGCTTTCTTAACAATAGTGTCAGCATCGGGGAGTGAGGGGGACCAGGACAGATTGTTGGTGATCTGGGCACCTAAAAACTTAAAGCTTTCAACCCTTTCTACTTCATCACAGTTGACATAGACTGGGAGCACCATTATCTGCAAGGTCCCCTTCAACTGAGGGGCATGTTCTCCTCTATGCTTCCTGTGTTGATGACAATCTCCTTCATTTTGTTGACATTGAAGGTGAGATTATTGTTGCCGCACCAGTTCGCCAGAATGTCTCTCTCATTCCTGTACTCTGTCTCATCATTGTCTGAGATTCGACCCACTACGGTGATGTCATCAGCAAAACTGAAAATTGAATGAGGGGGGAATTTGGCCACACAGTCCTAGGTGTATAAGTATAGTAGGGGGCTGATAACACAGCCTTGTGGAGCACCAGTGTTGAGGATGATCATGGAGGAGGTGTTGTTGGCTATCCTTACTGATGATGGTCCGTGAGTTAAGAAGTTAAGGATCCAGTCGCAGAGGGAGGAGCCCAGGCCATGGAGTTTAGAGATATGTTTGTGGAAATAATAGTATTGAAGGCTGAACTGTAGTCAATAAATGGAAGTCTGACATAGGTTCCTTGTTATCTAGTTGTTCCAGGGTTGAGTGCAGAGCCAGGGAGGTGGCATCTGCTGTGATGGTGTAGGCTCAAAAGGCTGAATGGTCGACACCTGTTGCTATTTTCTATGTTTCTATCATCTAAGCATAGATGAGAAAACTTAGACTGGAAGTAAAAACAGTAAAGAACTAGAAACATTATTGTGGGCTTGAAGCTGATGTTGCATAGCTTACTCTATGTAAAAAAAAACATTTAAGTATTGCCAGATGCTTTGTTTTTATTTTGGCAAAATATAAGCCTAAATTTGGAAAGTGACTTTGACAATTTGATTTGAGTCTTCATTACTGCTTTACTTTCCTTATTATTCTGTCAGGTGATCAAGATGTGTGAAATGGCAACACCTATAATTTTCTTGAATGGGTAATTTCATGGTGGGTGAATGATTTAATATTTGTAAGAGAAACTGTGGACAACGAAAGGATCTTTTTCCTATGTCTGTCCACTTTGAACAGGGGCAATAGCTGGTGTCAGTTTTTGTTGAGGGGGAACTTCATTTTGATTCACTTTGAAATGGCAGCTGATCTTGTGAAAGGATTTCTTTGAGTGGGCTACCACTAGGTTATCAGTGGGTTTCTTTGTTCAGGCAGCATTACTACAAATTAGATGCTAGCACAATGAGCAAGGAAGGACCTGAACAAACTCGAAACATAATTGTGCGGATCAGAAATATCTAAACAAAGGTTATCTTTCTACACATGAAAAGAATTAGAACATTTTGAATGACCAAGTGCTCAACGAATTCGGCACTGTTATGGATATTGTTTGTAAAGATTCATTGGCACCACAGAGCATTTTGCGAGTGAGAAAAACTTGCTGATTCCCCACAGGCAGTGATTTTATTTATTACTCTGAAACTCTCACAGCTGCTACTTCAGACATAAACAAATTCTTTTCTTTTACTCTTAATTATACAATATTCTGAATTATACATTAATATTCTTTTAGGATGTAACCTTGCTCACCTTATGTAAAATTAATTTCATTAAAAAAATGCTAAAACACAATTTAAAAAGACAAGCACCTGGCATCTGAAAGAATTTCTGCTTATTCATCTTTAAAGCAATATAGAGGAAAGAGAAAGGATAATGGGATGTGTAAGCAAGATGGATCAAATGTCTTCCCCCTACCTGGATGCATTTCTGGGGCAGGTCAACCTAACTCAAGGATCAAACCCTGGATGATTGTGGAAAGCAATGCAGGAGTATTTACCATGTTATCTGCAAGTTAAGGACCCATTCCTATTTATAAAACTTTGATGTAATTGAAGTGACATTGAATTAATACAAGTCTGCTTTGAACAGCAGAGAAAATTGTAGCAATTTTATTGAATTGAAATCAAACCAGAGAATTGTTTTATAATTATATTAAAGGATATCTGTAAAGACATGAGGTGAAGTTTATCTTATTAAAATGAAAGAGGAAAATAAAGATCCTTTCACGATACATCATCTTGCCCACTAAAGCCCTCCATGAACAGCATAACAACTAATCAATGTTCCCAGCTATAGATAATTGAAGTTTAATAAAATAGAATTCAACATTCACACAATTCATTAAAACATATCATACTAACATAATTTCTGGTTCTCATCAAATCAATTGCAGACATACAAATGCAGAAATATGTTCTAATTATGGGTCCCAAAAATGTCTGCTAAAATACTGATGTTTATCATTAGCAACTTAACAGGGACAACACTGGCTTGTATGTTGACACAGAATGTTACACAGGTTTCCAGCAATTACAGAGCACATTGTGTTCAAAAGCGAAGAAATGAAGAAAAAAATTCTTCCAACCATATATTGCATTGTTATTTTGCACACAGACTCTGAAAGAAATTGTGCTCAGAATCTGAATCGAGCAAGAAAATGGATCATTTTTATTTGAGTTGACCCTTTGAAGGTCTGCTTTGCCATTCTGCTGCATTGAATAAAAACATTTACCGGGTTAGTATTTTAAATGACTTAGCAAAAAATGTTGCAACTTGAAACAGTTATTCCAAGCACTTTTAATTCTGCTCCCTCATATTCAGGTTCATTGATGACAAAGTACAATTTTGAATTATCTGAGTCGTTGCTTGGAATTAACTTTTAAGTTGACAACTTGCAGTGCAAAGCAGAGTTGAATAACCAATTTCTTTTAGATTTTAAGCATTTATATATTTATAGAAAATATAGATTTTAAGCATTTATATTCAACTGGTATTCAATGTTTTAATTACTGTTCTCAGATTGACAGAAAGTAATAAGAAAGAATATAATTTGGGACTATTAAATTATTTGCAATACAGATCCAAAAATCAATATCAGCAGGCTTAGTGAAATACAATCGGGAAAAAAGGGGTTTTAATTTCCTTTACAGATTATTTTTGGGGAGCAGAATTTTACAATCACAGCTTCCAACTTCAGGAGCTGCCAATCAACTGCCAAGTGGTAGAGCTTCATTGCATCTCCCATCACTGGTCTGTCAGTGCTACAGCTGATGTATTTGATTCACGGAACCCACTCAAAGCTGCCAGTCAACTCCCTTTCTCATATCAACCCTGCAAATGGTTTGGTTCTGAGAAGCAGTGACTGTCTGAGCTCTTTTGAACTCAGCAAATATTGGAATTATAATAAGTGCATTTTATCCAAAAGAAACTCAGTACGAGGGAATGCGTCAGGCAAATGATAATTTCAGGCATCAATGTTTTTAAAAAAATGGTGATTTTAGATATAAATATTAGAATTTTGACAAAAGTAAGGATCTGGACAGCAGAGTGAAATCCACAGAATGTTAATCAGCAATGGTTCAAGATCGATGGGAAATCAGCAAGTTATCTAATTCCAGCAAGTCTTACAACTTTACTAAAAATGACAATATCTACATACAAAGTGTGAAAAAATACTTGATTAAATTAATGAACATATTTTTCAAAAATTTCTTTGGGTGAATGCAATACTTTCTTTTTTTCATCACCAGGTTTTCACAGGTCACACATTACAGCTAAGGTTAGATAGCAGTCAAGCAGCTTCCAGGTATTCTGCCTTAAGAAGCCAACGTTAGGTATGGAAAAAAGCGTACTATATCTGATCTTCAGATTCCTCTTCCACCACCAGAGAGGCAGCACTTAATTTTCTTTGCTTTTGACATAATGGTTCGGGTGAGGACCAGTTTTCTCTGTACCCTTTCTCTAGCTAAAACATAACAGTGGTATTTATAACTAGAATTGTAATTGTAATTGTAATTGAAAATACTGAAAACAGAAATCATTCCCCATGTGTGGAATTGTAGTTTAAATTTTTTACACATTTCCAACTCCGGACAGTCTGATTTTTGGCACAACTCACAATCTAAAATTATCCAGTCTGCACTGGATGATGAATAATGGGATTGTCCATTCTAAAAACTACCATTTCAGTGCTGCATATTTTGCATGTGTACAGTAGTGAAGTGTAACATTGCAGTCCGTTATTCAATTTAAATTTTCATTGATATTATTTGTGGCAGCACTAATCATGTCACAATTAAATCCAGTCCATTCATTTAATAACAAACATTGAGTAACACACTGTCTGTCTCAACAAACCAAACAAGCTGCAGTGCAGCAGGCTCCGGAATTTAAAGTTATCTTAAAATGACTTCAAAAGAAAAATGATAAAAATAGCACAATCCTTTCTGATTCATAACACAATAATTTTATAGAGGTGGAGCCTGAGCCACAAATGAGTAGTTTGATGGACAGTTAACGAAGGATGCATTGACATATTTCACAGCACTTTATGAAATGATGCACTGTACAGCACTCAAAATGGTGCTGCGAAATATGTTAATGCACTTGTTACTAATATATCATTACTGTACAGGTTTTACAATGCAGCAGCAACACTGAAAAATAAAGTGGCCTAAAGCAACAAAACCCGATGCTGCAGGGCAGCACAGATACTCCATTATTTTAAAAATCAACAATTGTCCCCATTCCTCTCCTAAAGGAACCACCCATTTATGCTAGGATGTGGTGCTACAATGGAGGGCTTTACCATGGAACCCAACTATGTAGTGGCCGCACACACACTCCCACTTTGCAGAAGGAATGACCAGTTAATAATTAGGAAGGGAAACCCTCCCTTTTCCTCAGACTACTTATTGGCCAACTGCAGCTTTCCTATTGCCAAGCTGCCCAAAATAAATCTTTTCTGAATCTTATGAGGGGAGTTTCTCCCAAGCAAATGGAGATGGATATGGGTATATGTGGTGACTTAAGTCCTTTAAAAGTAATGGAAGGTTAGGTGCCCAACATCATCTCACCCATCTGCCCATGTCCAGGTTTCATCCGACTATGCAGCGTCAGATAAGGTATTTAAATATTCA
This sequence comes from Sphyrna mokarran, assembly GCA_024679065.1. NCBI lineage: Eukaryota > Metazoa > Chordata > Chondrichthyes > Carcharhiniformes > Carcharhinidae > Sphyrna > Sphyrna mokarran. The sequence goes on along the minus strand of JAGIQG010000001.1, from coordinate 101,318,941 downwards.
AGTAGTTCATTAAATTATGCTTTAATTAAGAATTCAGGCTTTAACAGCAACTTGCCATGGATGCTAAGGTGAGTGCCGAGTGGGAGAGTTACTTTAGTGAATCTGACAGGCTGGGAAGCCACTGATCAATAAAACAGAACAGTTGTAGACACGGCCAGGTGGGAATTCCTGCACTTCTTCTCAAGAAGTGTTTTCAGTACTTAACGGGTAATTAGTGGCTTAAGTGACTTCACCTATCTAGTACTTCCTGTTATCAGCCTTCACCATGACACAAAAGCAGCAGATGCAGATCTACTTTGCAACTCTCATAAAGATCAAGAAGAACAATAAAATCAATATCAACAGCAGCAGCAACAACATTCACACCAAAACTTGCGGACTTATCCTCTGCCACATTCAACTCTGCAAATGGGATGGACGCAGAGGTGCAGATGGAAAGAGCTATGACTCCAACACAGGGTCCACCACAGAAGATCAGCTCTTTCCACATTTTTGAGCACCAATGCCTTGGGAGGCTCAGTTTTCATGGGAACTCATGGCTGCCATCCTCAGGCTCCCGGAAGAAGATTTCCATCCCAGAGGCACAAAAACAAAACACTTGCAATATTGGAAATCTGAAACAAAAACAGAAAATGCTCGAAATACTCAGCAGGTCTGGAAACATCTTTGGAGACAGAAACATGTGATGGCATGTTTAAGAAATGTATTTTTAATCATGTTCTCTGCAGTTATAAGCAGGCACCTAGATGTCCATTTATTGATGGTTAATTGATGGCTTAACGCTCTTTCTGGGAGTTTACAATCTTTTGAGATCTTGAGGGAAGACTGATTGACAAGTCAGGGGGGACAGTTTATTTTCCCACTTCCAAGAGTTCTTTACTTTTAGCTTTGGTTGCTGGCTGATTTTTAGTCAGAAGCTGTGTGGAATCCAGACTGACAGCAGTGTTTCTGTTACTTTCACTGGTTTTGGAAATTTAGCTCTTGGTGGCTGGCTAGCTACAACAAAAGTATCCTTGTCTCTTGAAGTAGTTAGCTGGGAAAAAAAAATAGAGGCCAGCCATGGCATTATCTCTACTTTGAGGTCTGCTGGGAGTTATAAGACTGGGAAGTCAGAGTTTCAATTCTCCAACCAAAGAATGAAATCCCACCAGCATTTTTATTTCCTGTGCTAATTACAAAAAAGGTGTGATTTTGGTTTTTTTTTGTTTGTAACTGGTAAAAGTTATTGCTAATTTTCGATGTGTTTATTTTGAGGTGCATTCTTAAATAAAATTTGTTTGATGAAAGCTTCCTGGTAGGTCATTTGAATCATATCTGAACTGAAATATCTCATGCTTATCCCAGCCAAATTCAAATAGCAAAACTTATGATCTAGCCTGACTTCATAAAATACATTGGAGTTTCTGATCTGGATTATAACAAACAGAATTAACATTTCTGGTCAATGACCTTTCATTTCCGGAACATTCTGGTTTTACTCATTCCGAGTTGGCCTGGTTACCACCAAGAGTCATGAGTGTTGGTAATGGTTTGTGCGGCTAATTAGGAAGGACGTCATTTGTGGAGAGTTACTGCATGTCATTAATGCAAGAGGATGAGGATGGATTTTGAGTTTTGGCTATTCAGATAGAGATGTGAGATACCAGTCAAGAAATGAGTGAATGGAACTATAGGCATGTTGACCTGAAGAATGCCGCACAAGAGAACAATGGGAAAGTAAGAGTGTGAGGATTGACACCTAAAAATGTTACAGCATGTATCTTCCTCCCCCTAACCCCAAGAGGTCCCAGATCCTCTTGATTAGCTGTCTCCATATTGATAGGACAATACTCCAACTGCTGACTTTCCTGGTTAATGCCATCTATGCCTGCTTCATTGGAGAGACTATTCTCTTCTCCCATACTTAGGAAAACTCATCCTACTGCAGTCCATCAGATCTTGAATCAAGACCTCGAGATGAGAGATGGAATGGTCACCTTCCCAGATCTCCTCTCCATTCTTGTGATTGCTGCAGCTCAAAAGGTCCATGCCCAATTAATCCATTCTAACTAATGTTATGGTCCCTTTCATTTGAAATCTCTCTTTTGGTAGAATCATCATGATACTCTGGCTGCCCTTCCTCATTGGCAGGAAAACACTTGGAAAACCTCAGCAAAGCCTGCTGGAAACTCCAAAAATCCCCGACCCACTAACAGTCCTGCCAATCTGGCAGGGACAAAGAGGAGGTGGTTCCGCCCTTTGTGTTATTAACAGAGTCATATGTTGCAAAGTTTTGACAATCAACAATTTTAAACCTCACTGATACAAAATATTGAAACCTCCAAAACAGCACCACGGGAGAACTAAAAGATTTGCATACTGCCACAAGTAAAAATTTAAATACATTTATCATCATTTCTGACACTCTGTGCTTAGGGCGCTGTTAGATTTATACAGTTATGAACAAGTGAGACTGAACTACCGAAATTTTTATTCCTTCACCACAGTGCAGTCAATCTGATTTTTTTTCAAAAGGAAGTCTTAACCATTGAGTATGGACAATTTGAACAACCAGCAGCTAGCTTGTTGTAGTTTAACCAAAGAGGATTATTTATTCATATGGATCCCAAAAATCTAATATTATGTCACCCATTATCCACTCTGTTAAACACACACACACACACACACACACACACACACACACACACACACACACACACACACACACACACACACACACACAGCAGTTGAAAAGAACAGAATACTTCTACAAGTTCAAAACAAAATAATTTGTAATTCATACAAATGGCTCATCTTGGAAAGGGCACAAGAAAGTCCTAATGAAGGAAACATTTTTGCTCCCATAGTCCAGATGAATTCAATAGCCTTTTAAAGTTTACGTTATTTATTAGTGTCACAAATATGCTACATGCACACTGCAATGAACTTATTGTGAAAATCCCCTAGTTGCCACACTCTGGTGCTTGTTCAGGTACACAGAGGGAGAATTTAGCATGGCTAATGCACCTAAACAGCTTTCAGACTATGGGAAGAAACTGGAGCACTCATAAGAAACCCATGCAGACATGGAGAAAATGAGCAAACTCTGCACAAACAGTGACCCAAGCCAGGAATCAGATCCAAGTCCCTAGCATTGTGAAGCAGCAGGGCTAATCAGTGTGCCATCAAGTCATATACTAAAGTTATTGAAGATCCTTTCACAGATGTGGACTTTCTGCAGGTCATTTCATGAATTACTTGTAGGTTTGCTTTATTGGTGCTCTCAAAATAAAGCAAACTTGGAGAACTTGTAACACTACAGGCTCTGGTTCTTATTCATAGGTGCAGTGCAGCAGCCCTGCCTACTGCTTATTTTTGTTTGCTGCTGTCTCTTTTGCAGACAGAATTTAAAAATAAATAGGAAACCTAACACTGCTGTCTTACCATGTAGCTTATTACAGTCATGCTTTTCAAACATACAGTTGGATTTAAGTTGAACCTAGGAAATTGTTTGCAGATATTCAGCATGGGGGAAGGGGAGTTGAGACAATTGCCATCAACTGACTCAAGTCAGGAAATAACTTTACCATGGTTTCAGGGGAAGGGTAATGACATCTCCTTTGTTCAGAATGTGCTATTTTGTCCTTTTTGTGGCAGTTTTGAATCCATACACTAAGTCAGATGACCTTCAGCAGACATCTTTTGCAGCATTTAATTGCCCATTTTTAAAAGTCAATTCCAGAAATCCCACACTGGGTACTGTTCACGTGTTAAACACCAAGACTGGACATGAATTTACTGGGCGTGACACAATCTGAATTTAAGAACTTATGACCAAATTTTTTTTCCTGAATTTATGACTCAGCGGCACGGTAGCACAGTGGTTAGCACTGCTGCTTCACAGCTCTAAGGACCTGCTTTCGATTCCTGGCTTGGGTCACTCTGTGTGGAATTTGCACATTCTCGTTATGTCTGAGGGGTTTCCTCCCACAGTCCAAAGATGTGTGGATTAGATTGATTGGCCATGCTAAAAATTGGACAAAGATGTGTTGGTTCGAAGGATTAATGGGTAAAATATGTAGGAATGTGGGTAGGGCCTGGGTGGGATTGTGGTCGGTGCAGATTCGCTGGGCTGAATGGCCTCTTTCTGCACTGCAGAGTTCTACGATTTTATGACTCATTGAAACAAATTCAGAACTATCAAAGATAGTTTTTCAGTGATTACAGCAATGTTATCTTTCCCAAAGAGGGATGAGCGCCTTTTCATGTTTGTTGCCTACCACTATCCGACATCTACTTGTGACGTGGAGAAGCCGGCATTGGACTGGGGTAAGCACAGGTTTATTTTGTAGCACCAACTTTTGGAGTTTCACTCCGTTTTCAGGTGAGTGAGGAATTGTGTTCACAAACAGGACATATACAAACACAAACTTAATTTACAAGATAATGACTAGAATGCAAGTCTTCACATGTAATCAAGACTTAAAGGTACAGACAATCTGAATGGACAAAACTCCTGCCTGGTGATTGTTGAGCGATGTTCATTATCCATCCACTAGGTACACAGTACATACTCTGACAACTCAGTCAACGTTGTCAACCTGAAAAGCTGCAGGAAAGGCTATTCCGAGGCATGGTACATTGGGGAGACCACGCAGACACTACAACAGTGGGTGAATGAACATTGTTCGACAATTACCAGCGGGAGTGTTCTCTTCCAGTCGGGGAACACTTCAGCAGTCACAGGCATTCAGCTTCTGATCTTCACGTAAGCCTTTTCCAAGGCAGCCTTCATGACACATGACAACGCACAATCACTGAGAAGAAACTGGTAGCCAACTGGTCCGCACGAGGACGGTTTCAACCAGGATCTTGGGTCCATATCATGCTATCTATAACCCTCACGACTTGCCTGGGCTTGCAAAATCTCATCAACTGTCCTGACTGGAGGCAATACATACCTCTTTAACCTGTGTTTGGCCCTTTCTCCACTCACGTTGTCTGTACCTTTAAGACTTGATTACCTGTAAAGACTCGCATTCCAACCATTATCTTGTAAATAGAGTTGTGAACACAACTCCTGTTTGTGAACATAACTCCTCACTCAACTGAAGAAGCGAGACTCCGAAAGCTTGTACTACCAAATAAACCTGTTGGATTTTAACCTGATGTTGTGAGGCTTCATACTATGTCTACACAACTTAGGATGTGGAGATGCCAGCATTGGACTGGGTAAAGTGCAGTAAGAAGTTCCACAACACCAGATTAAAGTCCAACAGGTTTATTTGGTAGCACATGCCACAAGCTTTCAGAGCACCTTCAGGTGTCGCTTTCAGGTGGCCTTCACGACACATGACAACGTAGAGTTGCTGAGCAGAGACTGATAGCCAGTCGCACACAAGGACGGCCTCAACCGGGATCTTGGATTCACGTCATACTATCTGTAACCCCCACGACTTGCCTGGGCTTGCAAAATCTCACTAATTATCCTGTCTGGAGACATTACACATCTCTTTACCCTGTGCTTAACCTTCTCGTGCTCACATTGTCTGTACTTTTTAAGATTTGATTACCTGTAAACACTCACATTCCAATCATTATTTTGTAAATTGAGTTTGTGTCTTTATATGCCCTGTTTATGAGCAGAACTCCCACTCACCTGATGAAGGGGCAGCACTCTGAAAGCTTGTGGCTCTGCTACCAAATAAATCTGTTGGACTTTAACCTGGTGTTGAGAGTCTTTTTACTTTATATCTGCTTATACAGTAGAAAAATCTGAAAGTGTAACCATTATGTTCTCACTGTTTAGACCAGATTTCCATGTTGTGGATCCCCCTTCAATCTTGCTGAGGGAAAGCTTGGTTCAAATCACGTGCTGCTCTACCATAGGTATGAAATACATAGAATGATTAAAATGATGGAAGTTGATTATTACAATTGGTATAACTTCTGTTTGCGTATAAAGAACATTTTCCCACCAGTGGGTCAGCTTTCTCAACTTGAAATAAACATGTCTCTTATATGCTATTCGTCAGCCTGAGCTAAAGGCACACAATCTGTCATAGCTTCTCTGTTGCACAAACCACAAAACAGGCATGGGTGCTCTCGTAACCAGGATTAAGCAATCCACTTCATTGGCACTCCACGCATTTCACACCCTCCACCATGAACGTGCAGTAGAGTATGTACTACCTACAAGATGTACTGCAAGAATTCATCGAAGCTCCTCGGAGAACACCCTCCAAACCCACCATCACTACCAATTAGAAGGACAAGGGCAGCAGATGCATGGAAAACATCACTGTCTGTAAGTTCCCATTCAAATCATTCACCATCCTTACTTGGAAGCATATAACCATTTTTTTCACCATTGCTAAGTCGAAGCCCTGAAATTCCTTCACTAACAGCTGTGGGTATACCTACACCATATGGACTGCAGCAGACAAAGAAGGCAGCTCACCACCATCTTCACATGGGCAATTAGGGATGAGCAAAAATACTGCCCTAACCAGCAACATTCACGTGCATTGAATAAATAAGATAGGCATTTCTGTAAGAATACAGCATGAAATGGAGAACTGCATACCTTAAGGGAGTGGATCTCTCATGTAAAATGTTAAGTTACATAAGTAACTGACTGAAACAGAGGGAGAAGACAGTACCAGTGAGAACACTGGGGATGTTTTAATCTTGTTCCAAATTCAACAAAGCCAGTGATGCACCCAAAAAGCAAGGGATTTATGACTGCATACTATTCTCTGTAACTGCTGGAATACTAAATGTTCACCAGATTGCAACACTGGCACATTCACATGTCCTAACACTTGACATACACTGCAAAATGCAGGCATCTGTATATACATGCATAAACACAAATGTACAACACATACCAAACAGGAAAATAAGCATTCGTCACTTAGAATGCTCTGATCAGGAACTGTGATGCATTATAATATAATTCTTGTCTTGTTCAGCTAATTTACAGTCGATGTATTAAAGCCTTTGTGTACACTTTTTTTCCCTGATGAAATGTTGTTTATTCCCTCAGGTCTACAATTTTCATGCAATATACAATAGCTAAAGAGTCTATTCATTGTTCATAAATTAAACTTCCAACTAATGTGTACATTTTGCATTCAGGATTCTTGTTGCAACCCAGTGTTTGTATATTTAAGTCATTACGTTTGGGGAACGTACACAAACAGCAAAACATTGAGATTTACTGGAAAGATAGGCGCGATATTTATCGCAAAAAGGTTTGTAATACATTGACAGCATAAGCATTTTAGTCTATGGCATAACATCTTATCTGGAGTACAGTTCACAAGAACATGACACCAACTGATTTGACTGGACATTAATTGTCATTTGCCCTCCAGCTTCTATGCCTTACTGGCTGATAAGGCAGCTAACAAATCTGATACCTGACAACACAAATGGACCTAATTGCACCCTAACTACTATTGTTATCACTGCTCTAGGGTGCAATTTTAGGACCTTTGCAGAATTATCTTTGACTTTTAAGGAGATGAACTGAACACTGTCAATGCTAATGTCCACAGATACTTTCCCCAACTGTAAAACAGCTGTCAGCTTTATAAAAATAGGCCATTCTTTCTAGTCACTGAGAAAGGCTTCCCTTCTCAGAAAAAAAAGTCAGCTTCTACTGCCTAAAATTTTTATTTTGTATCTTTGCAGCTGCAGTACTCATCTGTACCTTGGTTTACAGGAATATTTTTCTTCTACAACGAGCACATTTTATCCCGAATAGCCATTGCTCTAATAAAATAAAACTAATCACAAAGTGTACAATAATGATTTTTTAAAAAGTGAACAAAAATGCAATTCAAGGGATTCATAAAGAGAATCTGAAGTCTTAGAATTGTCCTGCCAGCTGTTTTCTGTAGAGAAGAGACTAGATTAAACATTCAGATGCAAGGGGAAGGGCTGATATTTTATTAGAGAGATCTCTGTCAACAAATAGGTTTGAGGTCATACACACATTTCTCTCATAAATAAAAAGGAGGAAAGTCAAGAAATGATTGAAATACTTGGTAGGTCCATCAGCACTGGAAGATAGTGAAAACAGATTAATATTTCAGATATTGGCTCTTCACCAGAATTCTGATAACGGGACTGGTCTTGAGAGGTCAACGTGTCTTCTCACTTTTCAGATGCTCACAAGAATGCTATGTACTTCTAATGGATATTATAACCAACTGACAGTGTGGAGGTGCCATGTAAGATAAGTCACATTTAATGCATTAAAGAGGCTTCAATAGTTGCTACGGAAGAGTTTTTGTAAAGGTGACTTCCTAAGAATATTTTAACAGACAAAAAATATTCTCATGCAATTGATGGCCAAAAAGGTTGAACATAAAAATTGAACATTCATGTTCTTGCCAGTAACAGAAATATGCTGTCACGTTCTTGCAATGTTTGAAAAGTTATTTCATGGAGATCAATCTGACGAAAAATGAATTTAGTTCAGATCTGGATACTAGGACTGAGCATGAATGCTTGTGTTATAAGAATATTCAGATGGCTCTCTCTCATTCTGGGTAGTTTTGTAATTTTTAAACAAATAAACTTATTTAAGTGGAAATATTATACAAAAAACAATATGCAGTGTCTTCATCAGATCAGCCATATTTGCCAACTATATAAAGCTGCAGTTAGGGATGGAGACTGATATTGGGCGAACTCTAGGATCTGAGCACTCAGTACCAAAACTTCATAATCGAGCAACAAAAGATTGTTCCAGTTAGAAAGAAGTGAGATAAGTTTAAATGGGGATGATGTTGCTTAGTATTCAGAATCAGAACATTCTCAAGGATAAACTCATCATCATGCTTCATTGTCTAAGGCCACAATTTTGTGGCAATCACCGAAAAATGGACAAAACTGCAGGTCCAGAATCGGATAGGTCATGCAACTGACTTTTTTTTCATGATCCTAATTGCAAATAGGAAGGGTCCTGGAATGAGTTTCATTAAACATAAACATAAATTAAGAATTTCCACATGAAAAATAGAAGTTGACTTGCTCAGTCACTGAACTGGTTAATCCCATTCGAGGATTTTTAATCATGAGACTAATAGGTCACGAAATATAAACCTCACTTATCAGTTTGCTTTTTCTTTCCCTCCAATTTATTATTTAAATACACATAGCCTGCAACTCTGTAAAGGACTAATTGTTTTCCAATAAAATCTAAAAACAAATCATATTTAAGCTGAGAAAAGTTCAATCCGGGCCCCACAAAGAATCAATCCATTAAGTGTTTGTTTAACTCCTATCCTAATCATTGAATATAATATGGACAAAATATATCTGCTGGGGTCTTTTTTCTTTAATAATTCACAAGCATTCTTCACCCGCATGTCCTGTCATTCATAGCAGATCACATCTCCAAAATTACAAACGTCATCTTAATTTTGCATTACAGAGTACAAATGTAACAGAATTCTCTGATTTTCTCACTTGTTGAAGACAGAAGATTGATAATGCTGACATTTTAAACACACTGGAGAAGATCTTCAGGCTTCCTACATGACGCAAAGTGTACTGACGTGCTCAAAAATGTAGTGTCTTATCACATTTTCTTGTTTTTGATACGATGGCCTAGAAATTTGCTTGCACCCTATCCATTTTAGAAACATAGCAACATTTTGCCCACCTAAACAGACCATTGACAGATTCCTGCAGTCTGCACTTCCTGTCTCATTCTCAGCCAACTGGCCAATTTTCATATCATCTAAAAACTTGTTAACCACCTCTTCGCATTTATGTCTGTACCACGAACAGCAAGGAACATAGCACTGTCCTAACTGCACAGCAGTCACAAAAATGCCCATCTACCACTAACACTTAGCTTTCTGACACTGAGTCAATTTTGGATCCAACTTATCACTTTCCCTCGGGTGCCAAGGGCTTTTATCTTTTTTGGCTAGTCTGCATGGGATATGTTGAGGAAAGCTTTGCTAAAATCCTTACGACAACATCAAACGTTCTATCTGCATCAACCAACTTGTTACTTCCTCAAACAATTAAGTCAAGTTCATCAGGCCCGGCCCTTGTCAAATCCTTTCAGACTGCTCTTGATTAATTTAAGCCTTTCTAAATGATAATTTATAGTCTCTCCCAGAATCTTTCCAATAATTTGCCCATCATAGAGGTTAGGTGTGGTTAATCCTTCCTTCACTTTTTCAAGCAATGATATATTCCACCAGTCTACAGACAGGGAGGATTGTAAAATAATCAGTGCCAGCCCTATTTCCTTCCTCATGTCTATTAGCAGCCAGGGATGCACTTCAGCCAATTCTGGCAATTTATCTCCTTCCAAAGATGCTAAACCCCTTCATATTTCCTCTTTCACTGTTGAGGAATTTTTCCACTTTATTTGGGGTGTGTGTGTGTGTGTGTGTGTGTGTGTGTAAGTCCCAAAACGGCTTTTATGTTGGCAGAATTTCCCCATTCGAGTGTTTAACTTCACACCTGATGGACCACCCATGTTAAATTGCCAATTCATACCGACATGAATCCACAACAGCTCCCCCACAACATGTGCCTGGCAAGCAGAACATTCCAGAGTAGAGTTCGGGGGTGGGAGGGGAGGGAAATCAATGTTTTACAAACTTTATTTGCTGGCAGGATGACTCCACCCCACTGACATGTCATGGGACCTTCCTATTACTTAGTTTTTTCTCAATTTGTTTAAAATATGGTGAGAAAACTGGACAATGCCACCTGCTGGCAGGCTACTCTCCACTTTTCCACCCAAGATGACACCACCAAAAAAAAGGAAAATTTCCACTCACTACCCCACTCCAATATTTTTCTCCCCTCCCTCGGTTCCCTCTTTTATGAAGATGAACAAAATATTCATTAAGAATAATGAGTAGAACAAGCTTATAGGAATAAAGCAGACACTTAGGTGTTAAGTATGATAGATTGCACGCAGATGAATATTCTGAACTAGAAACACTCTGCCCCTTACAGCCTCCTCACTATTCTAACTTACTTCTGGATTGAGGCCAGCCAGACAACCCAACAATGTGGCAATCTTGCAGTAAGTAGTAAGGTGACTCACGCGACAAAGGGGTGCAGCCCCCAAAAGCTAGTGGTGTTTGCTACCAAATAAGCCTGTTGGACTTCAATCTGGTGTTGAGAGACTTCTTACTGTGTTTACCTCAGTCCAACACCAGTATCTCCACATCAATGTCACAGCAGACATGGTGTTATCTTGCAAATGCATGCTGCTTCTCCATCACCTGTCCCGTGCTTTGCCATGCACAATGTTTGATGTAACTGCAGCCACTTTGATGCTACTCACTGAGTATCAACAAACACTGATGGTACTTTGGGAGAAAAAATATTTTTGATTGTACAAGTGATCATTTCTGGTTGAGGTGGAGGAGGTAATTGAATATAGTACAAGAAAAGCAATTGGCTTTTCCCAAAACCTTTTGAAACAAGCATACTTAATGACCTACAAAATTGGAACATACTGAACAGGGGTTAGTGTACACAGATTTAACAACGAACCCCAAATTGAAGTATTTTCCTCACTTGACATTATGTGGGACGGTCACTATACTTCACTGTCTTTTTCAAAGGGCGAGGACACTCTGATATTACATTACTACATGAAGGCTCATGATTTACTTACAAGTTCAATAGAGAATAAAGACACAAGATACTGGGAGTATTTAAAATTAAATGGTACATCTAATACCATTTTGGTAAAAAATGGTATTAGATGTACCATTGTACCAGATGTACCCTGGTATTTTGGGCAAAGTATTGGAGAGAATTATTAAGGATAGGATTTATAGTTATTTAGAGAGAAATGAATTGATTGGCGATAGTCAGCATGGTTTTGTGAAGGGTAGGTCACACCTTACTAAACTTATTGAGGTTTTTGAAAAAGTGACCAAAGAGGTGGATGGGGGTAAGGCAGTTGATGTGGTACATATGGACTTTAGTAAGGCGTTCGATAGGGTGGCCCATGGAAGGCTTCTGCAGAAAATGCAGATGTATGGGATTGAGGGTGATTTAGCTAATTGGATTAGGAATTGGCTAGCTGATAGAAGACAGAGGGTAATGGTTGATGGAAGATATTCATCATGGAGTTCGGTTACTAGTGGAGTACCTCAGGGATCTGTTTTGGGGCCCCTGCTGTTTGTAATTTTTATAAATGATCTGGATGAGGGTATTGAGGGATGGATTAGTAAATTTGCGGATGACACCAAAGTCGGAGGAGTGATAGATAGTGAAGAGGGGTGTTATAGTTTGCAGAGAGACTTGGACAAGTTGCAGAGCTGGGCCGAGAGGTGGCAAATGGAGTTTAATGTGGAAAAGTGTGAAGTAATTCACTTTGGCAGGAATAACAAATGTGTAGAGTATAGGGCTAATGGTAGGACTCTTAATAGTGTTGATGAACAGAGGGATCTTGGTGTATATGTGCATAGATCCCTGAAAGTTGGCAATCAAGTCGATAAGGTTGTTAAGAAGGCATACGGAGTCTTAGCTTTTATTGATAGGGGGATTGAATTTCGGAGCCGCAACGTCATGTTGCAACTGTACAAAACTCTAGTGCAGCCGCACTTGGAGTATTGTGTGCAGTTCTGGTCCCCACATTATAAGAAAGATGTGGAGGCATTGGAGAGGGTACAGAGGAGGTTTACCAGGATGTTGCCTGGTATGGAGGGCAGGTCTTATGAAGAGAGGCTGAGGGATTTGAGGTTGTTTTCGTTAGAAAGAAGGCGGCTAAGAGGAGACCTTATTGAAGCATATAAGATGATTAGAGGTTTAGATAGGGTGGACAATGATAGCCTTTTTCCTAGGATGGAGAAAGCTAGCACGAGGGGACATAGCTTTAAATTAAGGGGTGGTGGTTATAGGACAGATGTCAGAGGTAGGTTCTTTACCCAGAGGGTGGTAAGGGTATGGAATGCCCTGCCTGCGTCAGTTGTAGATGCGCCAAGTTTGGTGGCGTTTAAGAGGTTAGTAGATAAGTTTATGAACGAAAAGGGAATGGTTTAGGTTAGAGGGTCATTGCTTTTTCCTAATTGGTCGGCGCAACATCGAAGGCCGAAGGGCCTGTTCTGCGCTGTAATGTTCTATGTTCTAATAAATGATACACTGCAACAAGACCTAGATAACATCCAGGCTTGGGCTGCAAACAGCAAGTAATTTTTGTGCGATGCAAATATTAACCAACAAAATCCAAAACACTTGTTCTTTTCTTCCCAATTGTGCAGCAACAGATTTGAATGGATATTTTAGATTGAAATTGAGGGTGGTTGGGGCATCCCATCATGATACAGCACCTGCAAAATGGAACTGCGGAACACAAAATTCTCCCTAAATTATATGGATGCTCATTATTTATTGTAAGAGCAAGTGTTGTGCCATCACGCTTTTTAAAAAATATATAAGAACAGTAGTTTCTTTGTTATATGATAATCAAGTCATCTTGGTATTTGGTTGAAACTGAAGTCACAAACTGGTTGGTTGGTTGAGATAAAATTAGCACCCCAAAAGATTAGAATAATTTTATCCAACAACTGATTTTTTTTAAACGTCCCAAAACAGCAATTCCAAACCTAACTTTAACTTAATTTTTCCTGAACAAAATCACTGCTTGCGCTTCCATTGACAATTTTAAATTTTGATACAGGGAAACTACTTCTATTTTAACCATTAATTATTTTGAAAAATGCATGAAAGGAACATAAATTTCCTCACTGGTCTATGAAGTCTCATGATTATAGCTGAATACTTATCCATAGAATAACAAAACTATAATTATAAAAGCAACAACCAAGCAACAGTAATCTGAATAAGAGCTAAAAGATCAACATTGCAATGGTGAATAAAACGAATTATGGACAGGTTTTCTTTGCCCTCCAATCTCCTATCTCAAAGGACAATTCAGAACACTGATGCTAGTTAGTCTAAGTCAGATAAAAAGCCATCTTACTGTATCTCTTTGGTCCATCTTCCAAACAGAATGAAAGTGTTAATGTTGCATCATCTTCAAAAAATTCTGTAGCAAAGGCGTCCCACCACAGATTGTCACTATCCTGTGGACAAAGAATTTTCAAAAAGGGGACAAATCAGTGCCAAGTATTCAACTGATTTAGGTAGAACATAAAACTATGCACAGAATATGCTCAATATGAAGCTTTAAAATTCAAGCACTGTATTTTTTTCACATTTCAGAGAGAACACAGTTAGAGGTATGCCTTCAATGTGTGCAGTGGTTATAGAACCCATCTTATTTCCATTTCAACAGTGGAGTGCTATTGTGGGTTCTACAATGGACATAATCTGTTCCAATGGAATGTCACCCAATTGGTGAAGATGAACATTTATCCCAATGTTTCCACTCTACATTTCCCAAATCCTTCACTATTTTTCAAAGGAGACAGAAATAACTCTGCACTTTACACACTGATAATGACAAAAGTGGGAGCACTGCAACTTCAAATCATAGAATCTACAGCACAGAGACAGAGTCTTTGGCCCAAACTGATCCACGTCGACTAAAATGGCCATCTGAGCTAATCTCGTTTGCCTGCATTTGGTCTGTAACACTCCAAACCTCTTCTATCCACGTATCTGTCCAAATGCCTTTAAATGTTGTCAATGTCCCTGCCTCAACCACTTCTTCCGGCAGCTCATTGCACATACATACTATCCTCAATGCAAAAAAAAAGTTGCTCCTCAGATTTCCATTAATTCTTTCCCCTCTCAACTTAACCCGCTGCCCTCTAGTTCTTGATTCCCTAACCTCGGGAAAAAGAGAGTGCATTCACCCTATCCATGCCTCACATGATCTTGTACACCTCTGTAAGATCACCCTTCAGTCTCCTACACTCCAAATGAAAATGTCCTAGCCTATACAATCTCTCCTTTTAGCTCAGTCCCTCGAGTCTTGGCAACATCCTTATAAATCTCTTCTACACTCTCTCCAGTTTAATAATATTTTTCCTATAGCAAGGCACTGAACACAATACTCCAGATGTAGCCTTACCAATGTCCTGTACAGCTGCAACATAATTTCCCAACTTCTATACTCAATGCCCTGACAGATGAAGATTTCAAAGACAACATTCTGTCATATCACAATGGCAGTACATCCATATTCCACAAAACACAGAATAACTTAAAGAAGAAAAAAGCAATGTTGTCACCAACTGAGAAAAGTTACAAATGATAACAATAGCAAACTGTAAAAAACTCAAGCTAGAAAAAGTACTAATCCCCCTCTATTTGAAAGGTGAACTAGGTTCCATTCTTTAATTTCATCCAGGCTTCCCCAAGGGTCCATGTTTATCCCTCACAAATAAGTCTAAAACACACTCTTCTGGAGCAATGAATTAAATATGCCACTAAATAGTGAAGGAAAATTAGAGGTTAAAAAAAAGCAGACATGGAAGAAAAGAAGAAATAAAAAGGTACAGCCACCAAATACTAAATGTGACACACTTTGGACAAAATGTGTATGAATGATAGCACCGCCACAAGACTCAACAGTCACCACAATGGACGCAATGTGAATAATCTACCATTGACTTACTTTGATAAAAATGTTGTTCCTTTCCCCTACCTCTATCGTCAAGAAACAAACAAGTAGCAATGTTGTGGAAACACCATCATCTCCAAGCTCCCCATCCATGTTATACACCAGTTTAGCTTCTTTATCACTTCTGGTCCAACATCTCGATGGCTTTAACCTAACACCACTATGGAAGCGTAACCCACATAATTCAAGGGAAAAGTCCAATATGACAACTAAGGATGGACATGAAATATAATGGCGCCAAGGTCAACCACACCCCAAAAACAAAATGTTTAAAAGGCATTAGCAGTATAAATTATCAGTGTAACTCTTCAATCTTTTACAGTTCCTGTAAAATAACATCTGCTCCAGCAATACCATATTGTCATCAACTTTCTAAGCAGAGTGTATGAAATGTTATGATAGTATGAGGAAGTACATCATCTAAAATAGATTAAATATCTTACAGTAGAGTTTCTGCTTTAGAAGCAGTCAGCAATCCAAGCACAAATTGCATTAGTTTTCAAATTGATTTTATGGCTCAAGTTACTGCTCAGACTCATTTGCATAATCACACATCAAATTGTCCACACAGTCGCGAAATCAGGAAATGTTTTCGAAGTTAGCACTTTATTCTGCACCAAAACGTGCCCTTCAACCTAAAAAAAAACCTCCTTCATTTTAACAGCCTTATTGAAAGCTTGCAAACAAGTGCAGATAATGCAAACACAACCTGGTGATTAATTTGATCTGGGGATGTGGCTAGTTTCGTCAGCAGGATTTTCATTTGTATGATCCAACACAGAAACTTTCCAAAGATAACAAGAACGACAGCAGGAGTGCGTCAAAATTGGCACAAAGCCCATCATCCCCATTGCCATTCCAGCAAGGTCCCTATGCGACATCTTTTGCACCTTGACAATCTGTCTAACATGTGGTCCCCAGAATTGTACACAATACTGGCTGATGTCCTTTCACTGATTTATGAAGATTTAATACAACTTCTTGGTTTTTATGTTCTACAATATAAAGCCATGGATCCCATTTGCTTTTCAAACAGCTTTATGAATTCGCCCTGCCACCTTTGCCTTCAAAATACTAGTCCCAAAGGTCCCTCTAATTGCATATTCTTCCCTTAAGATTACAGCATTTAGTTTATATTACCTCCCTTAATTTTTCTTTCCAAAATTTATTACTTCACACTTCTCTGCATTAAATTTCACCTAGCAGCTCTTTTTCTATTTCACCAACCTGTTTATGTGCACCTGATATCTACAATTATCCTCCTCACTGTTTTTCAAACTTTGTGAAATTTGCAAACTTTGATATTATTTTCCCCGTATCCAAGTAAGTATTTGCGCCACAATACAACTATGTTTTATATAGGTACATTTCAAAACCAAAAAAGATTTCTAAAAAATGATCAGTAGGAGTCAATTATCAATCTGATGTTGAATATTAAGACAATGGCATCCAGTACCATTATTTTCTAGATAGTGTGATGCCAGGGCACTTTATAAAACATGCCCAGGCTCCTGATCAGCAACACAAAGTTCTCAACCTTATTTCAATAGTATTAGACAAGAAGTTCAGCATCTCCCAGAAGAAAAGAGAGAAACTACTTCCCAGCAACCTGCCCAGAGTGACACTGGTTCACTAAACCATGCTTACCCTGGGGAAAGCAATCAGAAGGAAACAACAATGATATATTTTGTTCCTACCTCACAAAAAAAATACCCATGATAAATTAACACACTGAAAATTAAGCATTTTAACAGCATATTTTATCACATTACTTACAACAGTCACACTGACATTAAATCATGCAGCTGCACCAGATCATAATATTTTGCTTCTCCTGCAATGGTCAGGGCAGCATGACTTCTACCCAGTTAACTACTATAATTCCTTATTTAATTTAATTAATTTATTCCATTCTTTGAGTACAACTGATAGCTTTATAGTCCAGTAATGAGATAATTAACTACAGTGACACTAAAACTGATGTCACTGCAGCAGAATACCTGACTGGTATCCACACTCTGCACATTCTTCCAGCTCTGACAGAAACCTTCACAGCTCTTCTCACACTCATTGATCAACACTGTCAGCACATTAGGATACAATATCTAAAGTGTTAAATCATTTATTTGAGCTGGACTTCATGAAATACTGGATGTGCAAATTTAAATATTCAGTGATTGAAATGGGTAACACCAAAGGAAATTAATTTTGCTTCAACTCAATAAACTGACACAAGACAGCAGCCAAATACTTATTTTTAAATTCTAAAGACTTCATGTGTACTTTTCCATTATAATCTCAACTTGGGCAATAAATCCTCTTTCGATAACCTGCTGTAAAATAAGCAGTAAGGATAAACAGAACCAAAGACAACATTGGAAAGAGCACTTGATAAAGGACTGAGCACGAAAGTAGTCGTCCTGAAAGAGAATCTTGAGTGAGTTGTGATTTTGTGTTCAGTATACACATCAAATGTGGCTGCAGCAAAGCTGCTGAAAGGATATTTATTAGTGTCAGTTAGCAATCGGCACTTTCTGTGGCCTCAGCCCTATTCAATTACACAGGACCTCTTGAAGAGGTCCTATATCAGGCCAACTAGCTTGAATGTCCACTTGATGACACCTGATAAACTGGTATTGATTTCCACATATCACTCTTGTCAAAATAATTTACAGATGTGTCAGAGCACTTTGTAGAAAGGATCACAGGAAGACAGTCTTTAGGATTTACGAAAAGAATCCACAGGTTTTGATATGCAGTAAATAAGCAACAATGAGCAGGTACAGTCAATTCATAACCAACAACAATGAAAATGGTGAACAAATGATGGGATGTATTGCAGCCTAACCTGATTTCAATACAAGAACATTTTTGTATAATTTACAAAGCAGATGTTGATGCTGTTCTATGTTAAAAAAAGATCCAGTATTACCTGTTATCAAAGCTAAATTGTTATCACTTCATGAATTACGTTGACTTAAATTGTATGACTTTTCGTGACATGATTTCATAGATCTATAAACATAGACAGGGATCACAGGTAGAGGTGGGAACATTGGGGTGGCGGCGTGGGCTCGTTGGGCTGAAGGACCTGTTTCCCGTGCTGTTTTGTTCTTTGTTCATACATCTCTGTATAGCAATATAACTAATTCTAAAGGACACAACATTGAGTTATCCCATTACTTCTTCCTTAATTAATTTTTATAAATATAAATTTACAACATTCTTACTTTCTTAAAAAAAAAGTTAAAAACTTATAACACATTATCTTCTTAGATGCAATGACAAGTATTGCAGAGGCATCCTGTTTGAAATCAGGTGATGTGTGATACTCAGCTGATGCATGATACTCAGCTGCATTTCATGTGCAACTTGCTTTTATTGGAAATGGGTAACAGTGAGGCCACTTCCAGCATCCAAATACCAAAATAATAACCTTATTGTGCACCAGACTGGAAATATTTAAGTGCTGAAAGATTTGAAAATATTCCCATGTAGGGGAATGGCAGAACCCTATGTTTCATTCTTCAGGGAAAATTATTGATCTTACTTTTCATCCACTATGTTCATTCTTCTCTCAGATCCAGTGTTAGGTTTATAATATCATAAGAAATAGGAGCAGGAGTAAGTCATTCAGCCATTTGAATCTGCTCTGCCATTCAATACGATCATGGCTAATCTGATTGTGACCTTAACACTATTTTCCTACCTCTTTCCCAATAACCATCAACTTTCTTGTCAATAAGATGGGAGTTTCAGAGGTTTTGACTTTGGATCCGATTTACCAAAGACATTAAATCTTATTCACAGTTTTCTGCTGGTTGAACATTTCAGGCTTTTTGATAGATCCTCTGGGAGTTGGTTACCTCAGCAACAGGCTAGAACTTTGGGGGTGAAATAATGGTGAGGCCCACAGTACTTTTTGTCATTAACGTGGGGATCGTTCAGCAACTTGTCCACAACTGCACACGTATTTCCACCACTAGGATAGGACAAATGCACAGTATGACCACCCCACTACTCTACAGGTCACACCAATAGCTTACCTTCAATTATTTACCTTCACGACTGTTACCCTGAATAACACTGACTTTAACCAGGATTCTTTCAATAAATAAAGTTATCATAAAACCAGTCTTGTCATATAGAAAAGCAAAGCTGATTAACATCAAATCTACATAAGAAGGTCATGTGGCCCATCTAGTCTATACTTACAACAATCCCATGCAGATTCTATCCCTACTATTTACCCTTCTAATCCTCTTGACACTAAGGGGCAATTTATCATGACGAGTCAACCTAACCCACACATATTTGAATTGAGAGAGGAAACCAGAGCACCCAAAAAAACCTACACAAACATGGGGAGAACATGAAAACTCCACAGTGTCACTGAGGCTGAAATTGAACCCAGGTCCCTGGCACTGTAAAGCAGCAGTGCTAACCACTGTGCCACACAATATAGAATGAAATATGTAAGTATACTAATTATTCTTTTGAGATACCCAAAGGTTAAAAACCAACGGTACAAATGAAAAGGAAAGGTCATGAAGTCCTTGAAATTGTGTCTGGCTTACATGGTTGTTCCCTCTGCACTGACCTGTGAAACAATTGACGTCTCTTACGTTGCTTTTCAGATGGGCTTAAGGAACACTTGCAGGTGCCTAATCCCAGCATGTAGAATAATTGAGAAGCAGCTTCTACTATCATCTGGCTATGGAATCGCTGCGCACTGCAGAAAGACTGCTGCCCTCTTTTCACCAGCAATTGGTCCTCCTCAAATCAAAACCAACTTGTAAACAGTTTTTCAGGCATATTTGCTTTCAGAGCCATGAACTATCACGTGTCCCATTTTGTACACAGTCCACCAGATTCAAGAGGTTTCCAGCTTCTTGAAGGCTGCTCAATTACCTTTCCTTGTACATGGATGTCTCTTCCAAGAAAAGGAATCAGAGTTTTTGCATTCATTCTTTACAGAAGTGCCTTTTAAAACACAAATTCTTCCAGAATGTTCTTCACCCTTGAAAATGAAGCATTTTCTGTGATTACAGTATTCATGACAATACACAATTAAGTGCAAACATCAGGAAATTGCTGTCCATGATGTCCTGTCCTAATGTGCAATCATGATATCTCACCAACAGATTAATTATTCAAATACACTGAACAGCCAGGTTTGATTATTTCAGTATGAGTAACCTTTTAATGACTCATTAAGTCTTAATTACTTCCAAATGACCTCTCTGGTCCCAAGAGTACAGAGTCTGATTTATTCAGATTTTAATTATTGTTGGAGATTTGGAAAAAAGAATTTTAAATATTTTTCTGTCCCTTTTAACCACCCTTCATAAATCCAATCTTTTGCCCCCTCTCTATTTTGCTACCTGTAGCTAATTTGACATAAAATTAAATGTTCTGACACCCCATTCAATTCTTCAATCTGATTGATTAGTGCAGTAACAATGTTTGCTCTGTTCTCAAATCCCAGATCCACTAGAAAGGTCATTCTGATTTTTAGCTGTCTAATTTACACCAAGTTTTAATCCAAAAATCTTTTGGCAATTGCAAATGAAATGAACGGCTGGTGCCATTTACAAGCCCCTGACCACAAAATCCAATCCAGTTATTTTCGGTCAACTTAGTTTTACACCAGGGGCCTGTTAGATGTAGTGTTAGATCCTGTTAGTGTATTGTTTCCTAACATGTCCTTGTTGCAAATTGTCCAAACCACAGCAAAACAAAATGATTTGTTACAAATTTTAAACACCAGAAGTGAAAAGTTCTTCTGTGCATGATTTGTAATAAAATAAAAAGGAAGGGTTTTTAGGTTTATATTACATAAAGCACATTGGGAAAACTTCTCCCCACTGACAACACCACACAAAACATTAACAAGTGTGTTTAATTATTTACTTATAAATTTCACAAACCATAACAAATTGGGTAAGGTGATTGATTCCACACCTTCAAGGTTGAACAAAAAATATCCTCACACTGCACCCTATCACTTTAAATGAATAATTTTTGATATAAGTAATTGCTTTTATCTCGGCAAACTTCAAGAAAGATTAATCAAAACCAGTTTTCTTAGACATCATAATAAGCAAAATACTACAGGTGCTGAATCTTAAACAAGAGAAGAATTTAGCAATCTGGCAGCACCTGTAGATAGAGGAAACAGAGTTAGTGTTTCAAACCCCTTTCTCTCTTTACCAGAACAAATGTGTTAAATATTAAATTGTAGCTGAGAGAGATTGTAAGAAGATGTGACAGCATTAAGAACATATCTGTCCTGAGGTGAAATTTTTTTTGGGCGGGGGGTGGGGGTGCGTGCAGAGAGAGGTATGGAGGGTTATTACATAAACAATAATGTTTTCTCTCCTTACAGATTCTGGCAGATTTTTTCCAGCATTCTCTGTTCTTGGACATTATATTTTCTGAAGGTGTGTTTATTTTTACAGCAAATCTTCAGCTAATGTGTTAATTTGTTCTTCTTTGCACTTATTTATTCTATTTCCTTTAAAACAATTTTCATGATCTCCACTATCATAAGTCACAATTATTTATCAAGTTGAAGGGTCATCAAGATTCAATTGGCTCTATTCTCTCCACACAGATGCTATCACACATGAGACTTCTCAGTATTTTTTGTTTTTGTTTCAGATTCCAGCATCCACAGTATTTTGCTTTTATATTACAAGCATCATGACGAGATGAGACGAGACATGATTACAGTTCACTCTTTTTTTCCACTATCCAAAACAGTCTTAAGCATACCTCCAGGATCCAGCAAGGTCCAGTTATTTTGAGTAAGTGATTGGGCAAATGATAGAGAGACCCAAAGAAAGCTTGGGCGGAAGTGGATGTGAAATTTGCTCCCACCCAAGATTGCATAGTTCACATGATTTTATGCTAGGTGGCCAATTAAAATCCTCTCAGCAGGCACCAGATCTATTGATTCAGCTCGCAATGGGGTCAGGAGTTTAAAACTGGAGGAGGCAGCTCCCTGAAGGTTGCCAAGAATTTTGGGGGAGGCAGAGGGAGCTCACTTTGACATCTACAAGGTATTTTGTGAACAGTAATGACATCAGCACCAGATTATAGAAGGCGGGTGGGCATGTCGAGATGGACTAAGTGCTCCCCTATTTCACCAATGACAGCCTGAAACTGACCAAGTGACGAGGTGATCAGTTGCAGGCATCACATTCTGATGCCTGGAAATGGCAAGAGAAGGCTGTGCTACTTGACAAAGGAGGTTTGGTCAGAGGTTGCTGCTCAAGCAGGTTTGAGGCGTTCAGGTCATGTGACCCTGACATATAGGAAAAAGCCAGATACGGTCTACCAAGATCTATCAAAGATGCCAAAAGACAGCACTGGACCAAGTTAGAATCCCTGGCTAGCCGCAGTATGGCAAAGGTGTACAAGACATAACAGGCTACAAGATGAAGATATGTAAAATAGTTGGTACCAATGCACCCGTCCCAATGAGCTCACTGAATTCTATACATGTTTTGAGCAAGATGTCAGCAAGGGCCATCCCAAAAGCCTTGGATAAACTGTATCCAAGGTCGCCTTTGTATCGCAGAAGTCAAAGCTGCCTTCTCAGAAGTCAAAGCAACTGGCCCGGAAGGTATACCTATACACGCTCACGGATCCTGCGTGGACCAACTGGCTGAGGTATTCGCAGACATTTTTAACCTCTCTTTACACCAATCTGAGTTCCCTATCTGCTTCATGACAAAGACCATCATCCCGGTATGAAAGAAAAGCCAAGCAGCTTGCCTTTATGACTGTCATCCAGTGGCTCTGACATCCATCATTATGAAGTGCTTCGAAAGGTTGGTCATGGCACGAACCAACTGCAGCCTTCCAAATTACCTGGATCAATTACAGTTCGCCTATCGCTGCAAGAGACCCATAGCAAAAGCCATCTCCTTGGCCCTACACTCAACCCTGTAACACCCAGATAACAAACACACTATGTAAGACTCATATTTATTGACTACATCCCAACCTTCAACACTATTATTTCTACGAAACTCATTTCCAAACTCCATGGCCTGGGGCTCAGCTCCTCCCTCTGCACTGGATCATGAACTTCCTAACCCACAGCTGCAATCAGTAAGAATGGGCAACAACACCTCCTCCATGATTATCCTCAACATCAGTGCCCTGAAGATTTTTTCCTCAATCCCTTACTACGCCCTTTGTATACCCATTTCTGTGTGGCCAAATTCCCCTTCAAACTCGATTTTCAAATTTGCTGATGACATCGCTGAAGTGAGTCAGATCTCAAACAATGATGAGACAGATTATAGGAAATAGACAATCTGGTGAACTAGTACAATAAGAATAATCTCTCCCTCAATGTCAGCAAAACATTGGAGAAAGTCACCGACTTCAGGAAGCATAGAAGAGAACATGTCCCTATTTACATCAAAGGGGATGACATAGAAATGGTTGACAGCTTCGGATTTTTAAGAGTCCAGATCACCAACAATCTGTCCTGGTCCCTCCATGCTGACACTATAGTTAAAAAAAAGCCTTTTGAACGGACCTTCCTCACATTAAGTTGATATTTCTCTACGCTCTATGTCTGTAACACTACATTCTGCACACTCTCCTTCTCAAAGGTACAGTATATTTTGTCTGTACAGCACGCAAGAAACAATACGTTTCACTGTATACTAACATGTGACAATAATAAATCAAATCAAAGATCAGTAGACGCAATATTATCTGTCACCTGGCTTCAGTGCTGCAAAAGGTTAAAAGATATTCTGCACATGGCAAGGGTAAGTGCAGAGATGACATCAGCCACATGGAAAGTCTTAATCGAGGATGTGAGTGTGTTTGCCAACTAGCACTGAAGCTTGATCTGCCAAGGCTGGGCTGTTAATACAACAGGCTGCAGAGCATTGGACAGAGTGTTATGGTAAAGTGAAATGGCTTAAATGGCTAGATAGGGATGGGGGCATCTAGAATGGACCTTACAGAAGATGGGGAACATTAATGACCACTCGTTTCCTGTCAGGAGAACACAAGTCACAAAATTGCAGAGCATAGCCAAATCAGAAAGTGAGTCTCCATCTATTAATCCTGGCTTGGAATGACAGTGATGCTCTGTAGCTGGAATGTCATTGCCCAGTTCTCGCCCGCCAAGCTTGGTAGGGTGAGGCTCAGGGATGTCAACAAAAGTACAGGACCCAGATGTACGTGTCAAGGGAATGGAAAATATCACAGGCTCCTCTCGTCAGAAAGTGAGCTGTTGCAGCCAGACCGTGCACTGAAGTTTTAATACAGATGTCACCATGCAGCATCTATCCATTCACCTAGCTTGTATGGCAATGATGATGACTGAAGTTACTGATTTGTGCTTTCCTTTTGCAGATCTGTCATTAGGTGAGCCAGAGGACCCTACATTCGGCATGCTGGAAAATGCTGTTCCTGCGCCTGGGCCATGCTGTCTTTCAGCACCTTGCACCAATGCAGATAATCACACGTTGGTGGACATAAGGTCATCATTTCTTACCTTATGGCCTAACATTATACATTGCTGGCCTCCTCCTCTGAGCCTTCACTGGAGTGTCCTCCTGGGCCTGTGGAGCTGTCTTGCTTTCCTCACAGGGTTCCCTTTCATGAGAGCTAAATTTTGTAGGGTGCAACATCTATGATTGTGAGGGAAACATGCTCTGGAGAATGCTGCAAAGCTCTCCAGATCAGTCTAGACATCTGAATCAGTTTAACCACCCCATCCCCCAACCTCCCCTCTAAATAGCATTGGCAAATTTTCCCCCCAAGATTTTAGTTCCCCTCTGGGAAATGCAGCTAAGTGAATACTTTATCCTGTAGTAGCAGTCTCTAATGCAAAAGGTAAGATCATGTACCAATCTATTCAGGAACAGTTATTTCTCTGCTGCCATCAGACTTTTGAATAGATCGAACATTATGCTGATCTATCTTTTCACTCTAGTTATGATTGTAACATTGCATTCTGCCCCCTCCCCTTCTTCCCTATGTACTGTATGAACAATATGCTTTGTCCGTACAGCATGCAAGAAGAATACTTTTCATTGTATCCCAATACCTGTGACGATAATAAATCCAATCAAAATCTTCTTGTACAATTTGATCTCCTGATTGGTGGAGTAAGTCAAGTATTGAGCATAGTAGCACTTGAAGGCTGCAGCGGCTCTACAAAGTGGGAATTTTAAATCTTCTGCTGTATGGAGACCACATTGCTTCTGGCATTAAATGCTGTGAAGGAAATAAAAATGCAACAGACTTGATTGGAAATTGGGTGGATTGTCTTAACCAGTGAAAATCGATGAATGTAATTGTAGAATAAATTTTGAGTTCTGTTATTCATCATTCTGAATTTACAGTAAATAACTCAATTATTTGCACTTATGGAAAGGTCGCTTTATACCTCACATCAGCCCCACCAGCTTTGGATTTTGACGAGAGGAGTTGAAATGATTTGGTCTTTCTGCAAATTTAAAACTGACTTCCATTATTCTCACTTTATTTTTCCTGCACTGGGAGAAGTTAATTATGAGACCTTGATGAGATGCTGTAGCTATTTATAGCACAAGCTCCTTTCACACAGCTCTGAAGAAGAGTTGTACGGACTCAAAATGTTAACTCTGTTTTTTCCTTCACAAGTGAAGCTAGTATCAGGGCCATCTTCAACCATGTCTGCATATTTATCCACTACTAGACAGATGAGCAGCAAGACAAAGGCTTTGCGGCAATGGCTGGATTCCCCAGCATCCAGGATGGTATAGACAGCACGCATGTGGCCATCAGGGCACCAGCAGAAGAGCTGGGAGCTTTCATCAGCAGGAAGGGTAACTGTTTGGTCCACGTGCAGGTTGTTTGTGGCCACAGGACTCAAATTCTTCAAGTTTGTACCTGTTATCCAAAGAGCTCACATGATTCGTATATTTTGTGGCACAAATGTACAGGAGGATGGGAATAGAAAGGAAATGGATAAGGTTTCTGGGTCACAGCAGTGTACTGGTAGGCGGGAGGGTGGTTTGAACTGTGTATACTTCAATGTGGGGAGCATACACAATAAGGTGGATGAACTTGCAACCTGGATTAATACCTGGGACTTCGATGTTGTGGCCATTTCAGAAACATGGATAGAGTAGGGACAGGAATGGTTGTTCCAGGTTCCGGGGTTGAGATGTTTCAGTCAGAGCAGAATAGGTGGTAGAAGAGGAGGAGGTGTGGCATTGTTAGTCAAAATCTGTATTACGGTGGCAGAAAGGACATTTGATGTGGACCTGTCTATTGAGGTAGTTGGGCTGAGATTAGAAAATGGATAGGAGAGTCGCCCTGTTGGGAGTTTTTTTGTAGGCCTCCAAAAAAGGTCCAGAGATGTAGAGGAAAGCATTGCAAGGATGATTCTGGACAGAAGGGAAAGGTAACAGGGTAGTTGTTATGGGGGACTTTGCAAATATTGATTGGAAAAGCTATAGCTCAAACACATTAGAGGGGTCAGTTTTTGTACAATGTGCACAGGAGGGTTTTATGACTCAGTATGTAGATAGGCCAACAAGAGGTGAGACGTCATTGGATTTGGTTCTGAACCAGACCAGGTGTTAGACTTGGAGGTAGTTGAGCACTTTGGTGACAGTGACCACAATTTGGTTACGTTTACCTTAGTGATGGGAAGGGATAGGCATATACCGAAGGGAAGAAATTATAGCTGAGGGAAAGGTAATTATGAGGCTATTAGGCGAGATTTAGGATACATAGGTTGGAGTAGGAAACTGCAGGGGCTAGGAATATCTGAAATATGGAAGTTATACAAGGAACAGCTGCTGCGAGTCCTTGACAAATATGTACCTGTCAGGCAAGGAGGAAGTGGTAGAGCGAGGGAACTGTGGTGTACTAAGGAAGTTGGTCCTCTGGTGAAGAGAAAAAAGGAGGCATATATAAAGATGACACGTGAAGGCTCGGTTAGGGCACAGGAGAGTTATAAATTTGCCAGGAGGGAGCTAAAGAGGGAGTTAAGAAGAGCTAGAATAGGGCACGAGAAGACTTTGGCGGATAGGATTAAGGAGAACCCTAAAGCTTTTTATAGATATATTAAGAATAAAAGATTGGTTAGGGCAAGATTAGGGCCAGTCAGAATCAGCAGTGGGAAGTTGTGCGTGGAGCCTGTAGAGATTGGAGAGGCACTGAATGAGCATTTTTCGTCAGTCTTCACGCGGGAAAATGTCAATGTAGTCGAGGAGAATACTGGTATGCAGGGTTGTAGACTAGACAGGATAGAGGTACATGAGGAGGAGGTGTTAGCTATTCTTGAGAGTATGAAAATACATAAGTACCCTGGGCCAGATGGGATTTATCCCAGGTTGCTCTGGGAGGCTAGAGAGGAGAATGCAGAGCCTTTGGCTTTGATCTTCATGTTGTCATTGGTTACAGGTATAGTCCCGGAAGACTGGAGGATGGCAAATGGTGTCCCCTTGTTTAAGAAGGGGAGTAGAGACCATCCTGCAAATTATATAGACCGGTGAACCTTACATCTGTTGTGTGGAAAGTTTTGGAAAGAATTATAAGGGATAGGATTTATAGTCATCTAGAGAGAAATGAATTGATTAGGGATAGTCAACATGGATTTGTAAAGGGTCGGTCGTGCCTCACAAACCTTATCGAGTTTTTTGAAAAGGTGACCAAACGGGTGGATAAGGGTAAGGCAGTTGACGTGGTGTATATGGATTTTAGCAGAGCGTTTGATAAGGTTCCCCATGGAAGACTACTGCAGAAAATGCAGATGCATGGGATTGGGGGTGATTTAGCAATTTGGATTAGGAATTGGTTAGCTGATAGAAAACAGAGGGTGGTGGTTGATGGGATATACTCAACCTGGAGTTTAGTTACTAGTGGTATACCTCAGGGATCTGTTTTGGGGCCACTGTGGTTTGTTTTTTTTAATAAATGACCTGAATGAAGGTATAGAGGGATGGGTTATTTGCTGATGACACCAAAGTCGGAGGAGTTGTAGACAGTGAGGATGGATGTTACAGTTTGCAGAGGGACATAGATAAGTTGCAGAGTTGGGCCGAGAGGTGGCAAATGGAGATTAATGCAGAAAAGTGTGAGGTGATTCACTTTGGTAAGAGTAATATGTGTACAGAATGTAGGGCTAACGGTAGGACTCTTAGTAGTGTAGATGAGCAGAGAGATCTTGGTATACAAATGCATAGATCTCTGAAAGTTGGTACTCAAGTTGATAAGGTTGTTAAAAAGGCGTACAGTGTGTTAGCATTTATTGGTAGAGGAATTGAACCTCAGAGCCGAGACATGTGGCAACTGTACAAAACTCTGGTGCGTCTGCACTTGCGGCATTGCGTACAGTTTTGGTCGCCACATTATAAGAAAGATGTGGAGGCATTGGAAAGGGTGCAGAGGAGGTTTACCAGGATGTTGCCTGGGTAGGTCTTATGAGGAAAGGCTAAGGGACTTGAGGTTTTTTTTTAAAAGAGAGAAGGTGGCAAAGAGGTGACCTAATTGAGACATATAAGATGATCAGAGAGTTAGATAGGGTGGATAGTGAGAGCCTTTTTCCTCGTATGGAGACGGCTAACACGAGGGGACATAGCTTTAAATTAAAGGGTGGTAGTTATAGGATGGATGTTAGAGGTGGGTTCTTTACTCAGAGGGTAGTAAGAGCGTGGAATGCCCTACCTGCAGCAGTTGTGGACTTGCCAAGTTTAAGGGTGTTCAGATGGTCAGTGGATAGGCATATAGATAGCATTGGAATAGTTTAGGTTAGAGAATCATAAAACTGGTTCCATTGGTCAGTGCAACATCGAGGACCGAAGGGCCTGTACTGCGCTGTAATGTTCTATGTTCCACATATCTCAAAAGTAGCAACATTGGGACCTATGTCATGCTGGATTTTGGATTTTGCAAGGTTTCACGTTGGACAGTTCAGGTTAAGACAAATCACGTAGGGTTGGGTCAAAGGTCGCTTGCAGTGCAGAATAAACTGGTGAAGAGGATAACTAGTTAATACCATACCTTGCCAATGCAGCATCTCACCAAACTATCCAGGTTGGTTACTTTTTTTTCTAAATTGTACTCAATCAAAATCAATGCATGGCACATTCTGAAAATGGACAGTTTTTGAACTGCTGGATTTGAGAGACAGTATCTGTACAATGTTTCCTTTCTTTCAAAAGTGACGATACTTCAAAAATATAAAGTGAGAATAATGGAAGTCAGTTTTAAATTTTCAGAAAGATTAAGTCATTTCAATTCCTCTCAGGCAAAATCTAAAGCTGATGGGGTTGATGAGAGGCAGAAACCAACCTTTCCGTAGATTTAAAAAAACTAGGCTATTTATTGTAAATTAAGAATGATGAATGACAGAACTTAAAATTTATTCTATAATTCCATTTATCAATTTTCACTAGTTAAGACAATCCACCCACTTTCCAGCTTGGTTTATCCAGTTGCAAAACATTTTGGGCCAATCTGATACTGAAGCATAAACAAATAAGTTATTTCTTGAGATTTATTACTTGAAAAGAACTAGAGATAGTTGAAATTGCCTAAAATAATTTCAAAATTTTAAGAAGGGTTGATAATAAATAATCATATCTGTCACAATGTTTAGCACTGCTTCCTCACAGCATCAGGGACCCAGGTTCGATTTCAGCCTCAAGTCACTCTCTGTATGGAGTTTGCACATTCACCCCATGTCTGGTTGATTGACTATGCTAAATTGCCCAGGGCAGATTAGCAAGGTAAATATATGGGTTCCAGGAATAAGGCCCGGGTGAAACTGTCATCAGTGCAGGCTCGATTGGCCCAACAGGTTCCTTCTGCACTGTAGAGATTGTATGATTTCAGGCTTTCAGAAATCTGCTCTAACTTAGGCTCGCAAAAGTCAGTTTTTTCATGACACAGGTACACATAAGTCACAAACCAATTTGAATTTGGTTCCCACTGGCAATTAGAAGTTGCAATGAAATACAATACTGAGTTACAAAGAACAAAGAACAAAACAGCACGGGAAACAGGCCCTTTGGCCCAACGAGCCCACGCCGCCACCTCGATGTTCCCACTTCTACCCCATGATCCCTATCTATGTTTATAGAGTTATGCATTGAAACCAAATTTGAGACAATTTAGGGAGATTTGTTCTGCCAATCAGCTGAAGAGCACATCTTTGGGATGTGGGAGGAAACCTGAGCACCCGGAGAAAACCCACGCAAGCACGGGGAGAATGCGCAGACTCCCACAGAGACAGGTCCAAATCCATGTATCTGCACAGCACAGCGATAGTCACTGAGTTGTCGTGTTGCCCATCAAATGGTCCAGGTCAAGTGTACACTAACGACGTGAAGCACTAGGATACTCTTGAAAAAAAAAATCCAAGAGCAGCCCTCTCACGACCCATTGCATGTATGCCCCTTGTTAGACAACAAGGCGGATCAAAGTACCTGTAGGATAAAAACAAATACATCGATATTATCGACTATTTACACACTTCCCAGGGAACTCCCAAGGCTCACGATCCCTATTTTAAATCAGTTTTCTATATCCCTCCATTCCAATTCTGTTCATGTGCCCATCTAAGTATTTCTTAAATAACTCCAGAGTGCCTGCCTCCACCACTTTACTTGGCAGCGTGTTCCACACCCTGACCACCCTCTGTGTGAAAAAACTCCCACTAGCATCCAAATTATACTTTACTCCCCTCACTCTAAGCCTCTGACACCTGATGCTATTTGAGTCCATCCTAGGAAAAAGCTGAACTCTGTTTACTCTATCCATACCCCTCATAATTCAGTGAGCTGTGTCATGGTGTATGGAGTTACATAAGTTACATTCTGGTTCTGTCCGTCCTGTCGTTAGGTAGTGACCGGATTCATTGGTTTAGGGACCGGATTAGTGACTGGACTTATCGGGATGAGAATAGCACGAGGAGTTGAGACTAAGTTTTCTGAGATGGGGGCTGGATTAGATGGTGCCGTATGTTCCACTACCAGGAAGGAAGGTGGGAGTCCCCAGTCGGCAGTGACACTAGCTGTTGCATAATGGTAGGCATCCTCTTCTAAATTGCCCCACTCTATCTCTGTGTCACTCTTCCCTGTTTCAGTAGTGAATGCACACATTACACCCTTTTTTATAGTTAGTTGTGATTTCTCAGACTGTTCTTCATGCAGGAAAATGGAGTAACTAAAGTATTTCCAAGTTGGAGTTAAGGTAGATAAGGAAAGTTGGTGGGAAGTTCAGCCAACAGCGCAAGTATGTTGATTTAAAAATATTATCTATACTGTAAATAATTAATTAATAACTTCACTAGTAAATCCACACAATTACGAAACATTAAAGAGCCAATGATGATTAAAAGCATGGTGAGAAATTTCTTTATCTTGGATTTTAATAATACTGGGTCTCATTATCTTTTCCATGTAAATGGCCAAATACAGTTGCAATTCAGCAAAAAAAATACAAAACTTGCGAACAAGATTGAGGAACAAATTAACCTCAACAGAATGTTATACATAGTGCTAATAAACAAACACATCTGGGATGCTGTGTTACAACTTTAAATCTGTAAATTTACTTTATGAGCTCTGCAGTTTTGGTTTATGGCATCATTCTAAACCTCATCAATCTGGTAACAGCTTTCCAACACATCATCCAAACTAGATATCTTCTGATTTGTCATCAAATCCAGGCAATGCAGATACACCACAAGCATCTAAATAGTCTTTAACTGATTTGAAGTTTGGTCATGTATAAATGGTACATCAGACTAAATTCAGGCAGTATACTCTCCAGCTATCTATTATTCTGAATCCTCTGCCCAGCAAGAAGCCATATACCACTTTTATAGTACACTCAGGAAGTATAATCATTGCTTCGTAAGTAGCTGCCTTGTTGGCAGAATTTCTTCTGCCAACAAAGTCAGCTACAAAGATTTGGCTGAGACCATTAAAGCAGCTTAGGATGCAGGAAAAGGATGCTTTCAGTACTTAAAATTGGCAATTCTGTGCTCTTACACGTCCTGATTTTCTTTGCTGCAACAACAGCAGCTACAACTTTAACCACCTGGTACCAAAGCTCTGGAATTACTTAAACTTCTCCCTTATCCTTGACCACACTTCTTAGAAAATACTTTTTTGATCACCTATCCTAACATTTACTTCTGTATCTCAATGCCAAATTTTGTTTGATAATGCTGTAAGAAAGCATCTTGGAACATTTTTAAGGCGCTATATAAATGCAAGTAGTTGTTGCTGAGCTGATAAAAGCTACTTCCTAAATGATCACAATCCAGTAATCAGGGACCTGCTTCCCTAATCTGTGAGCAAATAATCTGAGGGTAATAAAACTGGCACAACCAGTGAAGGTGAGAACAGAAGCTTTGAAAATCAGATCATACAGGACATATTTTTCCCATAGCCCATGACTTGAACACCACTGAGTTAAAGTTCTATGCTTTTTACCCTCAACTTGTACACATCTTCCAAAATTCAGCGTTGTTGACAATTCTTATCAGTGTTACGTATGTGATTTTTACTTTTCTTTTTATACTGTTTCAAATACAATTATAATCAGGATAAATGAAACAATCAAAAGTAACATATCACAGAAAACGGCATGTTATTTAATTGCACATGGCTACCCAATCATTCATTCATTTGATTTTGGTCAAGATTGTTCAGCCAGACTAATTCGTGTACAAAACTGGAAAGAAAAGCATTTCTTAAAATGTGTAAATTTAAAAGATTTAATAGCAGATAGATTCTAACATTCAGATGATTAATATAATTCATGTACACAAACTTAATCTACTTTGCAACAATATTTCTTCAATTGCATGACTTTCTCCCTTAGAATGAAAACAAAATAGATTTGAAAAGTAGAGATACTATGAAACAAAAGATTTGGGAATATTTTCCAAGTCAACGTATAAGTTTGGAATCAAGAGCACTGTAGAAAATGTTGCACTTTGGCTCTGGTTTCTGTCATGATCTAAATTCCTTGTATGCTGCAGGCACTATGAAAAGATGCTATTACTACATGATGAAATGCTCAGAACCTTTATGTTATACCAACTATTTTTGATTTATCTTTTTAAATCTTTCCATCATAGGATTACAGGAAGATACTGTTCAGTAGTCAGATAATTACATTTGGATGGTATCAATAAAGGTTGTATATCCTTGGAGCAGGATTCTTGGCATCATGGTGTAATCTCTAACCCTAGGCTATCTCTTTCCAGTGATGATTTCCTTTCTAAAAGGGATTATGAAACTGAGGTGCTGCATTTGGATGACTATAACAGGTCATAACTACTTAAGTAGCAAATTTTCCATTGTATCTAAAATGGTTCTAATGTTATCCTTGTGATTCAATAGCATTGCCATCTCCACGTGCTTATTTGACTATGCTAGCCTATTCATCAATGTACCATCAAGGAAGCCATAGATATTTACACTACTTTACATCATGGTAATCCAGGTGCACTATCATTGCCTGAATCAATATTAATTGAACTTATTAACTCAACAGTTGAGTTGAGTTTTAACAGCACTGTATATGCCCAAATACCCCTTGCATAATATCTCAGGAAGAATTTTATGAGGAAAAGTGTTATGAGAATTTTTTTTGAGGGTGTGCAGCTTTGGAACTCTACCTCAGAAGGCAGCAGAATCAAAGCCATTGAATATTTTTAAGGTAGAGGATGGATTTTTAAGCAAAAGAATCAAAGATTATCAGGAGTAGATGAACAATTTAGAATTTGAGACACAAACAGATTAGCTATGATCTTATTAAGCAGCAGGGCAGGCTCAAGGGAGTGAATAGTCTACCTCTGCTCCTATTTTGTATGTTGTTATGCATTTGCAACACAGATAATATGTTTACTATATCTGAATCGTAGCAAATATGATAAGAATGTCCTTGCACCTTAATGGACTCCAAACTGTATTCAAATTCACCTTTGAATTGGAGCAGTCAAATGAGCTCCCTTTCCTTGATCAGCTAATTGAAAAATCTGCCAATGGGTTCTGTACCACAGTCTACTGCAAACCTACTTTCACTGGTCAATATACGCATTGAGATTCCTACACTCCACATGTTAAAGGATTGACCTAATCAGCAACCTTATTTCAGGGTCTCCAAACCATTTGCTCAATGTGTAAGCTTTATGCAGAACTAGGGCACATCAAAGGTATCCTGTGGAAAATAATGGTTACCCTGATCAGATTATTGTTCACAATTTGACATGGGAACTTATGAGTGGCTATAAGGCCACCACTTTTGTTCTTGAAGAGTGCTGAGTGTACCTCAGGTCACCCTGAAAAGGTAAGGTGTCTCAAAAATTTGAGCAATGGGTGAAATTAGCTGTTTAGTGCTGCTACCATGAGATAGCAACATGAGTGATACTTGCCAGTAACGGGATGTTGCCATCAAGCCAAAAAGGCATTCTATTTCTCACAAAAATGAATAATGTGGTATATAAATATCAGTGCTGGTGTGATGCCAGATACGTCCAAAGAATGGAGGATCATAGCAAACAGCATGACCATCGGCTGTTCTTAACAGACCAAATACACATCCATTCCTGTAAACCTCAAAAGACAGGTTGACATTTACCAGTCTCATCTTAGCAGGACCTGCTGCAGTAAATTTGGTAGTCCAGTCAAAAGTCCATAAATTTTAGGTGAGACTGGACAATCCTAGTTCTGGGTGGGCTGGAAAATCCTTCCTTTGATATCCAATATTAAGTGTGATTCAGCGATTGAACAGCACTGCTAATCAATTGTGCTAAGAATTACACTGACAATCAAATCAAGACAGGCTCCCAGTGTAGTTCATTTACGCATGCCAGAAGTTCCATATATTCACAAGCAGGGTTCTGCAGACAAAAGGAGCAGGTCCACACATTGCAACTTTTTCAAGCAAACAAAAGCTTGAGTAATAGCCATTCAGTCATTATGGCAATGTCTTGATGAATCAGTCAACCCACAGTTTGAATTTGAACAAAAGTTCAGCCATGAACCGTTCCCTGATGCATTCTTCATAGCAATGCCTTTACCAATCAGTCAGTACTCTCTTCTCATGCAATATAAATTGTTGTTCCCTTTGTCCTGGGGAGTACAAGACAAAAAGCTTTGACAGCATCTCTTTTTTTCAGCAATATTCACATTCTGTTCTACCAAATGACTACTTGTTATATTTATTGTTGAAATCCTGCATCCATAAAGCAGTTTGTACCCTTTACCATGCTTGCTATTGTCTGACTACAGTCACCAATGGCATTTGCATATTAAGCAAGTTCCAGGTAATAGGTTCAATTTATGACATTAAAATATATTCCATTAACTGCTTCCAGGAATTAATCCTGAAGGCAAAAATCTGTGAGGAAACTGTATGTTATTGTGCACTCCTACTGCACAGCACCAAATTTTTTGATCTTTTAATGATTCTAATTGCTAAGATTTTGCATAAAAACATTTTATTTCACTTGGGCCTCTGTCCTTCAGAGTAGTTCTGTCTTCTTTGAGTTTGATGAATACAGTGCAATTAAACTGTCATTTCTTTTACATCAATTGAGCAGTTTCTGATTTACACTGCTGCAAAAGGGGAATTACAACTCAGGGGATGACAACAAAGAACAAAGAACAAAACAGCACAGGAAACAGGCCCTTCGGCCCAACACCGCCACCTCAAATGTTCCCACTTTTACCCATGATCCTTGTCTATGTTTATAGATCTATGCATTGGAACCAAATTTGAGACAATTTAGGGAAAATTTGTTCTGCCAATCAGCCTAAGAGTACATCTTTGGGATGTAGGAGGAAACTGGAGCACCCAGAGAAAACCCACGCAAGCACGGGCAGAATGGGCAAACTCCCACAGACACAGGCCCAAATCCATGTATCTGCACAGCACAGCGATAGTCACTGAGCTGTCGTGTTGCCCATCAAATGGTCCAGGTCAAGCGTATACTAACAACGTGAAAGCATTAGGCTACTCTCGAAAAATCCAAGAGCAGTCCTCTCATGACCCATTGCATGTATGCCCCTTGTTAGACAACAAGGTGGACCCAAGTACCTGTAGGATAAAACAAATACATCAATGTCATCCACAAGTCCTGATTCGGCTCTTTACCAAAGTTCAACCAAAGCCAAACAAAGCAAGTTTCATTCTAGAGTTTACTCCCTCAAGGCTGGAGTTTTCGCTGGGTACAGTAAGTGGACCTCCGAACTTTACAAACATGAATTCAATATTTTAACATAAGCTAATGGGTAATGCTCCTATTCACAAATATTAGGACTCCATGACTGGAACTGTGCATCAAGCGTATACTAACAACATGAAAGCATTAGGCTATCGGTGGGATATTGGTGGGCCACTTAGCCCCTTGAATCTGTTTGTTATTAAATGGGTTTATGGCTGATCTTCAACCTAACTTCACATCCTCATTTTGCTTCATATCCCTTAATACCTTTGGATAACAAAAATCTATCATTCTCAGATTTAAATTTTAAAATTTTTGATCTAGCATCAATTGCCACTTCAGAAAATCATTCCAAACTTCTACCACTGTTTCCGTGTAGAAATATTTCCTAATTTCATTTCTGAAAAATCTGGCTCTACTTTTAAAATAATGTCCCCTAGTCCAGGAAATCTCAGCCAGTAGAAATAGTTTCACTAATTACCCTATCTTGAAACTACAATCTACTCAAAATTTTTAAATTCTAGGGAATGCAATGTTCAATTGGTTAAATTCTCCTAATAATGTAACCCTAAGGGTCTGGGTATCATTCTGGTAAATCTGCATTACATTCCTCCATTGATAAAGTGCAGTGCACAGAATTGTTTAGAGTCATCCCCTGTCTATGTATGGAGCTGCCTTGTGGGTAATCTCAGTGCATCCAGAGCAAAACAAAAAACTGCTTAAAGCTAAGTGTTATTACCGTGAATACTTGTTTGGGGGAGGAGGGATGGTTCACTGGTTTTACATCCTTTGTGGATCTATTTATTCTTTGCTAGTTACCAGAACAATAAGGAAGCAGATCCATGTGGATTTAGACCATACTGAGAACAACATAAAAACTGGAAATATTAACACAGACAAGGAGGAAGAATATATAGTAAATCTAACAGCTGTTTATTTTGAACAAATATGCAGGACCAAGTAAACATCTTCTGGAGGAAGCATTTCAAATTCTTTCCGACTTCTCTTAATCTATTCCAGATTTATTACACTGCAGTGAAAGATTAAGCAGAATGAATCATTCCATCATGGACCTGACTTCCAATTTCACTTCATAACTTAAAGATTTATTACCTAGACATTATCTCCACTAAACAGATGTCTAACACATGATTCATTCACATGATCATTTAGAATAATGAGAGCTTCTTAAAACCTGCCAATCAACCAATTAACAATTTAGTATTTTCATACAGTTAATTTCATTCTTTAACTTAAAGATGGTATTTGAAACAACATATAAAAGTTTTGATTTAATCTACCACCTCCAGTGGGTACTACTTCAATATTGAATATTTCCGTTGGTGGATTTTTCATCATTTTGTGTCGTAGTAAAATGGAGAATTTGCTGTTTTCCAATGATTGAGGCTAATAGCCACTTATATTCGGGTATTTTGTATATAACAGATGAACTATTTCAAAGCAAGAAAGAGCAGCTGAGATCAGACTGGGAATTTTGTGGCAGGTAACTTCGCTGTTGACTCCCAAAGCTTCTCTGCCATTTACAAGTATAAGTCAAGCATGGGAACCGACTGACGCAACCCTACTGTACCAAATTAGGACAAGGATGCTATTGACTGATGAGGTGCTGGATGTGGGTGGAACACAAATCAGAAGATCCTCAATCAGTCCAACCCCAGTTCCACTTTTGGATTTGGTGACAGCACTGTGGCTCAACAGCTGAATATCAGCCTGACATACGCCTGTAATGATATTGAAGGAGTCTGTGGTCTTGACCCAAGGTAGTACTCTAATCCTACATCAGCACTTTGACAAGTTCAGATATGCTACAGAAAAGTCTTTCAACTACTGCTGATGCATATATAGTCAAACTCATTCAGGGTATTCTTTTTGTGAACGACCTTATGTTTGAAGCTGCTGAGCCTATTGCTGTTGCAGGAGCCCAGCAAATGTTTGTCATCTCTAGCAAGCATACTTGCTGATCCATGGGGTCTTTTCATACTGTTCAGTCCTTGCCAGTTGCCATCGAGTGTAGCATTGAGGTCACCAATTAGTATTTTGATATCGTAGTTTAGTACCTCATCCTGAAACTTCCTTCTCTTCTGTTTCCTCTCCGCTGCTGCATAAACCCACACAATAGTAACTTTGGTACGTTTTGTGTGGAATCTGTGTTAATGATGCAACTATTTACTGGCTTCCATATAACTTACAGATATTGAATATGCTAAAGGCCAAATATCTATTGCACACAAACTTCAACATAGTGGACCTGTGTTTCATCAATAACATGCACAAGAATCTTGTCACAATGGGAAAGCCAATAATACTGTGTAGTATCTGTTATGCTTGTAAATGATGTTGTTTCTGAAGTTTTCAATATCAAGTGTGTCACTCATTCATCCAGCTTTATCTTAAAATTCTTTTTTAATTATTTCAACAAACTGTCCTTTAAGTCCATGGGTTAATGGTACTTTCCAAGTGGTCAGATAGCCATACAGCAAAGAGTTATAGAGTAACAGACCAATACAGCACAGAAACAGGCCTCTCAGCACAAGCCAGCCATGAAGCCCTCCAGTTGCCTGCGTTTAGCCCATATCCCTTTAATCCTTTCCCATCCATGTACATATCCAAATGCTTTTTAAATGTTGCTATTTTCCCCATCTCAACCATTTTCTCTGCTAGCTCATTCCATATACACACTACCTCTTCATGAAGAAATTGCCCCTTGGGTCCCTTTCAAATCTTTTCCCTCTCACCTTGGGCCTATGTCCTCTGGTTTTCAATTCTCTTTCCCTGGGAAAAAGACTATTCATCCTATCTATGCCCCACATGATTTTAATTTCTTACTTTTTTAAGATACCTACACACTTGGGAAGTTTTAAAAACCACTGATCCTTTAACTCTCACAGGTCACCCCATTTTCCCTGGTATATTAAACAAAATGTTTGACAAGGAGTTTGGGGCAGGGGCTTCATGTGTTAAAGATGGTGGGGCAAGTAGGTCTGGTGAATTTATCATCCTCTCCTTCCCACGTGGCGTGGCATATTGTGACTATGCACCGTC
Source organism: Sphyrna mokarran (assembly GCA_024679065.1). Taxonomy (NCBI): domain Eukaryota; kingdom Metazoa; phylum Chordata; class Chondrichthyes; order Carcharhiniformes; family Carcharhinidae; genus Sphyrna; species Sphyrna mokarran. The sequence goes on along the minus strand of JAGIQG010000001.1, from coordinate 101,279,081 downwards.
CCATCAACTTCAAAGTGACTGCACACTGTACACTTCTAAGTGAATGCACACTTTGAATGATTCAGCCAATAACTCTTTGCCCTCAGTGTCTGCAACTTGAATCTAATTGTTCTTAAACAGGCATGTGACAATCACTCACTTGTATACTAAATCTGTTCTGCAAGTGACTTTGCTTTTTAAGAAATTTATTTCTTTTTTTTTTAAAATAATCAATTTCCTTACCCTCCCCAATCAGACCAGTCCCATCACAAACCTCACTTACCTCTGCAGCTGAATAACCAAACCAGCCTCATAATTTGAGACATATCTTGCCCAAAGCTATTTGCTAATTTGTAAAGCCCTTAGTTGTGATGTTTCAGTGGATAAACCAAAAGCACCATCACTGAGGCATTGTCACTCTTCAATATACTTGCAGCAATGTAAAATCTGAAAGATCTTGTCAGGAAAGCTATAGATATATATCCATATAGATGGATATAGCTATAGATTAGCCAGGAGGGAGCTAAAGAGTGAATTGAGGAGAGCGAAGAGAGGACACGAGAAGACTTTGGCTGATAGGATTAGGGAGAATCCTAAAGCTTTCTTTAGATATGTTAAGAATAGAAGATTGGTTAGGACAAGATTAGGGCCAGTTATAGACAGCAGTGGGAAGTTGTGCGTGGAGCCTGAAGAGATTGGAGAGGCACTGAATAAATATTTCTCTTCGATATTCACGCAGGGTGATGTAAATGTAGTTATGGAGAACACTGAGGTACAGGGTAGCAAACTGGAAGGTATCGAAGTAGATAGGGAGGATGTGCTAGATATTCTCGAGGGTTTGAAGTTGGATAAGTCCCCTGGGCCGGACGGGATTTACCCTAGGATTCTCTGGGAGGCAAGAGAGGAGATTGCAGAGCCTCTGGCTCTGATCTTCAGGTCGTCGTTGGTTACGGGTGTGGTTCCGGAGGACTGGAGGATAGCGAATGTGGTCCCATTGTTCAAGAAGGGGAAGAGAGACCTTCCAGGGAATTATAGGCCAGTGAGTCTTACTTCTGTTGTGGGCAAAGTATTGGAGAGAATTATTAGGGATAGGATTTATAGTTATTTAGAGAGAAATGAATTGATTGGGGATAGTCAGCATGGTTTTGTGAAGGGTAGGTCGTGCCTTACTAACCTCATTGAGTTTTTTGAAAAAGTGACTAAAGAGGTGGATGGGGGTAGGGCGGTTGATGTGGTATATATGGACTTTAGTAAGGCGTTTGATAAGGTGGCCCATGGAAGACTTCTGCAGAAAATGCAGATGTATGGGATAGAGGGTGATTTAGCTAATTGGGTTAGGAATTGGCTAGCAGATAGAAGACAGAGGGTGGTGGTTGATGGGAGATATTCATCTTGGAGTTCGGTGACAAGTGGTGTACCTCAGGGGTCTGTTTTGGGGCCCCTGCTGTTTGTAATTTTTATAAATGATCTGGATGAGGGTATTGAAGGATGGATTAGTAAATTTGCAGATGACACTAAAGTCGGTGGAGTGGTAGATAGTGAAGAGGGGTGTTATAGTTTGCAGAGGGACTTGGACAAGTTGCAGAGCTGGGCCGAGAGGTGGCAAATGGAGTTTAATGTGGAAAAGTGTGAGGTAATGCACTATGGCAGAAATAATAAATGTGTAGAGTATAGGGCAAATGGTAGGATTCTTAGTAGTCTAGATGAACAGAGGGATCTTGGTGTGTATGTGCATAGATCCCTGAAAGTAGGCAGTCAGGTCGAGAAGGTTGTTAAGAAGGCATATGAAGTCTTGGCTTTTATTGGTAGGGGGATTGAATTTCGGAGCCGCAACGTCATGTTGCAACTGTACAAAACTCTAGTGCGGCCGCACTTGGAGTATTGTGTGCAGTTCTGGTCCCCGCATTATAAGAAAGATGTGGAGGCATTGGAGAGGGTACAGAGGAGGTTTACCAGGATGTTGCCTGGTATGGAGGGCAGGTCTTATGAGGAGAGGCTGAGGGATTTGAGGTTGTTTTCGTTAGAAAGGAGGAGGCTAAGAGGGGACCTGATCGAAACATATAAGATGATTAGAGGTTTAGATAGGGTGGACAGTGATAGCCTTTTTCCTAGGATGGAAAAAGCTAGCACGAGGGGACACAGCTTTAAATTAAGGGGTGATAGTTATAGGACGGATATCAGAGGCAGGTTCTTTACCCAAAGGGTGGTTCGGGAGTGGAATGCCCTGCCTGCAGCAGTTGTAGATGCGCCAAGTTTGGTGGCGTTTAAGAGGTTAGTTGATAAGTATATGGAAGAGAAGGGAATGGTTTAGTTTGGAGGGGCATTGCTTTTTATATTGGTCGGCGCAACATCGAAGGCCGAAGGGCCTGTTCTGTGCTGTAATGTTCTATGTTCTATGTTCTATGAAACATTCACCTTTAATGACCATTCTCCAATCCCACTTTCGCTGTAAAGCCTCTCAAAACAATGCAGCCAAAAACTACGCAGCCCAATGCCCCTGCACTCGCTGCCTGTGATTTTATACCTATTTAATTGAGATCTATATAGTTGTGTAAACCAACACCCCTCCTCCCTCCCAACAACCCGGAAAAAGAAACCGGACATCAGTCACGGCATGAGGTCATCCCCTCTGCCTCCATTAATGGGATGAAACACTATCCATGGCAGAAGAGAAGTTTTGTTCACCACCCCCTTCCTCTGCAACCCAACCAGATTTTGCTAGCTTTCCATTCATTGATGCAGTTCTCATACTTTTGCTCCCGCCAATGTTCCTTCATATTTTGCCATGCACGGCCTTAATTCTGCACTTGGTCTGAATCGTTGTGTGTAACAGAATGGTAGATTCATATAAATAAATAATTTCACAGACACTGAACGAGATTTTAAAAAGCTAACTTCATTGTGCACTTTTTCCATTTTTATTCAACAATGTGCATTTCATTTAATTCTTGAGTTTCAAAAAACTAGGGTTCACTTATTTTTAAATGGATCCAGGCTATAAGTTCCAGGAAGTAAAAGAAAGTTAGTATTAATGATTACTGACATCACCAAATTATCTAGCTTAGGAGCAGTAATTGAGAACAGAATGCACTGATCATATGCATAAAAAAAAAGCAAAAACAGTCACATGATACACACAAAATGGCTCTCTAATAACTTGAAATTTGAATGAATGTTCTTGTACGTACACTGATGGTATAGTCATAAACATTTAGTTTCATGACCAAACAATTCCTACTTCGCCCTTACAAAACCATATCAAATCGACCCATAGATACGAAGTGGAATTCGCTGCACTTTATACATGATATTAAAACAAAGTCTCCTACTATATGGGTTTCAAACAACAGAACAGACTAAGGATATAGCTGGAACTTTGCCAACAAAAAAATGGAAATCTAAAGCCTTTGCCAAAATGGGGGCAATAGAATACATCATTATATTTGCTCTGAAATGTAACAAACTCCTTCACACATGCACTCCATCGCCATATGAGAACACAAGGGATTAAGATGAGGTTTGAGAGATGCTGGTAGAACTCAATTCCCTGAACCCAGGTGAACTCGGGGGAGATTGTCTCCCTTCACTTTCTGATGAACACTTTGAGAACTAATGTTGAATTCCCTTGTTGCAATTATGTTATATTTATTTGCATATCACACAGCTTTCTTGTGAATACTAATGTTACTAAAAGGAGAATAAATGTGAGGATGTAATGAAATAATGTCACCCTTGAACCATAGTGAAACATGCGCTGCTTGTCAAGCTATTGAAGGTTTGCTTTCCAGAGAATAATGAAGGAACCGCATTCAATGAGAATACGTAGCTCTTATGCCACTTCTATTTTCTCCCACTCAAATTCTGGAAGCAGCATCTGTGAAAAGCCATGTGGTTACCTCTGGTCATTGCTACGACTACTCCCAGCAGTTGTTACAGTGACCCTGCACGTGATTACAGTATCAGAGAGATAAGCTTTTCCACTGACTTCTTGGGTAAATCAATTTGTTCTCAAAGGTGGATTAAGTGCATGATTGATTGCTGTATTCAGAAAGCAGCATGCATTTGTCGAATGTATGTTCAATCAGATTCTGAGAATGCACTGATTTCTTCTATGATGCAATCGTAATAAACAAACATTGTAAATTGATTTGCTCATTACTTACAGAAAGACATCTATCAAAAATGCATTTTCAAAACCACGTGTTAATCATTTTCTCTCAGTGGGATTCAAAGTGTAAGATGGCCACTTTGACAAGTATCTATTACAGGTTTATGAAAGGGCACTTAAAATCAGAGGTTGCCATTATTCAATTATATCTACATGAAGGAAGTCTCAAAAGAGCACTGAAGCATGAGACAAACACACTGTGAACATTCAGGTCTCAGAACCAAGCACAGCATCTGATAAAGTAGTAAACAGAAAACATGACAGCTGAGAGAATATACAGCAGATGACTCTGGAGTATGTTGCCCCTTTGCGCATTAGCATAGTCCCTATCATCTTGGAGCACCTCAAGAGACTACTGAAATATCTGAATGTAGAGTGTGTGACACGTGTGTCCAGGAATGGTTCTCTACATATTTAAATGTATCCTTGCTATATGACTGTTTATGGTTGGAAAATCTGGCACTTTAAAACTGTTTAAAGTCACTAAGTATACTCCATTTGTCAGTCCACATGGGGTGTTCAGCTGTTTGCAGTAATAGCTGCTATGTAGTGAAAAGGAGATAAAGATTTTACAGACGGATATAGAAAGGCTAAGAGAATGGGCCAAAATTTGGCAGATGGAGTTTAATGTGAATAAGTGTGAAGTTATCCATTTTGGCTGAAAAAAACAGAAAAGCAAATTATTATCTAAATAGAAAGCAGACTCAAAATGCATCTGTACAGAGGGATCTGGTGTCCTTGTCCATGAACCGCAGAAAGTCAGTATGCAGGCATAGCATGCGATAAAAAAAAGCAAATGGAATGTTAGCATTTATTGCAAAAGGACTGGAGTATAAAAGCAGAGGAGTATTGCTACAATTGTGCAGGGTTTTGGTGAGATCGCATCTGGTGTATCGTGCCCAGTTTTGGTCTCTTTATTTGAGGAAGAATGTGATGGCATTAGAAGCAATTCAGAGGAGGCTCATCATCTTGATTCCGGGAATGAAAGGATTGATATACGAGTACTGATTAAACAATTCTGGGTTTAAAATCGCTGGACTTCAGAAGAGTGAGGGGAGATCTGATCAGGTATATAAAATACTAAAAGTGATTGATAAAGTAAGTATAGACCAAATGTTTCCCCTTGTGGGGTAATTTAGAGCAAGAGGTCAAAGGTATAGGTTGAGGGGTGGTAGATTTACAACTGAAATGAAGAGGAACTCAGAGGGTCGTGGATTTGTGTAACTCACTGCCCCTTAGTGCAGTTCAGTTTGAGTCATTAAATGGTTTCAAGGAGATAGATATATTTCTAGTAAAGAAACAGATTGAAAGAGATATGGGGAACAGGTAGGTAGGTGGATTTGAGACCAGAAGAGATCAGCGATGATCTGTTTGAATGACGAAGCAGGCCTGAATTGCCTACTTCTGCTCCTAATTGCTGTGTAAGAATTGACCAAGTCATCTAAATGAAATTGCTACTTACAATATTATTATTTACAACATTTCATATCTTAGCATGTCAAGCAGCACTTAAATATCAAAAATGAATTTCCCCACTTGTAAATTAACTGATTATATTACAGACATTAGCATGTGCCAATGAGTTTTGCATAGGTTGACAGAAGGACATAAAGCTACCTTATCCCATGTCATGATGACCTAGTATCTTTTCTTGGTCCACTGTTTGCCACAATCATATTATTTTAGTGGATGTGGCATCATAGACCACGTCAGCATTTATTGCCATCCCTAACTACCCTTGAGAAGATGGTGGTGAGCCATCATCGCAAACCACTTTAGTCCATGTGATTACAAAATGGTCCCCTTTCTACTGATATTGCTTCCACCTCTTCATCACTCATAGAACACAAAAGCACAAACAGGCCCTTCGGCCCACAAGTTGCACCGATCACATCTACCAATCCACAGACCTATCTATAACCCCCTATCCTATTCTTTTCCATATACTCATCCAGAAGTCTCTTAAAAGACCTCAGTGAGTTTGCTCAACAACCTCCGACGGCAGTCGGTTCCATTCACTCACCACCCTCTGAGTGAAGCTTATAGAGAGTGTAGACGGGATCTAAAAAGGGGTATTAGAAAGGGAAAAAGGGGCCATGAGGTGGCTCTGGCAGGTAGGATTAAAGAAAATCCAAAGGCATTTTACACCTATGTAAGGAGCAAAAGGATGGTTAGAGGCAAGATTGGACCTCTTAGGGACAGTGGAGGGGATCTATGCTTAGAGCCTGAGGGAATGGGGGAGATCCTGAATGAATACTTTGCGTCGGTATTCACGCAGGAGACTGGACAGATGTCTGTGCCTGATGTTGACAAAGTTGAGGATCGGTTGAGGGAAATAAGGATTACGAGGAAAGAGGTGTTGGGGCTGTTAGGCAGCTTAAAGACATATAAAGCTCCGGGGCCTGATGGCATTTACCCCAGGCTGCTAAGGGAGTTGAGGGAAGACTTGGCTGGGCCTCTGACGCAAATCTTTGTCTCTTCCTTGGACACAGGTGAGGTCCCAGAGGACTGGAGGATAGCAAACGTAGTACCGTTGTTTAAAAAAGGTCAGAGGGATCACCCAGGGAACTATAGGCCGGTGAGCTTGACTTCAGTTATAGGTAAGCTAATGGAGAGGATCCTTAGGGACAGGATGTATGAGCATCTGGAGCGCTGCGATCTGATCAGGGATACGCAGCATGGCTTCGTCAAGGGGAAGTCTTGTCTTACGAATCTGGTGGAATTTTTTGAAGAAGTGACAAAAACAGTTGATGAAGGACAGGCTGTTGATGTCGTCTACATGGATTTCAGTAAGGCGTTTGACAAGGTTCCTCATGGTAGACTGATAGAGAAGGTGAAGGCGCATGGGATACAGGGTCGGGTATGTAGATGGGTCGAAAACTGGCTCGGAAGGAGGAGACAGAGGGTAGTAGTGGAAGGCTCTTTTTCCGGCTGGAAGCCTGTCACTAGTGGAGTGCCACAAGGCTCAGTACTAGGTCCTCTTCTATTTGTGGTCTACATAAACGACTTGGAAGTAGGGGTAGGTGGTGAGATCAGCAAATTTGCTGATGACACCAAGATGCTTGGATTGGCGGGTACAGAAGAGCAGTGTCAGGCAATACAACAGGACATAGACAGGTTGGTAGATTGGGCAGATAGATGGCAAATGGAATTTAATCCGGAAAAATGCGAGGTGATGCATTTTGGCCGGAAAAATGTAGAAGAGAATTATAGGATAAAAGGTAAAACTATAAAGAGCATAGAGACGCAGAGAGACTTGGGGGTGCAGGTTCACAAGTCTCTGAAGGTGTCCTCACAGGTGGAGAAGGTGACAAAGAAGGCGTATAGTATGTTAGCTTTCATAGAAAAGGGTATAGAATATAAGAGTAGGAGTTTGATGTTGCAGTTGTATACAACGTTGGTTAGGCCTCACTTGGAATACTGCGCCCAGTTCTGGTCTCCGTACTATCGGAAGGATGTGGAGTCCTTGGAGAGAGTGCAGAGGAGGTTTACCAGGATGCTGCCTGGTATGGAAGGACTGTCTTATGAGGAACGATTAGATAGACTGGGGTTGTTTTCCCTTGAAAGACGTCGGCTTAGAGGGGATCTCATAGAGGTGTATAAGATTATAAGGGGTATAGATAGAGTAAATGGAGGTAAACTTTTTCCACCTTTAGAAATGGATAGGACGAGAGGTCATGGCCATAGGGTGAGGGGGGCTATGTATAGGACGAATATTAGAGGGCAGTTTTTCACACAAAGGGTAGTGGGGGTGTGGAATGCACTGCCGAGTAAGGTGGTGGGAGCAGGCACGCTGGGGCTGTTTAAGGGTCTCTTGGACAGCCACATGAGCGGTATGCAGATAGAGGGATATATTAGGACTGTTTAACTACGGCTTTTTTCCACAGGTAATTCGGTCCATAATTTGAGCACGCATTCGGCAGGTGGTGCGGGTACAGCTCTTGGATGTTGATTCATGGGTTGCCTGGTACCTCATGTCGTATATGAGTGCTTTATGTGGACCACCTGAAGGGCACCATGACAGCTCAGAGACTATCGATGTGGCTGTGCAGACACTTGGAATTGGGCCGGTGTCTGCGGGAGTTTGCGCGTTCTCCCCGTGGTTGCGTGGGTTTTCTCCGGGCACTCCGGTTTCCTCCCACAACCCAAAAATTCGCTCTTAGGCTGATTGGGTAACAAATTGTCCCTATGGTGAAAATTTTCCAAATTAGGATTAATATATATATTATTATATAGGAATATTAAAATAGGATAATGATTTGGTATTACGGTGGCGCGGGCTCGTTGGGCCGAAGGGCCTGTTTCCCGTGCTGTGTTGCTTAATGCTAAAAAAAAAAACCTACCTCTGACATCTCCTTTGTATTTGCTTCCCTGCACCTTAAATCTGTGTCCTCTCGTAGTGACCATTTCAGCTCGGGGAAAATAGTCTCTGAGACTCCACCCTATCTATCCCTCTCAACATTTTATAAACCTCTATCAGGTCGCCTCTCAACCTACGTTGCTCCAGTGAGAAGAGTCCCAGCTCCCTCAACCTATCTTCATAAGGCCTGCCTCCCAATCCAGGCAGCATCCTTGTAAATCTCCTCTGAACTCTCTCAATGGCCTCTACATCCTTCCTATAATGAGGCGACCAGAACTGCGCACAATACTCCAACTGGGGTCTGACAAGAGTCTTATAGAGCTACATCATTACCTCCTGACTCCTAAACTCTATTCCTCGATTAATGAAGGCCAGTACACCGTACGCCTTCTTGACCACTTCCTCCACCTGCAAGGCCGATTTAAGAGTCCTATGGACCCGGACCCCGAGATCCTTCTGCTCTACAACACAGCTAAGTTTCCTACCCCTTATATTTACTCCTTCATCCCAGTATTCCTGCCAAAATGGACCACTACACATTTTATCTCATTTGCCCCTTAAAAATCCAGTTCTTATATTCTTGAGCCAATGACCACTCCTTTTCTCAAATCTCCACAAACCAGTTATTGCCAATCAGAGCTTCACCTAACTAGTTCAAATCTCTTCAGTTAGGTATGACTACAGCACTCAACTGTCCTAGTCAGACAGTAACACTGGTGCTTGTGATTACAATCATAGCACTTGGCTCTTTGTTATCATCTTTAAAGTCCTTCCAGCCTTCAACAAGTCAACTATTTCATCCTTCTTCAGCACCTCTCCCACATGGTGTTACTCTCAGGTTTACAATTAGCAGTTTCAATGGATGACTTCAGTATCCATGCCGCCGTTCCATCTAATCGTCTTTGAGCTGTTTGACCCTGAAATGAGCTTCATGACTCGTATCTTTTTCTCAAAGTCATTGCTGATCATGCCAAATTTTTGTATATTTAATAATATCCCTCACACACCTTGGGTTTATTAACATAAACATACCTCAATCAACTGAGATTACGCAGAACAATATAAAAACAAGAAAGAAACTTGTTTTTACATAACATTTCAATTCCTGTCCACTTAATTCCTTTTCCCCATCCCCATGTTAATTAACTTGGTCAGTGGTTTCCCTCTCCTAAACAACCATTCCACATACCACCAAGATCACCCATCTTCAAAAAAAAACAACCTTTTTCCCGTCCTAATATCGAACCATTTCCAAATTCCATTTCTTCTCTAAGGTCTTAAGTGTGTTGTTTCATTTCTCCTTATACAATATGTTGATGGTTGTGTGCTGACTTTCTGCATTCCTTATAATTAGGCAGCTGAGTCAGTTCTTGGTTGGGGAAAAGATGACAATATATAAAAGATAAATAACTTTCAAGATAACACATGGTTCATGTTCATACAACATGGGAAAGTGTGAGGTTATGCACTTTGGTAGGAAAAATAGAGGCATAGACTATTTTCTAAATGGGGAAGAGTTCAGAAATCAGAAGCACATTGAGACTCAGCAGTCCTGGTTCAGGATTCTCTTAAGGTTAATTTGCAGATTGAGTTGGTAGTTAGGAAGGTAAATGCAATGTTAGCATCCATTTCGAGGGGACTGGAATACAAAAGCAGGGATGTACTGCTGAGGCTGCATAAGGCTCTGGTCAGACCAAATTTGGAGTACTGTGAGCAGTTTTGGGCCCCGTATCTAAGGAAGTATATATTGGCCTTGGAAAGGATCCAGAGGAGTTCACAAGAATAATCCCAGAAATAAAAAGCTTGGTGTACAAAGAGTTTGAGAATTCTGAATCTGTACTCGATGTAATTTAGAAGGATGAGGGGGAAATCTCATTGAAACTGACAGAACATCAAAAGGCTGAACACCTTGATTTTAAAATTCACATCCAATTCTATCTCCTCCACCCCTACAACTCACTTGGGTATCTGCACTCATCCACATCTGGACTTGCATATTCAGATTCCCATTGCTCCATCATTGATGACTTCACCTTCAGTTGCCTAGGCCTTATGTACTGCAACTGCCTCCTCAAATCTTTGTCTCTCTAACAATGATCCTTTACAAGATGCTTTCACCTGTTCTAATATCTCTATCTGGTTTGGTGTCAATTATATTTTTGATAATGCTCCTGTGAAATGTCTTGGGACATTTTATTATGTTAAAGACGCTGTATAAATGCAAGTTGTTGTGAACCTGATGCTCCAGCTCTAGATACTTGGCAGACTTGACAAACCAGCTAGTTTTTTTCTGCCTGTCAATTCTAAATATTTTTGCGATAAAACCAAAATACTGCTGATGCTGGAATTTGAAAGAAAAACAGAAAATGCTGGAAAATATTCAGCAGATCTGACTGCATCTGTGGATAGAAAATACAGCTAATGTTTTTAATAAGGATGACCCTTTGTCCATGCCAATTTCTCACCTAAATCCCTATTTAATTTCTTCCATTCTGGTTTTCAAGCTTGTCAAAAGATTCAAATAGCCCTGGGCTAATCTATGAACAACATCCTCTGAGACTACAACCCAGCTTATCCTATTCTTGCTCTTCACAGAATTCAATACCACTACCATGCTATCCCATGTTACCCCTTCATCATTCAGCTTCATGAGACTGCCACTGCATGGCTCCATTCATACCTACTCAAACATAATTAGAGGACATCTCCAGGATTGACGACTTTCTTTCCCCAGCACTTCAGTCTCTGAAGTCACCTAAATATCTATCCTTGACCCCCTGCTTCTCCTTACTGTATATAAGTAATATCATCCACAAACAGAAGGATAACTTTTGAATGCATATTGATGAATACCAGCAATTCTCTCCAACATTTCCCTCGACTCTTCAAATGCATCCGTGCTAGCAGACTGCTTCTCCAAAATCACATCTTCAATAAGTCACAAAGCTCAGACCAAATGATACCAGACTCAATCTTATGCTGAGTTTTAAACCTCAGGTCATGTTTATTAGCAAGTTGGCTTAAATCCATCTCCTTATACTGCTCACCTCTGTCTCCATCTAATTGTCTCCTCTGCTTAAAACCTTAGGCATGCCTATGCCACTACAGTATCTAATATCTTTGGATATTAGCCTTGATGTAGTTGCTGCCTAATTTGCTCTGTTCTTCCAGAAGTTTTGTCATCTCAGTACCTCGCCAAAAGACTCACTGTCCACAAAAATGAAGGATATTAGTTGCTCACTAAACAGCCCAGAAAAAGCTCAGGCTGTTATTCTCATGTGTATGAGCAGTTTTAATGGCGTGTCAAGTCATATTAACGCCAAACAATGTCTCGGGTCTTAAAAATATACTTTTAAAAGTGTAGACTCTCATTCCTTCAGCATTTAAGTATTTGTTCCGTTTTTTTTTTGGTCTCTTATCTTTTCATCCCAGCTTCTGCTGCTTCCTTCATTTCACCTTCTACACATGATTTTATATCAAGTGTTCTAATTTATACTTTCTGGTTAAATTCTGCATGACTGATCGAGGATTCTACAATTAGACTTGTTGAAAGGATGTATCATTTGCTTTGATCAACATGCTACACATTTCCTGAGGAAGACAGGTCATGTTTAACTAATTTACTGGAATTCTTTGAAGACACTATGAGCGCAGTGGACAATGGGAAACTGATGGATATGGTATATCTGGATTTCTAGAAGGCATTCAACAAGATACCGCACAAAAGCTGCTGCATAGGATAAAGGGGCATGGCATTACAAATATTTATTTGCACAGATAGAGGATTGGTTAATTAACAGTAAGTAAAGGGGATAAATGGGGTGTTTTACTGGTTGACAATCAGTGACTAGTGGTGTGCCCAGAGTGGTGTTGGGACTGCAATTGTTTACAATTTACATCACTGATTTGGAGTTGGGGAACAAACGTAGTGTGTCAGAGTACACAGATGACAGTAGGGTGAGTAGCACAGCAAAATGTGCAGAAGATGCTCAAAGTCTGCAAAGGGACATAGATAGTCTAAGCAGGCAAGCATCTGACAGTTGGAGTACAAATGTTAGTAAATGTGAGGTTATTCATTTTGATAGTAACAGCAGCAAAATGAATTATTTAAATGGTAAAAAAGGCAATATGCAGCTGTGCAGAGGGACCTGGGTGTCCTTCTGCACGAATCACAAAGAGTTGGTTTGCAAGTAATTAATAAGGCAAATAAAATTTTGTCCTTCATTGCTAAATGAATGGAATTTAAAAACAGGGAGATAATGTTGCAGCTGTATAAAGGTGCTGGTGAGTCCACACCTGGAGTAGTGTACAGTTTTGGTCTCCATATTTGAAAAAGGATAAACTGGCACTGGAGAGGGTACAGAAATGATTCACTGGTTGATTCTGGAGTTGTGAGGATTGCTTATGACAGCAGACTTAGGCAGAAAAATGCCAGATAGCGTTTAGTCTGAACAAATATGAGGTAATGCATTTTGCAAAATTCAATGCTTGTAGAATTATACAATAAATGGTAGAACCCTTAGGATTTGACAGGTAAAGAGATCTGGTGTACATATCCATGGATCACTGAAAGTGGCAACATAGGTGAAAAAGATAGTCAAGAAAGCACACAGTATGCTTGCCTTCATCAGTCGGAGTATTGAGTATAAAAATACTCAATACTCAGAACCTGAGTTAGGCCTCATTTGGAATGAGGTGTATAATTCTGGTCACCACATTACTAGAAGGATGTGGATGCTTTGGAGAGGATAAAGAAGAGGTTTACCAGGATATTGCCTGGTCTGGGGGGCATTATCTACAAGGAGAGTTTAGATAAACTTGATTTGATCTCACTGGAACGACAGAGGTTGAGGGTCGATCTGATAGAGGTTTACAAAATTATGCGTGGCACGGACAGAGTGGATAATCAGATGCTCTTTCCTAGAAAAATGAAGTACGAAGGGACACTGGTTTAAGGTGCATGAGGAAAAATGTAGTGGAGATGTGCGAGGCAAATTGTTTTTTTTTAAAAAACACATAGCATGGTGAATGTCTGGAACATGCTGCCCAGAGAGGTGGTGGGAGCAGGTACATTAGTGGCATTTCAGGCGCATCTAGACAAATACATGACTAGGTTGGGAATGAAGGATAGGGACTCCATAAATGCATACGGCTTTAGTTTAAGCAGGTACCATGATCAACACAGGGTTGGAGGGCCTAAGGGCCGTTTCCCTCTGTGCTGTATTGTTTTTTTGTTTTTTATTCTATTTACAAATGGACATCTCCAAGGAGCACAGTCCCAACACAAACTAAATTAATTGAATAACTTCAAGCTAATCAAAGCACCAGGATATTATCTGATGCTTTAGATATCTTAGTTCCTTATTCCAACACAAAACTCACATTCTCCCATATATTCTGCAGTGTTATAATATTTAAACTGACAAGCAACTCAAAAATAAATCAGCTATTCATGAGCAGCACATCACTGTTGCCTGGAAGGAACTCTGCGCAAGTCACAGGAAAAGGGTGGGAGTACGACTGCTATTTCCTTCTGGGTGCACCAGTTTACTGTCCAACAGATTGTTTTTGCAACCACACAAGCTGCTTCCATTTGTAAATAGATTGATACAAGATATCCTGTCGACTACAAAGCACAGTGGGACCAGGTATTCAGTACAGCACAGCCCTTTATTGTCACTTGCTATTTGGAAATCTCATTTAGTGGCACAAAGTGAAGTAAAAATAATTGAACATAACTCCATGCCCTAAGTTGCACTTATGATTTTTTTAAAAGTTTAAAGTAATAATAAAGTTTTTGTCAGTCTGGACTATTTGGTTGAATGTTCATCCACTGAAATTTTGTGGGATGACAGTTTTTTAAAAATTATTTGACAGTATGTGGGGTTTTTTTTCCCGACAGTGGTGTCAGTGGCAAATCTCTTGCTCATCCTTATTTGCTAGTGAACAGAGTGTCTTGGTTGGCCATTTCAGGGGGATGGCATTTATGAGCCAAACACATTGCTGTGAATCTAGAGTGACAGGAAGGTCAGAACAGGTTTGCCAAATTGATATTATAACATTCACTCAACATCAAGAGATTTGGTGACTTAGTAATGGGGCCCCTACCTCTTGATCAGAAGCCAGGACTTACTGGCCATGGAAGGAGCGTTTGTAATGCGGTTCAACAGGCTGACAATCTGCTTGGGAATCTTTCCACCACTTTGTCCACAAGAAGCAAAATACATTGTTGAACAGCGACCAGTTCTCTGCAAACAAAAGGAATGTGCTCAAGCCCTGTGTCTCCTTTGAATCACCTCCGTAAACATAGGGAGCCTATAGTTTTGCATTGATTGATCTACGTTAATGCCTCAACCAACAAAGAATCAACTTATAAATCAATCAGTGCTCCTTTTTGCCTGTAGTATAAATTGTTGTGGTCATTTAAAATTTGGCATTCTTGTGTTTGTCTCTGGGTGAGTGCCAGACGAAAATCTTCAGCACCATATCTGTTCAGCAATATTCAACATTTATCATCATATTTTGGAGGAATTTTGACTATGTTCACCACATATGGCTGGCAGCGTGCCAGGGACCCAAGTTCGATTCCTGACTTGGGTCACTATCTGTGCAGAGTCTGCATGTTCTACCAGCATCCACATGGGTTTTCTCTGGGTGCTCTGTTTTCAGCAAAGAGCAAGGAACAGTACTGCACAGGAACAGGTCCTTCAGCTCACCAAGTCTGCGCTAATCGCATTTTCCTATCTACACCAACCACATGTATCCCTCTATTTCCCACTTGTTCATGTGTCTATCCAGACAAGTCTTAAATGTTGCTAACATGTCTGCCTCAACCACCTCACTTGGCAGTGCATTCCAGGCCCTTGCCACCTTGTATGTCCACTGTCCAAAAGAAATGCTGGTTAGATGCACTGGCAATGCTAAATTCTCCCAGAGTGTACTCAAATAGATGTCGGACTGTGACAACTAGGGGATTTTCACAGCAACTTCATTGCAGTGTTAATGCAAGCCTACTTGTGACACAAATAAACAAATTGAAAATTTTAAAAATATAAAGGTAACCACATTGATAAAACTGAAGTCTAAGAAGTTAGCATATATTCCAGTTCAACTATATTATTTCATTTAGAAAATGTTATTTCCTCATAGGTTATCATGTTTCAAATCATCATTAAAATGCAATAATTTTCGAATAACAAAGGCAGCAACTGGGTTTAATAAAGTGAATTATCTCACTCTTAGGATTGATTAAAATCCATCAAGATTACTTTGTTTAATGAATTTCCAATGACATTTTCTATGATCTTTGAGGTAATGAATCAGAATAACTAATTTCCCCCCAAATATGAGCAAAGAAAAAAATTCCCACTGTTTTGCACTAAATGCCTGGTTCAGAAACACATGCAAATCATATCCGTGACATCAACATGTTACATATTGACCAAAAAATTAACAGAAAAGGGAAAAAAAAGAGCATGAGAATAAACTAGCCAGGAACATGAAAGCAGATTCTAAGGGCTTATACATTTATATACATAGAATCCTGATGTGTTGAAGGAGGCCGTTCATTCCATTGAGTCTGCAGCGACCACAATTCCACTCAGGCCCTACTTCCCATAACCTCACATTACCCCACTAACGTCAATTTAGCACGGCCAATCAACCTTACTCACAAATCTTTGGACAATGGGTGGAAACCAGAGCACCGAGAGGAAACCTATGCAGACACAGGGAGAATGTATAAACTCCACACAGACAGTGACCTCAGGCTGGAATTGAACCCAGATCCCTGGCGCTGTGAGGCAGCAGTGCTAATCACTGTGCCACCATGTCACCCCAACATATAAAAAGCAGAGCAGCCTAAAATAAGGTCCCTTTGAGGAAGAGGTCGAAGAACTCACCATAGAGAATGAAGAAATAGTAGAAACGTTGAACAAATATTTTCTGCCTATCTTCACAGTAGGAGGAAAACACAAATTCATTCTAAAAATAGAGGATAACCAAAGGACTGATAGGACTGAGCAACTTAAAGTAATTAATATATAAAAAAATGGGAAAAATTTCAAGATCAAAAAGCCAACAAATCCCATGGATCAGATGGCCTATATTCTAGGGACTTGAAAAAGATAGGTACAGAATTGGTGGATGCATTAGTTATCATTTTTTGAAATTCCATTGCCTCAATAGTTGTTCAAGCAGATTGGTATAGTCAACTCTGGTATCACTGCTGGAGAAGGCAGAAAAAATAGGCAAGTACTGACCAGGTATTGTGACACCAGTCATCAGAAAATACTGGAACCTATTACGTAGGAAATTTCCATAAACAATTTTTTAAACAGTCACAGTACAATCAGACAAGGTCAGCATCACTTTATAAAAGAAGAATCCTTTTGACAAATTCATTGGAGCTTTTTGGGGATGCAGATAAATGGGGACCAATAGATGTATCAACTTGGATTTTCAAAAGACATTCAATAACATGCTACAAACCAAAGTTAATATGCGAGGACTCATGGAGTTGTGTTCATAGATTAGCATAAATAGGGGACTGGTTAATGCACAGAAAGCAAAGGGTAGGGAGAAATGGGCCACTTTCAGGTTGGCAGGATGTTAAGAGTGGAGTGAACAATGATTAGTACAGAAGCCTCAGCTTCTTAAACCTATATTAATGACAAGAGATGGACAGTAACGTATCTAAGTTTGTTGATGATACAAAGTTAGTTGGGAATGTAGACTGAGAGACACACACAAGCAGGTTGCAAAGCGATTAAATGAATGGGCAATGAGGTATCAGATGGAATATAATGAGAAGAAATGTGAAATTATTCAGTTTGCAGTAAGAACATAAAAACTGAATAGTTTAAAAGGACATGAAACTTCAAATTTTGATGTTCAGAGACACTAACTTAAATATGCTTGGTACAAGGAACAGAAAGCTAGTATGCAGTTATAACAAACAAACAGTTGGCAAACGATATGTTCACCTTTGTTGCTTAGAGATCCAAGTTTAAGAGGCTAAGGATTTGTTGAAGGAACCCTGGTGAGTTGCTGTAGTACATCCTGTAGACTATACATATTGCTTCCACAGTGATCAGTGGTGGAGGAACTGAATAGTCAAATAGTGAATGAGGTGCCAGTCATGCAGGCTGCTCCATCCTGGATGGTATTGAACCTCTTCAGTGTTGTCAGAGGCTGTGGAGAGCACACCATCTCTTTCATAGCTTGCCCCTTGTACACAGTGGGCAGGCTTTGTGAAGCCTGAAGCCGAGTTAGTTGCCTCAAATTTCCCACTTGACCTGCTTTTCATTTACGTGGTTAATCAGTTTGGAATCAAGGAATTTGACAAGGGGCAGGAAAGTGGAATTGTGAAGGAAGTTCAATCCTAATTTTATTGAATGCTGCAGCCGACTGGAAAAGTTGAATGGTTTATTCATGTACAACACTGATTCAACAAAAACAATGCTATTTAGGTTTTGCATTTAAGGAGAAACTTGGCCTTATCATGAGAGCTTGAAGTGTGTTTTTTAAAGATGGTATAGGGAAAATGACACTCAATGCTGCAAGTATCTGTCTTCAATTTTGACTTAAGCCTGGCAAAAGAGCAGCAGGTCACAGATACTGTTAACACATGGAAAGCCCCCTGTAGACTAAAGCCATCATTCTAAGTCTGGTTCAAGTAACATATTTAAGCAATGTTGCTGACAGCAAAATCACATCTGTTCCTTTGTGTATAATCTCTAACAATTTGTATCCCGCTCCCACAACAGTCAATCAAGTGGTTGAAGCCACGACAACAAAGATGGGAGTCCACAAACCCACTGGCTGGAGGTCTCAGTGTAAATGCTAAAATTTGGCCCACAGTAACCTCAGGTGCTGACCCTGCCAATGATTCACGATATCTTAGAAAGTTGTCTAATTTACATATCTTGATAGCCATGTGCGTTACTGGAGGCAGATCTAGTGTGGCACATGCAATTCATTTTGTGGTGGACAGTCAAGTTATTTTGATGTACAGAATCTAAAATGTCTTTTCATGCCGTGCAAACAAGATTATTTAAAGGGCTAACATATGCACAGCTTGTGTCAGAACATTTGGGTTGCTACACAATTGCACACTTTAGAGGGAACAGTGAAGGTGCGAATACAGAAGGAACTGGAACCCTGACTGCAGTCCTCTCTCCTCAGAAAGAAATGTGAACCTTCAGCCTCCTTGATAAGGCCCAATAAAATATTTTCTACTCTCTAGAGTTAGAATCCAGTGCTCCAGCGCCAAGGCAGACCCCACTACCATTGACTAGAAAACATGTATACAAACACAAAGACAATAAAAACTGATTTTAATTAACCAGAAAAAAAGTATTGTTTCTAATCACAAATGCCTGAAGATTTAAAAACAAACATGAAATTACAAAAGAGGTGGAATTGACAATAACACGAGATAGATTACATTTCATTCTGCTTTGTTTTTTTTTCCCCAATCTAAGTTAGGATTTTCTTCCGCTGTTGCACTCACTTCCCCTATTTGAAACAATGAATTGGAAAACTGTTCCCAAGCTTATCAAAGCTGCTGAGCCTATGATATGAGATGCCCAAGTTAATAAAGAAACTAACGTCCTTTTCCTCCCTGTGGGAAATTACTTGACCTTTGCTGGTGTTTCCTAAAACTGGCATAATTAGGATCAGAATCCCGCATCTCCTCACTCATTCACACCATAGTATCATCCATGCTTTTCAATCTCTGACGAAGCCTGCAAGGGACTGGCAGAAAAATTCTGGCACACTTGTTTTTGTATGTCAGGTAGTCTGGATTGCATAGAATAACCCAGGTTTGTTTTTGAAAAGCCACTGCTGTTTCTCCTTGTATTGTGTATCACTGAAATCTACATTTTTCTGGGATTCCCAAGTATGAAATGTTATTCACACACTGCCACAATGCTGAAATCAGGACCCTCCCACATCCAGCAGTTAATGGCAGCTGGTACCTTCAATCACCAGATCACAACCACTATTGAGCAATGGGTAAAGAGCAATGTGAATCACACAGTCAGGGCTGAAAGCACTCAATGTTGCAGAATGGAAAACCTGATGGAGTGAGAACTAGCTGCAGCACCATTAAAGATGAAAAACACACGGCAATCATACACAGTAAAGTAATGAAACACATTATTGCTCACTGGCTTTTTAATGCTTCCTATTGTATTCAACTTCTTAATTTAAGTTAGTTTACATTTTACAACTATCTAACACTGTCATTTTCTCTCTGCTATAAATTCCTTTTCAGGTAGTTCCTTCTTAAAATGAGAAAACAGCTACTTCTAATCTTCTCATTTCCTTTTACTGGCTATTTAACCCCTCTGCCTGTCCCTACTGGATTTTATTCACTGCCACTAGCTGCTGTAGGACATGCATCAATTTTCTGCCTAACCAAATGGATCACAACTTGTGAAGCAGCATATTTTAAATGCGGCTCTGGAAAAAGAAATTCTGGACTTTAGCAACAACATAAATTTTGAATTCAACTGCCTGATTTAAGATCTTGTCTCATATAAGTGCAATAGTCAAAGTGTTCACAGTTTGTCCTTACTCTCAATAACTACAAAAATGTGCAACACAAAATATTTCTTCAATTGCTGAAGTCTACCGGGTGAGGTCAGGGATTCTCCAGGTCTGCTGGCTCTGAACACGATGGCCCAGAGAAAAGTTTAAGTCTATTTATCAGTGTCATAAGCAGGCTTACCTTAACACTGCAATGAAGTTACTGTGGAAAATCACACTCTGGTACCTGTTCAGCTACACCGCAGAAAAATTTATCACGGCCAATGCACCTAACCTGCACATCATTTGGGCCGTGGGAGGAAACCGGAGCACCCAGACGAAAGCCACACTGACACAGGGAGAACGTGCAGACTCTGCAAAGACAGTAACCCAAGCCAGGATTGAACCTGCGTCCTGGCACTGTGAGGCAGCAGTGCTAACCACTGTGCCATTGTACTGGTCCATCTACCACAAACCTTGACATTCAAGACCTTTATTCTCATACTATTGAGCAACAAAATACTTCAGAAACCTTGGAAATAATTTACTAAACAAAACCATGCAGCAGTGTTAACATTGGTTTGATTACAAAACTGTTGTAAAAATTGTCCCACAAAGAAGGGGAAAATATTAAGAAATCTAAATCATAGGACTAAATCATTTGTGGTGTTCTAGTTTTTATAAAGTAAACACATAAGAAATGCAGTTCTTTACAGTTAGGGAAATGCAGCAGACATTTCCAGTTCATTTGCAAACTGGCACCACTCACCCGCTGAAATCAATTACACATGTTCCCTTTGTTAATTCCTGGCTGATTGTTAGATGCATTTCTTGCATTATTGGATTTCAAGGCAGGCAACAGACATAAAATATACAAGGTTTAAGAGGTTCTAATTCTTAAAACAAAAACCACCACCACATAAAAAAAAGTTTAAAGAAATTTGAAGTGTCCCTTAATAAAGTGCATCCCCACATCAAATTTAATAGAGCAGCATGCCATGATTTTACACACACTGACTCTAGTAAAAATGATAGCTTTGAAAAGTCTTTCCTCTTGGCACATCCTTTGTTAATTTAAATAGTTTCTTTTTGGAGAGTATATAACGTGTATTCAAAATTTAAAAAGTTAAACTTAAAATCCTCTTTATACTCTGGATTTCTACACTAGTACCTGTGTATTTAGTTGTAGACAAGCGACACTGACAGTGTCATTAATCTGCTGATTAATGCAGCAACAAGGGATTGACCCCCAGTTTAAACTAATGCCTAAAACTTAATCAGCAGACGTGGTCAGGACCATAGTGGAAAGTGGCAATGGAGTTCAGTGCATTATTGACAACATTCCATTCCTCCCAACTTCTTCTGTTGACTTTAATTTTAGGTTGCATTTAAATAGTTTACCTACACAAAATGTAAAAGGTTGCTTGCATGTTTCCTTTCTCTTTGATTCATCAGCATCCCAGGCAACAAATTCTGACTGACAACTCAAGCAGATCATGCTCTGATCTGTGTACAGTTGCCAATTGATTATTCTTGTTAGTACGGTTCAAGTGTAATTCACGTTAAAAGTACATAATTTGTCTTAAAGCCAGCAGCGTGCTGGAATACTGAAAACAAGAGGTAACAAAAGCATGGATGCGGATTTCAGTAGCAGATGAACTGAAACGAGGATGAAGTCAGGTGATGTTACAATGGTGTAAATAGGCAATCTTGATGGTGCCATGAACGTGTGTCAGAATTTCAACTCAGCATCAAATATGACACCAGGATTGTGAACAATCTAGTTTAGTCTCAGACAGTTACCAGGGAGAGTATTGGAGTCAGTACCAAATGTACAGAGTTTGGAGTAGAGTCTGAAAACAAATAGTTTCAGTCTTCCCAATATTTAAGTGAAGAAAATCTCTGCTCATCTAGCGTTGTCAGATAAGCAGGCTGATAATTCAACGAAAGAATCCAGAGAGGTAGTGCTGAGGTAATAATGGGGGTCATTAGGCTTCTTACAAAAATGAATGTTGTGCTCAGAAATGGATATGTCAAGAAGAGTCAAGAAAATGTACGGAAGACAGCTTCTCCTTTTTATGGAGGGGGAGAATGTGGGTTAGTGGTATTGTTGATGAATGATTAATCTGGAGACCCTGGGGTTCAAATCCTATCATGGTTGACAATTGAATTTGAATTCAATAAAAATCTGGAACTTAAAATGTAATGATGACCGTGAAACCATGATTTGTAAAAACTCATCTAGTTCATTGATGTCCTTTAGGAGTGGAAATCTTTACTTGATCTGGCTAGCATTTTGTTTATTCAATCATGGGTCATGGAGGTCATGACTGACCAGCATTTATCGCCCATTCCTAGTTGCCCTCGTGAAGGTGATGGTGAGCTACCTTGTTGAATTGTTGCAGCCACATGCTTTGGGTTGACCCACAATATCATTAGAGAGGGAATGCAGAGTTTGAACCCAGCAACTGCAAAAAAAGACAAAGATTCCCAAGTCAGTATGGTGAGTGATATTGAGGGGAATCTCCAACTGATGTTCCCAGGTATCTGATGCTCTTGTCCTTCTAGGTGATCGTGGTCATGATTTTGGAAGCTGCTACCTAATGAAACTTGGCGAGTTCCAGCAATGTATCTTGTAAATGGCAACACAGCTGCCACTGTTCGTTGGCAGTGGAAGGACTGAATGTTTGTGAAAGGAGTAGCAATCAAACAGGCTTTGTTCTTGATGGCAGTGAGCTTCTTCAGTGTTGTTGGAGCTGCACACATTCAGACAAGAGTATTCCATCATGTTCCTGATTTGTGAACAGGCTGTGAGGAATCAGGAGATGAGCTATTTGCCACAGGATTCCTAGCCTTTGATCTGCTGTGGTAGCCACAGTATTTATATGACCAGTCCAGTTCTAGTCAATAGTAACCCCAGGATGTTGACGGTGGGGGGTTCAGCAATGGTGATGTCATTGAATGCCAAGGGGCAATGGTTAGATCCTCTCTTGTTGAAGATGGTTATTGCTTGGCCCTTGTGTGGTGCAAATGTTACTTGCCCCTTGTCAGCACAAGCCTAGATACTATCCAAGTCTTGCTGCATTTGAACTTGAATGCTTCAGTATCTGAGAAGTCATGAATGGTGCTGAATATTGTTCAGTCATCTGCACTTCTGACCTTATGATGGAAGGAAGGTCATTGATGAAGCAGCTAAAGGCATTTTGGTCTAGGATTTTACCATGAGGAACTCTGCAACAATGTCATGGAGCTGAAATGTCTGACCGCCAACCAAAAGAATCATCTTTTGTGCCACGCACAACTCCAACCAGCAGGGAATTTCCCACTGATTCCCAAAGACTCCAGTTTTGCTAGGGCTCCTTCTTAGTAAAGAATTCATACCCAAGAGTGAAGCTATGCCTGTATACCACAGTTGGTCAAATATGGTCACTTTCACCTCATCTCTGGCATTCAACTCTTTTGTCCATGTTTGAACCAAGGCTATAATGAGGTCAGGAACTGAGTGACCCGGACAGAACCCAAACTGACCATCTGTGAGCTGGTTATTGCTTAAGAAGTGCAGCTTGATAGTATTTCCATCATTGTATGAATGATTGAGAATAGACTAATGGGCGGTAATTGGCCAGGTTGAATTTGTCCTGTGACTTGTATACAGTATGTAGCTAGATAACTTTCCACATTGCTGCACAGATGCCAGTGATGTAGCTGCACAGAAACAGCTGGGCTAGGAGCGCAGCAAGTTCTGGAGCACAGATCCATTGCCAGAATGTTACCAGGGCCCAAAACCTTTATAATACCCAGTGCTTCAGCTGTTTCTTGTTATCATGTGAAGTGAACTGAATTGGCTGAAGACTGATATCTTGTGATGCTGGGGATCTCTGGAGGAACATCCACTCAGCAATTCAGGCTGAAGATTGTTGCAATTCTTCAACTTTATCTTTTGCACCGGTGTGCTGGACTCCTCCATCATTCAGGGTGGAGATATTTGTGAAGCCTCCTCCTCCAGTGAGCTGTTTAATTGTCCACCACCACTCATGACTGGACGTATCTGGATTGCAGAGCTTAGATCTGATCCGCTGATAGTGGAATTGCTTAACTTGATCTACTACTTGCTGCTTATGTGGTTTTGCATGCAAGTAGTCCTGTGTTGTAGCCTCACAAAGCTGACATCTCATTTTTAATTTTGCAGGATGTTGCTCTTGGCATGCCTTGCTGCACTCTATGTTGAACTAAGGCTGATCTCCCAACTTGGTGATAATGGCAGAGTAAGAGGCATGTCAGGCCAGGAGGTTACAGACTGTGGTTGTATGCGAATCCACTGCTGCTGATGGTCCAAAGTGCCTCTTGAATGCCCTATCTTGAGTTGTTAGATCAGTTTGAAATGTTTACTGACAGTTGATGGGGGAACATTAATCATTTCTCTGCCAGGCCAGACTTGCTGAGAGCTGGACTATGAATCAGATGAGGTCCAAGCTCTAAGTCATTAAATATAAGTTGAGGGTTCTCTGTGACCCAGGAGAACAGGAATACAAGCCTTCGTAGCTCTAGTATGTCTGTTCAAATGACCAAGTTGCAGTTTTCTTCATTGTAATTAAGCAGATGCATCTCGTCCCACTCCAGGGCAGCATACACTGACAGTGGAGTTCTTTATATAAAGTGATAGTTGGAGAATTTTCACTGTTCACTGCTTATATAGAAATTGCATGCATGTCTTGAAATAATATCTTAATAATTTGCTGCAGACAGTTGAATTAATCACTACTGATTCGAGCCAGAGCCCTGTGTCGTTTACCTAGGTATTCAGCTACCAAATCACCACTTCTAACCTTTAACCAGTGAGTGGATCGAGTCAGGTTTTTATGGACCAGTGAAAAAACCTGAGGCAATGAGGTCTGCTCATTAAGATTAACCTTGTCATCATGTTGCTGGGTTCACTGCCTCACTTGGGACTCCTATGTACTGCATCCACCCTCCCTTCAAAATTGCCATTAAATATACCAAAACATTAATTCTGATCAAAGTAAAAATTCAATAAGCAAAGAAAAATCTCTTTGAATTTGGAAGACTCTTCACACATTATAAAGCTGCCATTGGGAACCATCTGGTAACAAAACGCTCATCATGCGGTTAATCAAGTCACTTGTAGAGTGCAACGTCCAATTATTCATAGACCTCAAAATTACAGAACATAAATATGAGTATGCAAATGCTTAATGATTTTCTATGAGGCTCATATCTGCCACATAAGCAGGTTAATATTTTAGTTAAAAATAGACAAAAGAGATTCATAAAATGGACTAAATGATCTAGTGTTAATATTTGCATTGTATAATTAAAAAGGCATTGTGATAAATGTACATTAACCATTTCCCTTTACCATCTTAGCTTTAAAAGAGAAAAAGTATCTCATAAAGCTAAGGGCTCAAGGTTAATGTATGTTTTTATCATTTTTTCTTGTCACATTTTGATTCTGCTAGTTTTGAGTGATGTGGCCATTAACCTGAAATGACAGTTCAACATTCAAGTTCTTTTGCTCACATCATCAGAACATAGAGAAGGACTTAGAACACAAGCAAGGTCTAAATGTGCAAATCACTCATTATATATCAAGTGCTTCTGTATTTTTATCAGGATAAAGTAGGCACTTATTAAAAAAAAATGTTTTAACAAGCCTTTTCAACACGTCACTATATATCATAATCAGTATGAAAAGGAACATGCATAACACATGCCTCAAGTATTAACAAGTTCTGCACAAATAAAGTTAACTAACTAAAAACATGTTCCTCCAAACAATTTGGTATTCATGTTACCCATGTATCTGCTTATTTATTTACAAGATACAGATTACATTCAGCGCATTTTATCTTGTTATCCACATTCTATTACAGTATTCACTGTCTTCTCTCTCCTACATTAATTCGTTGCAATTCACTTCCAGGCCATTAACAGCAAACGGAACAGCACATGAACAAGCCAGAGATATTTTCCTTGCCTTATATAGCTGAAATGGAATGTCATTTTTTTGCTTAGACTAGAATGCCTGTCTATGTCGGCTCAAGCACCCTCCTTGCTGATAATATTGAGCTAAATATAAGAAAATTCCAACATAATTTCAACCTTCTAGTAGCTTTTTCACATTTTAGTCCAATTGGCTTTGACTGACTAATGTGTTTTTTGTTATACCTGCAGAAATCAGATTCAGCCCAAGATCTAATTGCCATCACGTATGATCAAAAGTGCATTCCCTAAACTGGCATTAAAAAAAAAGAGATCAATCTCAATGGTACACGAACCCAAAATTCTACTTATGTCAATATAAATTCAAAACTTCTTCTGACACATTTTCTATGCTTCTCAACATAACATCTTGCACACAGTTTTAAAAATTATTTCATGGGATGTGGATGTCATTGGCTGGCCAGCACTTTTATTGCCCATCCCTAATTGCCCTCGAGAAGTGATGGTAAACCAACATTTTGAACTGCTGCAGTTTACGTGGTGTAGACACAACCATGGTGCTGTTTGGCAGGAAGTTCCAGGATTTTGACCCAGCAATTGTGAAGGAACTGAGATATAGTCCCAAGTCTGGATGGTGTGTGACTTGGAGACAGACTTGCAAGTGGGGGTACATTATGCACATCAGTCACCTACTGGCCTCACTACTTTCATCTAAGGGCTTTCATTTCTTACTACATTAAATAATCATAGTGTATTTACAAGCACACTCTAACATCTGTGAAACTTAACAATAAGATACCAAGCTAATTAAACAGTGCAGCTCCAATCTACAATTACCCACTGCAGACTGTTTGGGTCTTTAGGCATACGTCAATTATTATATCACGTGTTTCAGTAAGTATTTCCTGAATGTCTGAGGATCAAATATATTCACTACTCTAATAACTGCATTGCACCCGGAATAGAAATATCCAAAATATTGCACTGTGGGATGTTCTTCTCAGATCAGATACAGTTTCCAGATCCCATATTCACAAAAAAAGACAAAGTAAATAAGAAAAGGTCACTTGGCTATTGAATCCACTGTCCTGTTATACAAAACGTTAAATTAACATTTGAAAACATAATTTTCTATATCGAGGCCAATATACAAATTAGAAAAAGTGTAAGCCACTTGAGCCCTCAAGCTTGCTCCATCATTCAATCAGATCATGGCTGATTTGACTTCAACCTCAACTCCACATTCCAGCTGACCCCGATAAGCTTTTATCCCCTTGCTTACCAAAAATCTATCCACTTGTGCCTTAAAAATATTTCCAAGACTTTGTTTCTATCACCTTTTAAGAAGAGAGTTCCAAAGAGACTCAGCCCTCAAAAGAAAAAAGATTCTCTGCAACTCTGTCCAAAATGAGCCATTCCTTATCTTGAAGTAGTGGCCCCCTAGTCCCACATTCTTCCTCAACAGGAAATCTGTATGAAATTAAGTTACTGAAAATGGCCCGCTTAGTTTTTAAAAGAAAATTTTCCAATCCAGTTTCTTGGTTTAATAACCAGGAGGCTGCCAAAGCATGTCCTGGCTGACAGAAGAGAAAAGCAATCCTCAGAACCTGAACGGCCTCTGCCAATGCATTACTGCAGGTAGCAACTATTGGTTGTGAAATACTCTGGGGTTCGAGGCACTGCTGACTCCCCCCATCCCTGTCTCTACCTGAGGCAAGAGCAGCAATTTGTCTGCAGGAACTGAGATGCAATGCAACAAACTAACATTTTGGGGATCAATTCAATTGTAACATTCTTCATACACACATGTAGGCTGGCACATACACACAAATTTCATGCAAGAAACTCCTGCGTACTGCCCTGGAGTTCTCCCAAGCAAGAGATATCTGCTTAACTACAGACTGAAATTGGTCACCCGAGCACAGCTCTGAGCAGACAGTTAGAATGCGCAAACCAATCACATTCTCAGGTCAGTAAGCATTTGTTGCATCAATACTAAAGATAAAGTTCATATTCCACATGCTTGTTGTGGTTTTACTTAACCTAAAATCTCAAAGTAAACACAATTTATTTTAATGCTATGTTCCTAGTTATGGTTGAGTTTACCACTGCTTGGACATGCATCATACATACAGGATGCCAATATCAATGATACGTAGATAGCTTTTTGCTCCCTGACATACAGGAATAAGCTGCACATAAGCAGAGGTTAATGTCGACAAATGTATAAGGATAGAATCGAAGGTCTTGATTCACATTCAACATGAAAACACTCAAACCTGTCACAGTGAACCTATGCTACATTAAAACATAGGCACACAGATCACTACCAGAACTTTGATTGAAATCCTGTTGGCCAGTACATGTATCAGAATAAACACTCAGTGCCCAACCATGATTAGCATTCAAAAGTGAAAATAATGGTAATTGTGGGTCTGCAGTTCACCAACAGAAACTGCTGGCTAAGAATGCTCTGAATTAACAATTTCTTTTGTAAGGCATTTTTGTAGTTTCACCCTCTTTTCCCATCATGAGAATGGTCGCACATTGTTCTGTGATGGTATAACAAGGTGCTGCTTCCCTCAATGTTTTTTAAAGGCAGTTTCATCACACATCAAACATTTACCAGGGAATTCATAAGAAATATCTTTCCAAAACGGAGATACTTAAAGCAAAATTATGTTAACACAACAAAGATGGAAGTTCTGGGCAGCTTAACAGAATGAAAAATAAATCAGTCTTCAGGGATACATCAGATACAGAGGAATGACAGATTTCACATCAATCAGTTCAAGGGAACCATAGACGAGGGAACTCAACAGTAGACTGGATACAGGATAATGTGATACCATATTAGAGTCACGAGCAAACACAGACTCATTAGAGTTATTTTAAGGATGAAAAATGATAGCTATAATCAACAGGAAATTTCAGGATAACCTGTAGAACAATAACCTAGCAACCAGCAATCAAAAAGGACATTGACTGGATGTTCCAGATTACCTGATCCACTATATTTCGCCTATCACTGCTACAGGTCAACAGCAGATACCATTCTACAAAACCCATCTTCAAACTCCATGGCCTAGGGCGTGGCTCCTCCCTCGGCAACTGGATCCTGGACCTCTTAATCCACAGATGACAAATAGCAAAGACAGGAAACAACATCTTCTCCACAATTATCAAAACCAGTGCAAGGCTGTGTCTTCAGCCCCTTACTATACTCCTTATACGCTTATGACTGTGTGGCCAATTCGATTTTCAAGTTTGCCAATGACATCACCATAGTGAGTCAGATTTTAAACAATGATGAGATGGAGTAGAAGATAGAGATACAGAATCTGGTGAAGTAGTGTGACAACAATAATCTCTCCCTCAGTAAAAGGAAGGAGATAGTCATCAACTTCAGGAAGCATAGTGGAGGACATGCCCTTGTCTACATCAACCGTGATGAGGTAGAAATGGTCAAGAGCTGCAAGTTCCTAGATGTCCAGATCACTGACAATCTGGCCTAATCCCTCCATGCTAAAATTATAGTTAAGAAAGCTCACCAATGCCTCTATTTTCTCAGAGAGTGAAAGAAATTTACATATCTGCTACAACTTTCACCAATTTTTGCAGATGCATCATTGAAAGCAACATTTCTGGATGTGTTACAGCTTGGCATGGTTCCTGTTCTGATCAAGACCACAAGAAACCAATAAGAGTTGTGAACGTAGCCAGTCTAACATGCAAACCAGTCTCCCATCCACTGACTCCTTCTACACTTTGCCTCAGAAAAACAGCTAGCATAATCAAGGACCCCACAAACTCTGGACATACTCTGTTCCATCTTGTTCTGTTAGGAAAAAGATACAAAAGTCTGAATTCACACATCAACCAACTCAAAAACAGCTTCTTCCCTGCTGCTGTCAAATTTTGGAATGGACCTACCTCACATTAAGTTGATCTTTCTTTACACCCTAGCTATGACTGTAACACTACATTCTGCACTCTCTCCTTTCCTTCCTTATGAACAGTATGTTTTGTCTGTATAGCATGCAAGAAACAATACTTTTCACCATGTACTAATACATGTGACACTAATAAATCAAATCAAGTGTTTCCATCTGATGAATCCCAGAGTTATAAAATCATAGAATCCCTACAGTGCAGAAAGAGACCTTTGGCCCATCACATCTGCACTGACAACAGTTCCTCCCAGGTCCTAGTTCTGTAACCTCATGTATTTACTCTGACACTAAGCAACCCAACCTGCACTTCCTTAGACTGTGGGAGGAAACTGAAGGAGACATGGGGAGAATGTGCAAGCTCCACACAGACAGTGTCCCGAGACCCTGACACTGTAAGGTAACAGTACTAACTACAGTCACCACATGTTCTAACTACTTTACTTCTGTGAGCAAGTGGCAACCCTAGTGAACTATGGGAAAATCATAGAACATTGGGTAACAAGACTTCCAAAGATCAACTGACAAGGCAAAACACAAAATTTTATGAATTAGGCTCAAAGCTGTGGGGACTTGGTGCAATCTTGGAATTGGCAAGAAACTGGTCAAGTGCTAAAAACATGAGGTACTTGTTAGAAGAATTATGTTGGATTGCAAAGGTTGGAGGATGGTGTGTATGGGATCCTCCCCCAGAGTTTAGCTTTGCAGCCAGTACTGTTTGTAATTGATACTTATGACTGATCAATGTAATTTACACGGGTTACACCAACAATTACAAGCTCCCTGCCTTAACAAAATATTTCAGAACAAATAAACCTGTTGGACTTTAACCAGCTATAATGAGACTTCTTACTGCGTTAACAAAATACAACAGAAAATACAACAAGTTCTTATGAGGAGGTCACTTTGTTTTCCACAGGTAAAAATCTTTTCAGGAATGGGATTGCAGATGGGAGCGGACAAGAGGAGGATTCTCGTATTTCAGATTTTATTTTTTGTTGACATGACTTTGCATCCCCAACAGGAAAAAGATTCAACAATTTCAGTTCGATTGTTTCCTTGTAAGCACGACTACTCCAACCCCAACATTGCCCTCCTCATCATCTTGGAAATTCTATCCCTCTCTTCTCCAATGTCCCAGTGGCTTAAATGTAGAATGAGTAAATTACCAATCACTGACACATTTAACATATAAATCAAGAGGAAGAATACTGATGGATGGGTCATAGCAATTACCAAGTCTTACATGAAAATATAAAACAAATCAGAATATATTTAGAATTACCACACAAATTTATAGTTCAGGTGACTTCACAAATCATTATGTTTTGCTTCTGACGGTTATGATGTCATTAGCATTCCATC
Organism: Sphyrna mokarran; assembly: GCA_024679065.1. Taxonomy (NCBI): domain Eukaryota; kingdom Metazoa; phylum Chordata; class Chondrichthyes; order Carcharhiniformes; family Carcharhinidae; genus Sphyrna; species Sphyrna mokarran. The sequence continues at coordinate 101,247,763 of JAGIQG010000001.1, read as the reverse complement.
CGTGATTTTATCTTGTGTATAAATTGCTCTCGTTTTTCTAGACCCAGGTGAACTGCATGCATGCAATGTAAAACATTATCTTAAATTTTGAAATTTTATGCTTTCAATTTTATTTTTTCCTGCTCGTCTGAAGGCAGAAGCACGTGTTATTTGTCACCCACAGTCTAGTCACTCATACACAATCGGCACACCAAAAATATGTTAATGGTTATTTTTTTTTTATCCAGCAGAAAATCTCAGCTTCATCAGTCATGCGTGTGTACTGATTTCAGACCAACGTATACATTTCATACATGTCTGCCATCTCACATGTAACACCCTCCCTTTGATTCCATTGCTCTCTATGCTGATTTTCATGAAACTACAAAAATCATAAATGGCTGAAATTTTTGTGATGAATTTATTAAATTATGTTTCAAGATACACGGTAGTTTTACAGAATATTGGAAAAAAGACGGAGTGGGGGAGGTTAGAGTTTCTCATGATCCCAAACCTTTCTTTCATTTTACAACAAAAAACATGTTGTATTCAATTAAGCCAAATTATTACTCTGGGTCAGATATCTCCAAACTCACAAAGGCCTTTCTTTCTTAACTCTCTCAGACTGTCGGCAGGTTTACTTCTCTGGGTACTGTCAGACTCCAGGGCCTGGAGTTAATTATATTTGTTCAAAAGTCTCTTTCCTGATTTGTTGAGGAAGAACACCTTAAAGAGTCACATGTGGGTGCAAATATGTGGAATTTCAGGTTTGAGTTTTATAAAATCAATAGTTTCAGATTATTGTGCTCATCATGGAGAGACACTTTCGAACCAGAAAGCGGAAATCTTTCCATTTCAGACACTTGAGATGGAATTCTAACAGTAAAAAACCAAATGACTGGATCTGGCAAAGAGTAGGCAACCAACCTATTTTCCAAGGAGGTAAGTTAACACTAAGTTTTAGAACGAGGCTGCGTGCCTCGTGGCAACCCAACTTTTCAAACTTAACTGTTACAGCTGTGTTTCTTGGGCCTCTGGAAACATGGCAACTATATCCAGGCAAAGGCTTCAGTGTTATCAATCAAATCTTGCTACAATCCCTGTTTTGCATCAACAAAATGCTTGTGCTCCAAACTTGGAACAGCACCCCATAGTATAGCAGAGTGAGCTTTTTTTTAACCCTATGACCTCACAGATTGCCCCAAATCCACTGCACACAAGACTCTTACATCCAGCTGATAAAAGGGAGATTTGGACAGAGTTTCTAATAGTGAAAGGTCAGTTAGCCATTCACTCTGCCAACCAGATTGCCACCTGGGCACAGAATAAAGAGAACTGGATCTGCTAGGAACCGAAGGGGTTAAATGAAACAGTGATGCACTGTGGCCTCATTGTCACGATAGTGGGCTTGCAATCCAGAGGTCAGGAATCGAAATCCTATCTATACAAGTTGTGAAATTGAATTCAATAAATCTGATGATCTGTGGGATGGTATCAGAAACATAACCAAGAAAAAGAATCAGATTGCCAAACTGGCTCACCAACATAACTTAGGGAAGGAGATCTGCCAGCCCGAGCTATAAGTGACTCCTAGGTGGTTTGTTGTAAATTTCTTTGAAGTGGTCAACACAACTATTAGTATGGAATCAAAACAGTAATAAACATAGGTCTGCCAACATGACGCACATCCCAAGAACAAATAAAAAAAGTAGAAATATGGGAAGAATTTTATCTCAGTCAAAAGCTATATTATCCCTACATAAAGTTAAAATTGGAGCAGGGGTGTGGTATTGTTCCAGTTGCACCATCAGGAGATTACTAGGCAATTATATATGTATGTGACTGAAATGATGAATTCCCCAAAATGAAAGCTCAGTTCCTAATTCAGAATAACCCGCCTTCAACAATACAGTGCTCTTCACTCCTAAGTTGTAAGGTTTTGTTCCTTCCTTTATGAGCAAGATTACCCAATGAACACAAATCAGCCTGAAGTAAAAGGAACGTTTTGTACTGAGCTGGACAGAGACCACAAAAGTTCACATATTTACAATTACTAACCAAAGAGATTTACAGCAACATTTTGGGACCTCACAATGCACTAACACAGCACGCCACAAGTACCCATGTGGTGAGCATCTGTGATGGTGGCAAACAGCAAAGTTCTCTCACCAGGGTGGAGAAAAGGAAAATTGGACAAAGACTCAAACTAAGTGGCTTTCAAAGTACTAAACTGTGACAGACTTTTTTTTAAAAAAAGGGAAGAATAAATTGCATTGCTGTGGAGACTTTAACTCCAACTAAATGGAAACCCAGATTTCAAAGGTGAAAAGACACTGTTTAAAGTACTGTTAAAATTCTGTCAAATTTCAAATGAAAAATGTTCAGTTTCTTTTTATCTATTTGTGATAAAACAAAAAAGAGCAATAATCATGGAAGTAAAAATTCATCACAAGACACTGTTTCATGATTGTTTATTAAATACTATCTAAACTATTATAGCAAGATCATTAATCTCTACATTTAATAAAGATTGATGCAGTGCTGAATAATTACTAATCCGTACTTCAGGAACTGCTGAACTTGGCCATCACTTCATTTAGCTTGAAGGAGAATAAAAAGCAATCTGTCATCAACACCTTCTAACTGCTGTTCACACTCTCAAACTGCAACTCTCAGCAAGCACAACTGCAACTACTTGTGACACTACTACACATTTTTTTAACTAAATATTGTTTCAGCTATTTCCTCATTGAATGTGTATACCAAAACAAACATGTATTTTTTGTGCATTACATATCAAGCTATGAAAGTTCAGTTTTCATATTCAAATTTTCCTATGCTCTTCCCCTTAAACAGAAAATCTTACAAATTAATCAATTTCAGCAGCATCAATAATGAGTAGTGGAGAGAAATGTGTATCCCACATATATCTAAAACATTGTGTATTCCTACAATAACAAAACTGTGGCATAAAACAATGTTTCAATTTACAACACATTAATAAAACTAAGTATACATACACAATACCAAGTACTGAAGTTACAGATGTTTATTTATCAGTGTCACAAGTTGGCTTATACTGCAATGAAGTTATTGTGAAAATCCCCCAGTCGCCACATGCCAGCGCCTGTTCGGATACACTGAGGAGAATTTGGCATAGCCAATGCACCTAACCAGCACGTCTTTGGACTGTGGGATGAAATCTGAATATCAGTAGGAAACCCACTCAGACACAGGGTGAGCATACAGACTCTGCACAGACAGTGACCCAAACCATGAATTGAACTCAGGTCTCTGGTGCTGTGAGGCAGCAGTGCTAACCATTGTGCCACTGCTACTCACCCTGTTGATTTTTCAACATTTAAAATATAGAGACAAATAGTAACAAACTTCACTTTCAAAACTCAGTAAATTAAACAGAAATCAACCCAGCATCAAAACAATCAGGAATTTGAAAAAGTGAAACTACAGAGGCTGTTCTAGTTACAAGAACTGGAAATGCAGCTGAATGCAGAATATTAACACATCACTGAAGCAATGTGTTGCACATAGACCCCAGTTCAGGTAAGCCTTATTATTCAAAAAAAAGATTTCATGCAATGCTACAATTTTACAAATCAGAAGCCTCCAAATGTTACAAAAGCTCATCAAATTACTCCAACATAGTAATTCTCTCTCATTATAGTTTTGATTTGCAGTATAATCCATGTAATGAGCAAGAGGATCCTGCTTTGTTTTTTTTAAAATCAGCATAAAAGTCCTGCCACTGGTCATAAATACATCCAATAAGCAAAAAACTCATTTATTCAGTGCCAAAATAAAATTTCAACCAGTACCTGAGCTTGCCATCGCCTCAGATTACACAGTAATGTTTACAATCCATCACTTTACATATATAATTTACTTTTGCATACAGTTCTGCAATAAACATCTTGTTTGCCTTGACATATAAAAGGTAAATTTATGAACAACTGTCCAACAAAAGACCTATGACAGTCTGATTTTCTTAATTAACAGGACTGTTGGTTTATTGCAAATTGCCCGTCACTTCCTTAAATTTAACTAACTGAGCTCAGTGGCAACACAATAGGAAATACAAACTTCCATTTCACCCTCTTCTTATTAACGTCCCTATTACAGCAATAAGAGCCATTCCAAGCACCTCTTACTTACAGTAAGTATCAGACGACCAGCTGTCATTGATCCAGCAATATGCTCCCACTGCGTGCTTGGGATCATTTCAGTGGAAACACAGGTACTTTTGCAATGCAAATACAAATTAAAATGTTTCTCTTCAGTAATGTGGGATACTTTCCTTCCATCAAAATTTACTTCAACATCAAACACTCTCCCCCTTCTCAAACCAAGAAAATTTCACGTAGGGAGGATCAGCTTTGGGGGGGTGGGGGGAAAAAAAACAAATGCCTCAGTTCTTGGCTTCGTTAAATTCTGCGAAGAAGCGGCAGCTTTTATCAAGTTAAACAATTAATTTGCATCAAGAGATAATGAGGCCACATAATTTAATTACAAAAATAATCACAGCCATGTGTTTCTGCATTTAATGGAATACTTCAAGCAGCATTATGAGCTCCTGCGAAATTATCCCAAAACCACATTTGAAGTACTCTGTGCTATTTTTTTTAAAAACTGAAGGACTTACCTCTGTCCGAGTCTGCAGCCGCTTGTTCAGCTCATATATCCGATAGTCTGGCTGCACCACGTAAGGCGTGTGTCTCCTATAAAACGGTCCAAAAGGAGAGGAATAGAAAGGGTCATGAGGTGTGCTGGACATCTTGGATGCTTGCAGAGAATCAAACTACACACTGTAACATCAACATCCATACAGTGCACATGGGCTTCAGGCTACAGTGCAGGCAAGCTATCAGCAGAACAAACTGGGAAATGCTCTGGGAGCCCTCTACTGCAAGAGAAAGACCGGATAGCTCTAGGCAGAAAAACTTGTTTTTAAAAAATCAGTTTGTGAAAGGGTCATTTCCTGTCCGCTCCAAAGACTGGCAAAAATATAATTCTTCAAGCTGACAGAGAGGTCTGAGGTTTGGTTTTAATTTTTCCCAGCAAGGACCCCTCAGGAACCTGGCAGCAAGACTTGTTAGCATATAGGTGGTTGAACAGCTGCCTGAACTAAAATACCTCCTGCAAGGAATATTCCACACTGCAGTGCTGCATTTTCTAACACTAACACTTTAAGCAGCACATTTGCTTTTCTCACTCTTAAAGGGCATCTTTAATACCGACTGCAATGTGCAACTCAATCGAACTATTCAACTCCTAAGAATGCAATTGCAAATACAGATATAGAAAATAAATAAATCTTTTAAAAAGAACAAAATGAAGTAACTGCATCTTGTGAGACAGCTCTCAAGAGATAACTATTCTGTTGTTTTAGAAAAAGCTTTGATTGTTGTTTTCCCAAAAGATGAGAAAAATGATTTCCTCCTCATAAATTTTCATCTTAATAAAAGAAAGCTATACTCTATCAGTAACAGGGAGCCTCCTGGGGGTCTGGAATAGCATCCTATTATACTCAGGCCATCATTAGGAGATTGTTTGGCAAAGTAATCTAAGAGCTAAAAACATACTGGAGTTTCTAACATTCCCTCTTTGGTAACATTGACAAGCATTAACTCTTTGGCTGCATATACTTCAATCACTGCCAGAGGGAGCCTCCCTGTATGACCCCCTCTCTCTCCCCTTTTCCTGTTGAGGTCACATGGCTGCACGGAGACTTGACCCTCTGAACGCCGATTATTACAGAAAGAACAATACCACACCAAATACTTTCTAAAATCAGGTTATACCAGTTTAAGTTATTGTGCTTTAACTGCAAGCCAGATTTAGTCGATGCATATTTGAATTGAGATGACAGGATTTCAATAGACCAGAAAGCGAAATAAATTTGTTCCAAAGCAATACAGTACGTAACATAACCAGCTATGGATATTTCTTTAAAGAACACGATTTTATTGGAGACATTTACTTCCACAACATAATTTCATTAACATGCTTGATTTTACGAAAATTTATTAGTTCTGACATCCGAACGTCTATCCAGAAATATGTTCAGATAACTAGAAGCAAACTAATTCCAATATATGAAAATATCAGACTGAAAGAAAAAGAAATAGCTCTCTCTCCTCTAACTGATTTTGCATGGTGAAAATTAATTATTTGTTTCTCAACGTGCCAAACTATTAGACAAAACAAGGCTAAATTAGCTTCAGAATTTCTTGTACATAAGAAGTAACAATTAGCCCATCAACCTTAACATTTCAATAGCAGCATAATTCACGTTACTTCAGGGTCAGAATGTCCACATCGCAGCCTCTGACAGGCTTCAAGTAGCTTGCGAACCCTCCCACATTCAACTTATCACCCAAAATCTCAAAGCCTATGTGGAATAGCAGTAAGGGAAGGTGCGGCAATACAAGTGGATAATGATATTATTTCCAGATCGAAGTATCTTTTCTTCACAAGTAACCAGAGGTTAGAAGACAGCCCTCCAACAGGTATTCTAAAGCTGCCTTAAATGCATCTGTTAAAATATTGCAATATATGATAAAACTGTCAAGGTGACTGAATTACATTAACTTTGTGCAGTCAGATCAATGACCAGCTTTTTATAAACTCAGGCTCAACTTGAAGTGGAAGTATATTTTCATGGTACTTTATTGTTAATTTACTTATTTTACAATCCAAAGCCACTTTTCTCCCATCCCGCTATATTGATATTTTTAGCGCAGCAGGTGATGCGTGGGATTTACACTTGCATTCCTGCCCCAATAGTGTCTGCCAGTGTTGAATTTTCAGCAGTGTCTGTTCCACACCGGAAATCGGCAGGGAGGCACGGAAGTAATTTAAATACTTTAAGATATATTTTAAACGTGAACAGTGGGCCCACTAGCACATCCCCTTCCCCCCGGCCCACTCATGCCAGAGTGGTTCACTCCAGCAGGGTTTAGAGTAGCTCTCCACTAATTGAGAAACACACTGAAGTGAAGAAGGGGGAAATCGGGGCCCCACAGAGAGTCGGGCAGCGAGGGTACTTCCTGGATATTGACACCCTAGCAATGCCAGCCTGTGGTCCCTAGCACTGCCTAACGGACACTTTGCACTGCAAGGGGGTAGGGCATAGCCTCGAGGGTGATTGATGGGGCTAAGGTGTCCCACTGCCGCTTTGCATAGGGACCAGCAGGGGAATGAGGGAAGCCAGCAATTGAACGACCATGAGTGAGGAGGCACTGCAGGTACGCCAATCTCGACACTGATAGATCAGCACACGCAGAGCGGCCAGCTCAGCACGCTATCAGTCTCTCCAGCAGGGAAAGGCCCTGCCCCCTGAAATTAAATAATATTCATGCAGGTGGCCACAGAGTGTGAGAGATTTTTCTTTGATAAAAAAAGCACGAATTACTCCAATTTTCACCCAAATTCAACATTTTTGAATTTTTTGGGGAGAATTCTGGCCCAAGTCTTTCGATTTTCTGCAGAATGCCACAACATCTCTCTACTTTAGATTACTCCAGAAATCTAGGATGCCTTTATATATGTACTCTTTCGGAAGTTATTTATCCCCCATGTTTTTGTCTCGTGTGGCACACATACATTCTAGAGCGAGTTGTGCTGTTCACCATGCCAACTTGAATAGCTGCCAGTGTTCCTAAGAACGGATGAAACATGCTAAACAGCAACTGGTGACCATCTCCTTAATATTTATATTGCTCAAAATGAGACTTGTCAATACACTGGAATTAATATTTTTCAACATTGAGTTAAATTAATAGTGAGAAATAGCCCTCTCCGATTCTGTACGCTATTGCTAAAACATTATGGTTCATTTTATGAAACCGTATCATTTTCTGGTACATCACTTTGTCCTCTAAAAATGAGTCGAGACAATGAAAATACATTTTTATATATCTCATCCAAATATGCACATCAAAGGGTGACTTACTCCATGGAAGATGCAGGTCTGCTTTACTGCAAATGAATGTTTAACAGTACAAATTGTAACAATACCACTGATTGCTTTTCGACTTTTGGCCAAGATAAAGTGTCAAATCAAGCCTAAGATGGTGTGCAATGCCTTGGCAAATCAGCTTAGATCTTGTTTGTTTCCTTCGTGAGGACATTGTATTGAATTCAGTTGGACTTTAAATTTGGTGTTTGGAGCAAGCAAAGCATAGGTTTGGTTCTGTCCAATCCACTCTCAACATTGGTTTTGTAACTTTAAGAACGGATTTAAAAAATTAAAATATTTCACTGATGGCTCACCATGTTCAGGCAAGATCTTGCCACACATAACTTATTTGAATCCTGTGGCTACATTCTACTCTTGGAGCTACCATTTAGGTTGTATGGACAGAGTTCTACTCTATTCTATCCTCAGCTGGAACCAACTATCAATGAGGCTGTGTTTCTGAAGGTCGAGATTAGTGATGTCTTTAATGTCTTTCACCAAGCACTTTCTTCCTTCAACTAGAATACAGAATGTGACGGGGTCTGTCATCCATCAAAACTATGTATTGACAAGCCTAGTCCGAAATCTAATTGTCTCTGGGATCTTTTCTTGCCATGATATTAGAAACGGAGTCAAGTCTCTTGTGAAACTTTCTTGCTGCCCAATGTGCTGACAAGACAAGACAACATCCATTTTACTTTGGATTCAATATGGGGTGAAACTACAAACGTTTTTCATCAATGACAGGACAAACATTAATAACATTGGAAATCTGTGTTCATTATTTCATCACTTGATGAATATTACTCATAAGCATATTGCAGTACAGTACTCCGAACCCTGATGGAAGATACAGAATAAATGACTTGAGGTGGCAGTTGATGCACCACTTCAATTTTCTTCTGGTAATAATATCATAAGAATCTCTACAGTACAGGAGGAGACCAATTGGCCCATTGTTTTCGGTGCAAGCTCAATCTCATTCAGGCCCTATCCCTGTTACCCTGAGTACTTTACTCACGAGTCCCCCTGACACTAGAGTGCAATTTAGCATGGCCATTCAACCTGTTTGATAATAGAAGTATTTTCCAGCATCTTTGCACAAAACTGGTCTGCAGACAATTAAAGGAGGAAACCAGAATTCAATCTTTACTGGAGTTTTAGATTGATAGATAAGATGAAACAATACAAATGTATAGGTTCCAACTCTACAACCCAGCATCTGTGCCATTTAATGACTACCAAATTAATGTTTACTCCTAGCTTTTCCCCACTGCCTGTCACCAACCACCACCCCCCCCCCCACCTGCTCCCAATCCTTACTGCAGATTCCTTTCCTTAATTTGTATAATTAACATGAACCAGATAGACAATATGCCCCCGTGTGGTTTTCAGCTATCATACATCAAGCACTGGATTGGACTGCCAATTATTAATATTACAATGGGCAAACCATTAACTGGAGAGTGAAATATAATGAATCAGGGCATCTGTAACAATGGCAGAAGTTTTCTCCTTGTCTGCAAGACATGTGATGTGACAGGTCAGAAATTTACTTGTGAGCTTCCAAAATATCTTGCATCCCAATTTCCTGAGAGCTTTGAAGCTCAGAGGAAGGGGTAACCAAGGTTACATTCTAGAAGTTCAACCAACCATCCAGTGAGACAGATGGATTGATATCCTCGATCCTTCCGTTCAACAGAAAGCACATTTAAAGGGTTGCCTAGCTACTAAGAAAAATTACCTACATTTCTGGGCTATGGCACATTAGAATTCATCTTGCAAGCACCAGTAATCACATAGAAAAGTGGCAAGATTAATAAAGGGCATTAATAAAGGAAGATTAATAAGAAGTGTTTAGAAGATAGATGCTGCCATTCTTTTTCTTCTAGCTTTTGAAATGTTTTCTTTTTAAAACTACAGTGGAGTTTTAAACATCATTTGCATGCAACAGATCACAAACTTACAATCAATCAAAAACTACTATTGGAATTAGTGACAACCACCAGAGAACAGATAGAGAAAGCTTTCCATCAATAAACTCAGATCTGTCATTGCAGAGATCAGCACATGCGCATGGTCCCTGCAGTGCCAGCCTTTCTATTGCAGACTAGTCCCACGATCCCCACATCTTTGGCCCTCCAACTCCCCCTGCCCCAGTCCCCAAAAATACCTGGGCCAGCCTTGAAACCTCTGCCCCCATTCAGTCCCCCAGTCCTCCTCGACCCCTCCCACATCCCCCAAACCACAACCTTGCAGTCAGGACACCCCACCATCCCCCCACCCCAATGACCAGCCCCAACTGCTGGCCTCCGTCCCTCTGTCACTTAACCCAAATGCAGTGGCAGCGGGATCCCCCACATCCATTAACCACCTTCCAGAAGCCCTACCCCAATCAGGCGCAATCCCATGAGGACCCACTGCCTTGGCATTGCCCTATGCCCAGTGGGCAATGCCAAGATTTCCTCCTTGGCATTGGCACTTTGCCCCTTAGCAGCACCAGGGATCCAGGCTGCCATTGCCAAGATGGCTATGCCCAGGGACCCCCCAGTCCCATGCCTGGCCCTCGGAGTTGGGGGGGCGGGGGGGGGTGCAATACTCCCCTTCACTGCAACGGGGTCAGCTTGTCAGCTCCCCACAATTGGGAAGCTATAGTAAACCCCACTGGAGTGAACCACTCCTAGCAGGGCAGTGGGAGATGTTAGTGGACCCAGAGATTTCAGCCCTGGGCCTTCTGATTGCATTTAAAATTGTACTTAAATTAGAATCTGCATACATTATGAAGCTCTATGCCAATTTCTGGTACAGAGCTGACAACCCCAGAAATTCGGCACTCGGAGACTCAGAGGCTGTGGCACACAGCTGGAAGTCTGCGAAATGCCCCCCCCCCCCCCCCAAACACAGAGTCTCCTGGCCCACTGCACTACAAAAGCAGCATAGCAGGATGGAAGAATCACCCCCAAAGAATCTTTAAACAATATGTTGTGTTCGCAAGATAAAAACAGTAATCAAATACAACTCTGAAAAATGAGAATAAAGTACCATGGTGAGATTGTAACAGACTGAAGTTTAAGCCACAAATCCATAAGGCAGCATTCAAAGTACATCAGGATTCTGAACCCTGTGTCAAACTTTTGTAAGTATGATGAAGCAAGTCTTTGTTATAACCAGCTTACCTCTCCTTATTACTGTATTTAATCTGAATATAAACTATTTATAAATTTCCCTCCTGGGCAAGTTTAATTAAGTAGTAAACACATAGTAGTTGTAAATCTCAGCAGCCAATATACGATGGCCATTTGAAATATCAGTGGTCAGAAATTGGCCAAAAGCAATCTTATACTCCACATCTTTTTTGAAACCAAGTTTGTGAGTTGTTGATAACCATTTAATTGATTTGTTCATTGGTTCCCCAAAAAAGTGTGCCATGCAGAGAACATTTCTTTGATTCGATTTGTGATTGTTATATATATTAGCATACAAGAAAAATATTGTTTCTTGCATATTATAGAGACAAAGCACACCATTCATAGAGATGGAATGGGAAGGGTGCAGAATGTAGTATTACAGTCATAGCTAGAGTGTAGAGAAAGATTAGCTTAATGCAAGATAGGTCTATTCAAAAATCTGATGGAAGGAAAAAAGAAGCTGCTCTTGAGTCGATTGGTATGCAACCTCAAACATTTGCATCTTTTTCCTGATGGAATGAAGTGGAAGAGACTGTGTCCAGGGTGTGTGGCAGTTTTTAATTATGCTGGCTGCTTTTCTAATACAGTGGGAAGTGTAGTCAGAGTTAACGGATGGGAAGTTGGTTTGACTGGGCTTTGTTCATGACCCTTTGTAGTTTCTTGCAGTCTTGGGCAGAACAATAACCATACCAAGCTGTGGTATAACCAGAAAGGATGCTTTCTATGATGCATCTATAAACATTGGTGAGAGTTGTTGAATTGGTAACAGTATCATCAGCCTTTCATAAATGCCATTTGCTTCTAACAAACGTTGCCAAGAGTTTCACTGTTGCTTAGTGCAAAGGTATCAAGACATTGTGAAATTAATGGCCATACCTTTCTGTAAGCATGAATTCAACAGTGCTCGCCATTTGTTAAGTCTTGCCCTTGTCCAACTAATTTCAAAGAAATTTTGTATGGCAAGTTGTTGAACATGAAACGTGATAACAACGTTGAGAAAAACAGGCATTTCAAACCTCAGTGAATAGAGAAAGTTATTGTCTAGCTCCTTAACTAATTTCATTTAAAGACTGTGAAATTAACAACAGGAGGAGTGTAAAGCAAGTATACATTCGACGGATGAATTTAATCTCAAATCAGGGACAGAAAGAGAACAAAGAGAGGAAAAGAAAAGTTGGATTAAAAGAAAAAGCAAAAAAAAACATTTTAATTTTTGTTTAGTCTTATATTTTTAAAATCTCCAACAATTAAAGATGAGACTACATATTTGTAAGTATTAATTTTCAATGCCAGACAGGTTAATTTGCAGTACAAATTATAAATTTTAATGATTTGACAACCATTCCAGGCCACGTTAAATATGTATTACCTTAAAATAAGTCCAAAACAGGCTCCTTATGTCATTTCACACCAGTTTTAACTTAGAAGGAAATGTACCTTGTTTGGACCATGAAAGCAGAGCAACTTACACATATACAAAATAGAAAGTAGGCTATTCGGTTCCTTCAGCTTGCTCTGCCAGTCAATAAGATTGTGGCTGAACTATGTGTTTTGAGTTCTACATTCCCATCCATTTCTGTGGGTTTTACACTGTGGGTTTTAATAAAAACAGAAGATGTGGTTTGCACACATATAAACTAACAATCACAAGATTTATTCAGGCAACACTGACTTATACAAAAATATCCAGATATGATCTGTGGAGAACCAAAGATGCCAAGAGACGGTACGGACCAAGCTAGAGTCTCAGGCTGGCCACACAGACTCCCACTGGCTATGACAAGGTCTGCAAAACATCACATACTACAAGATGAAATCATATAAAATCACCAGCACCAATATACCCCTCCCCAATAAACTCAACACATTCTACGCCCGTTTTGAGCAAGAGGTCAGCCACAGCGTGTCTTCACCCTGAAAGCCTTGGTTGAACTGGTATCCATAATTACTATTGCAGATACCAGATCAGCCTTCTCGAAAGTCAACTCTCAGAAAACAACTGTCCCAGGTGGGGTACCCGGATAAACACTTTTGTCAGACTCCTGTTTATTGACTACAACTCAGCCTTCAATGCCATTATTTCTACGAAATTCATCTCCAAACTCCGTGGCCAAGGGCTTGACTCCTCCCTCTGCAACTGGATCCTAGACTTCCTAATGCACAGGCCATTATCAGTAAGGATAGGCAATGACACCTCCTCCACGATTATCCTCAACACCAGTGCCCTAAAGGCTGTGTACTCATTCTCTTACTACTACTTATACACTTATGACTTTGTGGTCAAATCCCACTCAACTCAATTTTCAGGTTTGCTGATGGCAGTACCATCGTGGATTCGATCTCAAACAATGATGAGATGGAGGACAGGATAGAGAAAGAGAATTTGGTGAATTGGTGCAAAGACAATAATCTCTTCCCCAATGTCAATAAAACAAAGGAGAAAGATATCAACTTCAGTAAGCATAGTGGAGGACATGTCTGTCTATATCAACAAGGACAAAGTGGAAACAATTGAGACCTTCAAGTTTCTAGGTGTCCAACAACCTATTCTGGTCCATGTTGATGCTTTAGCTAAGAAAACCCACCAATGCCTCTACTTTCTTAGGGGCTAAGAAATTCAACAACTCTCACCAATGTTTATAGATGCATCATAGAAAGCATCCTTTCTGGTTATACCACAGCTTGGTATGGTTATTGTTCTGCCCAAGACTGCAAGAAACTACAAAGGGTCATGAACAAAGCCCAGTCAAAACAATTTCCCATCCGTTAACTCTGACTACACTCCCCACTGTATTAGAAAAGCAGCCAGCATAATTAAAAACTGCCACACACCCTGGACACAGTCTCTTCCACTTCATTCCATCAGGAAAAAGATGCAAATGTTTGAGGTTGCATACCAATCGACTCAAGAGCAGCTTCTTTTTTCCTTCCATCAGATTTTTGAATAGACCTATCTTGCATTAAGCTAATCTTTCTCTACACTCTAGCTATGACTGTAATACTACATTCTGCACCCTTCCCATTCCATCTCTATGAATGGTGTGCTTTGTCTCTATAATATGCAAGAAACAATATTTTTCTTGTATGCTAATATATATAACAATCACAAATCGAATCAAAGAAATGTTCTCTGCATGGCACACTTTTCAAACAGTAGCCTCTAAGTACTTCAGTATATCATGATCAAATAAGATGTTCAGCTCTTAAAGCAATCTGCAATCACTTAAATAAATAACATCCCTCCCCTTTATTTCTATGGTCATGACAACAAATTACTTAGGATGAATAATACACTAGACACAATACTATACATCACAAATCATTATACACAGCCAATAAGGAAGTCGATCAGGAGGATGTCTATTCCTCTTGGCTATATACTATGTTTTGGAATTTGGCTGCCCTTCACCCTAGAAATATGATTTGGAACTTCAGTAGACACTTCTCTCAGAACCAACTCTGAATCAAAATCTGAAACAAAAACAGAAAATGCTAGAAAATCTCAGCTGAACATCTCTGACAAAGGGTCATCCAGGTTCAACATTAATTCTGTTCCCTCTCCAGAGAAGCTGATATACCTGTTGAGATTTTTTTTTTAAGCATTTTCAATTTTTGTTTCAGATTCCAGCATCCACAATATTTAGTTTTTACCTGATTCAACTCAGTCTTCCATTGTAGTATTCACAACACTAAGTACTTCAGGAAATAATTCTGAGAAATCATTGTGATGAGAATAATTGGTTAGCATGGCATTACTAAACTAGTTTGTCTTTTGTTTGAACCATCTATAAAATTGGACCTGTTTTGTTAAAACTATGGCTGGTACCTATTTCTCACTCATGACATAAACACGCATGAACACTTGACCTCCTTGTTGAGATGAGCGTTATTTTACCTTGAAATGGTTGTTGACTCTCTATTATCCCTGAAGTTTCTAGAGGTAATAACAAATAAAAACTTAGTTCTCAACTTTCCTTTTAAGAATAGTGACACAGGTGAACTTTGGGTAGTGACATGAGTACTGGTTTGGCACCTGGTCAGATGCACCGAGGGAGAATTTAGCATAGCCAATGCACCTAGCCAGCATGTCTTCCAGACTTTGGGAGGAAACCGGAGGAAACCCCTGCAGATTCTGCATAGATAGTGACCCAAGCCAGGAATCAAGCTGGGTCCCTGGTGCTGTGATTCAGCAGTGCTAGCTACTGTGCCACCTGTGATATGCTTGTTGATGTTTTGACTTCTTCTGGGTAGTTGCCAACTTGTGAATCTTCATTCCTGCACCTAATTGTAAAGCCTCTTGGCAGCCAGTTCCATCAACATAGCAATTTTTACTACTGCCTTTAAAGTCAAAGCAAATTCAGTCATCAATTTTCTTCAGATAGCCTCAAAACGACAGAGAGTTCTAAAGTCACACAATCCTCAGGGAGAAAAAAATCTTAAAGCGTAGATCAGTGACACGGCGGTGAGCGCCGTTGCTTCACAGCGCCTGGGACTTGGGCTCAATTCTGGCCTTGGGTCCAATTCTGGCCTTGGGTCACTGTCAATGTGGAGTTCACACTTTCTGCCCACATCTGGTTGGGTTTTCTCCCACAGTCCAAAGATATATGAGTTAGGTTGATAGGCCATGATAAAATTTCCCCTTAGTGTTGAGGGATCAGCAGGTTAAATATGGGGATTGGGCCTCATGGGATTTGTTGTCGATGCAAACTTGACAAACCGAATGACCACCTTCTGCACTGGAAGCATTCTATGATTCAAAGATCTTTGTCCCACAAGGACAATACCTTTTAAAAATTATACTATTTTACACATTTGAATAAGGAGCCAAGTAGCAAGATGCCGTGTTCACAGTACTAACACGGAAGTTGTGCATCTCCAACAGCAACTTTTCCATTTCCATGCATCTAACCTCCCCTTTGAGCACAAGTATCAGTAAGCATCATTAGCCTCAACATTATTTCAACAGCAAATACTGGGCTATTATTTAACTTCATTTTACACACATCTCTGGACAGAAATTAGAGAGTGAGCTGGACAAAAAAGTATGTAGGCAAATTAATACCCAATGAAATGTAATGGGAACAAGCACAAAGTTATGCATCAGGGAAGTAAAGTAACACATGCACTGGATTAACAGCATTGGAATGAAGAAGATTGGTATTCAAAAGAAATAAAAGAATTTTAATAGACCGTAAAACCAATTACATTGAACTACTGCATTGAACTGTCAGCAAAGTCACCAAAAACTTCATTTCAGCAAAGGTGCCTTTCACGTAAAACCCAAAGAAGGAATTAATTTCTGCCTTTTGGTAAAAGATCAAACTAGTTCATTCAAAAAGCACGTGCAAAAAAAAAGAACAAAATATGTTTTTTCTGTCAAATAATTCCCTCCTTGCCCCCCAATCCAAGTTCCACTATAGCTGACAGATAACCACAGAACCTGAAATGCATAAATCATGACACTTAGGTCGAGGTTCATTTGTTCTGAGGAAGTGAACGACTAAGTAAAAGGATGCAATTCTCACAATTGTGGAGAAGCAATTTGATAAAGGAGATCCAAGTACCCACTTGGCTGGAGAGTAATGGGTTCAGAAGAGCATCAACTGCAAAAGAAGGTCCTAATATGGAGTGAGTACTTATATCTGCATCCCTACTACATTAGTTTGCAATGTTGCACCTGAGTGAAAGTGAGCATTTCTTTTTTAACAAGAATTAAAGACACATTCAGTCAATGCCACGCAATATTGGTAACAACTATTGGTTTCATACCAAACTCCACCTTTTCTACACAATTGATTCAAGTCCAAGCTCAAAGGCACACACTATAACTCTAAGCAATACATCCAGAAGGGGAACAAGCAATAATTGTATAATCAATAACGGAAATCATCAGCTACTCCTAAGTAACAGATGATCTGACAGATGTACACATAAAATAGTGAACCTACATGACACTGCATACGTCTATCAATAGCTTAGTATTAAATCTGTCACGGGAATTCCTCATGTCTGAATCTCCTCCAGCAGAAGTACAAATATCAGAAAGATAATTTATTTTCAAATTTGAAGGTAGAACAGGAGAAGATACTTATGGGGAAGTTGATCATGTCATGTACATATTTAACTGGACCCCCCAAACTACATTTTGTAAATTCAAACAATTATATTTCTCCATTTAGAAACAAAAGCAGAATTTAATTATTTTATGTACTACTGAGTAGCTAATAAAATTATCACACATACCAAAGCTGAACATTTAATTGTCATAAAGTATGAAAAGCATACTTTCCACTATTGTTTTTTAAAAGGACAATTTAAAGAATGATAATCATTATTCTACAAAATAAATAATAGCGTGAAACATCAATCTGTGATAAAAACATTTCTGCAAAAATAACACAGGCAAGGTTCAGAAAGGTAAAAGTGTCAGAAAGCAATCCATTTAATGAGGCAGGTAAGATTGTTGTTACTATCACCATGCCGGCATTACAAGCATAATTTGTATTTCTATGCTGGTGAAACATTAGTGCTAGAAAACGTGATTTGCCACACAGATCCAATAATTGGTAGACGACTAACCATCTTAATTTCCATTCCAGCCTTCACCTTTTTGGCACAACTGATTCAAGTCCAGACTCAAAAGCACACATTGAGCTGCATGACACTATACACAATTCTCAGCAAAGTTAATTTCACACAACGTGTAAACATGAGTGTTCTAAAATAACAATTAAGAGCAATGCCACAAAGACCCATGCACACAAATCTCTAAACTACAGTTTCAACATGCATATTAATGCTATATTGCTACTGTCTTTGTCTAACAATAATCGGACCAGTTTTTTTTAAGAAAGCATTCGCTGCATGCTCTGTGAAAAAATACTGGAGAGTATTCCCGCAGGATTCTTTCAAAGACAAGTGATGTCTTGCATATTTCTATGCACAACCACCCCAAGAGTTAGGAGGAAAAGGGAAAGGAGAGTAAATAAGCTTTCAAATTTAATAGATTCCCTTGACTGAATTTCTTCACTTGATAAATCAATTCATTCCATACCAGTAAAGACAATAAAAAGATTTTTTCTGGAACAGAGATGTTGAAAACTGCATTTGAATTCAGTTTTAGAAAATCAAGATGAAAGTCCTCAAAAATTGTTAATTTAGTTAATATTTTTGGTTCATGAATGGATGCAATCAAAGCAAAATAAAAAAGCATTTGTTTATTGCCTGCAATCCATTTTAAAAGCATGTTAACAATACATAATTAAGTGATATGTGTATTAGCTTTCAATGGGAAAGAAACAACATCAAACTTGGAATTATAAATCTTTCAAAGCGACATCAGTAATGGGAAAAGAGTCATAAAGCTTGATTAGTTTATATAAACAAACAGAAATAGGAATGCTAAAAAAAGTGGAGACTATCAGATAAATGATTAAATTCCAGGGCTGATAAGTCAATAAATTTGTATGACATGAAAAAAACAAATAAAAACAGCAGCAACAATTGAATACAAGTACATTTGTTCACAGGACACGAGTATAGTAGACAAGGTTAATTGCCCATCCCTTATTGCTTGAGGTGGTGATGATGAGCTATCTTCTGGGACTATTATGGAGTATGTAGAGGTTTTGGAGAAGATACAGAAAAGGTTTACCACAATGCTGCCTGGATTAGAGGACATGAGTTATAAGGAGGTCTGGACAAACTAGGATTGTTTTCTCTGGAACGGCAGAGGATCAGAGGAGACCTGAAAGCAGTCTATAACATTATAAGAGACAATCAGAATCATTTTTTCCTCTCCATCCCCACCCTCTACTCCAAAAGTTGAAATGACTCATACTAGGGGCATGCACCCAAGATGAGAGTGGGAAAATTCAAAGGACTCGTGAGGGGCAAATTATTTTTCACAGTGATACACATCTGGAACATGCTGCCAGGAGTGTTGGTGCAGGCAGTTATGATAGGGGTGTTTAAGGGGCTTTTAGATAAGCACATGAACATAGAACAGTACAGCACAGTACAGACCCTTCTGCCCTCAATGTTGTGCTGAGCTATGACTAAACAGAAGATCAAGATATCCCATTCCCTATCATCCTGGTGTGCTCCATGTGCCTATCCAATAACCACTTGCAAGTTCCTAAAGTGTCCGACTCCACTATCACAGCAGGCAGTCTATTCCACACCCCAACCACTGAGTAAAGAATCTACCTCGGACATCCCTCCTATATCTCCCACTATGAACTTTATAGTTATGCCCCCGCTAAGACCCGAGGAAATAGTCTCTGTACGTCCACTCTATCTATCCCCATCATCTTATAAACTTCTATTAAGTCGCCTGAATATGCAAGAAATATAAAGAAAAGGACCAAGGGCAAAGTGAAGGAATTAGTTTAATTTGGCACATCGTGGGATAGGTGCATCCAGTGTTGTTAGAAAGCAAGTTGTAGGATTTTGATAAAATGACAGAAGGAACTGCAATATAAGTGCTTATTCAGAATGCTGCTTGGAGAGAAACCTGCCAATAGTGATCTTCCCTTCTGCCTGCTGCCCTTATTCTAGTATGTAGGGGATGTGGTTTGAAATTTTCTGTTGAACCTCGAGTTACTGAGTGCAACTTTTAATAGTACACACTGCAGTCATAGTGAACCTGTACTGGAGGGAGTGAACGCTTTGGTAATAGATCAGCTGATTTGTCCTGAATGGCAACATTCAAGCAGAGAATCACAGAACATTCTTAGGCTTGTGCCTTCTGGATGATGCAAAAGCTTTAGGGAATCAGGAGATAAATTACTCACCAAAGAATAACCAACTTCTGCTCAACTATGTTGGTTAAGTTGTGCCAGCCCACTAATACCCCCCAGGACTTGAAGGAAATGTTGTGGCCTTACCAGGGAATGTTGATTAATTAGTGAAGGTTTTTCTGGAGACACAGTCATCAAAGATAGTGCTTTAGCAAATTAATAGCAATAAAGGCATTGTGGTAATTAAAGAGCCAGAGTTGAAGCAGTTACAAATTTTCAAGTGCAGTTGCATTTTCCAGGAGCAAATCCAAAAAGGAGTGAAGTTGAAAGTGGTGAAAGAGATATAGATGGTGTGTACAGTAAACAAGTGGTCAGAGGCAGCCTTAGCAGTAAAGACCTCAGGATTGAAGGTGCTGTGGGACATGCTGAGATCAACTAAATGGTCTAGAAAGTAGAAGGCTAAGGGATACCTAAAAGCTGTCTTTAAAATAATGAGTTCAATCAGGTAGAGACGTGTAGCAGTCATAAGCTGCTCACAGGGAATAGATCATATGAAAGTAGCTGTGAAACTAGTCAAAATAAATTAAGTTCTAATCAAAAAGTAGACTATAAAATTACAATGTTAGTTCAAATAGTACTGAACATTCAGTGTTTCCAAGCCTGATAACTGGTAAATAAAGGAGAAAATTAACTTTAACATTTCAGTTTGGTCCACATCTAATTCCTCTGATATTAATATCACTGTTCTCAGACACTATTCTGACACCCCAACATTCCCTTTCAGTTATAGGGTGATATGATGCTGTTAAGGACCACTGACATTTAATGAGGAAATCCAAACGTTCACTTATCCTATGAAATATTTTCCCAGTCTGCTTTCACAGCTTCTGTATATCTCTAAGTTAACTATTCAAATCGACTGTTTTCTACTACAAGGCCCTATGAAGACCACTGTGGATTGTCAACTTTCAACTTCTTATGTGGAGATAGCAAAAGACACACTGGCTCTTCCACGAAGTCCAGAAATGATACACACCTGTTTGAGTTTTTTGTATCAACTATCACCTTGTAAGATAAACAGGTTACTTTTAACTCTAATTAAAGCTTGCTTGAATTGCATTTACTTCAGCAATGCTTATTACTTTCTCAAAATTGCCAGTTTCCTGCAGTTAAAACTTTAATTTGTAAAACTAAATATTATATTCTAAAACATATGAATTATAATCTAAGTTCTTGCAGCAATGAGCACTGTTATCACAATAAGGTGCCTTCCGAATTGCACACCAACTGTAGCACATTTAGGATGGAAGAGAAAAATTGTTTCCAGCATCCTCTTCTTTTATCTTCAGTCATGAACCATTCCCAACTGACAAGATAAGCTGATACTAAACCAATGGACAAGAGACTTGGTGATATGTGCATTCTTATGAGAAATACCAGTGTAAAAGCATTTGTAGCACCTTTGTACATTAAGTGTCTGAAGGGACAAAGACCAATGTTGAAAGAGCTTTTAAACTCAACAGCAATTCTGCTTGGCAGCTACAGTGGAGCAATAGATAGTAATGTAACGGTGGTGTGTTCACTCACTTTCCAGACCAAAATCCTTAAAATTACCCACAATAGAAAGCAAATTGAGATACTTAATCAGATGTTAATCCAAGTTATTCAAATCTCTCCGAGTGAGAACAAGTTGCATTACATATACTAATGTAGTCTAATGAATGTTAATTAAAGTGACATATGTAAGCAGCAGTAACAGATACAAAGGACTCCCAGAAGGATGAGTTTATCTCCTGAATATCTGAGCTATACAGACCAGACAAGTCACCATTTTGATTTTCGAAATGTGATTTGTGACAACAGGAATAACAAAACAGAAGTACACAAAATATCTACTGGTGAGGGGAGCCGTAAAAATTGCCAACAGTGGAAAAATAAAAGATTGCAAAATCAAAAATGCCTCAACTCAGAGGATTGCCATTTTTCACTGAAGGTCAATCGTAAAAATGATGAAAATTGCAGAAGAGGAAGACACCACTTTCCCATGTGCTTTTCCACTGGTTTGAACTATAGATTTTTCTGGATCTTCATCGAGGTGCACAGGATCACCTGAATTGTAAACATTGGAAAAGTGAGCAGCAGATCAGTGTCATCATCGGTAAAAGGAACTCACCCAATTAGCTTAAATGATGGGAAACAAGATATGTTCCTTTACAGTGCTCTAATCGGCTTACACATTGCAGAAATGATCCAATCCACTATTTTGTATATACACTGCATACAGATCAGCATTTCACAATTTCACTTCAATAATATCAAGCTGCAATACTGGAAGAGATTTAAATTCAAGTTGAGAAAGGGAACTAATGAAGGAAAAGACTGTGCCCAGATTTAATTGGATTACTAGAGAGGCAGTTAAATGCAGTTTGCATGAGGAAGGAAGTCCTCTTCCCTAGCAGCGGGGATAGAAGACATTCTAGCCCTGTGATCAGCAGGGCTAGAATGCACTGTCAGCAGCATTTTTAAAACCTCCCAAATATTGAATGTTGCAGATTCACTTACAACCTTCATTCTGTCTTGTGAAGCTTACCCCTTTCACATCACTTTGCAGATCTACTTAGATGGTAAAAATCTTTCTAAGCATTTTCCCACCTCCATCCACCAGAGCCACTGATCCCAACCCTTGCGTAATATAATACTATCTGTCAACTCCCCACACAATACTACTTGTTAACACTTCAGCACATATCGTCAAAGATAAGCCAGTGCTAAGGATTCGGTATTTTCCTATTAGTCACCATAGAGGTGAGAAAGACCTTCCTGTGACAGATCCTTTCTAGGCAACTGGCGTCTCACCCCCTCCTCCACAAGTTGCCACCGGAGGTGTTGGCGGAGGGAAGAGATCACTGTCACGGACAGAATTTATACATTCTTTTTTATTGCTCATATGTTTGTTTGTTAAAGAGGTGTGTTTTCTTACCCTCAGAATGAGGATCCCAATTAAATAACTGCCAGCTGCAAGTTTTTTGAGAATTTAAAAGTACAGATGGTCATGTATTAGTATACACATGGAATTTAAAATGCAACATGCCAATCATTTGACTCATGCATATTATTGCATGCACAAAGAAAATGAAGACAAAACATACATTGAGAATTTATGATGCTTAAACCTCTTTTGTGGGACGCCTGTAGATTCTTTGATGATTTGATGTTTTAGTTGAAATGCAGGCCTTGTAAAGCCTAGGATTTCCAGGAAATGCAAAGCCACTTTACTAGAATTTCCAGAAAGTTGGAACTCCAAATTGGAACAAGCTGGAGGGAATCCTTTCTATCTTCAAGGCATTACTGTATAATACTTTGGTTACTTCTAGATGACTCATAGTTGGCTCAGTTGCTCTGTCTGCAGAACAGCTTCTTGCTCTTACCTTAACAGCAAACAGAAAACATGGGTGACTCATCATCTAACTTTTCACAAGACGAAAGTCATTTTCCAAGTAAGAAGGGTGGTTAGATCCATGATACATCCTGAACGGTGGTTTTCACACCTTGAGAGTTTGAGACAGCTGGAATCTGAATGACCCATTCAATTTAAAATTACCCTTTTGAATTAGTTTCAGGAAAAGGCACTAAGTCAATGTCAATCTTGAAGCGTATTTATTTTCATCCTGAGACAGAAGTATTCCAAACCACAAGAGAAACCAGATGATCATCAGGCAACCATTTTTTTTGTAGCCATGTGCAGTCTGTTTAAAGTATGAAAAATTATTGAAGTTCAGAATATGCAGAGACATAACATAGTGTCTATCACCTACTGGAGTGTACTTTTGCAAAGAAGGTCAGGAGACAAATGCAGTTGTCTTTGTCAGAATTCATCCCAAGCAGCTGTCTCGCAAGACTCCATGCTCAACAGGTTGTTCCCAGTGAAGCATACCGACATAAACATCAACTGTGGCTGCAGCATCAACGACTCAGTAAAAGATGCCCTTTAATCAGTGCAAAACATACTGGTCTTCCAATGCTACAAAATGTCCTCAACTAAGACTAGAACATTCCAAGGTCCAAGACTATGTGCTGAGGCAGGCACTAAATCTTGGATGAGCCACCACGGAGTTGTCATGACATCATCAAGGGGCTGGAAACAACGTGGAATCCCTTGCATCCCAAATATATGATATGTATTGGACAACACTGATTATTACTGCTGTCTCACAGCATCAGACACTCCGGTTCAACTCCCAGCTTGGGTCACTGACTGTGTGGAGTTTGCACATTCTCCCTGTGTCTGCATGGGTTTCCTTTGTGCGCTCTGGTTTCCTCCCACAGTCCAAAAAATGTGCTGATTAGATTCATTGGCCATGCTAAATTCTCCCTCAGTGTACCCCGAACAAATGCTGGAGTGTGGCAACTTGGGGATTTTCACAGTAACTTTATTGTAGTGTTCATGCAAGTCTATTTGTGGCACTAATAAATAAACTTTAAAGCACTGCTAATACAAAAATATTTCAATTGTATTCAGGCACCTCAGAGTGAAACATGCTGCATGGAAGAAAATTAAATTCTATGCACTTTCTGTAATTTTCATTTGGAATATTTGCCCTTGGGCAATATGTCTGACATGTAATGTATACTATAAATATTATGGTACTGCAATTGTATTGAGACAGAGTGGAACATACTGTGTATAGAAAAGTTGAATTCATTGCACTCGAATTTTTAATTTTGTGATGAACTTTTGCAAATTTTATGAATGAAGTATATTTCTGGAGAAAAAAAAGATAGCCCTTCATGGAATGCACACATGCTGTTCAACCAATTATAAATGTTAAAAGTAAACTACTGCAGATGCCGGAATCTGAAAACCAACAGAGAAAACACTGGATAATCTCAGCAGGTCTGAGAGCATCTGTAAGCAGAAAAAAACTGATGTTTCACATCCAGATGACCCTTAATCAATGAGAAATTATAAATGTTCATGTCCCTTTGTATAAGAAGCAAATGCAAAATACTAGGGAGAGGATTGGAGGTGGGGTCCCACAAATCATTAAGCCAAAAAGCTAGGAGGCTTTGGACATAACAGGAACATTAACATTGTGATTGTTGGACTTGGAAAGGTTGGGAATTAAGTCTTGCAAGCCGACAAAATTAATCTAATGCAATACTCCACCTGATGTGAATTCAGTATTGAATGAAATATGATTACCTTAACTGTGCAGAGTTGCAATATTTTTACATTCCCATAAATAAAACATATGAGCCACCATGCAAAGAACAGCAGCTGCTGTCCAGAAATGGTGAGGATTCCTCAAAGCAACTCATTCCTTTTGTACTCTCACAGAACACATCATTAACAGACAATCAGCCTCCCAACAGTCCCGTCAGAGAATTGGGTGTGAGCTTACCCGGTGAATTACAATTCATAAATGAGCATGAGCAGACACTGGCTGCAGGGGCAGCTGTGGAGAGTCTGCATCCTTCATCGACATGTGTATAATTGCTGAAATTTTGAGACCAAAGAGAAAAACGAGAGGCCACCAAAAAAAACAGAATCCACACAGTGCAGAAGGAAGCCATTCAGCCCCATCAATCCTGCACCAACAATAATTACACCCAGTCCCTACTCCCATAGCCCCAGCTAGTCTCCTGCTAAACCCCCTGACACTAAGGGTCAGTTTAGCATGGCCAATCAACCTAACGCACATATCTTTGGAGTGCGGGAGAAAACCAGAGCACCCAGAGGAAACCCATGCAGACATGGGGAGAACGTCAGTCACCTGAGATTAGTATTGAATCAGATCCCTGGCACTGTAGGACAGCAGTGCTAACCACTGTGCCGCCCATATGCAAGATATTATTTGATGTGCTAGCTATGTTATCTACAAGACGACGATAGAGGACTCCAGGCCAAATATTTGAGGATTGTACCAGGCCTCTGATAGGATGTCTTCCATGGACAGAGTGATTGCCTCTGGATGTTAAATCATGACAACCTAATCAATCCCTGCACACCCTGACCAGAGATGTGAGAATTAGAAATTTCAACATTTATGCTTTCTTAAACAGGATGACAGATGTCTTCAGGAAGAGTCATTATAGTGGGAGATTTTAATCTCCCTAGGGTGGATTGGAAGGTACCTAGAGCTGGGGGTTTGGACAGGCAGGAATTTGTAAAATGTGTACTGGAAGGATCGTTGGAGCAGTATGTGGCTAGCCCGACTAGAGAAGGGACTATATTGGATTTAGTTTTGAGTAATGAGCCAGGGCAGGTGGTTGATGTTGTAGTAAGGGAACATGTGGCTAACAGTGACCACAATTCTGTCTACTTTAGGATACAGATGGAAAGGATGCTTGTTGCCCTAGGGGCAGGGTGATGAATTGGGGGAAAGCTAACTACGGTCGGATTAGGCAGGAATTTATGGAAACTGATTGGGAACGGTTGTTCGAGGGTAAATCCACGCTAGGCATGTGGGTCTTTCAAGGGATGACTGAAAATGTTGCAAGAAAGAAAGGGACCTGTTCTAGGACCCTTGCTGTTTGTCATTTTCATAAATGATCTGGATGAGGAAGTGGAGAGATGAGTTAGTAAGTTCGCCGATGATACGAAGGTTGGTGGTGTTGTGGATAGTCTGGAGGAATGTCTGAAGTTGCAGCGAGACATAGATAGGATGCAAAACTGGGCGGAGAAGTGGCAGATGGACTTCAACACGGATAAATGTGTGGTGGTCCATTTTGGCAGGACCAATGGGATGAAGCAGTATAATATCAAGGGTAGGTGTCTGGGCAGTGTTGAGGAGCAGAAGGATCTTGGGGTCCGGGTCTATAGGTCTCTTAAATCTGCCCTGCAAGTGGAGGATGTGGTCAAGAAGGCATGTGGTGTACTGGCCTTCGTTAATAGAGGAATTGAGTTTAGGAGTCGGGAGGTAATACTGCAACTTTATAAGACCCTTGTCAGACCCCACTTGGAGTACTGTGTGCAGTTCTGGTCGCCTCACTATAGCAAGGATGTGGAAGCTATTGGAGAGGGTGCAGAGGAGATTGACAAGGATTTTGCCTGGATTGGGGAGCATGCTTTA
Source organism: Sphyrna mokarran (assembly GCA_024679065.1). Taxonomy (NCBI): domain Eukaryota; kingdom Metazoa; phylum Chordata; class Chondrichthyes; order Carcharhiniformes; family Carcharhinidae; genus Sphyrna; species Sphyrna mokarran. Next base: position 101,220,804 of record JAGIQG010000001.1, on the reverse strand, counting down.
TGCAAATAGTTTGAGAGAGCTAGGTCTCTTCTCCCTGGAGAGACGAAGGTTGAGAGGCGACCTGACAGAGGTCTATAAGATGTTGAAAGGAATAGATAGAGTGAATTCTCAGAGGCTATTTCCCAGGGCTGAAATGGTCGCTACGAGAGGGCAGAGGTTTAAGGTGCTGGGGGGCAAGTACAAAGGAGATGTTAGGGGTAAGTTTTTCACTCAGAGGGTGGTGAGTGAATGGAATCGGTTGCCGTCAGTGGTGGTAGAGGCGAACTTGCTAGGGTCTTTTAAGAGACTTCTGGATGAGTACATGGGATTTAATGGGATTGGGAGTTACAGATAGTGCTATGGCCCGTAGGTATAGATATGATCGGCACAACTTGTGGGCCGAAGGGACTGTTTGTGCTGTAGTGTTCTATGTGCCGGGTAAGAAGAAAGATGGGAAAGGTAGGATTAGAGAGCCGTGGATTACTAGGGATATTGAGGACTTGGTTAGGAAGAAAAGAGAGGCGTATGTTAAGTCAAAGCAGCTGGGAATGGAGACAGCGTTGGAGAAATATAGAGAGAGTAGGAGGGAGCTCAAACGGGGAGTTAGAAGGGCAAAACGGGGGCATGAAATGGTTTTGGCAGATAGGATTAAGGAAAACTCAAAGGCTTTTTACTCCTATGTTAGGAATAAAAGGATGGTTAGAGGAAAAATCAGACCTCTTAGGGACAGAGGAGGGGAACTGTGCTTAGAGCCCGAGGGAATGGCAGAGATCCTGAACGAATATTTTGCGTTGGTATGCACGAAGGAGAGGGGCTTGTTGACAGCTCCTGTCTCTGAGGGAGCTGTGGACCAGTTGAGGGAAATATCCATACCGAGGGAGGAAGTGTTAGAGCTTCTAGGTAGCATTAAAACTGATAAATCTCAGGGGCCTGATGGCATTTATCCCAGGCTGCTTAGGGAGGTGCGAGGTGAAATTGCTGGGCCTCTGATGCAAATCTTTGTCTCTTCTTTGGACACAGGTGAGGTCCCAAAGGACTGGAGAATAGCTAATGTTGTACCGTTGTTTAAAAAGGGTAATAGGGATAACCCTGGAAATCATAGGCCGGTGAGTTTGATGTCAGTGGTAGGGAAGCTGTTGGAGGGGATTCTTAGAGATAGGATGTATAGGCACTTAAAGCATTACGATCTGATTAGGGATATGCAGCATGGCTTTGTTAAGGGGAGGTCGTGCCATACAAATCTGGTAGAATGTTTTGAGGAGGTGACGAAAACGGTGGACGAAGGATGAGCCATTGATGTCGTCTATATGGGTTTCAGTAAGGCGTTTGACAAAGTCCCTCATGGGAGGCTATTTGAGAAGGTCAAGGCTCATGGGATACAAAGACAGGCAGCGAGATGGATAAGTAACTGGCTTAGTAATAGGAGACAGAGAGTAATAGTGGAAGGGTGTTTTTCTAGCTGGAGGTCGGTAGCTAGTGGTGTGCCGCAGGGCTCGGTACTGGGACCTCTTCTATTTGTAATATATATCAATGACTTGGAAGAGGGAGTAAGTGGAATGATCAGCAAGTTTGCAGACGATACAAAGACGGCTGGACTTGCGGATAGTGAGGAGCATTGTCAGGCGATGCAGGAGGACATAGATAGGCTGGAAGCTTGGGCAGACAGATGGTAGATGGAATTCAATCCTGATAAATGCAAGGTGATGCATTTCGGGAGAAAGAATGTAGTGGGGAGGTATATGATAAAGGGTAGACCTATTAAGAGTATAGAAACGCAGAGGGACTTGGGGGTGCAGGTGCACGTCTCTGAAGGTGGCAGAGCAAGAGGAGAAGATTGTGAAGAAAGCATATGGTATGCTAGCCTTTATAGGCAGGGGAATAGAGTACAAGAGCTAGCCTTTAATGTTGCAGTTGTATAAAACGTTGGTTAGACCTCATTTGGAATACTGAGTCCTGTTCTGGTCGCCTTACTACCGGAAGGACGTGGAGACTCTGGAGAGAGTGCAGAGGAGGTTTACCAGGATGCTGCCTGGTATGGAAGGTCTGAGTTACAAAGAGAGGTTAGGCAAATTGGGACTGTTTTCCTTAGAAAGACGTAGACTTAGAGGAGATCTAATAGAGGTGTACAAGATTATGAGGGATATAGATAGAGTAAACAGGGTTAAGCTCTTTCCTAGGATGGACTCAAATAGCACGAGGGGTCACGGGCTTAGGGTGAGGGGGGTAAAGTATAATTTGGATGCTAGAGGGAGTTTTTTCACACAGAGGGTGGTGGGGGTATGGAATGCGCTGCCAAGTAAAGTGGTGGAGGCAGGTACTCTGGAGTTATTTAAGAAATACTTAGATGGGCACATGAACAGAATGGGAATGAAGGGGTATAGAAAACTGATTTAAAATAGGGATCATGAGCCTTGGGAGTCCCTGGGAAGTGTGTAAATAGATGATGATATTGATGTCCTTGTTTTTATCCTACAAGTGCTTTGGTCCACCTTGTTGTCTAACAAGGGGCATACACGTGATGGGTCGTGAGAGGGCTGCTCTTGGATTTTTTCCAAGAGTATCCTAGTGCTTCACGTCGTTAGTGTACGCTTGACTTGGACCATTTGATGGGCAACACGACAGCTCAGTGACTATCACTGTGCTGTGCAGATACATGGATTTGGGCCTGTGTCAGTGGGAGTCTGCGCATTCTCCCCGCGCTTGCGTGGGTTTTCTCCGGTTTCCTCCCACATCCCAAAGATGTGCTCTTAGGCTAATTGGCAAAACAAATTCTCCCTAAATTGTCTCAAATTTAGTTTTTAATCCATAGACCTATAAACATAGACAGGGATCACAGGTAGAGGTGGGAACATCAGGGTGGCGGCGCGGGCTCGTTGGGCCGAAGGGCCTGTTTCCCGTGCTGTTTTGTTCTTTGTTCCAAGGGCATCGCTAATACATCAGTAATCTGCCCAAGCTGCTCTCTCAGAAGGAATACAGTGATGCACCATTACCTCAGGAAAAGGATGGTGGCAAAAAGGGGGATGGAAATAGGAAGTTCACTCAAAGCACTCCCACATCTATTTGTTGCTCCCACTATTACCCAGCACACTGCCTTCTCTCAGGCAGGGGAATCAGTCTTTAGCAGGGCCATCAGGGGTTCCATAAGCCAGATATCCATCAGCGAGCAAGCATGTCAAAAAACTCAAAACAACCTGTCTCTATTTCAGCTGAAGCCAAGGAGATGTATCACACTGGAGCTTTATAATGCAATGAGAAATATATATTTTTACATTTTGGTGGCATAGCGATATTGTAATCTTTAGGATGGGTAATCCAAAGCTAAAGTTCTGGGGATGTAGGTTCAAATCCCAAATTGGCAGCTGGTGGAATTTAAATTCAGTGTCGTAACACAGGAAACCTTGATTGGAAAAGAATATAATTTATTACAAAATGTAAAGTAAAACCACAACCATGGTGTATACACACTTGTCCCTGCTGAGACTGCTGCTCAGCAGCCGAGTCCTGGGTCTGCCTTAGAAATGACTCAGATAATGAGTTCCAGTTGGATGGGTCACTGCCTGTAACCAGGGGAACACACACACACAGCTAGCCTCACAGGGAGATCAATCAGTAATTCCCAGTGGACCTCATGGAGGTGATCACATTCAACTTCTAAATCTGCAATTGAAAGCTGTAGTATCAGTGATAATAACCAGAAAGCTATCAATGATCATCATAAAAAGCCATTTGGTTTACTCATGCCTCTTTGGGAAAGAAATCTGCCATCTTTTCTCAATGTGGTCTACATGACTCAAGATACACAGCAATGTGACTGACTCTTAATTGCCCACCAAAGTAACCCTACAAATCATTTGATTCAAGAGCAATTAAAGATGGGCAATACATGCTGACCTTGCCAGAAACATCCACATTTCATGAAAGAACAGCTGCCATAACAATCTCAACTCCAGAGATACTGCTCTTCCAAGAGATCAAGGAGCCTCTGTTCATACACTAGAGTATGTTGATAACGCTTCCTGAAAAGTTGGCCTCTAATGTCTATCTGCAGCACCCTCAACAGCACACCCTTGCCCAAAATCCTGCCCATTGCCAGAATAGGAAATGCAGAAATTTTATTTTGCATGCTGAGGGTTTCATCATGGTGTGGAAAATTCATCAATACTTGAGTCCAGTGCCTCCACATACATCAGAAGGCATCCACAGCTAGCACATGCTGAGATTTAGAAATGATTTGTGTAATATTGATTTTTAGCTTGAAGGTGTAAATTGAGCCTGGTCCAAGAGTGACAAAACTCTTATGATGTCTGCCGATTAGAATGTGTAGCATGATTAAAACTGATTTGACTTGTTTTAAATAATTGGCTAAATTACAAATTCACTAATGTAAAAGATTTATTACCCTGATAAATATTTGCCAGAGCTAGTTAACCAGCATTTATACCTCCCCAAAGGATTTCCTATGTGGTACTGACAGTGTATAGGAAAAAAAAAATCACAAATTGAGAAATTACTCAAATGAATTTGACTGTAACTTTTCTTTTTAGTTCACATTAATGTGCTGATGCCTCTTGCCATTTTTAAATAGGCCAGGGGGCTGCCTAGGCCAAAGTTTCCTTCACAGTATCCATAAGTATCCCATTCATGATTAACAGTTGCAATGTTAATTGCTCTGGGACTTCAGAAGTCGTCAGGTTTTGTTGTCACCCAGCAGAGCCAACACTGGGCTTCAGATTCATGACTGTTTACCATGGTGGAGTAGAGTATAGTTTGACGTTAAGGAGAAATCAAACACACTAAAAACAATCTGACGTGAACTAAATGTCAACTCTGAACAAAAAGTTCCTATGAAGTAATGTTTTCCTGTAAAACAATTAATTAAATTACTTTAATAACGTGAAACAAAACTATTACTAAAAGTCTTCAAGGATAATTCAGGATGGGCAACAAATGCAGCCTAATCAATGACACTCATATCCCAGGAAAGTATTTTTAAAAAATTACCATCCTGAAACACAAGACTAACATCCACCCTCCTCAAATTTGAAACACATCAAATATTCATGGAATTTGAATGCAAAATAACACAACATAGCATTCTGATTAAAAGAAATATTATTTAATCTATTAATTTACTACAGGTAAATGGCCTTCATAACATATATTCTATGTTGTTCAGATTAAAAAAACTTTTGACAATACTGTGAGGGGTCTACTTTATATAATTTTGGCTACCTCACTGCCTATAACACCCGATGGATTTTGTAAAAGTTAATACCTGCATATAAAATGCTTTAATTCTGCATCAAACCTTTTAACCCTCTTGCTAGCTCTTGAAACGCATCAACGTTAAAATTTCTCCATTTGACACATGCTTCCCATCCCATTAACCTTACTTTCTTCATGATTTCTGAATTACATCTTTGCCTATAGAACCATACAGTGCAGGGAGAAGCTAGTTGACATATTGAATCTGCACCCATTCTCTGAAAGAGCATCCCATCCAGGCCTTCCTCTCTTATCAATCCCTGTAACCCTGCATGTTTACAATGGCTAATCCATCTAACCTATACATCTTTGGGTGCTAAGGCGCAATTTATAGAGACAGAGTTTCCAGGGCATGGAAACAGGCCCTTTGGCCCAATTTGCCCATACCTTCCTATTTTTTTAAAGCCCGTAAGCTAATCCCAGTTGCTCGCATTTGACTCCTATCCCTCTAAACCCATTGTACCCATGTAACTATCTAAATGCTTTTTAAAAGACAAAACTGCAGCTGCCTCTACTACAACCTCTGGCAGCTTATACCAGACACTCACCACCCTGTGTGAAAAAACTGCCCTTCTGAACCCTTTTATATCTCTCCCCTCTCATCTTAAACCTATGCCCTCTAGTTTTAGACTCCCCTACCTGTGGGAAAAGATATGACAATCTAGCTGATCTCTGCTCCTCATTATTGTATAGACCTGAATAAGATCACCATTGTAAGATCAATTTAGCATGGACAATCCACCTAACTTGCACATTTTTGGACTATGAGAGAAAATCAAAGCACTGAGAGCAAGGCTACGCAGTCATGGGGAGAACATGCACACACAGTTAGTCACCCAAGGCCAGAATCAAATCCAGGTCCCTGAGCACTGTGAAGCAGCACAGCTAACCACTGTGCCACCATGTTGCCTTCTTTAGTGCAAACATTTTATTAAGATTCAGGTCAAATGTTATAACTCTATGTGAACGTGACAAAGAAAATCCTATGTCAACATATATACATAAACCACAGCAAGTCCTTCAAGAATGCTATCTAACTTTCTTCATCAATTACTGAAAATGTTTATATTCAAAAATAAAAAATTACTCTTATAATAACATGATTAAATACATCGATTGAATACTCGTGTGTTTGATCATTTTTCTTCAAAATGCTTTAAATTCTAAGATTGTCTTAAGTTTGGCCTTCAACTAAACCATTTTCTTCCAAACACTTGAAAGATTATTGACCACATCTATGCATTCTGTACACGTGCAGTTTTCAGAAATTTGCAGCATGAATCATCAAATCCTAAGCATCATTCCTTTACCTTTCCCAAAAAGAAAACAATTATTTAAAGTAAAGTGGTGCCCGTCAGAGGAAGAGTCTCATTCAAACATGATCATGTTCAGGTTACAGATCGAATGAAGTTGCTGCTTTTGTTTTTAATTATAAATCTTTGATTATTCATTATCCAGTGGAAATGCCAACTTGTAACGCTGTTCTCAGAGATTTAAGTGGGAACCTTTGAAGTTTAGTAACACTTCAAATTTTTAATAAAAGCTATTTTTTTTTAATTTTTAGAAAATGAGAGAAATGGAAATAGAGCACTTCAACCAAATTTGTTTTTTTTTTCAATTAAATTTTGCAAGTTTCTGTTGAAAAGACTTGGATTTAAAATCCCTTGCTTGTTGTTAGAAAATGTAAACAAATATTCTACTTATGACAGCTGTAAAGGTAAATACATAACAAGGTAAAAGATGAAGGGCCACAGAAGGAGTATATTGCAAAATTCATCATGAAGCATTAAATACAAATGATTTTTTCGGTGTTTTCAAACATTCCCTTTTCTCCCCTTAATACTGCCACACCGAATAATTCCAGCATTGAGCAAAAATTGCATTTTCTAATTCTTGCAGACTTTGGACACTCTCACCACACTTCAGTTAAACCCAGAGATCCCCCTCTACAAAAACATGGTAATGGGAAGCTACTTACATTAATATTGCATTGTGAATTGTTGAACTATACTGAATATTGAGCTAGTGAACTATATAAGCTGAAGTATAGAGTTGCACAAAGAAAAGAAATGAAAAAAATTATACCAGACTAAAGGACATTCCCAATTTCCCATCTCTTGATGCTAAACTCCAACAATCTAATTGTCATGCTGACAAAGTTCAAAAACAAGTTGCCAGTTCTTTCAAAGTTGAGCAACAAATCTGTGCACACTAAATGCCACCCCTACTATATGTAAAGTCTATTCATTCACAATCTTTACAGAGTAAATAAACAATCTGATCCTCAAAAGCACTAAAAAAATTCTAGAATATCATGCATTAAGAAACAATTTGACTTATTAAATTGCTATAAAATAGTATTTCCACCCCTCCTTCCAACTCTTTGTGGAAAATCCTAAGGACAATTCACCAGTATATGTTAACACTTTACATCTAATAGCATGTTTAACAATAGTGCAATGTCCTGGGGAGATTCATCAGTAATTTAAATAATGACAACTATTGTTGATTATTGGAATTCAATTCTTACAGAAATTGAAAAGAGTCCTTGTACACTTTTTGAAACACTCTACTGTTGCAAACAAATGGTGCAATTCATGTTCACTTGTAAGATTCTCAATGAACTTCGATTCTCATCACAGCTGGCGCCATCTGGGACAGACTAATTTCCAGAGCATCATCATAATGAAATATCTATAATCTTTCTTTACACTCACATATCAACATGCATTCACTCTCTGGGAACTCAGAATATTCTCTAGTCCAAGAATTTGCAACCTTTTTGCATCTGAGGTCCCAACATTCACACTAGAAAATTTCCCCTGACCCCCTGTAACACAGCATAAATGTTTTTTTTATAAAAAACCAGTCATACAATTAAACATATATTGATTATCTTTGTTTCACTTACTTAGAATCATAAAACCCCTACAGTGCACCAAGAGACTACTCAGTCCATTGGGATTGTATTAAAAGAGCATTGCATCCAGGCCCCATAACCCCACACCCTTACTATGACTAATCCACCTGGCCTACACATCTTTGGACTGTGGGAGGAAACCGGAGCACTTGGAGCAAACCCATGCAGACACAGGGTGTATGAGCAACCCCACAAAGACAATCGCACACAAGGCCAGAATCAAACCCAAGTTCCCGGTGCTGTGAGGCAGCAGTGCTAACCATTGTGCCACTATTAGCAGGGACACTGTCAGCCCTCATCAAAACTCACAGCAACTCTTTACTTTGCATAAATGGGCAGGGAGGCTCTTTCTCTACCCTTCTGAGGATGGCTGCCTCGAAAGATAACTCACAGCTCCATGTTATTCTGTCATTGATTGGCCAAACGCTAAGTATTTTTGTCCACAGTTTTGTTGGCAAAGATCTGAGGATTGCAAATAAGCAGCCATATTTCTATAGCTACAGTACAGGTTGAAAGTCTGGTGCCTTTGGACAGGCCTGTTGTTAATGCTGCCTGTTTCCCTCCATTAAGACTTGTTACCTTTTATTTTGATGTGGTTTTGTTTCTCTCTCACTTCATATGCTTTAAGTAAACCATTTCAAAGTTAAACCAGAGTTAGGCCAGTGGGCAGGAGTTCAGAAAAAGTCAGTGGATTTTTAATTGCACTACCTGCAGACGCCCAATTAAGAACCCTCACTCTATTCTACAACTAATATCACAGTGCACTGTAAGTTTAGCAGAAACTTTGTTTCACACCAGCATCAATCTTGTGCAATGTAAGTTGATGTCAAAGCTCAACCTGGCTTCACACATCCAGATCAGGCCTTAAACTCTACATTTGGCATACATAAATATCATAATCTCTATGTGGTGCAAGTTGAAACAACATCTAACAAAGAACAAGGAAAATTACAGTATAGGAACAGACCCTTCAGCCCTCTAAGCTTGCACCAACCATGCTTCACGACTTAACTATAACCTTCTATCCTTCGGGGACCATATCTCTCTATTCCCATCCTATTCATGTACTTGTCAAGATGCCCCTTAAAAGTTATACCGTATCCATTCCACTATCTCCTCAGCAACAAGTTCCAGGCACCCACTATTCTGTGTAAAAAGTCTGCCTCTTACATCTCCTTTAAATCCTGCCCCACACACCTTAAACCTATGCCCCATAGTAATTGACTCTTCCACCTTGGGAAAAAGTTTCTGACTACCCACTCCGTCTATGCATCTCAGTCTTATAGACTTCAATCAGGTCTCCCCTCAACCTCCATCACCCCAATGAGAACAAACCAAGTTTCTCCAACCTCTCCTAACGCCCTTTACACCAGCTGCATCCTGGTAAATCTTTTACGCGCCTTCTCCAAAGCCTCCACATCCTTCTGGTAGTGTGGCAACCAAAATTGAACATTATGTTCCAAGTGTGGCTTAACTAAGGTTCTACCTGTACCTGTACTCACATCCTATAAAGTACATGGGGCTATAACTGGGATTCAGTCTTTGCCAAAGATGAATGACACTTAATCAAGAAGTTGAATAATTGAAGCTAAAGTGGGAAAGAAATGTTTCAGTTCTCCTTTCTGTTCATCTCTTTCCACAACACTCACTTTAAAATGGGGAAATCCTACAATATTGTTTTGAAACTATTTTTCTGCTAGTGTGTATATCAGTTCGAAATGGAATAAATTCAGGATATACACCATACTGAATTCATTTCCATCCAAATTAAACTTCATTAATGTATGAAATGGTTTTATATCTAAAAGCACAGGCACTATCCTAATAATCTCTAGTAGATCTATGGCAGAACAAGCCAGAGGGGATGAAAAGCGTTTGCCACCTGATTTGAATTTCTTGAATAATGCCCATCGTTACTGTAGATAATAGCATGTAGAAGACTCGGAAAAAATCTGCTTCAATTGAGGGTCTCCTGGTGGAGCTATCATCCATACGTTGCTTTGCTTAAAAGCAAAGTGCACATATGCTTCTTGTTAGCTGAATAGTTTGCGTCCAATTATTGAATGTTACAGAGTTGTAAGGGTGGACTTATGTTTTGTGTACTCACATGTGGCAGATATTCTGGGTGTTTCTAGATGGATTGCCTAAGGCCCAGTAAGTCTATATGTTGCCTCTTTGTAGATGCATATTTAAATTAAATGATCAACTTTAATGTTCAATATTTCCTATGTTCAACTAAGACACTTGTGTAAGAATTTCCACGAACCCACCCTGTCCCCTCGACCTCAACCAAGTTAAACTGCTGGGTTAAATACAAAGTTGATTTGCCTCTGTCTATATTTTGATCACTACACTGAGAGCAAAGTCACAATAATCATCCAAACTTGAAGTGAAAAGGGGAAGGCAGCAGACTCCACATACCTTTGTATATGGTGTATTCTTATTCTTCTCTTGGCATTATGTTAACAACACTGTCATGATATAGATGCTTGTAGTTCAAATTAGGTTCACAATTATTCGATGATAATTTGATAAACATATTGGTGCGAATTGATGTTAAAATATTTAATTATAGCAGTGTTGGTAGTTGATTAAAGCATGTATTTCTAAATGTCTTGCATCTGGCACCCACCCACCTCTCTTCAATATGTCAAAAGTGAATAAAAAACAATAATTACATACCTTCTAATCTTAACTGGAACTTTCCACTTCGGCAGTGGTATAAAACAGGTGATCAGGGTTGGCTGCCTATTATATATCTTCCACATACATATATAGTCTAGGTTTCAACCTCATTCATAACTTAGGTACCCCCAATTATTACAATATAGCTTGTTTAATTCACATTGGTTTGCAGCTCTCTTTATAATTTTATATATTTTGTATTTATTTATATTGATTACATGTTTCCATGTACTATTTCCTCGACCTTGTAAATATAAGCATTAATATGAGCCGATAAGAAATTGGCATCCTGGTATTCAGTGGATAATAGTAAATGACCTGTGCTTCATAAAATTGATTTACTTATACCTATTACTGAAAACCTGGCATTGGGTTGATAATCCTGGTCCATGTAAAATTGATTACTTTTAATCTGATTTTACCTCAATTTTAAAGAGTTACAGGTCAGTGAAAGAACAAAATAAACACATAAAGCTGAACAAAATAAATTACAAATAGTATGGCACTTCCCAAACATTGCAATTCACAAGCCGTGTATTTAATGGATCATCTCTTCCTTATGAAATCCATGGATCCTGGCTCTTTAAGCACAACATGGCAAATGACACAAGATCATGGCTTTGCAGACAGTGAAGTGCTAATGTAGAAAAAGAGACTATGTAGCAGTTACTGTAATCAGGATCATTTTGAAATCTCTGGTATGTATTATTAAGTTATCATTGATTCACTGGAGATCGGAGCATACGTGTTACTTTTGTAAGCAAACAACATATTTTAAAGCATTTATTTTTCCACTATTTTAATGGGTGTGTTAACTCATTTAAAATAAATGGTTGGACACGTGCTAAAATAGCAAACAAAAAGAAAAATTATGAAAACATTTGCTAACATCACCAATTCTTCTAGACAAAGAAAAACCATACAGCAAATTAACCTGTTCCAAAGTCAGCACGTTATTTTGTTAATGCTCATGAGTCGTCGTTATAAATGATTTTGGTCAAGTTTGTTAGGATAAATGCTCTCCTATAAAGTACTATACTTGTCAAAAAATATATACTCCAAAATGTTAGAAAATACACAAAATAGAGTGCCATAAAACAAAACTTTATGAAAATATAGAACTGCTAATTTCAGACAATTGTTGGAGGTCCTTATTAGATTGTTTATTTTCAGAGAAGATCATTCCTCAGTCTGAGCAAGTTTATATGTCTGCTTCAGTATTGTGAATCTGAGCAGAAGTATATTCTCGATCTCTTTCCTTTCCGGTACAAATCACAGGCACTTCGATGTTGCATAGCAAACATTGTGACTGCTAATGACTTGTTAATATTTCTTATTTTGCTTGTAATCTGTGACTGTCAGTGTTAATATGATGATAATTTTATAAAGCATAAGAAATTACAAAGCATTATTAACTGTTTTATTTCATACCTACATTTTGTCCTGTAAAGTCAGCTGGAACAAAATCGCCCGTGAGTCAAGCAAGTACAGAAAAAAGACAAATGTTGTTCATCCAAACCTTAATAACATAAGTGTTGTATATTTAGACCTTTTATAATGAAAATCTAATGTTATATACAGAATTCCTGCTAACTCCCTACGATTATAGTACTTTCTTTCCTTCTGAGTGACTGTCTCATATAAAATAATTCCAGTGACAAGCTATTCGTGAATTTAAAAATGAAGATTATTTATCAAACACTTTCCTGGAGGTTTAAAAATGCAATGTCTCACTCAGCTTATCCACACACTCAGTCATACAACAAACAGTCATAGATGAGAATAAAAAAATACAATTGTAATTCATGAATGTTTCAGTTTCTTTCCTGGCAGGCTTGTAGTTTCTTAGATGAGTTGATTGTTGGCTAAAGTGAAGATCTTGTAAATGAGAAGTGAGGAACCTCTTGCATTTGAATTACCAAGAGATTTGTTCTCAGATGTACATGAAATTGGAACAGATTGGAGTGAGCCCTTCCTCCATTTTCAATGTATTGCTGTTTATTATCTTAGCTGGTTAGATTTCTAACAACTGGTTGACAGCTTCCAGTGAAACCCATCTGCCTAACAGCTTCTTTCAGAAGCAGGCAATAAACATGGATTTTGGACATACCGCACATCCTTTTCCAAAATAAAGGGACTGGCTAGGTCAATTACACATCATGGTGGTGCAAGCTGTTCTGCAGATGTGTTTCACTGGAAGTCATCAACCTTGCTTTCACATCTTGAGAATTTGAGACAGCTAGTGTCTTTGCATTTAAATGACCAATTCAATTTGAAACTGCAACCCGACTGAATTTTTGTCGGAAAAGGGCAATAAGTAAACATTAGTCTGTAATTCTCTTCCCTCTTGAGACAGGGGAGTGTTTCAATCCACAAGTAAATTTAGGAGATCCTTGGTTGGCCATCCTTTGTCGCCTTTTGTGGGTTTTACCTCTGCTTTAAATGTATTCTATCTTTCTTCATTCACAGGCTTCTGAGGCAAAGAATTCCAAAGTTGTACAACCTTCCGAAAGAAAAGCATTCTCCTCAGCTCTGTTCTACCAGGGCAACTCCTAATTTTAAAAGAGTGCCTCCTAGTTCTGGACTTACCCACATAAAGAAACTTTCCACTTGCACCTTGTTGGAATGATTCAAGATCTTATATACTTCAATCAAGTCACTGCTCACTCTTCTAAACTCAAGTGGTAGAAAGCCATGTCCGTCCAACCATTTCTCATAAGACAATGTGCTCAGTCCAACTATCAATACAATAAAGCTCCTCCAAACCACCTCCAAAAAATTACCTGTCTCCTTAAATTAGGAAATCAAAACTGCACACAGTACATGGGATATGGTCTCACCAATCGTCTGTATAAGGAGCATAACATCTTGACTTTTATGTTCAATTCTTCTCATTATGAGGCACTAACTTCATTTGCTCAATTGCTTACTGTACCTACATATTAACCTACCCCAATTTACAGCTATTACTGGAATTTTATTTATCTTTTATATTGAAGGCAGAAGCAAAATGTGTGTTAATTTCAGCTGCTATTTCCTTGTTATTGTTTATTATCTCCCTATTGCTATTCTCTAAAAGATCAACACTCGCTTTCAGTTATACATTAAATGTGGTCAGTTCACTTATAGATCAAAATAAAAGAACAAAAAGACTGACACAGCATGGGTTACTTAATCAGTTAGCTGGACTTCATTAGATGGGTGTTGCTTATTTATAGTCCACGATGGCAGAGAGACAAAAGCCTGTGAATATCACTGATGGTGTCATGACACGTGACTAATCAAACAAAGATGCATTGGTTTATAATACATAACAGCCCTCCTCCTTTACTTCAATAGCGCAACAACAAACTTTAAACAATGACACTTACTATAAACATATGTACACAATAATACTTGACAACACAAACTATGAACAGTTAATACAAAAGTCTTTTTGATGGATATCGATTTCATTTCAGTAAGATACAGCGTTCTGGAGTCTTAACTTCCTTATCCTCAGTAGTCTGTTCTTCACTAATATCAGGTGTTTTATCTTGTGAGGTTGCTTGCTCATCAGCTTCCAGGAGTATAGGTTGTTCTGCACAAGTAGAAACTGAAGTCAATTCTGAGGTAATCTTTGGTTCAGGAATTTCACAACTTTGGGGTCTGATGTTCCTGAGACAGACTCCGTTAATTCACCCTCTGAAATGAGGATTTATCACCTCTAAATTCTCTTGACATCAAGTTATATGGTATAAGAAATCAGACTAGCCTTAGCCAGAATGGTTGCACATACCCAATTCTCACTTAAGGTAGTTTCTCACTAAAACTCTTTCTTCTGGATTCTCCTCTGTTTTGATGTTTGTTCACAGCAAATAATTTGTGCTGTTGTTAGCACTCGACTATTGTGGAGTAATATCAGGTGGCATGAGTAAATCAAGTTCTCAGTTTCCTTCTCAAGGACAACAATGCTGGCAAATCTGGTGTTGCTGCATGAGCACTGTTCAGCCAGGATATCAGATAAAAAACTTCCATCTTTTGACTCTTGAATGGCATGCTTCAATGACTGTGCAGCATCTCTGTCAATTCATTAATGGATGGATGATATGATGCAGTCCTTAACTGCTATACCATTGCTCTTAAGTTAATTTTCAAATTCTTTAGCTGTAATTTGCATTATGTTATCAAAGACTAGTTGTTCAATCTGCAACTATGACTCTAGTCTTCCTGTTGCTTGTCATCTCAATTCACCATCTTGCTCACCTGCCCTCATATCCATCCTTAGCCTGTTGCAATGTTCCAGTGAAGCCCAATCTGGAGGGACAATACTTCACCTTCCAATTAGGCACATTACAGCCTTCCGGGCTCAATATTAAGTTCAACAATTTCAGACTGTGAATTTTCCCCTGCATCTTCATCCATTTTTTGTTTTGTTCGTCCTAATGCAAACCACCATCACAAACATCCATCACCAAATCCATCTCCCTGCTGCCCTCCACACCCCCACCATCAATAACAGAGCCGCGTGTCGCTTGTTCATCAAATTTGCAATCATTGAGCACTGATCTCTGTTCTCCTACTTACACATTCTACTATCTTACCTTTATGCCACAATCAGCAACTTCAATAGTCCTTAATGCTACCATTAATACTATTTTTTTTCTTCCCATGACATCTCTGTCAATCTCTCCTTAGCTCCAGCTATCCCTGACCTACTGAGCTTCACTTCCTCCACCCACCTCTTCAATAATATAATCCATCAGAGTTCAACCCCTCTTCAGCTCTGAAAAAGTGATATGAACTCAAAACATTAAGTCCGTTTCTCTCCCCATAGATGTTGCCAGTGAGCTTATCCAGCATTTTCTTTTTTTTATTTCAGATTCCAACATCCACAGAATGTTGTTTTTATTTCTGGTTTAAGCACACTTAATGATGGAGCTTCCACATCCGTGAAGGATACAGAATTCCAAATAATGCAAATTCTTCTCATCTCAGTCCTAAGTGGCTTCTGCCTTATTTTGAAATTGTGTCCCCTGGTTCTAGGTTTATCTGTACCTACACTGTCTATCCTTTTAAGTACTTTGTCGGTCTCAATGAGGTCACCTCTCATTCTTTTGAGAGTCTAGCCAACCACTCAGCTCGCCTGTCTCTTTACAGGACAGTCCCTCCATCCCAGGAACAAGTCTGGTGACCTTTTTGTGCACTACCTGTATGGCAGTAATATCCTTCCTAAATAAGGGGACAAAAAATACACCCAGTAATCCATCTGTGATCTAAACAAAGTTCCATACAACTGAAGTAACACATTGCCTTCTCCTCTGCTCAAATCCTCTTGCGATAAAACCCAATGTACCATCTTAATAAAATACTACTAGTCTTCCTAACCTGATAGGAGTCTACAAGATTATGAGGGGCATAGACAGAGTAGATAGCCAGAATTTTTTTTTTCCCCTAGGGTGGAAAAATCAATTACTCAAAGGCATAGGTTTCAGGTGCAAGGGGCAAGGTTTAAAGAAGATGTACAAGGCAAGTTTTTTTTCCCCGCAGAGGGTGCTGGGTGCCTGAACTCACTGCTGAGAGAGATAGTGGAAACAGATACGATAGTGATTTTTAAGGACATCTTGACAAATTCATGAATAGGATGGGAATAGAGGGATGGGGTCCCTGGAGGATAGGGGGCTTTATTTCAGTTGGGCAGCATGGTCAGATCTTCAATAGTTTTGAGGGTGGAAGGACTGTTCTTGTGCTGTAATTTTCTTTGTTCTTAATTGTTTGCTGCACTTGTACGTGCGCTTTCAGTGATTTATTGCAAGGACAACTAGATACATATGCATTTTCTCACCTCTCCCCATTTAAGAAATACTTTGCACATCTGTTCCTCCCACTGAAGTGGATAACCTTACATTTTTCCACATTATATTCCATTTGCTATGTTCTTGCTTACCCACCAAGTCTGTCCAAATTCCTTTGAAGCTGCTTTCCATCTTCCTCACAACACATTCTCACTCAGTTTCGTACCATTTGCAAACTTGGAAATATTACATTTGATTAACAAATCCAAATCATTGATATATAATGTTAGCAGCTGGAGGAGAGAAGTGATATCTGTGGTACCTCATTAGTCACAGCTTACCAATGTGAGAATGACCCATTTATTCTTACTCTCTTTTTTCTGCCTGTTAACCAATCCTTAAACCACGCAAGAATATACCTTCTATCCCAAATTCTTTAATTTTGCTAACCAATCTCCTGCAAGTACTTTATCAAAAGCCATCTGAAAATCCAAGTGGACTATCCACTGACACTATCAATTCTGGAGTAAGAAGTCTCACAACACCAGGTTAAAGCCCAATAGGTTTATTTGGTAGCACGTACCCTAAGCTTTCAAAGTGCTATTCCTTCATCAGGTGAGTGGCAGTTCTATTCACAAACAGGGCATATATAGACACAAACTCAATTTACAAGAAAACTGTTGGAACGTGAATCTTTATAGATACTCAAGTCTTAAAGGTACAGATAATGTGAACGGAGAGAGGGTTAAGCACGGGTTAAAGAGATGTGTATTGTCTCCAGCCAGGACAGTTAGTGAGATTTTGCAAGCCCAGGCAAATCATGTGACATGAACCCAAGATCCCGGTTGAGGCCATCTATATACACCTTTTTTGTGAACACGACTCCCACTCACTTGATGAACAGGCAGTGCTCCAAAAGCTTGTGATTTGTGCTACCAAATAAACCTGTTGGACTTTCATCTGGTGTTGTGAGACTTCTTTACCCCAGTCCAACGCCAGTATTTCCATATCAATTCTGTTAGTAACATCCTCAAAAAGCTCCAACAGGTTTGTCAAACATGATTTCACATTGATAAATCCTATGCCCATGACTATGCCCAATCAGATCATTATTATCCAAGCCATTATTATCCATTTATCACATCCTTTAGGTATAGCTGATGCATGGCTAACAGGTCTGCAATTCTCTGTTTTCTCTCTTTTCCCTTTTGACATAGTGTTGCGGGTTTTTCAGAGACGAGGTATTACCAAAAATTTCAGCTAATAATAAGATTTGCGAAGTCAGTATCCTGGTTAAAGATGCATCTTTGACCAATGATCGCTGGGAGAAACAGCACTGGGCAGTCCAACAACTCTCAGGAGGCACTGCACATTCCAATACCACTCTGAAGTTACAATGCATCAGACAGGACAATTATACATTTCCAGGTTTGTTTTTCCCACCTTCCCATTAGTTATAAATCATTTGTCATACATCTTAGCCAATTACATTCTATCCTCTGATATCATAGGATTTCATTGGCCTATAGAATCCAGATGCTTCTTCCCCCTTCGCTTAGCAATAGAGTTCAAAGATGCTGTTCTTATCAACTCTCAATTATGTTAATGATCAAGTCAGACAGTTGATATGCCCATGAAAAGCAGTGTCTATCAGTACAAATTGAACAGCTCTATTTGTTCTATGGATTTGGGAAACCATACTGCCCGTAACTTATGCTGATAAGAATATACACATTCTGCAGTTTCACTGTTCCAAAAAAATGTGATTCATCGCACTAAATCTTCAGCCCATTATGCTGTTGGGCAACCTGCTTTTGGCTACATTACGCATTTTAAAAATACTTCTGGAACACTTTTACTTGTTTAAATCTCTTATTGTGATTACATATCTTTATGCAGACTCTCCATGTTCTGTTTGTCTACAAGTCTGAGTTTTTTTACTGTTTAAAATCATTGATTATTTGAAAATTACTCTAGCACAGCGTGGTGACATTTGCCACCTTCCAACCTGCAAGAACTGTTCCAGAATCTATAAAATCTTGGAAGACTACTGTCTCCACAACTACTACTTTCAACACTCGGGGATATAGAATATCAGGTCCTGAGGACTTATCAACCTTCAGTCCTATTAACTTCCCCAAACAGCCTCACCAATACTAATTTTCTTAATTTTCTTCAATTTCTCATTCTTCTTCCCTTAGATCTTTAATTCTGGTGGAGTTGTTGTATTTCCCTAAGACATGAAATACTGCAAACATTTTGGATGTTGGAGAATATTGCCTTGACTCTCCAGTTCTTGGTGAGCAGCAGAATGCAGATGGGTCACGAGAAGGAATATGGATAAAGGGCACATAACAGTAAGGAATCTTCTTAAAATGCCTGTACATGGCAATCCGCCATCCTGTCAGTGCCAATCCCTGCTCCCTCCTGTTGATGCCAAACTCGTCGTGGGGAAGAGTTTGTCACTATGCAGATACAGATGCAGCAAGTCTCTGGCAGAACCTTAACAGACTCTAAAACCTAGAGCATATCTATTCCAGGTATCTGAGCAGTTAGAACATGGAAATGAGCAGCCTGCTTTGCAAGTAAGAGGAAGCAATCAAGCAATACATAATACTTGAACAGGAGATAGGCTTTGGCATGTACAGCAAATGTTAATGGAATTATATTTTTTGATTTCAATGAATGAAATGCCTTTTTTGACCTCATTCTTCTAGCCTCCATTCTGTGGCATTTCCCCTGTCACCCTGGAAGTATCTCCAGGTAAACAGTATGACCAGCCTCTATGAAGGGGATAGGCTGTGAATGTGAAAAATGTCAACTTTTCCTCCTTGCCTTGCTGCTTGTGTCTAAACACATGTCAAGCCTGGCTCCCCTATCATCTTTGTGCTCATTGACCTACATTGGGAATCAAGCAAAGTCTTGCTTTTAAAATTCTCCTCCTTGCTTTCAATTCCCTCTGTGGCCTGCCTCTCCCTATCTCTAATCTCCTCCAGCTCCACAGCCCTCTGAGGTAATTCCGGTCTTTTAATTTTGATCTTTTGTGCATTCTCAATTGCTCTACCATTCGAGACAATGCCTTCAGTTGCCAAAGCTCTGGATGGAATACCTTCAAAACACACCTCTGCCCCTCTGCCAGGTTTTCTCCTGCAGGACACCCCTGAAAACTTTCCTTTTTGACCAACATTTTGGTCATATGACCTAATATCTCCTTTCATGCCTCAGAGTCATGCTCTTAGAATGCCTCGAGACAGTTTATTCCATTAAAGGTAGGAATATAAATAAAATTTGTTGACCGTTAGATGGACTTGTGTTTGGAGAAGGGACACAGGTTTCTGCTAGAACTCTCAGCTGCCTTCATGCACCCAGATTAAACAAAGTATCCCTGGTTGAGGACATTGTGAGTTTCTCTGGCAGTCAGGTGAGTGGTTACAGGCACCATGCCTGCATCTAGTCCGTCCTCTTCCTTCGTAGAGGATGTCAATCTTTCCTCCTCTTACAGGTTCGTGCCTCTCCACAATGTGAAGGATGCAGCAGATCACAATCATTCTCAATAGGACATACTGAAAATATCTCCAAGTGTATCTAGGCACTTGAGCTGCATCTTAAGCAACCCAATCACTTGCTCTATTATTGCCCTTGTGAGTAAGTAATCCCTGTTGTACCTCTCTTTTGTTCACTGGTAGAGTTCCTTACAGGAGTCAGCAGCCAGATCTTCAGAGGGTCACCCTAGTCTCCCATGAACAAGCCATTTCGGTTGGGGGAAAAGAGAACTTGCTGCAGAATGAATGAATGAATGATGGCAGCTCAATGAATACTTAGTGCGGACATGAATAATTACCTTCCAGTGGCCACAAACTATCAGAATACTGATTTATAAATACTCTTGACTGATCTAAAGGCACCATGATTGCTACACGTGTGTAATCAAACTTCATTTAAGTGGCAGACCTGAGAGACAAGACATCAGTGATCTGTGAATGGCTTTGGTGGCAGCAGATTTGAGATGCTCAGGAGATCAGATTCCTGGAAGGAGCCAGAGGTAAAGAATTGCAAGTCTGTGGTGTGACCCTGACAGTCACTGGCAATGCATGCCAATTAGGCCACTCAAAAAAAGGCCTCCCTCCAGATCATTGCAGATGACAGCAATGGCCCGCTCTGAAAGCCTGAGCCTGCTAAAATACTTTGCTCCATTGTCTTTAGGAAACTGTTCCTCTGCCTGTAGATCCTATGCTCTAAGTCAGGCCTCCTTTGAGTTTGAGGTTAGGTTCACCCCTTGGTCCTGTCTTGTGGTCTGGGGCTCCATAGAAGGCAGCTGCTATTGCTCTGGGTGCTCTTGCTGCTGTTGTAGCTACTCTCAGCAAAGGTCAATGCCACTACTGCATAAGTTACTCCCAATATCATAGGGAAGGTTGATGATAAGAAAGTTGAGATGAAGGCAAGTAAACTCCAAAGCAGTTAGTTATTCTGAAAAAGTTGAAAAATGACCCCTGAGACAGTTCAGTCTGAGAATAAAACCTGCAAGCACAAGTCTTTCACTGGAGCTGACTACAAGCTTAGCATTTTCGTTCTTTAACAGCTTTCCCATATATCACTGGATCTCCTCTGTATTCATCTCACTGGCCCAGGTTCCTCAGGAAGCTTGTGCTCTGGCTGTTAAAGCCAGAACACTGGATTAAATTCAGAGTTAAATGCCTTTTTGAGTTTTTAATTAATTACCTGACAGTTCCACAGAGAGTTCTCCATTCACTGCAAACCTGCCCAGATTTAACTGGAATTGGGTAGATTTCATTGCGTTCCAAACAGACACCACTTTTCAGGGTTTTAACTTCCGACCCACTTCAGTTCAAATTTGACCCCAAATGTACAAGAACACGAAACCTTCGAATTTCTCTTAAAAAAAGATATTTTCCTCAATATTAGGCTGAATGCCAGTCAAACTATAGCTTGTAACATTATTCATTTCAGTTACACTCTTCCTCATGGTAAGCAAAATCAACGTACTGCAGAAATCAAATCAAACAGAATGACATATAATTAGGAAGTCAAATTGATGCCAATTATTCTGCCACATGACATCAAAATAATGATAAGCTGCCTTGCCTAGTCATTATAATTTTAGACCCAAATATTTTTAAAATTTCTTCTCTTATTCCTACCCTTCTCTTTTTAGAGCCAATATTTGACACTACAGCTTATATAGATTCTATTAAAATCAAAATATTGGATTATACTTGCAATTAATTGTCTCTTTGGATATTCTAATGACTTACCCGACAACTCCACAAGGGTTCCCCACTTGCCTGCCACCCATAATTGGGTGAGATCATGTCATAGAATCATAGAGCACAGAAGAGGCCCTTTGGCCCATCGGCATATTAGAGATACCTGAATTCCCATCTGTCAGCACTTGGTCCATAGCCCAATAGCACTTGGCACATCATAACATTTATTTGATTTGATTTATTATTATGTGACAATAATAAATCAAATCAAATGAATATTATGATCTGCCAAATGCACATCCAGATACTTTTTGAAGGATGTGAAGCAACCCTCCTCTAACACCCTCCCAGGTAGCGCATTCCAGACTGTCTCTAGCCTCTGGGTACAAACATTTTTCCTCACCTTCTCCTAAACCTTCTGCCCCTCAGCTTGAACCTCATGACTGCCCCCTATTTTAAAAAGCCTTTCTTTTTTATTCTCATTGGATCCTGAATATCTCTGGTCATCTATGGTTCTCTGCACTTGTTACCTCTATCCGTCACCCTAGAGGGAATATATTAGGCTTGCACCCTCCCCATTTCTTTTTTGAATGCCCCCCACTGCTCTTGTATAGATTTTCCCGTTAGTAGCTGTTCCCAGTCTATCTTGGCCAGGTTCTGTCTTATTTTACTAAAATCTGCTCTCCCACAATCCAAAACTTTTTTTTTGCAGCTTATCTATTTCTTTGGCCATAACACATTGTACCATGTTGTGATCGATATCACTAAAATGCTCCCCCACCACTATCTCAATCACCCGTCCAGCTTCATTCCCCAAAATCAGGTCCAGCACAGCTCCTCTCCTTGTTGGGCCCCTCACAGTTTGATTTAAAAAGTTCTCCTGTACACATTTTAAGAAACCTACTCCATCTAAGCCCTTAACACAATGTATATTCCAGTTAATGTTGGGAAAATTGAAATCACCAAATACAATAACCTTATTGTTACTGCTTTTACACACTGATGACACCATATCAAATTCCCAACCTTGGCTTTCATTTCAATTTCTTTCCTGTCAGCCTTCACTGCAGCATGGGAGCAACTTTTGCAGCAATAGTCTGGATCTCTGATGAATAAGTAATGGTTATTGCCAGTGGGGTTGAAGTAGGATGTTCAATGCTCTTCACTCACACTCATCAAAAAAAAAGCTTCCATAGGCCTTCCACAAATTGAAATATATAATCACAGAATCCCTATAGTGCAGAAGGAAGCCATTCTGCCCCTCAAGCCTGCATTGACAATATTACCACCCAAACCCCATCCCCATAACCCCACATATTTACCTTACTAGTCCCCCTGAAACTAAGGACCAATTTAGAATAGCTAATCAACCTAACCTTCGCATGTCTGGAGAGCGGCAAGAAATCCATGCAGAAATGGGGAGAACGTGCAAACTTCGCACAGATAGTTACCCAAGGGCGAAATTGAACCCAGGTCCCTGGTGCTATAAGGTAGCAGTGCTAACCACTGTATCACCATAAATCTTCCAGGAAAAATTTCTATTCATATCATGACAGTCATGTTTTATAATTGGTGAATAAACCAGAGAACAGTACATTTAGAACAAAACCAGGAGGAACTTCTTTACACAAAATGATAATCAGGAAGAAAACATTAGGCAAGATGATAGAGGCGCCGACTTTAGGGACAATCAAAACCTAAGGAAATGCTGGCAGAGTTGCAAGACTGAAGAAAAGAGCATCTTCTGAATTTGTTATCCTGTGTGTTTTGGTCTGATCATAGGAAGGATATTGTCATTGAGGTTATACAGAGAAGATGTCAAGGCAGCACAGTGCCTTGCACTGCAGCCTCACAGTACAAGGGACCCAGGTTCAATTCTGGCCTTAGGTGAATGTATGGAGTTTGGATGTTCTTCCCATGTCTACGTGGATTTCTTCTGAATGCTCTGGTTTCCTCCCTCCCACACTCTAAAGATATGCAGATTAGGTTGACTGGCCATGCTAAATTGCTCCTTAGTGTCACAGGATGTGTCAGTTAGTGGGATTAGCAGGGTAAATACTTGGGGTTATGGGGATAGGGCCTGAGTAAGATGCTCCATCAGAAAGTCAGTGCAGACATGATGGGTCAAATGGCCTCCTTTTGCACTGTAGGGATTCTATAGTTCTATGAAATTAAGGTGGAAGTTCTTAGAGGGGAAAAAAGGAAAAATTAAAATGGCAAGACAAACGAAGTTTAGATTATGAAGTATATTGGAAAAATGGAATTACACTATAACCAGAGTTTTCCAGCTCTTCTATGGTGCAGCAGGTAAGCTGTCGAAATCTCCATTTACATCAGTGGGACTGGTAAATAAATATATTTTTAATTGTCAGTGACTTCATAACTAGACCATTACCAAAGGAACAGATAAAGTTGGTATTTTATACGTAAAGTTATCAAGATGTCGATGGAGATCCTACTAAAAACAATGGTGGAAGAAGCATCTATCAGAGCTTTCAAAAAGATAAATGTTTGAAAAGATTAATTTAAAAGGGTATGGGAAATGCACAGGTGGATAGCTTCAGCAATCTAACAAACACAATGGGCTATGACCATGTACACTTGCATTACTCAATGCTTGGCCATTGGGTTGATATTTACCCAATCCTGCAACCTACTGGTTACTGCCTTTAGAAGAGGAGGAAACTAAATAGGAGGTATGGGTACACCAAATCACTAATTAATGAAAGAAGAAAAAGCATTTTACAACCAATAAAGTATATCTGAAATACTTTAACACCATTATTTCTACAAAACTCATCTCCAAACTCCGTGGCATAAGGCTCAACTCCTCCCTCTGCAACGAGAACCTAGACTTCCTAATCCACAGACAGCAGTTAGTTAGGACAGGTAACATTGTCTCCATGATTATCCTCAACACTGATGTCCCACAAGGTTGTGTCCTCAGCCTCTTAATTCTCTATACACCGAAGACTGTGCTGCCAACTCCTCCTCCAACTCAATTTTCAAGTTTGTTGACGACACCACCATAATGGGTCAGATCTCAAACAACGATAATACAAAATACAGGAAAGAGATAAAGAATCTGATGAATTGGTGCGACAACAATAATCTCTCAACGTCAGTAAACCGAAGGAGATAGCCAGCAATTTAGGAAACAGAGAATATGCCTCAGTCTGCATCAAAGAGAATGAAGTGGAAATGGTCAAGAGCTTTAAGTTTCTAAATGTCCAGATCACCAACAATTTGTCCTGGTCCCCTCCTCACCAATGTTATAGTTAAGAAAATCCATCAACATCTCTACTTTCTGAGGAAGTTAAGGAAATTCGGAATATCCACTACAACTCTCACCAACTTTAACAAATGCATCATGAAAAGCATCCTTTCTGGTTGTATCACAGTTCGATTATGGCTCCTGTTCTGACTCAGACTGCAAGAAACTACAAAGGGTCGTAAAGCCCAATTCATCATGCAAACCACCCTCCCATCCACTGACTCTGTCTACGCTCTATCTACACTGTCTCAAAGGCAGCCATCATAATCAAAGACCGCACGCACCCCAGACATACTCTTTTCCACCTTCTTCCATAGGGCAAAAGATACAAAAGTCCAAATTTATGCACCAACTGACTCAAAGAACAGCTTCTTCCCTGCTGTCATCAGACTTCTGAATGGACCTACCTTGCATCAAGTTGATCTTTCTCTACACCCTGGCTATGACCATAACACCCTCTCCTTTCCTTCTCTATGAATGGTATGCTTTATCAGTATAGCATGCAAGAAACAGTACTTTTCATTGTAGACTAATGTGTGACAATAATGAATCAAATCAAATTGAAATGTAATCACTGTTGTAACGTAGCAAACATGCAGCCAGTTTTCACTCAGCACAGACCCACGAACAGCAATGTGATAACGGCCAGATAATCTGCTTTTTGCGCTGTTGACTGAGGGATAAATATTGGCCAGGATACTGGAGTTAACTCCCCTGTGACATGGAACCTTTTACCTCCATCTAAGCAGTCAGATGGGGCCTCGGGTTAATTTCTCATCCATAAAACAGCATCTCTCTCAGTGCAATGCTCCCTCAATACTACAGAATTGAACCAGAACCTTTAGATCCAGAGGCCAACGTGCCAGCAACTAAGCTATGGATGCTAAGTTTTTTTGTTTCTATCAATGCTATAAGGCCACTGGTGTCCAAAACTACACACAGGATTCACTTGTTCATTTTTCAAAAAAAAAAAAATTACATGCAAACATGCAATCAAAAACCAAATGAAAATTTTGTTTGTTGGATTAGATCACAGTGAGAAATGTTTTTAATCTTGCGTTTTACCATTGATGTGATGTGAAGGTGTACTGAAGCTTTCTGGAACAGTGTTTAATGCAAAGCATGTTTTCAGAAACAGTTTTCTTTGAATAACGTGAAATTTTACAGAACAGCATCAGCTGTTTGCCACTGTTCTTGAAATTTCTGGGCAGTTTAAAAATGGACAAAAGCTCACACATCAACACCCTACAATATAACACTTCTTACATCGAATAAACGTTCCAGCCAATCCAGGAAAAGGATAGTAGACAAAGCGTCAGCATCAGCCAGCTATGGACAAAAGCAGCTATTTGTGACTCCTCACTCCAAAGCTGTGCCAATAGTTGACAGGTATCCTGCTGTAAAACACAATTTTAATCAGGATCTTTTAGCTGAATAGCTCGATTCAAAACCATCCTGCCACATGACCTAAACTTGAGCTGCTTGAACTGCTTTAATTACACAAATTTTGTGTTTTATCTTCAGTCATGGTTTAACATCCTGACCTAAATGGTTAAAGTCATCGAGTACAGCAGAATTCTGAGAGACTTCCAAAGTTACACAGCTACGAAAGCAACAAAAACAAGGGACAGGGGACAATTTGAATGGAACACAGGGATGCAATTGCTGACAATAATCAAGGATTCCAGATATGTTTTGATAAACCGCAATAAGTCACTGTACAAAATAATAGCAAGAGGTCTGGCAACACCAATTTTAAATCCAACCGATTTATTTGATAGTAAATCTGCTAACTTTCGGTGTATGTGCCTTCGTCAGGCGAATGAGGTGTTTTGGAGACCAGAACACCTCATTCGCCTGACAAAGGCACAAACGCCAAAAGCTAGCAGATTTACTATCAAATAAATCAGTTGGATTTAAAATTGGTGTTGCCAGACCTCTTACTGAGTTTACCCCAGTCCAACGCTGGCATCTCTACATCATTACAAAATAATAGACAGTAAAGGACACATATTTGTTTGCTGAGGGTATAAACTATGTATATGTACCTTGTTAGTAATTGGCTATTGTAATTTGGCAAACATGGAGTTGCTGTAATTGCTTAAATATAATTTATGGGAAACAAATGAGGGGATCAGAACTATTAATTGGGATTGAATGTTGATTACCTTTGAATGAAGGTACAATTTTAATTGGTGTATGTAAATCACTTATAGCTGAGCAATTGCAATGCATTTCCTTGTTTGAGGAGTATGTGAGGCCTTAGTCTCTAGCAGACTTTCTTGCAACAGCTCAAATAAAGATCTTGAACTTGAACTCCAAATGGTGCCTGGTTATTAAGAGAAGTGAGGTATATTACAGTTGCATAGCTGAAACTCCTACAGCATCCCTCAAGAGAAAACTGGACTCCAGGTTAGCAGCCTGCTATTGACCTCCATCTCTCAAAGTCTGGTGTACAGAAAGAACCTTCTACTTTGTCCACACATTGAATTAACTTTCAAGATACAAGAGTGCTTTGCTGAATCTTCAATGGGCTCAACCTGCAGCTGAGTTCCTTGGACCAAGACCAGGAATTCTGTCAGACAAAGCCATCTGAAAGAACTGTGACTATACACTGACTTGTTCAACTCTAATCTCATGTGAAACCATGATTTTTATGTTTATCATGCCCTGAGCTTCTTTCTTTCCCTTATCCCACTTTATTATATGAATGCAAAAAAAGACAGACATTGTGAAACATCTTTGCACATTTTGTGCTCATTTAAAATAAGCCTCTTATTTTACCTTATCTTGAATTTGCAGCGGGATTATTAATAGAGGTTTGAATCAACCCAAAACTGAAGAGTTGGGGAAAATCCATTGCCATTTATAAAGGGGAAAATCAAAAATGCCTTTCTGTCCTTGGACGGGTGGTGAGAGAAGTAGTCTAGGCTTTTCAAATGAATCCCTCTCCTGTCCTTAAGACTATTCATGATTCTTTAATTTGAAAAAATTACAAGTGATGCCAACAGTGAAACGAAACCTAGCCTCTCTTTTAAGTAAGACTTCAATCACACATTTTAGGTCAAATTTCATAACACTGGAAACATGAAAAAATTTTTTTTAAAAGATTTGAGATGAAATGTTCAACCTGGCTTCACTATAAAAATTAATAAAAATGCAGTACAAGTCCTTAGTATAACTACAGCGTGCACAAGTTTAATAATTCAGAATAAATGCCTGAAGGAGTAAGGATGAGAACACAATCCATGCAACCCTTACCAAATACTTCAGAGTGAATGTTCCTAAATATAAAGCAAAATCCCATACTGCCTACATAATGCAATCTCAACTTTGCCAGTGATTTGACAAAGTTATTTTGATTCCTGCTGGGACAAGTAATTGCTCTTCGTCACCAGACGATTTTATTACTCTATAAATATTATGGTTAATGATATACGTGGCCTGTTTCACCTAAATACCAATAACCATTTATCAACAATTATACAAGTTTTTTTATGTAACGGAAAAGTAGGCACTACTTGGCCTTCGTATTTTCTCCCCTGGTAAACTTGAATAATTTATATCCATCCACATGAAGTTTCTCAAGAAGTTTCAAGATCTGTAACAGTATTGTTAATTATTAGCAGGCTTGGCAGATTCTACTTTTCTTCACTCCAGCTAGACTTCCCAACAAATAACTTGCAGCAAATTACAGTGTTTCATACTTTTGAAATCTGCATTGTGTTCTTGTGAACATTTAATGTTGAAGGAAATGTAACCACAGTAGTAGAAATATATTAGAAGAGTTTTCCACACAATCCAACTTGCAGACTAGATATCTGAAAAGCAACCTTACAAAAGCATGCAAGAAAGTTAAGGGAATGAGAAAGGTCAATGCAAAATATTACTTTATCTTACATGATCAGAAGTCCATTATTATTCAAATAGAGTATTTAGAGGATAAAAAGGAAACAGAGCATCTTTCCCAATGTTTTTCTTTATATATTTTATTTTATGCTGCAATAAACAAGATTAATGTCGACAAACCATTGACCACCACCAATGGAACATTTTTAAATAGCAACTAAATATTCAAGCCTAAGGATGTGACTGTACTCAAACTAGTAACTGATATCTGCGCATCCCAACAAAAGAAAACAAATAATTGAAAAAAACTGAGCCTGAAAGCAAAAAAGAGTAAATATCTATGTGGAGGGAAGGCACTAAGGGAAAAGAACAAGAAATAGACGAGTTATACAAAAAGATAATGTCCAATTAATTTGCCAGTTGTCATTAGCAAATCCCCCAAATGAAACATTAGAAAACCAAAAAATATTTAAATTTGCACATTAAGTGCAATTGTGCGGGGTAATTAGACAAAGAATTAAAGAATTCATGAACCTAGTTAAGACTGCCCTGGAAGACAAGAAAAATGATTTGAAAAGGATGTCCAGAGGATCTTGCATGGTTCTTTTTCTTGTGCATTTGCCTAATTTTGTGCAATCGTTTGTTTCATCAGGTCACTTGTGTGTATTAATTTTTGGCAGTCAGCTTGAATCACCAGCACCCACTTTGAAGTTGGGGTCTATCAAGTATAATGGTTCCCGAGATATGCAGCAGTTCTTTGTTTGGATGCCTCAAAGAAAACATTTGGAGCCAAACTGGCATAAAATTTGGAACAAAGATAAAAGTCTACTGGAACAAACACTGGCAAGAAAAGTTGCATTAAGGAATCTGCATTACATTGCAGGTTTCATTTCACTGTTAACAGACAGTGTCTCAGAAATCTGCCAGGAATAATATTGTCTAAGTATGGTTAAGTCCTCAAATACATGGCAGGTACCAAATGAACTTGTGAAGACAATTCCTTATTCTTGTCTACATTCAACATTCTTGTATATTGGTATATTTGACACCATCATACAACAATCTGCAGAAAGATTATGTGGACTCTTTCTCCCTCCACAAATGCAGCCAGACTTACTGAGTTTATCCAGCATTTTCTGTTTTTATTTCAGGTTTCCAGTATCCAGAGTATTTTGCTTTTATTTCCCACCACAAAGAGTTGTTCCAACCTTCTTCATAACCTGACTATGGAAAGAAGTAATGCAACTTTCATGAGTTGCATTGTTTCATCACACAGAGTTCATCTTCTGCCTCAGACCATTGTGAATGGACAGCCTATAGAATTTATCTTTTAAGTACCAACTGGATCTAGCAGAGGATTGCTATTCTATGGTTTGCTGAGCCAATGAGCATTTGAAGTAACATCCTAAGAACAAACCTGTCTTTGTGATTTCTTCCTGTGTAACTTTCTTTTTTTCCAGAGGGTGTTAGCTTTGCTGTTCTGTGATCAACTTCAGTTTCACCCTTCAACTGTTCCCAATTTTGTAATCTAATTTTCTCTACTGACCTTGTGAATTGTGTGATCAGTCCATCATTTGAGACTCCTGCTTTAAATTTTGCATAGCTTCATGGTTCAATATTCCCTGGATTTTCTCACTTGACATATTTTAATTTCCCTCCCAGAGTGGATATCTAATTACCTGGAACATTTTGTGTCAAATTCAACTTTAAAACTTGTTGGGAAGACACTCTAGGAATGCAGAGTCCTGAGGCAGGGAATTTTAACTTCCATAACCTCGAGGTTAACTGTACTGTTAAAAGGAACTGTACATGGAAAGACAAGTAAAAGTTGGCGCCAGAAATTAAGATAACTGAAATTAAATCAGTGCAAGAATGAATATTGTGACATGCAAAGCAAAACAAAGTCGCAACCCAGAGGGCATATGCTTAGAAGAAATCCGATAAGCCATTCCCCCCCAGAAGTCCTTATCAACATTTCAAGAAACCAGGTGCTTGTATGCCCAGACCAGAGTTGGAGTGACAAAGACCTTTTCCCATACTGACAGTCTGAAGAAAGGATTACTTGATGTAAATTCTGTGATAGAGGAGTAATTTGACTTAAATAGTGTGTGAATTAGGACAGTGAGGAACTTCAGTTTAAAATAAAATATAATTCCTCCCCAACTTTGAAAACGAATCAGAAAAAAAACTCTAGGTTACCAATTTCCACATATTAAATCTTAATAGAAAAGGGTGTTGCAGTAAATTCGATCCTGTTTGTAGCAGTAATCCATTTTGTAACTTAATATACGCTCATCAACAGTGTTAACTGATTTCAATGGGGAGTATCAACCTTAATATGAAAAAAAAAGCCCAAGTCAACAAACTTTAATCTACACTTTTCCATTCCATTGACAAAGGCAAACAAACTCACAATGGCATTCAACATTGTTAAAAATGCACAAATCAACATTTAAAAATTGTGTAGCCATTTAATTCAGTATAAAAGATTGATTATTTCAAAATCATGTGACACTGTAGTACAGCCACGCAAATCTTACAAAGGTGGGAATCATTGTCCAATTGCCACTCCACTCTTATTTCTTACTTTGCACTGGAGCTCTGTATTTCTTGCCTGGTCTTGCCCTGGCCTCCTCAGCAACGTGGAGCGTATCCATTCCAGAGGCCTAACTTCATAACGCAATAATGTTGGTGGAATCCAAGCTACTCCCCCTTTTCACAAAAGTAGCTGCCATATTCTGGCAAGTTCAAATGTTCCAAAACCACTTTGATAAGCGCAGTGAGGAAGTTAAGTGTTTAAGATAAAGCGATGGGGGAAATCGGATAGTAGGTAAAGGCATAGGGTGTGTCAGGGATAATCAGGATGGAAGGGGGTATTCATGGGGGTCAAGGAGTGGTTGAATAATCTGATGATCTGAGGGAAATCATATCAGCAGTTACTTGGGGGTAGCCAGGTGGTCAGGAAGGTAGTTGCAGGCCAGCAGGTTTGTTGAGGGTCGATTTTGGGGTAGGGGGGGTGGAGCTAGGTCCAAGGAAAGTCAGGTCGGTCGGGGGGAGTGGGACTGGTCAGGTATTTGAATTGGAGGTTTTTTGGGTGATTGCATCAGCAGGGATTGTCAATAGGGGGGATAGTTGGAATTATTCAGGGGTCCCAATGGAGAATCAGTCTAGTTACTGAAGGAGTTAGAATTGGTTTTAATTCTTCAAACTTTTCATGCGTTATTTAGATAAGCTCAGGTAAGTTTGTTGGGACTATTCAAAGTCGCCGACTTTAACAGAATCTCTAAAGGTTCCAGAAGGAGGGTAATTGTGCATTACAAGTCTAAAATTCCAGGTAAATTTCATGCAGTCAGTGCACGATGGCTTCCAAAGGGTTCCGCAGCACATGTTTTGGGTACAGTCACGTGGAAAGTGGAAGTTCTGGACCATCGTGTCCCTGCTGATTGGTGGGTTAGTGCTCTAACCCACATGCACTGTCTGCTCTTGTAGGCTGATGGAATCTATATAGGATTTTATAATTTGCTGTCATGCTACTAGAGAGCTTTGGCTTCCATTTTTTGGAAGGAACAAAGAAAACTCAAGGACCAAAAATTCTGGTTCAGAGGTACACAGACTCATCGTTGAAAACACAATGAATGCAAGAAGGCAATATAAAGATTGTAAAATTGAAAGGCAATGTTTTGGGAAACAACTGAGCAAGGTGAATGTGTTGTATTTGTTTTAAGCAGAGTAGCCCTAGTAAAACAAAACCAACAGTAAATTAATAGCTAGCGCTCAACAGGTACAAGGTGAGAGTTTGAAAAGATTGCTTACACATTTGTTCTCAATTAACAAAAATACTTGTATCAACCTCTCGCGCTATTACTTTGATGAGCGCAAAAAAAACAGGAGTATTCATTGGATGTAACTGTTGAGTTTCAGATCTTTTTGAAATAGATGTACTTTTAGCCTCTGATTCAGCCTGATTTTGTATGTGATCTTTACTTTCCACGTCACAGAATGTTTGCATTTGACCTGTTACTTGGCTCGGTTTGATAATATGCCCTGGATATTTTATTTTTCCTTATTTCACTGAATTCTCTGTGCCTTTAAAAGATGCAATGTCTTTCATTCTTTAATAAGGCAGCATTATCTTACAGCACCAGGTTTTGTTTCAGGCATTAACCGAGAAATAAACTGACTGAGTAATAGACGAACAAGCAAACAATAAAAAAAAACAGTTGACATTAGACTACCATAGCTCCTCAAATACATAAATAATAAACGGGTGAGGGTAGTGTTCTCCCCATATTAATCTAGGCTTCATATTCCCAACAAACAAGACTATTTGAATGTTGCACAGCATTTTCAGATTTGAATTATCCTCAACAAAAAACAGAATTTGGAGAATTGAGCAATCTCAGCCAACTTCAAAAGAAACAGTGAACCAAACACACATCTCAACAAATCACAGGTTAGGTTTGTGTCCAAATTGCAAGGCTCAATTCTTCCCTCAAACCAAATACCCAGAGACAACCCATCAGTTGTCTCTGCAACAATTGCCTTAATTTAGATTGGGAGTGCAGTTGGCTGTTAATATCATTGCTGAGTTAAAGGGGCTGCATTCAAACTAAAAATTGCTTCATTTTTGCTCTAATCATCATTTTATAAGTGGGGGCATAAACATCATAATATGAATAGCTACAGAAACTAGCAGATAAAAGATCAGCATTACTTCATTAAAAAGTCTCAACAGAACTGGGATTTTTAAAAAATGCCCAAGTACTAAAGATCTAACAATTTAACTGATAACCAGAAGAGAAGATAATACAATACATTGATTAGTGTTTGAAAGGAAAATTGCTAATAATATGGGAAGATATCCAATATTTTTCATTTTTACTGCAGATATAGATAATTTTTGATTCCTGTATAATCTACCAGAGAAGAATTTTCATGAGGTTCTCTCAATCTCCTGTTATAATCTTGGCAAAAAATTGAGAGAATTCACAGGAATGTTTGTCTTTTAGTGACATCTTCAGAGGTACTGCTAACCCACTGTCAGAGAACTGTTAAGAAATTTCAGAAATGCACATTAACATCCTATGACCATCTTCAGTTCTTCACAGCCACAAAAGACATTGCTAAGGGCAAGTAAAACACCACAATCCCTCTCATGACCTTTCTGAAAGGGAGGCTAATTGCTTCAAATGTTTCCACACAAAAGTGGTTATTTTCAAATAATCCATGTAACTAACCATTCAGAATACAACATTAATGAACAAGCCTGGAAGACTGGAAAGATGGTAGATAAGAAATCCTCCAATGTCCAATAGCTTTATTTAGAAAGATGGTGGTTTCTTAAGTGAAAGAGGAACTGGGGAAACAGTTTGTGTTAAATTAAATAAAAACCACACAACTAGGGGAACTGCACAGCTTCCTTTTGAGAGGAAGGTAAGACAATAATGAGTGCCGAGGGGTGCATTTACACCACAAGTTAACATCAATATAAACGGGTCTGTCTCATACCAACTGTAAACTTGAGAAGTTGTATAAACTCATACCGACGTTGAACTTGTATTGTCTAAATTCAGACCTAATCATGAGCTCCTGTTCTGGGTTTACGCTGCATGAATGCTACAATTGCACAGCATACTGCTAACGAGAAATATTTTGCAACAATGCTACAACGACAGAACGAATGTAACTCAAGGTAAGTGGATTATTCTGGGCAAACCATTTTCATTTAACATCTTCAGTGATTGGATTGCAAGTGGTTTGTATCCTTTAAATTATACTGTATACCCTTTAACTTCATTTAAGCAGAGAGTAAATGGAATATTAATCCGTAAGCTCAGCTAATGATCTGGGAACTCAGATTCGAAACCCACCTTGGCATATGGTGGATTTTGAATTCAGTACAAAATATCTGGAATTAAGAATCTACTGAGGACCAGAAAACCATTGTCAATAGTTGGAAAAACTCATCTGGTTCACTAATTCCTTCAGGGAAGGAAATCTGTGTCCTTACCCAGTCTGGCCTACATATGACTCCAGAGCCACAGCAACGTGTTGACTCAACTGCCCTCTGGTATCTACAGTTGGGCAATAAATGCTGGCCAACTAACGATATCCAAGTGCCACAGAAGGATAAAAAAAAGTGATTTATTTCTGGCTTTTACCTTGAACTTGGGATTCCCTTTTTGGACCTCTCCCTGGAGTGGGACCTGTGCCCTCTCCTCCTTCCATACCTTATTCCTTCAAATACATTCAGCATGTCTTTTCACATCATTCCTCTCTCTCTTCCCAGCACAAGTGCATAGAGCTGTCCTTGATCAAAAGGACACAAAACCAGACTACACAAGTGTGGCCATTTCCCAGCAGACATAGATGCAGGAGGCCCAAAGTACACGGGGAACTGACATCCTCTCAATCTACAAAGTACAAGTTCCTTAATTCTTTTCATTTCCTGGTTTGCAGTCTGCATAGTTCTGTGAGAATTCCTTAATCTAAGTGTGGAGCCTCTTTGCTGCTCAAAAACATCACAGACCTCACAAAGCAAGCCACACTGAATTCAACACAAAAAGTAATCTCTGCTGACACAGCAAAAGCCTTACCTTGTCTTTGAGGTCACTCTGGGCCAATTAAAGAAAACATCTCACTGAAAATCTGCTGCTTCATCCGAGCATCTTAATTTGAATTAATAGTTAATGAGAGTTACCA
Source organism: Sphyrna mokarran (assembly GCA_024679065.1). Taxonomy (NCBI): domain Eukaryota; kingdom Metazoa; phylum Chordata; class Chondrichthyes; order Carcharhiniformes; family Carcharhinidae; genus Sphyrna; species Sphyrna mokarran. Next base: position 101,185,131 of record JAGIQG010000001.1, on the reverse strand, counting down.
GACGGCTTTTGACTAGTGAAATCTGACGCTTGATTCAAATTCAATCTGGTTCCAGTAAGCCAGGTGATGGACCATGTTGGCCAATCTGACCTTACAATACTGCAGCATGGTGGCACAGTGGTCAGTACTGCTGCCTCACAGTGCCAGGTACCCAGGTGCAATTTCGGCCTAGATTCACTGTCTATGTGAAGTTTGCACATTTTTCCCGTATCTGTGTGGGTTTCCTCCAGGAATTCCAGTTTCCCCCCAACATCCAAAGATGCATGAGTTAGGTTGATTAGCCATAATAAATTGACCCTAATGTTCAGGGGGATTAGCAGGGTAAATATGTGGTATTATAGGAATTGTGATCAGTGCAAATTTGATGGGCCAAATGGCCTCCCGCACTGTAAGGATTCTACAATTCTATTCTATAATTTGGGAGTGGCAAATGAATTTGCTTAAGAATTAGGATGTCAAGGCCAGCTGCTTCGAAACTCATTGCATGCTGAAATCTGGTTGCACATAGCACAAAGTTCCTACTGGAAAGGACTGACAGATCACTAAATAATAAAATTCTTCAACTTTTATTTTGCAAGACTAAAGACATGATTGTTGATTAAACTGCCCTTTTTTAAAGATGCTGTAGCCAGGCATAATGCTCGCCATTCATCAACACAAACAATGGTTAGAATGTAGAATGCATTTAATGGCAAACAAGTAAACACACGAGGCAGAAAGGAATATGCTCATAGGGTTAGATGGAGACAAGTGGAGGAAGGAAGGTACACGTGGTGTGTAAATGGCTATTTAGATCTGTGATGTTCTATGCTATATAAATCTCTAATAAAGCTAAGCAAAGAATTACAGTATTGGTTGAAACTAGTGGATAAAGAAAGCTGCTGGATGATTGGGATTTTAAATTCCAGTCCAACGCTAACACTCTATGGTGTTTGCAGTGCTATTATTCTATCTAGGGCATGGAGAGAAAAAAAAATGTGGATTATTAGTACAATAAAAGCAAACTACTGTGGATGCTGAAGACCTGAAATAAAAACACAAGTTGCTGGAAATATTCAAAAGGGTCTGGCAGCATCTGTGGAGAGAGTCAGGGCCATTGTTTCAAGTTCAATACAACTTCTTCAGAACTGGAAATTCCATAGAAGAGTCATATTGTACTTGAAACATTGGATAGGACTCTTCCCAGCAGCAAGATCTTCTCTTTAGTGGGGCTGGAAGATCCCACAGGCGGTCAACGGCTTGCCACTTGAAACTTGGAGGTACTGTGGATGGATATAAACTGTTTCTCTCTCCACAGATGCTACCAGACCAGCTGAGTTTTTCCAGCACTTTCTGGGTTATTTGTATACTGTTCATAGAGATGCTATGACATTTTGACTGTAGCACGGCATCACAAGGCAGAAAAATCACCTCTAGTGCTGCACTGACGTGGCTTGCCTGCATCTGAACGTAGAATCTATTCCTGTGAGGTCACCCCACAGGCAGGAGAAACTGCTGCACCTGACACATTCAAAGGTTCCACACATGCATCAACAGTTAGCTCTGAAACAGCAAACGTCTGTGAATGCACCAACTCTCCACTGCAAGTACAATCAGACAAGGCTCAAATCCAGTGGCATGTTGATAAGGAAGTCTTGATGCTCAGATTATTGATCAACATGGAAACTGTTGATGCTGCACGGGGCAGGGGATGTCTTTGCTATTGCAGGTGGAAGTGAGTGTGAGGAAGAGGCCCAATTAAGTGAATTCGGTCAACAGGCGGAACAGGAGAGAGAGTTTGTGTAGGAAGAGTTACACTAATAAAACTGAACTCATCCAGAGAGCTGGGCTAACAATCTGGAGAATGCAAGTTCAAAACTTCACCATCACAATTTGGGAATTTAAAATCACTGTTCTTAAAAGTCTAGAAATAAAGAGCTGATAAGTTAAAGTGACCATGAAGCTACTTACTGAAGTGACATAAAAACCTGACTGCTCCAATAATGACCTGAGAGAAGAAAACTTGTTGTCTATTCCTAGTCATTCTTTTATGTAACTCCAGTACCACACTGTGGTTTATTCTCAACTGGCCTCTGAAGAAGCTGAGCCCACCTTTTCAGGATAACTAAGGTCATACAAGAAATATCAGCTTTTTCAACAATGTTCATTTGCCAAAGATTTTTTTTAAAACTAGCTGCCACCACCATAACCATGGAATCCAGTTCTGTTGGACCCCATAAGAAGCAGTCAGCAACTCAAAAGTGTTCCAATGCAACTTTAAAGTAGATTCTGAAACACTAACTAAAGGACAAATGAACTGGTTCTTATTTAGTACCTGTCACATCATAGCAACACGCTTTACAGCCTTCAAAGTGTCATCACTGCATTTTATGGGCAAATGCTGCAACACCTGTAAGGTCTTACAAACATCAATGACTGATTAATTTATTTTGACGATGACAGCTGAGGGAAAATGATTTCCCAGCCAGAAGAAGAATTTGTTTGTGTCCCTCAACAACAGCCATGAAATATTTTCTATCCAATTGAAATGCAGCACCTCCCAATTCCATTACCAAGATTATGGCGGGGGGGGGGGGGGGGGGGGGGGGGGGGGTGGATTTTACAGTCTCGCTCATCCCAAAACCATAAAATCCCACCCAAGGACATTTCCATTGTCCACCCTTCGCTCGCTCTGATTCCATGGTGGGTGGGGTAGTAAAATTCTGGCCTGTGTGTCCAAATATAGTGTTTCATAACACATCTGAGCCAAACTAATGCCAAAAAGTGTTTATAAAATATACAAGATCAGATGATCCAAAAAAAAATAGACTAGCAGATTCCCAAAAAACATTTATATGAGGTTAGTATCTTTGTTGCAACCATGGTTCTTTAAATAAAGGATTTCTCATCATTGTGTCATTAAAGATTTCAGCAAAATCAAAACTTGGCAGTTTGGAAAAAAAGTTACATTAAGCTGTTCATGTCTGAAAATAGGTCAAGGAATATAAATGTAAATTTTTGTCACAAGTCTGGCCTTGGCTTGTTTATAGACAGAATATGAAAGTTAGTCAGGAACTATTTTCCCCTACATTGAAAAGGTAGGTTTACAGCTGATATTATATGAGGAATAGACACTACTTCCAAGAAATCAACTGTTATCACATCATCAAAGAAAACAGCTTCACAACTACCAATCTTGTTCTATGGAAAAATCCTTGCTTAGGATTCAGGTTTTGGAGCAACATTACCAATTTGTATGGTGGCATACTTATTGAAGCGTGAAGACTCTTGAGGATAGAGACTATTATGAGTATAGGAATAAGATACAGAATCTGGTAAACTGATGCGACAACAATAATCGCTCCCTCAATGTCAACAAAGAAGAGATTGTCATCGACATCAGGAAGTGTAGTGGAGCACATGCCTGTATACATCAATAGAGACAAAGTAGAAATGACTGACTGCTTCGGTTTTTAGGTTTCCAGATCACCAACAACCTGTCCTGGTTCTCCCACGCCAACACTATATTTAAGAAAACCTACCAACACCTCTACTTCCTCAGAAGACTAAGGAAATCTGACATGAGCTATGGCTTCCACCATTTACAGATCCACCATAGAAAGCATTCTTTCTAGATGTATCACAGCTTGGTAATGGCTGTTGCTCTGCCCAAGACCGCAAGGAACTACAAAAGGTTATGAAGGTATCCCAATCCATCATGCAAACCAGCTCCCATCTATTGGCTCTGTCCACACTTCCACCTTCTTCCATTGGAAAAAAGATACAAAAATCTGAGGTCACTTACCAACCAACTCAAGAACAGCTTCTTCCCTGCTGCCATCAGATTCTTGAATGGACCTACCACGCATTAAGTTGATCCTTCTCTACACCCTGGCTATGACCATAACACTACACACTGCATTGTCTCCGTTCCTTCTCTACGAATGAATGCTTTGTTTGCGTAGCACGCAACACACAATACTTTTCATTCTTCATCTATGGAGTCAATGAGTCAGAGGTTTACGGAAACAAGCCCTTTACCCCAACTTCTCCATGCTGCCCTTTTTTAAAACCACTAAGCTAATCCCAATTGACTGCATTTGGCCCATATCTTATCCATGTAACTGTCCTGATGCTTTTTAAAAGACAAAATTGTATCCTCCTCCACTATTACCTCTGGCAGTTTGTTCGAGACACTCACCATCCTCTGTGTGAAACAGTTGCCCCTCTGGACACTTTTGTATCTTTCCCCTCTCACCTTAAACCTATGCCTTCTAGTTTTAAACTCCCCTCCCTTTGGGAAAATATACTGACTATCTAGTTGATCTGTGCCCCTCAGCATCCCATGCCCCAGAGAAAAAAGTCCCAGTCCATCTAATTCTCCTTATAACTCAAACCACAAGTCCTGGTAGCATCCTAGTAAATCTTTTCTGCACTCTTTCTAGTTTAATAATATCCTTTTTATAATAGGGTGACCAGAACTGTAAACAGTATTTCAAGTGTAGTCTTACCAATGTCTTGTACAACTTCAACAAGACATCCCAATTCCTGTATTCAATGTTCTAACCAATCAAACAAAGCATGTTGAAGGCCTTCTTTACCATTCTGTCCATCTGTGACTCCACTGTCAATGAGCTGTGAACATGTACCCCTAGATCTCTTTGTTCTGTAACTCTCCCCAATGTCCTAACATTAACTGAGTAAATCCTGCCCTGTTTCAAATCTACCAAAATGTTTCACCTTGCATCTGCCTAAATTAAACTCCCTCTGCCATTCATGAGCCTACTGGTCTAATTGATCAAGATCCCATTGTAATTGGGGATAACTTCTTTCACTGTTCCACTATGACATCAATCTTTGACATCTGCAAACTTACTTTCCATGCCTCCTACATTCTCATTCAAATTATTAATATCAATGACAAATAACACACCATTGATCACAGGCCTCCAGATTGAAAAATAACGCTCTACAACCACTCTCTGGCTTCTGTCAATTTTGTAACCATTTACATACCTCATCCTGGATCCTGGGAGATTTAGCCTGATGCAACAACCTACCATATGGTACCTTGTCAAAGGCCTTGCTAAAGTCCATGTAGACATCATCAACTGCACAGCTTTCATCTACCTGCTGGTTACCCCTTCAAAAAAATCAAATTTGAGAGACATGATTTTCCACTCACAAAACCATGCTGTCTGAATCTAATCAGTCCTTACATCTCTAAATACCTATAGATCCTGTCTTTCAAGATATGGTGATGTAATTTTTTAATTCAGTTATTCTAAAACATTCCGTTCAAATCTCAAATTCTAACTTTTAGCACAAAGAATAGTTTTCAAATTACAAGTGGAATCAAATAATTGTCCTTGCCATTCTGCCACACTTAATCAATTGTTTCGTCTCATCCTATGCCATCGTCCCATACCATCTGCATCTCATTCCTCAGGGAAACACTCTCCCCTGGATGGTACATAGTACTGCCATTATGTGTTGGTGTGGACGGGATGCCAAGTGGGCTGCTTTGTCCTGGATGATGTCAATTTTTTGAGTATCGTTGAAATTGCACTTACTCAGGGAAGTGGAGATTACTATTACTATTTCAGTTTTTGGTCAATGATAACCCTTAGGATGTTGAGAGTGGGAGATCCCACTATTCCAACGGTATTGCCACTGAAAAACAGTAGGAGATTGTTGTCTCTTGTTGACGATGGTCATTGCCTGGTATCTGTGTGGTATGAAAATAATTGTCATTTAATAGCCTGAATATTATCTTCATCTTGTTTTTTGTCCATGTTTGGACCCAGGCTATAATGAGGCCAGAAGCTGAATGTCCTGGCAAAATGCAAACTTAGTGTCAGACAGCTGCTTGTTGCTGAGTATGTGCTACTTGATAACACCGTCAACAACGTTTTCCATCACTTTGCTGATGATCAAGAGTAATTGGCCATGTTAGATTTGTTATGCTTTTTGTAGCCTGGGCAATTTCCAAATGACTGGCAAATGCCAATGCTGTAGCTGTACTGGAAGAACTTAGAACATAGAACATAGAACATTACAGCACAGAACAGGCCCTTCGGCCTTCGATGTTGCGCCGACCAATATAAAAAGCAATGCCCCTCCAAACTAAACCATTCCCTTCTCTTCCATATACTTATCAACTAACCTCTTAAACGCCACCAAACTTGGCGCATCTACAACTGCTGCAGGCAGGGCATTCCACTCCCGAACCACCCTTTGGGTAAAGAACCTACCTCTGATATCCGTCCTATAACTATCACCCCTTAATTTAAAGCTGTGTCCCCTCGTGCTAGCTTTTTCCATCCTAGGAAAAAGGCTATCACTGTCCACCCTATCTAAACCTCTAATCATCTTATATGTTTCGATTAGGTCCCCTCTTAGCCGCCTCCTTTCTAACGAATACAACCTCAAATCCCTCAGCCTCTCCTCATAAGACCTGCCCTCCATACCAGGCAACATCCTGGTAAACCTCCTCTGTACCCTCTCCAATGCCTCCACATCTTTCTTATAATGTGGGGACCAGAACTGCACACAATACTCCAAGTGCGGCCGCACTAGAGTTTTGTACAGTTGCAACATGACGTTGCGGCTCCGAAATTCAATCCCCCTACCAATAAAAGCTAAGACTCCATATGCCTTCTTAACAACCTTCTCGACTTGACTGCCTACTTTCAGGGATCTATGCACATACACACCAAGATCCCTCTGTTCATCAAGACTACTAAGAATCCTACCATTAGCCCTATACTCTACACATTTATTATTCCTGCCATAGTGCATTACCTCACACTTTTCCACATTAAACTCCATTTGCCACCTCTCGGCCCAGCTCTGCAACTTGTCCAAGTCCCTCTGCAAACTATAACACCCCTCTTCACTATCTACCACTCCACCGACTTTAGTGTCATCTGCAAATTTACTAATCCATCCTTCAATACCCTCATCCAGATCATTTATAAAAATTACAAACTTGGCTATAGGTGTGGCTAGTTCGGCAGCTTCTGTATTATTGCCCAAATCTTATCAGTACCTATTACATTGCAGTATACAGTGCTTTCAGCCATTTATTTATTTTTCATGGAGTGTATCAAATTGGTTGACAACAAGCACCTGTGATGTTAGGGACTTGTGAAGGAAGCAAGAACGGACAATCCCTTCTACACTTATGAAAAAGACCAACATTCTATAAGCCTTTATGATTACTTTTGTATTTGTGCATTAGGTTTGTGTCATTAATGTATTCAAATGCTGCAGAACTCCTAGACTCACAAGGAAAATATATGAATGTCTTTCTCAAGCTCAGCTGATGACTTCACACTTGGCCCACACTGAATTTCACCTGTCAATGTTTTCTTTGCTCGCTTAGACTGTATGCGCCCCTACGTAGCATACAAGTTGATCAGAGAGTTAGATAGGGTGGACAATGAAAGCCTTTTTCCTCAGATGGTGATGGCTAACACAAGGGGACATAGCTTTAAATTAAGGGGTAGTAGTTACAGGACGGATGTCAGAAATAGGTTCTTTACTCGGAGGATAGTAAGGCGTGGAATGCCCTACCTGCAGCAGTTGTGGACTCACCGACTTTGAGGGCGTTCAAATGGTCAGTGGATAGGCATATGGATAACATTGGAATAATTTAGGTTAGGGGTCATTAGATTGGTTCCACTGGTCGGTGCAACATCGAAGGCCAAAGGACCTGTATTGTGCTGTAATATTTTATGTAACTTGCTGCCCACACTCACACAACTTACTGTGCTCGCAAAATGGGATCTACAGCCCTCTATTTCTTCTAAGTCATTAGCATATATGGTGTAAACTGCAAGACAGAATGTTTCTATCTAACCTAATTTTTGTCCTCACTTTAAAAATCCTAACTGAAGAAGATTTCATACCACTCACAAAGAAATATTCGCTTGGAGAGCTGATGTTATGCATACTACATCACCACTCACTTTCCCCCATCCCCCCGCACCCCCCCAAGCCAATTTCTGCTTGCCACATCTCCCATTCCTACCAACCCACTCACAAGTGGATTACGTTTAGAAAAGATTGTTGAAGATAAAGCTGACAGATTGGAAGCAGCAGGTAAATTTTCAGGGTTCTTGTCAGCTGCAATGGTACTGACATGCCATGTCTTGAATCCTTGCGTGCATAACAATTCTACATCGAGTTCTCTCTCATAACACTGATGCAGGGACATGCTGACTGAGGTCAGTGTATCGCTTCCTAGGCGACAGGGAAGGTTCAGGATGCTTACTGCTAAAGACGAAGTTGGCTAAAGAGCAGCCCTGGCAGTGTCAATCCACCCATCTATAGGAGCTTCAAGGAAGATCAAGTAACAATGGGAGATAATTGAGAGAGAGTTATTCTCTTCAAAGCAAAATCATTTTGTACAAGAAATATTGGTAACTGCTCATATGCAAACTTCATCTGTTCGCAGAAGTCTGAGAATGTAACAATGATGGAAGAGCATGTAACTATATTTAAGATTCGGTACATTGTAAAAATAATCCATGCAACTAGCCATCAAAAATAAACGCGACTAATTTCAATACATCCAATTTTAATGCATTTATTTTCAGACAGCAACAGCTTCCCCTTTTTGGGCATTCTTTAAGAAACGTATTAGTCTAAGTTTTGCTGGACTATGTAAACATAGAGTCATTTCTCCAGGGAGTCACAGCATTTAAGAATACTGGTCCATTGTTGAGAGGAAATATTAAGGGCAGAGAACTCTCCTCCAGCAGCTTACTATCAGTACAACACCAGTAAAACTTACCTTCTAAGAGCTATTTGTCAGCTATACCTTTACAGAATTTAACATTGCCAAATTTTTCAATCCTTTATTTTTTTGCTTTGTCTAAAACTGATTTGAAGATCTGTCTGAAATGCACTGAATGTTTTGCAAATGGTGACTGGTGGAGACTCTAAGTCTCCAACCATTTCCTTTCCTCTCCACTATTAATGCTGCAATCAGTTTCACATCTCGAAATTTGATAGCCCAACTTTGCACACAACACAGCCAGAAGCTAGGAAACAGAAAAAAATCTAAAGCAACAAAATAATTTGCATTAACCATTGCAATAGAAGCATTGTCAATGTAACTTACAACTTCTTTCTCTGCTGTAATGTGTATGCTTTACAAAATAGAGCCACGATATGAGCCAGTTAAAAGTAGAGACCAAGTTAATGATGAGTGTTTGCTTTGATATTGTGGTTTGCTATAATGAAATATAAATTTTGCTTTCAAATAACAAGAACTGTCCTTCATAAAGGTAATCAAATCTTTAATGCTAACACAAGTTTTCCTATTAAAAAGGAAATGTAAATTTACAATTTTGGTGTGAACTCAAAGCTCGACAAGCTGGAATAACTTTGCCACATTAGTAGTACAATTTAATTCCTTAAATCCATCCACTATCTGCAGGAGAAAAATCAGGAGTCTTGAAAAATCTGCACAGCTGCCACCAATATTGTATTGTGTAATATCTACAAGATGATTGCAGCAACTCATCAAAACTTCTTTGACAATACCCCTCTATGAACATTATCATTTAGAAGGACAAAGGGAGCAGGCACAGAGGGATACCACCATCTAAAAACTACCTACTAATTCACCACCCTGATTTGGAACTGTATTGTCATTCATTCATTACCACTAAGTTAAAAGACTGCACCACTCCACTAACAGCATTGCACACAGATTGCAGCATTGAGAAGGTGACACACCACAATCTCCTTAACTGCAATTATTCTGGGACAAGCAATAAATGCTGACTTTGCCAGTGATTTTAAAAAAGAATTTTTAAAAACAAGTCTTAAAATGAAACATAATTATTGACATTGAAAACCCTTGATTAGTTATTCCAATAATATGAGAAATAGGAGCAGAGTAGACCATTCAGTCCATCACGCCAGCTCTACCATTCAATAAATCATGGCTGATCAAATTAACTCCCACTTTCTTGTTTGTCCTCCATAACTCTCAGCATCTCTGTTGATCAAAAACCTGTCAAACTCAGCCTTGAATATATTCAATAACCAAGCCTTCACTCCTATCAATGGAAGAGAATTCCAAAGACCCGCTTCAATTCCTCCTCAGCTCCATCTTAAACGGGATACCCCCAGGTGCACTCTAGTTCTAGATTCCCGATATACCTCGTGAAGTCCTCTCAGAATTTTATACGTTTCAATAAAATTACCTTTCACTCTTCTATACATGAGAGGAGTCCCAATTTTTCCTAATACACAGACTTTTCATCTTAGGAATCAGTCGGGAGAATCTTTTCTGAACTGTTTCCAAAGTACATCCCTCCATAAATAAGTAGGTCAAAACTGTACACAGTCCAAACAACACCCTTAACCTCATGGACAAGATTGCCAATTTGTACTGAACTACACAATGGTTTGCATTATGAGTTCTGACCTATAAAGAACAGACTAAAATTTTTGAGACAAGAACCTAACAATAAACAGATGAGCTGCATTTAAGTTCAAGTACTCATCCATTGGACCACCCAATCCCCGTCACATCAGAAGGTCAGCTGTGCTACGTGCTCTTAATATGCAAAACTTCCTAATTTCTAAGTTCATATATAATTGGCATACAAGGACATGAAACAGAATGTGTTGTAATGCATCTAAAAATACTTTGTTGAAACCACAAGCATGTTCACTAACAAATTTGAAGAAACTTACAAAGACAATTTTACAATACTTCTGTTTTTATTTTAAATGACTTTTTACAACACAAGCAATTCGATTTGTAGCATACAATGAAATGTTACTATAAGCTTCTTTATCCTGATTAAAAATTCTTTCCAAATGCTTTCTAGGATTTAGAACTCTGATGCGTTCAATAAAAGGCAGATAAGCAAGACAGTATTTAACTCACCATGGGAGACAGAGCAGGAAAATCTGATCAATGAAATTGGCAGTTGAAAATATACCAAATCAATATGATAATGAGTATATTTAGTTTAATCTGAAAACATTAAGTAATTACTTTATGTGCTTCAGCATTTCAAGGGACACCATGTGGTAAACTATATTTGTTGGTATTTACTTCACAAACCATTTCCAGTAGCAGTGATTTTCCATGAGTAAATTACGAGATAATTTACGATACTGAAAGGGTAATTCTGCATTTAACCAAAAGTAAAATCTGTGGAGAAAAACTAAATGCGAAAATGTACTCTCCTGTATTATAAGTAGTTTTTCTAATTTTGGTTTGTAAGCATAGGAAAACGTATGAACAGCTTTGTTACAAATAGATTTGTATCCAACACTTGTGAATTTATGTAAGGCACATTTGTATAATGTTGCCTATTATTCAAGCAATAATCACAATTTACAAAACAATCTACAATCACTGAAATGCTTAGTTGTAGAAGACTGCAGTTTTAAAATATTAGGTGGCAACACAAAAAAAAACACCAATGTAGTAAAATGCAACAAAAAATGCTTGCAAAATAGGCTAGCACATAAGGCACACATTTGGAATTTTATGTAATGTAAAATTTACACCCAAGAAGGTGGTTGACCAAAGGTGTTTATAAAATTATGAAGCTTTGAAGCAATTATGTGCAAAACCTTTTTTTCACAACAGACATCAGCACATTCTAACTCAATAAATATAAACGCAGGACATTTTTGGAATCATTCAGAATGGAATTAGATTTAAACATGTGTATCAGTCGATATATGTACTCCCAAAAAATTTAATATTTTTGTGCAGAATTCTGGGCATATGTACTGCAATAAATGAAGAAAAAAATCATGGTATAGAAATGTCGCAGTTGTAGGTTTTGAACCTTAACTAGACATTCTGAAATTAAGTGTCTGATTTACACTTGTAATGCAAATTAGATTTTTTTCCTGTTATTGCTTTGAACTCCAAGAACTGCAAAATCCCTAGACATCATTATCTTTGACTACTATAATCAGGCCTCTACAGTAGTAATGCTTTGAATCTCCTTTAAACAATGGTAAGGTTATTACAAATACAGAGGCAGCCAGTGCATTTGAAGTGGATTTCTGACTCTCAGCACTGATATATGACAATACAGAAATAATTGGAAATAACATTAACTCTTCATTTCCCAGCAATACAGGGTAAACTTCTGCAAATAAATATTGACCGAAATTCTCCTGTCTTGCCCGCTGCAGGAATTGTAGCGGGTGAAACTGAAGATTCGACGGATGAAAGGTTCATTGAGTTCAGGCAGGAATTCCTGATATTGGGGTACATATGGCTGGAAAATCCCATCCAATATGTCTTGGTCTCTAAAAGGTTAATTGCATCATAAGGGAAAGGACAGCCAAAAAGGAATACAAAACATGAAAATTTTTGATTTGTTTTAAATTCACAAAGCCTTGGTCTCTTTTGAAACATTCCAAAATGGTCTTTTGAAAAACCAATGATTTCCACATAAAGGCTGTGCAATAGCTGTTAACTTGAATGGATAAACCTCAGACCGGAATCGTGTGCACCTGGACCAGGTATGCACCCGACCCAGAAGGGTGTGAAATCTTGCAAAATAGTGTTGGGAGCATTTTCTGATATGCATAGGATTTTGAGGTCGATGTAGAAATGTGTGAATCAAATACACAACAGCCGATGATTAAAGGGCCAATTTAAAACTTTAGAAGTCCAATCTGTGGCGTTTTTATGCTGCCGTGCAATTTTTAGCTTATCTCATGAGCAAAGCACGTTTTTTTCCATTTCTTCATCCGATGGTGAGATAAAATGCCCCTTCAGAGCAACAATTCCTCTATTAGAGTTTGTAGCTGGGTGAGTACAGAATTTTGCTTGAGATTCCCAGTTATTTGGGATGTCACTTTCAGCATTTCAGGACTTCCCAGGAAGTTTTTTCTAAGGATTGAAGGGCAGCATTTCATGATTTGCAAGGCACTGGTCCTCTCCAACTGCTTCAATGATGGAGGTAGTCTACTTTGCTGGTGGGACCTCCTCTGAAGTGGAAGAGGGAAACAGTAGAGAGAGGAGGGCAGATGAATGCAGGCAGTATCCAAATCAGCGATTATCTGCAAACATTTGAGGTCCAGTACTGCAAGAGAGCACACATTGCCAGGGGCACAGTGATCCCCTTCACAAAATATTAAGTCCTGAAATTGCCTCCAACTACATGGGCAATCACCTCTCACCAGCGATGTTGATGGTCACAGTGTCGGTCAACTCCCTAGTTCATTTCAGGGCTCAAGGGGAGATTTATGTGGCATCTTGCAATCAACCATACATAGTTGTGTCAAGCTAGCGAGCAATGCCATCTTCAGGTACTTGTTGTCTAGTAATTGGTACAAGGGCAGCCAAGCAGAGAGGGCATGAAGATTCACAGCAATGGCTGGGTCATCCTGCATCCAGGGTGTTATAAACTGCAAATGTGTGGCCTGAAGAGCCAAGATCTTTCATCAGCAGGAAGGATAATCACTGGATAAACATGCAGATTGTTTGTGATTACAGGACGCAACTTCTACAAGTTTAAACCCACTATCCACAGAGCTCATATGATTCATACAACTTATAGCACTCCAAGGTACCAAGACTGTTTGCAGCTCCTATAGGCCTAGATAAATGGTTCCTGGGTGATAAGGACTATCCCCAGAAGAAGCAGCTGAAGACCCCACTCATTAGAGCTCTTTAGTGCTCCATCTTCTGAGAGGACCATTCCATATGTGCAGTTAGCAGGACATTTCATTATGGCAAACATATTGTGCTAACACTCCTGCCTTGATAGGACAGACTTCAGTGCCAGTTAGCATACATACTCAGATCTGAGTATCCGGGAAACAGACACCCGAACTACGCTTGTCCGCACAGGACTATACCATCTACGGACTTACCCTTGCTGGCCATACAAGATCATTGAATGTTTTGTGGCACTGCAGCCAGGTAAAGCACACAATGTTGTGCCCAATGATCTTGGCAACTACCTCTGTTCAGGACTCCAACATCAGGTGGCTTTCTCTTCTCATCCCTTGGCATCAGTATAAGGACTGGCACTGAACTTCTGCAGACACTTTGTCACTTAGCACACCTAACTTGTCCTTTCGCCTTCCATGGCCTGGCACTGATGATATTCCTCTCACTAGTCTGGAAACAGCACCCTGAGCCTCCATTGAAACTACTAGCAGCCTTCAGAGTGCTGCCTCTGCTCCTTTTAAACCCCTTGCCCCTTTGCATTGGACCCAACACCTGATGCATTCTTGTCCCGCCTGCACAAAGACCCAACTAGCAGATGTATTACCAGCTAGGCAAACCTTAATTGGTTTAAAAGAGCTGTGGAAGCTGGGTCGTTAAGTATATTCATGGTTGAGATAGGCTTTTAATCTGTAAGGAAATCAAGAGTTATGGAAAGGCGGCAGGGACCTGCATCTGAGGATTATCAAATCAGAAATGATCTAATTGAATGGTGGAGCAGATGCGATGAGCCAAATGGTCTACTTCTGCTGCTATGTCTTATGATACTGCATTAACAACATGATCTTTGGTGAGAGTAGTTTCACATCTGCTCCCACCCATGACAATTCCAGGGGCACTGCCAATGTAAAATTCAGGCCATAATATTTGAAATGGAAGAATTAGATTTAAGATTTGGACATTAACTCATTTTTGAGCATTAACATTATTCAGAAACAAAACTGTCCCATTATCAGTGAGTTTTTGATGTGGTGTGGCTAAACTGTAGTAGAAACTGGAGTCCATGAAGATAAGGCACTGATATTGTTCATGAATACATAAAATAACTGGACAGTATGACAGTCCTGACCAAGTAGTAATGTGAATATATTCAAGGAAACCTGAGAAAGTAACTGGAAATGGAAAAATAAAACTGCCATAAATAACTAACTTGCATTTATATAGTCTTTCATGTGCTCAGATCAGCTCAGAGGGCTTCAAAGCCAATGAATTAATTTTGATTTGAAGTGCAGTCATTTGTTTGATTGCAGAAGAAATAGAATGCCAAAATGCTTTAATTCATTCAGATATTGTCCTCCTTTTGTCCCCCATCACTAAAGGTCAAAGTGAAAGGATAAAACAAAGATAAACTATTCATCCTAAGTAATTACACTTTGAAATGAAATGTTCTGAAGCCAGTACAGATCAAAAAACTTTTCTATTTGGCCTATAACACAAATTTCTTACCCCATTATTCAACATCCCATATTTCAATCCCATTACAGTTCACATCCACATTCATGTTTCTATGGACAAGCACAAGAAATTCCTATTTTTTAAAAAGCATCCATATTAGAAATGGAATGACAGGATTCAGCCTATAAAATCATGATCTGAAACCAATCCCACTTCATGGCTTTGATGTACATCCCTCAATTTCCTTATCCAACAAAAATAAATTTCAAAGTTGAAATTATGAATTACCCTGGTATCAGTGTTTTCAGATAGAGTCCCCAGTTTCTACCATTTGCATGAAAAATGCTTCTTGATTTTCACTTATGAATGGTCCAGCTTTAATTTTAAGATTATGCTCACTTATTCTAGATTTACCCAGCCTGTGTTTAATATTGCAAACAAATATTATTATTTTGAACACCTAAATTACATGACCTGTTGAGAAACCCATACTCACCTCCAGAGGTTAGGAAGTCTGGTTCCCAATGAACCTTGGGACTCCTGCGCATGCACTAGACAGGAACTGGTCTTATTTTTATATTCTTCAAATCGAAGACTGGCAAGAAAAGGGCGCAAATCAGATCAGGTGAACTGATACATAGAGACACTACAATGACTGTGTCCCAAATAATAGGACAGTGGAGGCGTAACAGATCCCAAAAGGAAGTCCTAGGTACGAGATTGAAGACAAAAAATGGACATAAGTCTCATTAAATCAAGTTAAAAGAAAATGCCAGAGAGACAGACTGAAGTAAAGAGCGAGTTGAAGAATGTAAACTTTGAGAAAGCCCCCCCAAAGACCCAAGGCGACAGCTAAAGTTGGTGGCTACATGCTATGGGCAAAGTACATTTGTTCCCCCTTGTTGTTTTTTTTCACACCACCAGCCGCAGCCTAGTCTGGTAGTTATATCCTTCAGGACTCGGCAATGTCAGTCATTAGTGATGGTAGCAGACCACTCTTGATCATAGACATTGAAGTTGCACAAAAAGGGCACATTCTGAGCCCTTGTTACCCTCAATGCTTTCTCCAAGTGGTTTTCATCATGGAGAAGTGCTGATTCATCAGTTGAGGAAGGGAAGTTGATTGAAATAAGAGGCCTCCCTTCCATATTAGATCTGATGCTCTTCATGGGCTCCAAAGTCATTGTTGAGAGGTATGTGGTGTGTGCGTACACGTGTAAATAAGCTGGGTTTAGAAGTTAGGAGACAGCTATGTATTTGGCTTTTCAGCTGTTAAATTTCAAAAGGGGCAAAAGGAATTTTCACAACTTATAAAGGTCTCATAAGTAAATGATGTGGTTATTACATTTTATTTGACCCAAAAGAAGAGACAACAGGAAATCAAGATAGGTTTTTTCTATTTTGGAAAAGATGAATTTAAGCAGATATTGAGAACAATGGGGCCAGAGACAAAAGGAAAAAAGATGATTTAAAGAAAGATGCTAAGCTGAGTTGTCTCTGTGGGGGAGATGGCTTGAGAACAGCTCTTGTGCTGGTGGTATGAAATATAAAGCAGCCATCCACAAACCAAGAAAGTCTTTGTTTCAGCAAACAGTTGTGTTTCTGAACTTGCTTGGATTTCCACAACAAATTGGAAGAGTTTGAGTAGTTGTGTAAAATACAAAGAACAAAGGAAGAAGAAAAGTACAGCACAGAAACAGGTCCTTCAGTCCTCCAAGCCTGTGCAAACTAAAACTGTATGCACTTACGGAGATAATATCCTTGCTTTCCCATCTTGATCAGGTATTCTTAAATGCTGCTATCATACCTGCTCCCACCAACTTCCCGGGCAGCGCATTCAGACATTCACCACTCTGTAATAAAAAAAACATGCCTCACACATCTCCTCTAAACATTCCCCCATACTTCTTAAACTTATGCTCCCAAGTACTTGACTTTTTCTATCTGAGGAAAGAGCATCCACTCTTGTCCATGCCACTCAATCTTGTAGACATCTATCATGTCGTCCCTTAAACTCCATTATTCCAGTGAAAACAAGCCAAATTTCTCCAACCTCTCCGCGTAGTTAATTCCCTCCAGACCAGGCAATATCCTTGTAAACCTCTTCTGCACCCTTTCCAAAGCATCCACATCCTTCTGGCAGTGTGTAGAATTGTATACAATATTCTAAATGAGGCCGAACTAAGGCTTCATACAGCTGCAGGATGACCCATCAATTTTTATACTCAATGCCCAGACCGATCAAGGCAAGCATGCCATGTGCCTTCTTGACTACTTTTTTTACCTACCTTGCACTTTCAGTGATTGGTGGACATAAGCTCTCAAATCTCTCTGCCTGTCAATACTCCTAAGGATTCTACCATTTACTGTTTCATTCCTACATGCATTGGATCTTCCAAAATGCATTGTCACATTTGTCCAAATTAAACTCCATCTGCCATTTCTCCGCCCAAGTCTCCAATCAGTCTATATCTTGCTGTATCTTCTGACAATCCTCTTCACTATCTGTATATAACACCACCAATTTTTGTGTCATCTGCAGACTTACTACTAATCAGACCAATTACAATTTCCTCCAAATCATTTATATATACTATAAACAACAAAAGTCCCACAACTGATTCCTGTGGAACATCGCTAGTCATGATCTTCCATTCAGAAAAGCTTTTCCATTCAGATGCTTTTTCTACTGCTATCCTCTGTCTTCTTTGTCCAAGCCAGTTCTGTATCTATCTCCTTTGATCCTGTGTGACTTCACCTTTCATACCAGTATACCATGAGATACCTTGTCAAAGTTTTACTGAAGTCCATGCATACAACATCCACTGCCTTTCCCTCATACATCATCTTTGTCACTTGAAAAACTCAATCAAGTTAGTGAGGTACAACCTTCCCTTCACAAAATCATGGTGTTTATCGCTGGTAAGTCCATTTGTTTCCAAATGTGAGTAAATCTTGTCCTTAAGAATCTTTGAATAATTTCTGTACCATTGACTTCAGGCTCAGCAGCCTATAATTTGCTGGAATATCTCTGTTGCCTTTCTTAAACAATAGGACAACATTGGCTATCCTCCAGTCCTCTGGAACATCACCAGTAGTTAATGAGAATACAAAGATTTCTGTCAAGACCTCAGCAATTTTCACCCTTGCTTCCTTGGGATTTATTCTGGGATAGATCCCATCAGGTCTGGGGACTTATCTACTTTAATGCTTTTTAATTCACTAAATACAATCTCCTTTTTGATATCGACATGACCCAGAATATCTACACACCTTACCCTGGGTTCCTTACCCATCAAATACCTCTTTACTAAAGTGACATCAGTTTCACCTTGGACATCAAAATATATTACTGTATTCTGAGTTAGAAATCTATATGGGAGTGTTGCCAAGAAGGTGCTTACTTGTGTCTTCTGACAAAGTAGCTTTTCTGGAGTCGGTGCCATTAAACTGTTTTAAACAGTGTACGTTTAATCTACCGTGCTTAAGTTTTCTTTTTCTGTTAATGAATGTCTTAACTTTCAAAATCCCTAAAGTGTTACTGAAATTCTATGCTCTGCATTTAGTATTCTGAAACAATATTCTTTGTTTCAGAATATTAAAAAAAGTTAAGATCAGCAAAGCAAGTTTCCTTATGGGATTTGGCTTGTTCAGCAAATAACACCTGCTGGGGTTGTAACATCCCTTTTTGTTGTATACCACTGTGCTGCCCACCACCTCTGCTGGTCTATCCTACCAGGGGGACACAACATTCTCAGGAATGGTGATGGTAGTGTTTGGAAGATATGATTTGGTGAGTATAACTACGTCAGATTGTTATTTGATTAGTTTGCAAAAGAACACTTTGAATTTTGATACAAGTCCTCTGGATATTAATAAAGTGCACTTTGCAGGGTTGATGGCTAGATTTGCTATTGTCGTTTCTTGTGCCATAGTTGATGGTAAATGGTCTGTCTGGTATCATTCCTTTTAGACTTTGTAGCAGTAATAACTGAGTGGCTTGCCAGAGTTGGAATCACATGTAGGCCACAGTGGGTAAGCATGACAGATTTCTTTCACTAAGGGACATCAGTGAACCAGATGGATTTTTACAACAATGATCGTTTCACTGTCATTATTACTGAGAATTTCGTTCCAGATTTATTTTAATTGGATTTGAATTCAAGGAGTTGGAATCACATGTAGGCCACACTGGGTAAGCATGACAGGTTTCTTTCACTAAGGGACATCGGTGAACCAGATGGATTTTTACAACAATTATAGTTTCATTGTCATTATTACTGAGAATTTCATTCCAGATTTATTTTAATTGGATTTGAATTCCACCAGTTGCTGTGGTGGGACTCAAACCCACGACGCAGGGCATTGATTTGGGCCTCTGGATTACTAGTCCAGTGTACTATCACTACACCACCATATGCCCAAAGCACCAGCAACATTATGGTGAATTTCCACTGTACACCTTAAAATTAATGGATGGGATCTGAGGAAAAAAATTCTAAGTGCCAAACAAGTGAGGAAATGGGAGAGAATCATGCCGCTTGTTTTTGGTAAACTGCAATCTTACGGCACCTAATGCAAAAAAAAAAATGCCAGGATGCAATTCTCGCCTGAAAGGGGGTGCAGAGCCTTAGCTCGCCAGTGAAGCCACCTGCCGAGTGCTTGGGGCACCTTGGGCAGGCACATTGATCCAGTGCACCGGGAGATGTCCTGCTATCTCCTTCCTCTCTCCCCCCACCTCGCATCATTTGCCGATCACCTAAGGTTGTTCTAAATCCCTCAAAATGAGGTCTGCTATATAATAACTTTGCATTTTTGTTTCATTGTTTGTCTCTTTTTGCATTTAAGTTAAGGATTTAAACTCTCTCAAAACTATTCTTCTATTATCTGGAGAGCTGGTGTGATCTATGTGTATAATTTACAGCATGCAACACCGGAGTCACACGGTGCAAGTGGAAAGCCTCATTTCTTCATCCAGGACATGACTTTTAAACAAACTGGAAGATAATTATTCATTTTTTCAGATAACCATACTCAATATAATGTGAACTTCTTAATTCTATGTTAAATAGCCAAACAGCTACAAATGGAAGATTAACAACATTTGTGTATACTTAGGAATAAAACAAAACTTTTAAAAAGTTTTTAGTGGAAAAACCCAGGCCACAAAACAGTATTTCAATTCGTATGTCCATAATATTAAACGTAATTGAAAGTTAAATTTGTATTGTTGGACATGGCAATCCTCCTGATTGGCTGCATGCACGTCAATAGCACTCGGTCCACCTCATCTCATTTTAGTTTGAAACGTAGTTCAAGGCCATTTGCAGTGTCAACACTCGTTTGTGAGCTCTGCCTCCTTGCAGTCAAATAGACCAAAAAGTGTAAGTAGTAATTGTTTTCAGGCTTTTAGCTGAAATGATTCAAAATCCAGTAAACAATACAAACTTACAGCACACAAGGGAACTATTCAATTCATCACATCTGTGCTGACTCTTTCTTAAATCAATCGAAAACTAATAAACTGCCTTGTTCTCAGACCACAGTTCAAATGTCCTCATTTAAATATTTATTCATTTTTTCCTTAAAAGGTACAACGGTCTCCACCTCAATACTCCCAGTTGCAAAGCATGCAATGTCACAGCAACCCTGCAAAAATATTATTACTGATTCAACAACCAGAAAAATAACCATTCCCATTATTGCCATAATTCAAGTGAATTTATCCTCTATGCTCTTTTCACCTTTAATATCTCTTCAACATTAACATCCTAGGTGTTACCATTGTCCAGAAGCTGAACTGGTAGTCTAGAAACTCAGTAATACTCAGTGGACATGGGTTCGAATCCCACTTCAGCAGATGGAATTTAAAAACAATTTTTTTTAAAAAAAGTCTGAAATTTAAAGTCTAATGATGACCACAAAGCCCTTGTCATTGAAACTCATCCAGATCACAAATGTCCTTTAGGGAAGAAAATCTGCTGTCCTTATCTGGTCTGGCGTACATGTGACTCCAGGCCCACAGCAATGTGGTTGACTCTGAACAGAGTGTGAAATGGGCAAGATGGTCATTCAATTCAAGAGCAATTAGGGATGGACAACAAATGCTGGGCCAACCAGCGATGTCTACATCCAATACTGTAACTAAAAGAGCAGATCAGAGGGTAGGAATCCTAGTAGTCACCGCTTAACATCCCTAAAGCCTTTCCACCATCTACAAAACACAAGTCAGGAGTGTGATGGTGTACTCGCCCCTTGCCTGGATGAATGCAACTTCAACAACCAAGCTCGACATCATCCAGGACAAAGCAGTCTGCTTGATTGGCACCCCATCCACAAACATTCACTCCATCAATAAAAGGTCAATTTGTGTGGCGAAGCCTGAAGTGACACTACAGTGAATAAGTTTTGCAGCTGAAGACTATATCTATTGCTAACACTATATTAACTTATCCAGACAGTTTCAGGCTCATTGCAAAAACGTAACTTGATGGAGTGAGCTACCAATTCATCAGTTATCATATTTATCAAGTTGAATTAATGTTCTAATGAAGAATGTAGTGAACATCAGCAAATACAGATTCCCCTTCAGGCCTTTATTAAAACTGTCAGAGATGAGAAGACCATATAAGGAGTGTTTGAATACAGGGCCAAAGATGATATCTATGTACCAAAACGTTAGAGGTCAGCAGCTCTGCACACTGGCAGCACAGCAACAGTAAGTAGAAGTGGTGGCCACTGCTTGGTGTTGCAGATAAGCCAAGGAGTTGGCATTCAGTTGTAGACCTGGGAACTCAGTTATGCCCAGTCCAACACTCAAACCAGCCTCCCATCCATTGTCACTGTCTATACTTTCTGCTGCCTCGGAAAAGCACCCAGTTAAGGACCTCATGTCCTCTAGACATATTCTCTGCCATCTACTTCCATTGGAAAAACGATACAAAAAGATTGAAGACATGTACCAACTGACTCAAGAACAGCTTTCCATTAGACTTTTGAATCGACCTACCTTGCATTAAATTGATCTTTCTCTACACCCTAGCTATGACTGTAACACTATATTCTGTACTCTCCTTTCCTTCTCCATGAATGTTTAGAATGTATAGTGTGCAAGAAACAATACTTTTTAACTGTATACCAATACAAGTGACAAAATAAATAATATCAAATTATCTCATTGGAGCCAAGCTGAGAGGAGCTAAAACTTTGGGAGGGATGGCCTTCATTTGATATGCAGGACTTAGGAAGGAAGCATTCATTGCCCACTTAATGGCCTCAACTGAACCATGAGCCGGGACTCACCCAATGCCTAAACTCTACCACAAAGGAAATACCCTCTGGGTTTTAACTCTGGAAACCACTTGACCTAATATTATTTTCTCTGGTTCTTGTGCAATTACTATCCATAATTGTAAAATTCATTTTTGTATTCCACTTCCACCCCCCGGAAGGTGTTTGCAGAGGAACGAGAAGATGCAAACACTCCTCCCTTGGGTTTTGAATGTGAAATAAACTAACCTTCTGAGTTAATCATCTTGCAAATTTACTAAATTTTTACTAAATTGGATCTTACAAACTGGGGGTTTGGCAAAACACAAAAAAAATTCAAAGCATCTTCTGCCAACAGACAGCCGAGTTTACTGGTCTCTCTCCTGATGGTGACATTTTGCATTATTACAACATATAGAAACCTTACCGTGCAGGAGGAGGCCATTCAGCCCATCGATTCTGCACTGACAATAATCCCACCCAGCCCCCTACTCCCATAACCCCTTTATATTAACCCTGCTAATTCACCTGACACTAGGGTCAATTTGGCATATCAATCAACTTAACCTGCGCTATCTTTGGATGTGGTAAAAACCAGAACACCTGAAGGAAACCCATGCAGACATAGGGAGAATGTGCGAACTCCACACAGACAGTGACTGAATCCAGGAATCAAACCTAGGTTCCTGGTGGAGGGGCAGCAGTGCTAACCATTGTGTCACCACACTGCGCATTGTGGGCATGGCTGACAAAATTCTTAAAATAAGCATTGTCTCAAAAATATTTCTCAAATTAACATCTTGGAAGGCTAAGAAAAAAGTAGCAAACGTAACCAATATCACCAAAATAATCACAGGTTCAACTGCATTACTACAACAGAAGCTGATACTATCCACAGTCCTAGGATTTGACACCACATGCTACACACTGGTTATAATTAAGCACCTTCTCCAATGAAATTTGGAACAATATGCTAAAATCAAATACTATTATGTAACCTATTAGTTACCAAAATAATTTTTTTTCAGCAAGTCATTAAAATTGCAATTAATCACGCTTGAAAATGAACAATCTTGAATAAATGCCATTTAAATCATGATTTCAATAAACTGCTGACAAAAGCAAACAATACATTAATGGCACAGATTTCCTAATGATTCATCCATGAAGTCAATCGATGATCTTTAAAAAAAACTCTGAAATCTTGTTTCAAGAATATATTCCACACTAGATTTTTAACTTTCACTATGGCTGCATTTAAGTGAAAATTTGGCAGTACCACTACTATATTTAGTGTATTTAGCATTACAAAGCAGGCAATTGGGGAACATTTTATGACTGAAAAATCATAATTCATTCAAAGGTTATGCTTGATCAGAATTTCTACATACAAGTAGCAAGAAGTGGCTTGGTACATTGGAATTCTATGCTTGCTTCAAGCCTGCATCATTTATTCATAGTCAGCTGTACTAGGGAAAAAAATATTTTGCTGCAGATTCTTTGGATTCACAAGCAGGGTACGCTTATTCAGAATGTTCACTTTTCAGAGAACCACAGACTGTGGAGCAGGGGTTGGACAAAACGCAGTACCTCCCTTATCAGCTAAATACAACCTTGCCAAATGCAACTATGTTTGAAAGCCTGCTTGATTCCTCGTACAAATCCAGTAAATTTCTCTACGGTACATCCCATTCTATCCAAGATGCTTTGCTTCCTTTGCACCATCATTCTGTGCTTTCTCAATAGCATTTCCGCATTGTGCAATGCCATCACTACCTCAACAAGTGTGACTCATTCCATTATTTTCCTTTAATCCAATTAGAATCTCCTTCAAGGTCAATTGTAAAAAGGGAAATGATTATTGCTGGTTTTTTTAAATAAATTTAAACTCTGAGTCTGCATTAGTCCAAGAGATGAATATATAAGAACTGACATCAAAAAATTCTGTATTTTGAATTTAAAAATTTATAGCTAATCCATCTGCTTCAAGGGTTTCATTTTTCTCAATAATTATGGTGGATAATTATCTCTAACTATCCTGGCTGGAGACAATACAAATCTCTAAACTGTGCTTAACTCTCTCTCCACTCACACTGTCCGTACCTTTAAGATTTGATTACCTATAAAGACTCACATTCCAACCATTATCTTGTAAATCAAATTTGTGCCTTTATATGCCACAGTTGTATGATCTTTTTTCTCTGTCCTGTTCTGAAATACTTCCAATCTTTAGTCATCCAAAACGTTTAAAGAAAGTGGCAGTTCTGAGCTGCAGACCACACCTAATTTATGCCGAGTATGGAATCACCTTGTAATCAACCGAACATTACTGCTTGTTAAATCTAATACAACATAACAAATTGTCAATGCCCTTGTATGATCACACACCAAGTACACATAGTAGGGTGGATTTTCAAATTGCGCACCCACCGTGGGATAGCTGCCCCACAACAAGAACAGATTGGAAAATTACAGGCAATAGCAGCCGCAATTTACCAATCTGCACTCAGGAGTACATCATCTATCATTCCTCAGATGAACACTCAAAAAATCTACCCTAGACAGTTGATTTGTCATGAAATTAAATACTTATTTTTGTGTAAATTGCCTCTTTCTCAGGCCAATGGCCGTCCACTAGCCTCCCACTCTCTAATTTGTTCTTCTCATTGCCTCAGCTTTTTTTGGCTCTCTTCCCCTCTTTATTTCATATAATTCTAAAAAAGGTACCAGCTGGCAGGAAGTAAGATTCTAAACTGGAATTCAAGCTTTGAATTGTTAGAATAATTAATGAGTCACTTTACGCTTAACACACAACAGTTACATGAATTACCCAGGTAATGAGATTGAATTTGAGGTACAGTCACAGTAAATGAATTCTGATATCTTGCATCTTGTCTTTCCTTTAACATTCTCTCCAAATACTTGGCTATCTGTAGCTGAATCACTTTATATCTACTTCAGCAAAAGACAAAGTGGATCAAAACTTCAAGGTTCGCTTAGCGTACATCAGTCAAATGTACAAAAGAACCAAGAGGTTCTTCCGTTGACTTTGAATGTATAGCAATGTCATAGAACAACAACAATATACAGACTGCTTCAGAATATATAAGGAAACAGTTGTAGCAACCATTTTATTTTCCCTTTTTAAAATGGATAGCTCTTGGGATCAAGGTGAAAAATACAAAACAGATTGCCACTTTTGGTATCCAATGTTCACATCAACTCAGAATCGCTGAACAGAAACTGATGGCCAAGTTCCGCACACGAGGGGGGCCTCAATAGGGATCTTGGGTTCATGTCACACCACCTGTAACTTCTGTGACTTGCCTGGGCTTGCAAAATCTCTAACTGTCCTAGCTGGAGACAATACAAATCTCTAAACTGTGCTTAACTCTCTCTCCACTCACACTGTCCGTATCTTTAAGACTTGATTACCTATAAAGACTCACATTCCAACCATTGTCTTGTACCTCGAGTTCATGCCTTTATATGCCCTGTTTGTGAACACAACTCCTCACTCATCTGAAAGAGCAACACTCCAAAAGTTTGTGCTACCTAATTAACTTATTGGACTTCAACCTAGTGTTTTGAGACTTCTTACTGTGCTTAACCCAGTCCAACACCAGCATCTCCATTTTAGATCAAGCATCTTCAGATCAGATGCAACATATTCAGATGCAAAGTGAGGTTGTCTCTACAGCGTGTTTTAATCCAAAATTTGAAATTGTTCTTTGCTGCAACAATGTTGTATTTTCTTCCAAGTCCCCACTTACAACTAATTGCCACTGCCAAATTTTGTTAAGTACCTGACCAGAATCATTTCCCCAAAAGACCTCGAGAGCAACACAGAATCAAAATGCTATGGTAAAGACTGGAACATTCACATTTTCAATAAAACATGATGGTTCATAAAAATCTGAACCAAAAGGAGAAACCATCTATAGAAAGCATCAAAACAATGAACAATTTGGGAGGATTATTCGTTACTTTTGAAATTTAATAGCTTTGCAGAAATATACCTAGGGAGATAAAGACCATGAAAGAGTCCAAGAGACATTCAATTGTTTTTTTAAAATCATTCTTTGATGGAAGGCGAGAATCACTAGACAGGACAGCATCTGTTGCCTATGAATAACTGCCCTTGAAGATGGTGAATCACTCATCTTGAACTGCTGCAATCCACCTGGTATACAGTCTATGAAAGAAGTGAAGCTGATGACCTGTTGTCATTCTTACTCGTGTGGAAACTAGAGGATTAAGGCCAATAGAAAGCCTCGAAGAAAGCTAAAAAAAAAGAAAGATGAGAGTTAACTAGCTCAAAATATAAAAATAGATAGCAAAGATAAATATTTAAGGAAAAGAGTGGCCAAGGTAAATATTGATCCTTTAGAGGATAAGAAAGGGGATTTAATAATGGGAAATGAGAAAATGGCCAAGATTTTGAACAGATATTTTGTGTCAGTCTTCACAGTGAAAGACACAAATAACGTGCCAAAAATCGATGACAATAAGGCTATGGCTGGTGAAGAACTAGAAATGATCATGATTACTAAAGAAGCATGGTTAGTTAAGTTAATAGGACTAAAGGCAGATAAGTCTCCTGGCTCTGATGGAATACATCCCAGGGTTCTAAAAGAGATGGTGGGGGAAAATAACAAATGCACTCGTGGCAATTTACCAAAATTCGCTGGACTCTGGGGTAGGTTCAGGCGAATTAAAAAGCAGCAAATGTGACGCAATTGTTGAAAAAAGGAGGTAGACAAAAAGCAGGTAACTATATGCCGGTTAGCTTTACTTCTATAGTGGGGAAATGCTTGAATCTATCATGAAAGAAAAAAGACATCTAGATAGAAATTATCCCATTGGAAGGACAAAGCATGGTTCATGAAAGGCAGGTTAATTCCACTATTAACTTAGTGGAATTCTTTGAGGACATTACAAGCACAGCAGAAAACAGGGAACTGGTGGATGTGCTGTATCTGGATTTCCAAAAGGCATTCAACAAGGTGCTGCACAAAAGACTGCTGCGTAACATAAAGCTGCATAGTGTCACGAATAACATATTAGTATGGATAGAGGATTGGCTAACTAACAGAAAGCAAAGAGTGGAGATAAATAGGTGTTTTTCTGATTGGCAATTAGTGACAAGTGGTGGGCCTCAGTGTTGGGACTGCAATTGTTTACATAGATGATTTGTTTGTTCGACCGCAAGATGGGATTCCTGCCAGCCGCAGTAAACTGTCCAGAATGTAGTTAAGCAGGGAATGTTTAGGGCACCTTTTCTAGCCCCTTCCTCATTCTACGGAGGTGAGCAGTGCGTTCCTGAAGAGGACTGCTCAGTCACCCAGGTAGACGCCTTGTAAAGCACAACGTGACACTGCTCAACATTAACACTTGGAACGTGCGCATGCTTTTGGACAACCCTACAGCAGACAGACCAGAGAGAAGAACAACCTTTGTTGCCAGAGAGCTTGCAAGATACAACATTGACATTGCTGAATGAAACTCGTCTTGCTAACATAGGTCAGTTGACTGAAACCAGAGGCACAATGAGCGTCGTGTTGCTGGAGTTGGATTCGCTGTCAGGAGTCACCTTGTTCGGAAACTTGCTAGTCTACCCACAGGTGTGAACGACTGGCTTACGACGTTACAGCTTTCGCTAGAGAAGAGAAGTCAAGCCACCCTGACCAGCGCCTATGCACCCACAATGAACAACCCGGACGAGATGAAAGACAAGTTCTACAAAGAACTAGACGCCAGCACTGAGCAGTACTGACAAGCTGATCTTGCTTAGCGATTTCAATGCAAGAGTAAGGTGTGACTGTGCAATCTGGCAGGGATTCATTGGGAGGCACAGAGAGGGCGGGTAACAATAACAGCCTACTCTTAATGAACAAATGAACACCTATGCAGCACATGACCTCCTCATCATCAACACAACCTTCAGTCTGCCTACCCAATAACAAGACCTCCTGGGTGCACCCCCACTCTAAGCATTGGCATCTTATCGACTATGTCGTTGTCAGGAGAAAAGACAGGCAGGATGTCAGAGTAACCAAGACCATGTGTGGTGCTGACTCTCATTATCTCCAAAATGAAGCTCCTCATCAGACCCAAGAGGCAACCACAAGGATGCAAGGTTATGAAAAAAAAACAATGTGGCCAAGCTAAAGAATCTTAGCAGAGCTTCAGCATTGGCTGAAGACTTAGAAATAAAGCTTGCTGACCTACACCTCACAGGCAGCGCTGAGGGTGACTGGGAATTCTTCAGTGATACTGTCCATTCATCTGTACTGAAGATGCTCAGGCACTCCACCCACAAGCAGTATGATTGGTTCAATGAGAATGAGAAGATACAGGCTCTACTTGTTGAAAAGCACTGTCTTTATCGGGGCTGTCAGAACGACCCATCATCAGCTGCCAAGAAAAATGCTTTTACCAGTGCTCGCAGGACAGTCCAGAATAAACTTTGTAAAATGCAGGATGCCTGGCTGAGCGCCAAGGCAGATGAAATATTGGGATACGCTGACAGAAATTATTTGAAATAGTTCTATGAAACCTTCAACATTCTCTGTGGACCTCAATCTCTCGGGAGTTCTCCCCTCGAGTACAGACAGTACAACTCCCATTACAGAGAGGGCTCAGATCCTGCAGAGATTGGCTGAACACTTTGAAGCCATCCTCAACTGTCATCTATTAACAATGAGGCAATAGGCAGGATTCCCTAGGTTGATATCAACAGCGCCATGGATGACCTACCAGGAGGAGCCGAAGTCATGAAAGCTGTCAGCCAGCTATCGAGTGGCAAAGCCCCAGGGACAGATGCCATACCTGCAGAGATCTACAAACTGCTATTCTGTACTTATCCAGAAATGCACCAAGTTGTTCCAGTCCTTTTGGAAGCAAGGATCCATTCCTCAGGAACATAAAGACGCTTCCATCGTACATCTCTACAAGAGGTAAGGCAATTGGCAAGTATGCGACAACCACCAAGGAATCTCGCTGCTCTCCATCACAGGAAATATCCTCGCAAGAGTCCTGCTTAATCATCTGGTCCCTCATCTGGAGCTGGACCTGCTTCCAGAGACACTATGTGGCTTCCGCAAAGGTCGCGGGACTAGAGACGTGATTTTTGCTTCGCGCCAACTTCAGGCGAAGTGTCAGGAGCAGAATTGTGAGCTCTACACAACCTTTGTTGACCTCACAAAAGCCTTCGACACTGCCAGCTGACGAGGTCTGTGAAGGGTCATATCAAAGTTCGACTGCCCCTCCAAATTCGTTCAAATGATACACCAGTTCAAGGATGGCATGATGGCCAGAGTACTGAATGGTGGAGAATTCTCTGAGGCATTCCCAATCACCAATGGCATCAAACAGAGCTGTGTGCTTGCACCCACACTATTGAGATGATGTTCACTGCCATGCTTATTGATGCCTTCCAGATCAGTGTTGCTGGAATCAGCCTCAAGTACAGAGTGAATGGGAAGCTCTTCAACCTGAGGAGACTTCAAGCTATTACCAAAGTGAAGGAGACTGTTCTGAGAGACTTCCTCTTTGCCAATGACCGCATCCTATATACTCAGAGGCAGAATTGCAAGTCAGTGTGGACAAATTTTCCATGGCTTGTGACAACTTTGGATTCACCATCAACATTAAAAAGACCAAAGTCATGTACTAGTCTGCTCCTCATGAACCGTACACAGAACACATAATCACAATCAAAGGGCAAAAACTACAGGCAGTGGACTATTCACTTATTTTGGCAGCATTCTCTCCCAAGCAGTGACTGTTTATACAGGAGTTAACTGCAGAATAGCAAAGGCAAGTTCTGCTTTCAATAGTCTGCGCTCTACTGTACGTGAACATTGTGGAATCAGCCCAGCAACAAAATTGAAGGTCTACAAAGCTGTGGTACTCACTACCTTCCTGCATGCCTTTGATTCACAGGCATACAAGTCAACTCAATCATTTCTACATGATTTGTCTTTGCAGAATATTACGCAACAGATGGTAAGACTAAGTACCAGATACTGAAGTTCTCTCTAGAGCAAGTCTACCATCAGTCCACACACTGCTGAGGAGAGCACAGGCATGGTGGGCAGGTCATGTCATGCATATGCCAGAGGAACACATACCCAAGCAGCTCCTTTTTGAGGAATTCTTTGCTGGAAGAAGCTCGCACGGAGGGCCAAAGAAACGTTACAAAGAGATACTCAAAGTCGCTTGACATAGACATAGGTCGCTTGACGACCATCTGGGAAACGCTGGCACAAAACTGCCCTACCTGGCACTGCCTCATCCAAAGGGCTGTCAAGCTTATGAAGCAAGGGACGTTGCTGAAGCACAACTTAAGTACAAGCTGCAAAAGTCCAGAGTCACCAATGCAACAACTTCAATGCCTACACCAGTCTGTCCAATTTGTGCCAGGACATTCCGTGCCCGAATTGGCCTGATCAGTCATCTTTGGACACACCACACCCAGCCTCAAAATGACTGATGGTGTTGAGGTCCTCAGCAACAACGATGGATGAACAACACATAGACGATTTGGAATTGAGGACCACATGTAGCGTGTCAAAGTTCGCCGATGACATCAAGATGAATGACAGAACAAAGTGTGCAGAGGACACAATGTCTGCAAAGGGATATGGTAATTTGAGTGGGCAAGGGTCTGGCAATGTTGGTAAATGTGAGGTCATCCATTTTGGTATTATGAAGGGGAACAGATAAGATAGAAGAAAGAAGGTTGTTTCTACTGACAGGCAAAACCAGAACTAAAGGACAGAGCCTCAAAATAAGGCGGAGCAGATTTAGGACTGAATTGAGAAGGGACTTCTTCACCCAAGGGGTTGTGAATCTGGGGAATTCCCTGCCCACTGAAGCAGTTCAGGTTACCTCATTGAATGCTTTTAAGGCAAGAATAGATAAATTTTTGAACAGTAAAAGAATTAATAGTTGTGGTGAGCAGGCGGGTAAGTAGAGTCCATGAGATGATCAGCCATGATCTTATTAAATGGTGGAGCAGGCTCGAGGGGCCAAATGGCTTACTTCTTCTTCTAGTTCTCATATTCTTATACATATTCATTGTATCTACAATATTACTCACATCCAAATATTTAACCAGAGTCATTTACTGGAATTTATTTAATAGTTCAACTCAACACATGTCCACTAGTTTGCAACCACTAAGATCAGGATCATTGACATTCCTCTAATAGAAGTAAATTCACTCCTCGAAATCTTCTCTTCATAGTTTATAGCTCCTAATCTCAGAATTAACTTTGTTGAATATGCTGAATTCTCTTCAAAAGTTCAATGTTCTTTTTTAAGGTAAGATACCAAAAATTATCAACAGTGAACCATATACAATATTAAAGTTCTTATTCATCATCAAATTCCCTCAAATGAATTATATTGTTTCATTTAAATGATGGTTTTGTTTTGGTTGGATGCAAAGTCTAATCTAATAATCACACAAAAAATAAATACCTTTCACTCCATCCTTGTTTGCTGATCTTTCTTCCAATGTGGATCTCCTTAAATCTTTATATATTAAATAAATCAGCTATAGATTTACTACGTCCAAAATCTTTAGAAATACCATTCATCTCCCTCCAGCCCTTTTCTGTTTCTTTAGCATATAATTTATAACAAAATTCATCAAAATTATTCACAGAGAGCACATTTAAGAATGAAATTTGTTTCAAATTGCATCAGGTGAAGGAGCAAATTAATTAGCTAACCAGTTGAATCCAATTTCTTGAGTCATGTTTTCTCAGTTCAAATTGGCCATAAACACAGGGTTCTTTCATGCAGACTTAACAAAAGAACGCAGCTGAGGAAATTGAGTGCAAAACAGAGTTTGGTGAGTCTGGGAGTGTAGTGAAGGAGTGGAGATGTTTGTTTCCTTGAGCTTTTGCTTTTCTACCTTTGCCTATAAGCATTGGTTCTTACTCTGCAACGGGGCAAGAGGCTAACTGTTTAGTGAATTCTGGTAAGCAGTTAAGGTCTATTCTCGAGCCAAGGTTTAAAAAACACGTATACAAGCTGTAAAATATTAATAAAGCCAAGCAATTAATAATATAATATAATCAATTAAAACACATCAGGAATGGCAGGACAGGTGACGTGCTAAGGCTTCAGCATGTTGGAACCCTTGTAAACTATTGCATCCAAGGCAAATATCTAGAGCAAATGCTTGTGGATCTGGGAACTTTGGACCAGAGTCACTGAGTTGCAGACTCTGTGACACATCAAGGAGGGGAAATAAAACCTCCAAGCTTGGTATCGGGAGACAGTTACACCATATTGGACAGTGTTTGCTGATTTGGTTAATGGTCAGAGATAGGAGGGCCTGGCCGCGATTATGCCAGGCAAGGGGACCCAGAGAGCAGCAGCGCAGGACGGTCAGCTTTTACAATTGTCCAACAGTTTCAAGATTCTATCAACTTGTGATAGTGTAGGATGGATGAGCAAATTGACCACGGCATTATAGTAGAGGAAGTCATTTAAGTGGGGCAAGCAAACAGTGATGTTGTAACAATAGGGGACAATATAATGAAGGGGATTAATATTGTTCTCTGCAGCAAAGAGCGAGAGTCCTGATAGCTGCGTCACCAATCTAGTGCCACAGTTGAAGGTGTACAACATTCACAACAAAGTAAATGAATTGACAGCACATACTGGACGAAATAAATATGATCTGACAGCCATGATGCAGACATTGCTGCAAGGCAACAAAGGTTGGGTCCTGAATATTGAGAGGTACATGACATTAACGAAGAATACAGAATTAGATAAAAGGTGGAGGTGTAGCATTGTTAATTAAGGATGATAATGGTACAATAGTTAGCTATTACCTTGGTTCAGGAGATCAGCATATACAATCAGTTTGGAGTAGAGGAATAGGAGGAGAAAGAAAGAATTAGGAGCGGTCTACAGGCTTCCAAACAGTTACTACACAATAGGACAAAGTATACAAGAATAAATGTATTGGCTGCTTATGATAAAGGGACAACAATAATCATGGATGACTGCAATCTATGGATAAATTGGAAAAATGCAATCTAGGAGCCTGGATGAGAAGTCCTTGGAATCTTTCAAGATTGTTTGGTTCCAGAACTTACTGCTCTAAGAAACCGAGAGCAGGTATTATTCAATTTGTTATTGTGTAATGTGACAGGATTAATTAAAAACCTCAGAGTAAAGGCACCCCTAGATAGCAACAACTATGCTAAAATTGAATATTACATCCAGTTTGAAAAGAGGATGAGTACGTCTAATGCTAGGATTGCAAATTTAAATAAAGATAATTATATGGGCAATAAAGCTCAGACAGCTGAAGTGAACTGGGATACAAGGCTAAAGAATAGATCAATAGAGAAGCAGTGGCAGACAGTTAAGGTGATATGTCAGAATACTCAGCATATTCCTCCTATAAAGAAAAATGCTAAAGGGAGGAGCCACCATCCATGGTTAACAAAAAGAAGTTAGGGAAAACATCAAACTTAGGGAAAAAGCATATAATTGCATGAGAATGAACAGCAGACGAGACAATTTGTCAGAGTATAAAGAATGGCAGAGAATGACTAGAAGAAAGAAATCAGAGTTTGTAAAGCTAGCTAGCTATAAATCAGGAGGTGGAGGGTAACAAGGAAGTAGGTGAAATTACAAGTCACTAGGGAAGCAGTGTTTTGAGCAAACCGATGGAACCTTAGGTTGAAAAATCTCTAGATCCTGGTGGACTCCATCTTAGGGTCTTAAAAGAGGTGGCTCATGATGTACTAGGTGTTAACTTTCCAAAATTCATTAGATTCTGGAAAAGTTTCATCAGATTGTCAAGTAGGAAATTATAACCTTTGATTCAAGGAGGGTGGAAGAAAGCAGGAGCCCAGAGCCCAGTTAGTTAACATCCGTCATGGGAAAGATAGTTGAATTGATCATTAAAGGAGTAATGACTGGGTATTTAGAGAAACTCAAATAATCAGGAAAAGTCAGCATGGTTTTGTGAAAGGTAAATCATGTTTAACCAAATTATTCAAATTCTTTGAAGGTGCAGCATGGCAGACATGTTGTACTTGGATTTCCAGAAGGCATCTGATCAGGTGCCATATCAAAAATTTTTACAGAAAATAAAAGCTCATGGCGTAAGGGTAAAAGCATGGACAGATGATTGGTTGGCCGACAGAAGACAGAGAGGTCATTTCGCCTCATCATCAGGATGTGATGAGTGGAGTCTTGCAAGGGTCAGCACTGGGGCTCAACATTTCACAACTTGCATCAATGACTTGGGCAAGGGGAGCGAAAGCATTATAATTAATCTTCAGACAACACAAAGATAGACACGAAAGTATGTTGAGAAGAAGACAAGGTCGAGTCCGTGGCCAAAAAAAAATTGGTAGATGGAATATAATGTGGGAAAATGTGAAGTTGTTCAGTGGCAGGAAGAATAAAATTGCTGAACAATACTTAGAGGTTGACTGCAGAATTCCAAAGTACTGAAGGATTTAAGTGAGATTACATCTTGAATACTGTGCAGTTTTGGTCTCCTCATTGAAGGAAGGATGCAAATACACTGGAGATGTTCAAAAGCGGTTTACTAAACTGACAGCCTGAATGAACAGGTTGTTTTATAAGGAAATATTGGGCAAGCTGAGTTTGTTGCCACTGGAGCTTGGAAAAATGAAGGGTGACTTAATTCAAGTATATAAGATCCTGAATGACTTGACAAAGTGACATGGAAATTGTGTCACTTCTTGTGGATTATTCCAAAATTAGGGACATGATTTTAAAATTAGGTGCTGTCTTACAAGATCATAGAACCCTACAGTGCGGAAAGAGACCCTTCGGCCCATCAAATTTGCACTGAACATGATCCTACCAGGTCCTACCCTCATATCCCTACATATTTTACCCACTAACCCCTCTAACGTATGCATCTCAGGACAGTAAGGGGCAATTTTTTTTTAAAGTATGGCCAATCAACCTAACCCACACATCTTTGCACTGTGGGAGGAAACTGGAGCACCACCTGTGCTCATCTTATCGATCAATGCTGAAACACAGCTTCATCTCTTCTTCATGTCCACCTTAAACGCACTCTTTGTTAATACTGCAAAATTCCACTATATAAAATATTGCCATGTGTATTCCATGCTGCACTAAGTACAAAAACCTCTGACTCCTTACCCAAACGCAATGAATTAAAATGTGAATCCCCATTTACAAAATTCATGAATGCCTCAATTCCACCTCTATATATGTAGATCTGTCTTCCATCCATATAAACCAAATTCCTCCATTGTATCGACTCTGGATTCATTTGTCTTCTACCTATCAACAACCTCCTTCACCACCAATATTCCCACACTCCTAGACTACAGTTTCAGTGGAAATCTTGGTCTACAAGCTAGAATTCTCTTGTTGAGCAATCAAGGAGATTAAATGTCCAGCCTTCCCTTCATGAACCCCCATCTTTCATTGCACTCCAAATAACTCGCCTCCTGTTGCCACCTGGCATTCATTTTCATCTCTTCAAACAACTTTGGGAAATTTTACTAAAAGATCAAAATAAATGTGCATTTCCATTATTCTTCATTCAGACAGACAATCAATGGAAGAATACAACAGTGGTCAAGGAATTAAAAATACTGGCAGAAAGTTGAAATTGGCATGCGTATTGAAGCTGTTCACAGATAACCTCACTAAGAGTTAATGTGTGCTACAGATATCCAAGGAGGGATCTTTGGTACACAAAGAAAAAACCATTGTAGATTTCATTTCTACATTTCTAATGGAATTAGAAACATGAGGGTGTAATTGCACCAAGGTGAATTATGGCAGAGAAGTAGGTGAGAATGATGGATTGGTTTAAAGGCTAAAGAGGTCATGCCAGACAAGGAGGAATAATGAACTGTTGTCACAGTGAAATTAAATATTGATTGAGGCTGTTCCCAGATCTGTGATCAGATTGGAAAGATCTAGGCAGGAAGTAGTTAGCATGGAGTTGGGTGGTGATAATATGCTTAGTACTTTTGATAGGAAGAGACAGTTAGAAATGGGACAGTACTTAGAGAAATTGAGACATTGATGATAGACAAGTATGACACAAGTTTTGAAGGTGGAGAGAAAATGCCCAAGTAAAAGGAGCTGTTGATTATATGGGCACTAGTCATAATTTCAGGTTCCTGGCCATTATCACGTTGGTGCTGTCCATAAACTTCCAGTTCCTAGACTTAGGCTAGAAGTCTGGAGAGTTGCAAATGTTACATCCTTTTTCAAAAAAAAGGTTATAAAGACAGCTCCAGCAGCTACCTTGGCAGGCAAGCTTCTAGAAACTATTATTCAGGATAGAGTTAGTAGGCACATGGAAAAATGTGGGTTAATTAGAAAGAGCCAGGATCTCTAAAGGGGAAATCATGTTTAATTAACTTCCTGGAGTTTTGTGAGTACACAACAGAAAGGATCGATGAGGGTAAAGCTACTGATACATGGACTCGGAAGGCATTTGATACAGTGCCACACAAAGACTTGAGAAAAGTTATAGATCTTAGAATAAAAGGGACAGTAGCAATGTGGTGAATAATAAATAGGAAGCAGAGAATAATCATCAATGGATATTTTTCAGGATGCAATGAAGTGTGCAGTGGTATTTCCCAGGAGTCTTGCTTTTCCTGATAACTATTAATCTTGGTGTGCAGAGGACAATTTCAAAGTTTATGGATGACACTAAAACTTGGAGTCATTGGAAACCATGAGGAGGAGAATGTACAACGTCAAAATGGTGGAACGGGCAAGTAAGTGGAAGATGAAATTCAATGCAAAGAAGTGTGAGCTGATGCATTTTGGTGGGAAAAATATGGTGAGACAATATAAAAAGGGTAAAATTCTTAAAGAGCTGTGTATGCACATAATTCATTGAAGGTAGCAGGACAGGTGGAGAAAACAGTTAATAAACATATAGATTTCTGGACTTTATTAATAGGAATATAGAGTACAGGAGCAAGAAGTTTAGGCTGAATTTATACAAACACTTGCAGATTTCAGTGGAATACTAGGTATAGTTTTGGGCACCATACTACAGGAGTGATAGTCATGAGTTGGAAACAGTGCAGAAGAGCGTTAGAAGAATGGTTTCAGGGTTTCTCAATTATGAGGATAGATAGAAGAGGTTTAAAGTGATTTACAAAAGAAGCAAATATGATGCGAGAAAAAAGACTTTGTTTGGCTCTGAAATGCACTGCCTGCAAGTATAGTGGAGGCACATTCAATCAAGGTATTCAACAGGGCTTTTGATAATTACTTGAATAGAAATCATGTGTAATGGTACAGGGTAAAAGCACAAAGTCATGATGCTTTTAGGAGAACTACTGTAGACGCAAATGCCCCCTTTTGAGACTTCATAAATGTAATTCTTTATAGTCTCTGAATTTTCACAATTGTGGTCTTTTCTGAATTCTAACAGGATTTTGTTTACAGGCTATTCAACTCACTTCCTGAAATCTTCCTGCCACTTATGACGGCAGGATCTTATGATTTGGCCAATGGTGCATCCCACTCATGGGTTTCACAGCAGCAAGGGCTGCATTCAAGGAGAAACCCTGTTCACAGTAGCAGGACCGTAAGGTCCCACTGCCACTGAATGGCACACTGCCTCCCATCACCATGAAACACACCACGGAGGGGAAGGGAAAGCCTGTCCACGTATACTCTGTTGTTGGTTTATCAGCTGACCCTCTCCCCATTCTCCTCTCTTTCTTCCAACTGTACAAAATTGTCCATCTATCTTTCATCTTCACTTGTTCGAAAGAGAACAAATCTGAAATGTCTTAAAAGAACTTGTATTCATATGCACTTTTCTTGATGTCAGCATACACCAAAGCTCTTTAAAGCCATTGGAAAACTTTTTTGAAGTATATTAAAAAACAAAATGAAAAGAATTTGTGCACAGAATAACACACAACAGCAATGTGGCAATGACCAGATAATCTGTTCTAGCGATATTGATTGTGGGATTGGTCAGGGCACTTCCTGTTCTTATTTCATTAATGCATTGAGTTTTTTTATATCCACTTGAGGGTGCAAATGGTGCAGCAATTTAAAGTTAAACCAAATAAAAGGTAATTCAAATACTCGAATAATCACAGGATCCCTACAGTGCAGGAGCCAGCCATTCGGTCTATCGAGCCTGCTCCAACCACAAACTCACCCGGGCCCTATTCCAGTTACCCCACATATTTATCCTGCTAATCTTCTTGACAGTAGCATGACCAATCAACCTAACCCACATATCTAATGAAGGATCATTTCCAAATATATTACTATCAAATCCATGCAAATACATCTGTAGATTGATCAGCTGACAAACGCAAAAAAGACAAATAATGAAGCACATGGGAAACAACTCCATTTATCAAAACAATACATTATGAAATAGCACTGAAGTTGAACCCACTTTTTCGAATAAATATGTCTTATTGTTATATTCTTTAACTAAAAGATGAAACAGGCCCTTATAACTGTTAGCTTCATTATAAATTTCAAAATTGTTTCTTTAACACTTACTAGGACATATCACATTAATCAGATGACACAACGCCAGCAAGGGAACACAGCAAACTGTTAGCATGAAAGAACAAAAGTCTTTTTTTGGCACTGACACTACCAATATGCATTTCTCCCACATGCAAAACCATTACGAAGTCACACTGCTTGGTTCAGGACCAGGTCAATATAAATGGAAACTGTGTGCTGGAATGCCGCCAGAAACTCCGACATATTTGTTTGTGCTTCAACATGCTGAACAAATCACTAGAAAACCAAGATACCTCATTCACATATCTTGGCTTTATGCTTCCAATTTACCAACAGACACCTCGCCTTTCTTCTAGGACTGTGCAGGATTTTTTAAAAACTGATGAACTTAGAGTGTAAAAACTGTTCCATCAATAAAATCTCACATTGCAACTTGTAATGTCAAGAATATATTGTAAACACGTTATTCTATCTCCCACCTCATTTTTTTTTTATTTAATGTGTGCAATGGAGTAAGAAATACAGTGTCCATGAATAAAGCTATTCCTATCCCGTGGCAAAGTCAAGCAGCATTAAAGTATGGAATGTTCCAATTAAGATACAGAATTCTCCATTGCTCCACATGGGGCTGGGGTGGAGCGGACGGGAAGGGGTGATTAATGATTGAGATCTGATTCAAATCCCACCATCTCACCCAATTTAAACTCAGGACAATGCCTTACCCCGATTTCTGGTTTCCCACTTGAAATTTAACTGAAACAACCACATAAACACTCGCGACAAAAAGGTTGAAAATGGAAAGTTCTGCAGCAATTAGCTCATCTTTTGACTCCCCAAGGCCTGTCCACCATCCAAAAAGTACAACGCAGGAGTGTAATGGAATAGTGTCCATTTGCCTGGGCAAGTGTAGCTCCAATAACACTCAAAAAGCTTGAAATTGATCTCAGTTGGCCAATCCCAGCCCACTTTGTTAGCATGCCATTCACAATCTTAAACATTCATTTCGTCCATCATTGACACACAGTGGCTGCTGTATGTATGATTTACAAGATGCAGTGCAGGAATTCACCATTCCTGGAACTCTCTTCCTAACAATCAACTCTTAGGAGAAAATGGCTGTTTAGAACAAGGTTATGTCCAAGTTTCAGACTCTTGTCTCTGCAGTGAAACTGCCATTACTTTTCACATTTGAGGAAGGAGTAGGTGGAATCTCAAGACAGAAATGGACAGACACAGAGACAAATTATGAGATACCAGTTACAGATAAATGGAAAAAAAATGATCAAACAAAAAAAAACAACAAATGAATGATCAAACAGCCTCCAGAGCTTCCACCTTGCTAAAAACTTGTAATTTATTCAGCATCTCACTGAAATTTTTGAAATGGGATTGAAAACCTCTTTGAAGTAATGCAGAAAAATATCATTGTGGTGTAGGATATAGATGAATCTATGGTGAAACATCATTCAAAAGATTATTTTCTAACAACCAGGAATAAGATAGTCACAAGGCATTCACAATTGATCATCAGAAAATTAAACGACAATATTCAAATACTTAACACATGCAACACACACTTGCCTTCCAAAAAGGTTCTTCTCTTCAGCAATCTGCTTCATGCATGGTATAGACTTTATATGCAACAGGCCACTGATCTTAATGTGGTTCCCTTAAATGGCCAGCAATACTACAAACTCAGCTGAGGCATCTTTATGCAGAAGAAACACGCTGAATGGATTTTAAACCTCCGCATCGAACTTGAACTGTCCCCAGCCACAGATATAAAAATAATTGCCTTGTGTCACTCAACACAATTTTTGTCAAACATAAGCCAATAAATTTCAACACATTATCTTAAGTAAATTCTGGAACAAAACAACATTGATTCATTTGTGCAATAGGAGGGTGGTTGGCAAACCCAGTTTTCATTGCCCCACCCTAGCTGCCCTCAAGATGGTAGTGGAGTGCCTTCTTTCTGAACTGCAGCAGTCCTTACGGTATAGGTACACCCACAGTGTGTTCGGGAGAATTCCAGGAATGAGTTGTTGCAGTGCGTCTTGCAAATCATAGAATGCATTCTTTCTGTTTGTATCACAGCTTGGTATGCTCCTGTTCTGCCCAAAATCGCAATGAACTACAAAAAGATCGTGAATGTAGCCCAATCCATTCCACAAAGCAGCCTCCCATCCATTAACTCTCCTACACTTTCCTTTGCCTCAACAAGGCAGCTAGCATAGTTCAGGACCCCTCACACCCTGGACATTCTATCTTCTTCTGTCAGGAAAAAGATACAAAAGTCTGAGGTCACGTACCAACTCAAGACTCAAGAACAGCTTCTTCCCTGCTGCTGTCAGATTTTTCAAAGGACTTGCATTAAGTTGATCTTTCCCTAGCTATGACTGTAATACTACATTCCCTCATTTCCTTTTCTATTAATGGTATGCTTTGTTTGTATAGCACGCAAGAAATAATTCTTTTCACTGTATGTTAATATATGTGACAGTAATAAATCAAATCACTGAAGCCACTATGCATCCTTGGTGGAGGCAGTGACTTTTAAGGTAGAGAATGGGATACTAACCAAGTGGGCTGATCCTATCATAAATGGTTTCAAGTTTCTTGATTGTTGTTGGAACAGCATTCATCCTGCAAAGCGGAGTATTCTATCACAGAGCTGATGGCGAACAGGTTTCAAGAGTCAGATGAGTTATGTCCTGGAGAATTCCCATTTTTAACACACAGTGAGTGTTTAGATAGCTAGTTCAATTAAATTTCAGTTCAATAGTGAGCCCCTCCCACCCCGTCCCAGAATGCTGATGGTGGGAAACCACCAGCGATAATGCGAGTGAATGTCAAAAGGTTGGTTAGATTCTCTCTTGTTGGTGATGGTCATTGCTTCACACTTATGATACAAATGTTACTAGTCAATTATCAGCCCGTCTAAATATTATCCAAATCTTGCTACATGTAGGAATGAATTGTTTCATTACCTGAGAAGCTGCAAATGATACTTAATCACCAACAAACATTCTACTTCTGATTTTATGTTCGGGCTCCTTGATGCTGTACTTGGCCTTCATATCAAAAGTAGTCACTCTCACCTTAGATCTGAATTCAGCCCCTTTGATCATATTTGGACCACAAGCTGTAACGAGGTCCGGATCTGAGCAGCCCTGGTGAAAATCAAACCAAGCATCCATGAGCAGATTACTGCTAAATGCCACTGTTGACGTCACCTTCTGTCACTTTGCTTATGATTGAGAGCAGACTGATGGGGTCGGTAATTGGCCAGACTACAGTTGTCTTGATAGGAGTACAAGACATATCTAGGCGATTTTCCACTTAGTTCTATAGATGCCAATGTTAGTATTATATTAACAGCAGCAGTAATAGGTAAGAAAATACTTCTGGACCATTTGCTGTTATAGAAACACAAATCAGTCCTGACAGATTAAATATTACCATTATTATTCATTATTGGCAGCACTGAGAGTGGCATAATGAGTTCAAACCAGTTAAGCTTCTGAACTTGCCAAAGAAATACAAAAATTATCATCCAACATGTAAAATGGAATAATATAGTTGGTTTCCATAACATTACACAACAACCAATGTTGAGTTAGACAGAAGCCCCATTTCTTACTCAAGACTCTTTTCTGTATCATTCACCTGAAAAGCAACTACCTTATCAACACAATTTTTAACTTGTTATCAAAAG
This sequence comes from Sphyrna mokarran, assembly GCA_024679065.1. Lineage (NCBI taxonomy): Eukaryota > Metazoa > Chordata > Chondrichthyes > Carcharhiniformes > Carcharhinidae > Sphyrna > Sphyrna mokarran. The sequence goes on along the minus strand of JAGIQG010000001.1, from coordinate 101,142,499 downwards.
TGCTTCACTTTCTGTTCAGTACAAGTATGTGCTGATTTAGATCATAATTACAAAAGATTTTTTTTAATATTCATGTGTTTTGCACTTCCAGTGAATATAAATTTCTCCTGCACTCTATTTTGTAGCAAACCCTAAATTGCTGCAAGGAGCTCTTCTCACCCCTCCCCAGTGCTTCGACATTTGTACAATGATATTGTGGAATAGCCTTATAACTACTCAAATTACCAAACTTTGGTGTTTTAGGATTAACAGCTCTGAAGAGTGAAGTGATTTTGTAGTTCTGTGATGTTAGTCTGCCCTTCCACTCAAACAGAGGCCACAATAGGTTAAAAGCAGAAAGCCATTTGCTAAAATCCAATGTACATCAAAATATCCAGGCTTGACTCATTTCAGAGCAGTGTACTGTATTCTTAGATGTGCTGTAGTCATAGCAACTGCAATTCAGTGACCTCGTTATTTCAACCTAATCCTGGTTTCGAATTATGGTTGCTCCTCCCTTTTGCCTGGCTTGCCTGATAACATAATCATTGCAAATTAGTACCGAAAAACCCAGCAGGATTTGTTCTCGGAGTGGCTTAGGACTGGTCAAGCTCAAGAAAGTGTATCAAAACACTGGCTTTATCAAAGAAATAATATACAAATGGTATAGCGGTAAGCCCAGTTGGAACGCAGTTTGAATTCACAAGTCTGACAGCTCCCTTTCTCTGCACACATCATTTAAGCAAGTGTCTAAATCTATTTTTAGTTTTTAACTCAATTTTAAGCTGTCAATTTTCTACTTCAATAATTCCCTGCTTTTGTTACAGAATTAATTGGTTTCAGCAAAAGCATTTCCCTATAGAATGTCACACTGCAAGTCCTATGGGGCTTGTAAACTAACCTCAGCACAGTGCATTTTCCTCTAGTGCACAACTGATTCAATGCACCTAAGAAACGTCAGGGTCCCAGAGGATCCTTTTAAAATGTCATTTAATGATGTCTCCAAATTGAAATTAAATGATGTGCTTTGGAGCTTCTTGTTTAAAAATGTATTTCTGTTCCATTTGACAAGTATTTTGCAAAAGTCATTCATCATTTCACAAATCCTTTCCTTGCATCTTTCCAATCTAGATTATTAATTAATTGCAGTTATCAGACCCAAAATTGATTCTTATTGCCAACTAATTCATTTCCAGCAATTAAGTATTTAGCAGGTAGCCTAAATGCACAAATAGAACACAATTTGATTGTGAGTAAATACAAACAAAAGCACAGACTGACAGCACCAGCCCATTTACACTCAGAAAGCAACAATGCCCTACAGAAACACATTCTGAGCATTCATTTTTGGCTTGCAATAATTCTTTAACTAACAGCAATGGGTTAGAAGTATGACCTTTAATGTGGAATAGAATATTGATTATATTCCAGTACAATTCTCAGGGCATGCTTGTTCTCCTTTATGATGTGAAACATTCGGAGGCAAGAAAACAAAGTATAAACACTGTACTATACAAGTACTATAGCATCTATTTTGCTTTAATGGCTTATAATTGGAAAAACAATCACCTGTGGAAGTGTCATAAATACAGCAATTTTCAACTTGCATTCAGAATCACAATAAGGGAGCTACCTTTTTTTTTATATACTCTCAGCATTAGGAAATCTTTCATCAGATTTGCCCTTTGATTTTCTCCATTCTCAATTTCAATTAAATTTCAGTCACTTGTGCATCTTTTTTACTGTCAAAAACACATCTCCAAGTCGTGGTATCTCAAACACAATGGCCCAGATTTTGATTTGAATGGCCAAGGAAACAAATTTGCCTTTCACCTCGTGGACAGACTTTTAGCAGGCTCATCGGCAGAGACTGCTGCTCCTCTGACATCTGTTTGAATTTAGCGCCCTCACCTGGGGATCCATGATGTCTAAAGCAAGCAGCACGAAGGTTCTTCAACCAATCAAACTTATAGATAGTCAAGCAGGAAATCAAAATAGCAGGAAAATAACTTTAAATTTAAATCATTGCAAACAAAGGCAAATAAAATCTGGTCATACACATTACACTAAAGATTTCTAACATTCATTTTTGAAGGAATGAGACTCCACATTTGCAAAATTGTTCTGCAGGACCAGAAAGTAACTTTCTTTCATTGTGCTAAAAACTCAATTATGCTGGTTTGAACAAGCTGCAACTTTTTCAGCCATTTTTAGAGTGGGAGTATTGGGTAATTAACCATGTTCACTCCATCACAGTGATGTCTGTGGTGAAGACTACAACACTCAGCCTGTAGAATGGGAAAGTATCGTTCTGCAAGATTATGATTTAGTTTAATCTCATGATTACAGTTTGGGGTTTATTTTACTTGAGATAGTTTTTGATTTGTACTATAGCTAGAAATTTGTAAATGGTTAGAGGTTGTTAATTCCCAGGATTCTTTTAAGGTTTGACGTGTTAATGTAGTATTCAGCTACAAAAGAGTGGAGAACTTGGGACTGTTCCCTTCAGAGGTTTAAGGATAGAAGTATTCAAAATCATGAGGAATCTGTATGCAGTGGATAGGGGGGAAAACTGTGCCTTTGATTGGAAGGACCAAGACCAGGGGACAAAGGTAATTGACCAAGAAATCAACAATGAAATGAGGAAACACCTTTTCAAGCAGGAGGTTGTTAGAATAGAAAAGCACTACCTCAGAATGCGATGACAGCAAAACCCAGGCCATTGTTAATTACTGGGCAATTGAAATTTACAAAGCAGATGCATCATTATCGGAGAAGGAAACGTTTGCAGGGATACAGGGAAAAGGCAGGTGGGTGGCATGAGATTGATAGTTCCATGAGAGGGCCAGCACAAACATGACAGGCCAAATGGCCATCTTCCCTGCTGTAACCATTCTGCAATTTCACGATCCTCTGATAACCTTCAACTTGTTTTCACAGCCAGTGAATTGTTGGGAGGCAGTTAGCCAAGTCAGTTTTGAGATATGAAGATGGAACAATGAAGACAGGATGAAAACAAGTTGGCATCTGTTGCTTTGTAGGAAATACGTCTTTTCCAGGATTTGTTCAGGGTAACACAGATTTAAATCAGCATTGACAGGGTTTGGTGAGAAGCAGACAAGAGTTCAAGTTTTTCATTACCAAGAAAATTAGAAGTTGAAAGGAACAACAAGAACAAAAGATAAAAGAAATGGTGGTAATATTGTTTAGTTATCTTTAAGTCTACTGTTTGAAATGATTGTGTGCACGTGAGCTTGGTCAAACACAATAAAAGGATTCTTGTTGCATCTAAATTTGGAGTCCAGGACCAAACTTGTTACAACTGAACGTAACTACCAGACTTCCATATTTAATTGCAATTGTGCAGACAGCAGAAGTTGCTGTCAGTTTTGTTCAGTAATAAAGCAAAAGCTGACAGCAAAACCCAGGCCATTGTTAATTGCTCGGCAAGCCAAACACTATTATCTTCTCAGGGCAACTAGGAATGGATGCCGCATGAGGCCCTGACAGCCCTATCCACAAGATGAAAACACATTTTTACAAAGTGGAATAAAAGTCATAAGAATTAAAGTTCATGGCGAAATAAAATTGAGGTGGATCTCCAGTTGTGGAACTTAGTAAAAGGTTACCACTAACTCTTCAGCTATAGTCATGGAGACTTTACACTTACCTGCCATCAGTTAGGATTTACAGAGAGACAATCTGTATGGATAGGAGAGTTTATTGAAGTCCACTAACAACATTTTCTTAAATTATAGACGAAGGAATCCGCTGAGGTGCTTCAAATCTTTTGTCAATATTCTATGTTTAGTGATCATGGTAGGCTGAACGAGGACAAAACAAATGAAAACTATTAAGAAACTGGACTTCAGGGAAGTTGACTTTGAGGGATGCAAACCTGCACAAAATAAAGTGGGAATTATTGCTGAAAATAGATGTTGCTGAAGTTTCTCTCTTAACACTCATCAGCACAAACACAAGAATGTGAAATTTCAAACAGTCATAATTTATACTACAGAAAAAAAAGGGTGCTAATTGGTTGGCAAATAGGTTCCTATTAGCCAAGGTACTGTCATGAAAAAAGAAATGAGGAACTTAACATAGTTAATGCAGGTTCCAATTCTAGCAAGCTCAACTCATGGATGCTGGTAAAGGTGACAAAGAAGATTACAAATCATTTCAACAATATTTTTAAAAGATGTTTTGAACTGTTAACATCCGCATGGGTTATAAAATGGAGGAACTTAGGGTGGAATTTTCCAGCTACCCCTGCCAGCAGGATCTTGGTCCTGCCAAAGTCAATGGAGATTTGAATGGCTCACACATCCACTGTGAAAATCCCGACCTTAATCTTCAAAAATTCAGCAAGGACACACCCTCAAATTACAAATCTGTAGCCTCATCTCCATTTAGAGGAAAGTGTTTAAGATTTTAATGGAGTTTTCAGAATTTCTCAGAAAAATATGTAGATTTGCTGGATGGGCTAGATGTTATCTCCCTAGATTGTGGAAAAGCATTCAACATTGTTCCAAAACATACTGTGTGTTCATAAAACAGATGACAGCTTATTTTATTGGCCCAGTGCCTTATCGGAAAATAGATAGCAAAGAATGTCTACACATACTGAACCATATTTGTTTCCAGTTTATTAAAAAATACGAAAATATACTTTTCAGAAATATTATCTAGATGATTAAAAGTACCACCTTCAACGTTAACTTAACAATGCTACCAAGAAAGGTCTTCTGTATCAAAAAAATCATCCTCTCCTGAAAACAAAAAAACTTGGATTCATAGGATATTAAAAAAACCTTAAAGTTTATTTTCCTTGATGTTGCTTTCTGTTAAAATTGAAAATGTTCAGCTGAATTGCAGCTTAGCAAACAGTATAAAGGGACAGTGCTGCCATAGAACAAATCAACCTTCATGAATAATTTCTGGACGTATTTTGTAAACGTTCCCTGATGTTGGACAAGGAGATTAAATGAGGTTTTCAATAATAGCTCTAAAATTCAGCTTCAATAAATAATTTACATACAAAATTGTAGCTTTTCTTTGTAAATCACAAACAGACTGAATAAATATTGTAGTTTAAAGTGACAGTTCTGATATTTATTTTACCCAGATGAAAATTAAACCACAGTCTGTGTTCTCCCAAATGACCCAAAAATCCAAACTTTACACGTAATGAGCAGAAGAAATTAGAGTAAATGGTGAAGAGTAAAAAAACACAATCTGAAATTAAATGGAAGCAGCACAAGAAGCATCTATTACAATTAACCAGAAAATTAGGGAAGAATTCATTTCTCAAAAATTGATGATGATATTCCAAAGTGGAACAGAACTTTCATACAGACATATGAATTAGAAGAAGTAGGCCTTTTAGTCCCTTGAACTTATTCCGACATTCAATAAGATGTGACTGACTTAACGTCCATATTCTGCCTACCCTCAATAAACTTTGACTTCCTTGTTGGTCAAGAGTCCACGTAACTCTGATTTAAAAATATTCAACATCCCCTTCATCACCCTTAGTGAAAGGGAGACCCAAACATTCACAACTATCTAGGAGAAAACACTTCTTCTCATCACCCAACTTAAATGGGAGAAACTTATTTTTAAACTGGATCCCTTAGTTTTAGTGCATTACAACATGAAGGTTTAAGACCTGGGTTTAAACATTGCCATGCCAATAAACCAACCAGATTCAAAAATTAAACACCTGAAATCGTGGCATCTCATTCCTTCAGATGGCCATCATTAGGGATTTTAAAAGTGTTAAGTTTTAATTTATTTTCTTATTTTGCTATTCTCTTATTTTTTTCCTCTCTAAACTCAATGTTTCTTTCTCTCTCTATTTTTCTTTCCCTACTGATTTAAGTTTAAGTTAGCCACTTTGTCAGTTGTTTAACCAATGAGACTTGAAGAATTGGGAAAGAAACAGGTAATGAGATACACTCTTGGTCTGACTACTTATAGAGTTCCCCAATTCCCCACTGCTCTGTTATCAATTTGCACCTCCCAGAAAGTTACAACTCCAAAAAAGAATTTGAGTGTAGGGTGCAGAAAAATGTCTAACAAATACATCTTGCCTTGAAGTGCTCTTTCTAGCACAATCCAGCCCAGCACTGTTACATAACAAATGTAAAGCAATTAAAGCACAAAATAGTTGAGTCAGTTTAAACATAGGAATTTCTTTGCAGTACATGCAGAAGAGCTGGGAGATACAAAACTGAAATGTTGCAACATCATCATCAATAGCAGAAAAGTGAAATTAGCTTAAACTCATTGCTTAAACCTAGCTGCTGTTGCTTGCTTGTAAGTGAGACAATCTGGCCCCATTGCGAAAAATGGTTATGTCATATCCTATCCTTCAAAATGCTTAATTTTGTCTGTCCATTGTTGAATTCAGTCAATGCCTGTTGGCAGTGCTTTGGTCATCACTTGTTTTTCAGGTGTAGTTATCCACTTTCTGGATCTTGATGTCAATTATGATGACATGGAAGGAGGCCATTTGGCCCAGCAAAATATCATCATTGTTTAATGTGTGACTGATAAACTACTGGAGAAAAAGGATCACATACACTCAATTGAAAAAGTCGAAAATAAGTATTAAAATAGGATAACAAGCAGCTCATTACTAAAGAAAATAGAAACAGCAGTAGGCCTTTCGGCTCTGATCACATCTGATCATCCAGCTCAGTAACCTGATCCCAGCTTTTTACCCACATCCTTTCATCCCTTTCACCCAAGAGTTATATCTGATTTCTTCTTGAAAACATGCAATGTTTTTGCCTCAACTGTTTTCTGTGGTAATGAATTCCACAGGCTACCACTGCCCAGAGAGAGAGACTGCTCCTCATCTGAGACCACAAGGTTTATCTCTTATCCTTAGGCTACAACTCCTGGTTCTGGACTCTGCCACATCAGCAACATCCTTTCTACAATCAATTTTTTTGGTTTTATGACTTTCTGGAGGTGCGAGGTGAGAACATGGCAGTGAGCAATCTGGGAACTTGGTAAATAGCAGGACTTAGAGTGTATCTCACCAATCATTAAGATTTAATGACCCAGAGATTGTACTGTCTCAAGAATCGATGGCTCAGAGTTCCAAAAGAGGTCATAATTAAAAAAAAGTTGCCTTACTCTTTTGAAGACTTTGCAAAAGTCAATAGGCATTAACAACATGGATAGCAGTCAGTCAGCGTCAATATAGGTCCAAGTTAGCATAATCCAGAATGCCAAGTAGATCTTAATTCAATGCTTTGGTTCAGATATTATCAATACTTCCTCACTTGCCTAATATCAAAGAAAATCTTCAAGGACCTCCTTCCTCAACTAATCCAGCATTACAGCAGTTCCCAGTTTGGCAGCCCCAATGGACCCATCACCCAATTGTTCCACATTTCATTTTACCTACCTCCTGCCACATTAGAGAAATCACAAAGCTGTTCTGCCAAATGGGACAATCATTCCCTTACTAACTTAAACAATATGGATTTATTCCAGAACCACAATTACCATTTGCTGCATCATCTGACATGTTTTCACTCACTGCATACCCTCTCAACATCACACACAACAAATACATTAAAAAGGTAAGAAAATTTCAAAGGGGAAGAGTAAATGAATAACCCCCTACAATGACAATCATTTACCAGGAGATATCATAATAGCCGTAGGTAAAGTAGCCATCAGATTTTCCTCCTTTCCACATGGGCAAGTGTCCAACATCCGCTTGGCAAACCACCAGATTACTACAACTTAGATCAGCAAGCCTCTCGGGAAAACATTACAAATGTCAACATGAAAACTCATTCACTCTATCTATTGCCAATTTACCCAAATGAATTTTAATAATAGAACTAACACCTGACTTGCTAACTCAAGGAATCTAGCTGGCTAAATTCTTAAACTGAACTATACACAAACAAGTACATACTTAATTGGCAATTTTTAAAAAAAATTCAAACTCAGTTATAATCAACTCAGGATTAAATAAAGTGAAGAATTAGCTCACCCCTCCTAAGATGGGTGTAACAATACGTATACACAAGGCTATGAATTTCAATATTCTTTGATTTACAATTATTTCTGGTAAAATTTGATCTTTGCAATTCTCATTAGGGTCTTACTACATCTCTATATATTTAGCTAACCTTTACTTAATTTTTGCAATAAAACCATTTAAAGAACCAGAGTGGGTTGTGTTCCTGCCACTGACTGTTCTATAGGAAGCAGGATGTGCATAAAGAGTCACATGGTCTCTAATCTTGTTCCTCTTTGTTCTCTGTATATTTCTGATAGCCTAACAGTTTAATAAGTATAAATCCACGCCAGTCTTGGTGATAGAAGATTACCGATTCTCTTCAGATTACAGCGAGTCAAGTGAGCAGTAACTTGCCCAGCGTTTGACATCAGTAGTACTTATTGTCATATATGTAGTTTTCTACAAATCTCAAGTAAAGTAAATATGATGTAACAAAAGGTAAAAAGACATGAAGAGTATTTTCTAAAGAATTAAAAATTAAACCCTACTCCTGTCTTCAGTGGTGTGTGGAAATTATCCCATCACACTTTAATCCACTTCCAGCCTTTCTCTCCTTCACAATAGGTTCCAGCAGGAATCCAGTACAAAACTGAAGGTTTGAACCAGCATAATCATAGAACAGTTTTCACAAACTGAAGCAAAGACTAATATTGCAATAATTAAAGACATTTCAATCTGCAGGATTATTCTATTTCCCCAAGTATTAGAAAAGTGATCAAAAGCACCATTCAAAAACCAAGGCTGCTATCTGACTGTTGGTGATTTACAGTGATAAGCTACATGTAACTGATGGTACTTACCCTGTTCCAGCAATCATGGCCATGTGTTGTGAGAATGGATCATAAGATAATTTAATTTATAGCAAATGAATTGCTCAAAAATATGAAAAACCCAAATGGTGATAACAGGCTTGATTCTCAGCCAATTGAATTTTTGATAAAAAAAGAACTCAGTATGAAATAACAGTGCCAAAAATACCAAGCAGACAGGTATATTTTGGGTCACCAGCTCCACTCAATGGTTCATATCGGTATAAACTTATCAAAAAAAATACCATTTTTCATTTAACACAGAAACACACATATTTGGAAACACATCATGCAACAAAGTGAGGTACAATTAAATCACATTTTTAATGCAATCAGCACAGCACTAATTGATTTTATTCTGTATTATATGGATATATCCATCATTTATTGAAAAAATCTAATTTCTAGACTCATTGATGTAAATTTTCTGAGGCTGGATAGAACCAATTTTGCACTTATGCCCAGGGAGAATAAATCAATCTTACCTCAGCTGGGATTGTATCCTATTTATACTGGATCTTTAAATTCCAGTCATAAATCTTTCAATCTCCATGCTTCCGTCAAGGGGTGATACTCAAGGAAAATACTTCCATTACTTTTTCGCAAGGTCTCAGCTGAACATAAGCATTTGAAATCTGAAGAAGAGATTGGTTGCCTTTTCTGGAGGCAGACTGCCTCCAGTGATAGTTGAAAAATTATTTTATCCCAGGATAGTTGGCCTTTGCCTTAAAAGATCAGACTGACTTGGGCTGAGGTGACAGCTATGAATGCACCTCAGTGGGTGCCAGAACCTCACACTGAATATATCAAATATGAATTCAAGAAAATAGGAGCAGGGATAGACTATTTGACCCTTCAAACATATTCCACAATTTGTTAATATCATGGCTGACCTCACATCCACCTTCTTATTCTGTGACTAGACTTCTATTGGAAAATGCTTTTCTTTAGCATCTACCACACATTCTTGCATACACAGTCCACTTAATCTCTCCTCATAGGACAATCCCGCAACTCCCAAAACTAGTAGAGTGGACTTTTACTGTACTCTCTTTAAGAGAAGAATATTCTTCCCTAGGTAAAGAGACAGGTAGTGCAAATAATACTATGTTAAATCTCACCAATGACCTGAAAATAGTAAAACTTTTTTGTATTTTCACTTGAATTAATTCATATTAAACGTTAACACACCATTTGCCTTCCTGATTGTTTGCTGTACATGCATGTTAACTTTGTGATTCATGTGCAATGACACCCAGGTCCCTCTGAATCCAGTTACTTCCCACAGTGAATAACTTCACATTTTGTCACACTGTAATTCACCCTCAGTTTTTGCCCACATTAGTTAGTTAATAATTAGTTAACGTAAGCTGGATACTAATGTCTGTAACACTTACGCAGCCAATTTGCATTTTCCACCACTTACTTTCCCATGTAATTTTGAGTGATCAGCAAATTTGGACACATTACATTCAGTCCTCTTTTCTAAGTCATTAATATAAATTGCAGATAGCTGAAGTTCAAGTAATGTTCCTTTGATATCTCCAGCCTGCCAACCTGAAAATGTCCCAATTGCTCCTTCAGTTTTCTGTCCATTAACTAATTATCAATCCATGCTAAAATACTACTTCCAATCTCATGAATCCCAATTTTGTCTAATAACTTCTTGGTTGGCATTTTAAATAATTATTTTATGAAATTCCAAATACACTACATCCACTGATTCTCCCTATCATTCCTCTTACTTGCATCCTCAAAAGGACTCTGACAAATTTGTCAAACTCCATTTCCTTTCGATAAATTAGTATTGATTCTGTTTATTCATATGATGATTTTCTAAGCAACCTGTTACTCCACCAATAAATTCTACCATTTTCCCTCCCAATGATTTATGGTGGACTTAGTTCCCTCTTTTTCTTTCTTGCTTGAATAACAAAGCTTATCTTGCTCTCTTCCAATCACAGGGATCTATTCCAAAATCTAAGGAATCCTGGAAGATCAGAACCAATGCATCCACACCTCTGCAGCTACTGTGTTTACAATCTTAGAACGTAAATTAGCCAGTTCTGGGAACTTGCAACCATTTAGCCCATCAACTTCTCCAGTACTATTTTTAAGACTGATTTCTTCAGTTCTTCATTCTCACTAGGACACTTGGTTTCAGATTATTTCAAAAGCTTTTACTGAGTCTTCGATCTTAAAGACAAAAATAAACCATTTAACATCTCTGCCATTCCTTTATTCCCTATTTTACTTGTTCTGCCTCAAATGGCCCTTTCTCCAATCTCTTCCTATTCACATGCTTATGGAAAATTTCCAATCTTATTGTTCCTCTTTCTGGTCTACTCTCATTTTGTTTTGTTTCTTCCTCAAATTTTTGGTCTTTCCTAAACTAAAATTCTTCCAATGCTCAGGCTCATCCACTATCTTTATCTCCTCTTTTTTAAATACTCTTTTTGACAACATTATAGTCCTCTTCCTATGATTTACTTTTAACTCATTAGTTACAGTGGGATTACATTTTCTGTGTGTTTTATGCCTTAAAAGGAATGTCTACTTGTTGCAAAATACATATTAAGTCTTTAAATGTGAGTCAATGCTCATCCACTATCATATCTTGTAATAAAGTCTACTAAATTAGTTTAGGCAACTTGTCCCCCTGTATCCACATAGTTTGCTTTATTTAGATTTAAGATCCTCATTTTGAACTTAACTGAATCACTTCAAACTCACTCAAAAATTCTAATATATTATTGTCACTCTTTTCTAAAAACTCCTTTTCCACAAAGTTATTAATTAACCATTTCTCATTGCACAATACCCAAACTAAAATACTCAGTTCTTGGATTGATTCCTTCACATATTGATTCAAAGAACTATAGTCCATGAACCTATCCACCACACTATTACTAAATTTGGTTTCATAGTCTATTTGAAGGGTAAAGACTCCTTTGAATACTGTATTCCCATTATATTCAGCACAGTAGCACAGTGGTTAGCATGGCTGCCTCACAGCATTAGGGACCCAGGTGCGATTTCTGGCTTGGGTCACTGTCTGCATGAAGTTTGCACTTTCTCTCTGTGTCTGCATGACTATCTTCCATGTGCTCCAGTTTCCTCCCACATTCTGAAACACATGCTAGTTAGTTGCATTGAGCTGAGCAGGTGCCAGATTGTGGCAACTAGAGAATTTCACTGTAAGTTTATTGCAGTGTTAATGCAAGCCTTATTTGTGACTAATAAATAAACTTTATGCACTTTCAATTTCCTGACTTGTATCTGCCCTACACTGCAACTACTATGAGGGGCAGCCTACAAACAAGTCTCACCATTGTTTCTTAGCTTCACCAGGACTAATACTACTTTTTTGATTTTCTGAGCTAAGATCGTTTCTTTCCACTATTTTTTCTATCTCCTCTTTTTTAAATAATCAGAACCAACTCTCTTTCTTTCCATTTTGTCTCTTCCTCCAAAAAATTGAGCATCCTGGAATATTTATTTTCCTGCCTTGGTCACTTTGCAACATCCAACAGCTTTTAGATCTGACCTAATAATTTCATTCAGTGCTGCTAATTCACCTAATCTGTTCTGAAAGCTTCATGCATTCACATACGGAGGCTTTAGCTTTGAAGTTTTTCCTCAATTTTACCTTAGTTACTAATGCACTTTTGTTATCCTCTCTTTCTTCTGTTTATTTCACTCAAAATGCTGCAGTTCTTCAGCCTTGAGATTCCCAAGTAACCTTAGACAGAGGGTAGGGATGGGTAAGGGAGGATGCATTTCACTTTGCCCATGCGTATACCAGCTGTATAGAATTCTGAATTTCCAGGCCATTCATTTTGCACTTGTCCTCTAATCAGTTGATTTCATTCAACTTTTTTAATTAAAAAAGTCACATCCTTATTATCGAAGCACTTTCAAGAACTGAATCATCCTCACCCCCACACCTTATTTTCTCACAGGCTCAACTGAGTTTTTCCAAGTATACTAGTTGCTCTTCTCCAAATTCTCCAGTACAACAGCATATAGACCTACATGCAATATCCAAAATGATCATATGACTGAATTATGTAAGAACGGATACAACATATAACCTATTACAGGCATAATATCTCAAATCCAGCTATCCAAAATTGGATACTTTTATAAGCTGCCATGCATTAATTTAAATTCTTAAATGAGTAGAGTAACTTAATAGCTTGTTCGTCTAGATGCTGCATTGGCATGGTGACACATCAAATTAATTGCTGGTTTCAGGCTTCAATGTTTACCCACACTCCAAACAACTCTCGCCCCCAAACAACCTCTCTCAGTCTGATCTATCGCACCTAATGCAATCCAAACTGACACAAAATCCCAATGTTGCTGGTATCTGCATGCTCAAAATGCACATCTGCAGAGGTTGGTTAGCTTGATCACATTATCTGGAGTTTCAAATAGGCACACTTAAAAAGAGGTTCTGATTGAAGAGGTGGTCGTAATGTTTCACTTTGTAAATGTATGACTGAGTAAAAGATTGGTGCCAGTAAAATCCTTCAATTGTTTTTGATGAATAGAACATAGCCTTGCTGAAAGCATTTCCACAACGTCCTAAATTTTGACAGTCCAATATTCTAACTATAGAGTGCTATACTGTCATGCTGCATATTTAAATTTGAATATCATTTAAAACTGATACAAAAAATTTTAGCTGAACTCAGCTAATAATTTAATTTCCTTTTAAACCTCCTATTCCTTTAATATTGGATCATGTAGCACATTGTGTGTTTGATTTGGCAAATATGAAATAAATATTTTAATTTTCCCAATGAGTGTTCAGACTGCCAGAGCCATGTACCACTTATCCTTCATTGCAATATTAATGATGCATATGGCCAGTGTGAAATCCAAGAAATCAGTGAAGTACCATTCTTAAGCAGCAATATTTAGTGAGCCTGGTGATTAATGAGATTGAGCTTGATGCAAATCTCTCTGCCTGGGAGAGATTTTGCACATGTGTAAGCATTCTCTGCGTCTGTTCAGTTATTTATCAGCTGTTATACCATGAATTTTTTTTAATGAAATGTACTCATAGAATTTCATTATTCAGTATTGAAATATCAATCAACAACAAGGAATATGTTGATGTCAAAATAAGGTTCTCCTATAATGCCAAAGCTCCTTAGCTATTTTTTAACAATTGATTATTGGCACTTCTTAAAATAACAGCAGTTTAAGGCTTCAAAAATGCCCCATGGTTAGTTGTCAAGAATCTATCTTGTTCTAATCCACGTCCTCTCTAGATATACTTGTAGGATTATGCCTTACTCAGCTTCGGCATATGTGGAAATTATGCAACAGTTTAAGCAGAATTTAAGTCCGCTGTGACTTCATTGGAGCCCGGTTTATGGAAATATGTAAAAAGGATGGCATGGTAGCACAGTGGGGCGGCAATGCTGCTTCACAGCTCCAGGGACCCGGGTTTGATTCCTGACTCGGGTCACTGTCTGCGTGGAGTTTGCACGTTCTCCTCGCGCTCCGGTTTCCTCGCACAATCCAAAGGCATGCGGGTTAGGTTGATTGGCCATGCTAAAATTGCCCCTTAGTGTCCTAAGATGCTTAGGTTAGAGGGATTAGTGGGTAATAATATGTAGGATATGTGGATAGGGCCTGGGTGGGATTGTGGTCAGTGCAGATTTGATGGGCTGAAGGGCCTCTTTCTGCACTGTCGGGTTTTATGATTCTAAGTTAAACACCATTCCACTCAATTAAGCTTTCCAAAGTAAGTATATTAAACCATATATTTGGTATGTAGAGATGCATACATATGCAGAAAACTAATCAGTTGAAAGCAGGAAGTTCACTTCATTCAAACTTCCTCTGAACAGGTGTAGCATTCTACAGCAAGACAGGTCAGAACATAGCTATGGTAGTGCAACTCTACTTAAAAATATATTGACAACTTTAAGAAATCTTGATGAACTTGGAAGCATAGTTCTAATCTCTGTTTAATCCAAAAAACCTAATCAAATAGATGCTGTCAACTGGAGAAATGTATGAAAATCATTTCACAGAAGCCTGAATTCAGAAGTAATGCCATGCTGACCTAGAAATTTACCATTTTCTTATGGTTTCGCCCTTAATCGAAGGAGTTTTTATTTGCTGCAAGTGGCAAAAAGTAGTTGCATCTCTCCAGTATCCAAGAGGGTAATCCATTGTCATTAGACTAGCAATCCAGGGATCAAGGTCAAGATCTGGGGATCCAGGTTCAAATTCCACTGTGGCAGATATCAAATTTAAATTCACTAAAAATCTAGAATTAAAAGCCTAATGATGACCATGAAACTATTGTTGATTCTCATAAATGCCCATCTGGTTTACCAATGTCCTTTAGGGAAAGAAATTTGCCATTCTTACCAGACTCCAAATCCACAGAAACGTGGTCGATGCTCAAATACCCTCTGAAATGGAGTACCATAAATGAATTTTTTTTAAAAGTCTGCACTAAATTACAATAGATTCACTGAAGAAGCAAATTCTGATAGGAAACTTGTCAATGTGGGAGAATTTCCTTCTGATGATGATGGCTGCAACAAAGTAAAAATTCACAACCGATGAAAGCTAGAAACTTCAAAATCTCTCAGAATGCTCCAACTTCAATTAATCCACCAATGACTTTGGGAGTTCATCTCCATTTTTTTGCTTGAAATTTCAGGATTTTACTCATGTCAGTCCATTTCTAAGAATTCCAAAATCCAATGAACATGTGAAAAATGTGGGTGGCACCAGTGCAGGCACAATTTAAGAAATTTTATGAGTCCCAAATTGTCACCCTTGCTTATCAACGAAGCAAATCGGAAGTGTATTCATATACAATCACAATTTTGCAATCATTATGAAAAATTAAATGAAATATTGCCACAGTCCCAGAGGGCCACAGGCTGCTCTCCCTTTTGAGAGTTGACTGGTGGTAAGTTAACCTGAGGATCACCACTCAGGATTAGAAAAAAAACAGGCAGCACTTATTCTAACTCCCAATATGCGCTGGCAGCATGGGAACGCTACTTTGTAAAACCCACACCTCTATCAATATTGCATCAGATACAGAAAGAAAAATTAACAGAGCGTTTTGCTTTTTTTTGGGTGTCATGAAATACTACTGGATCAGCAAGTGGAAATTTACCGCACCCTAAAGAAAAGTAGAGCAAAATTTGCAACTTTGCATTAACTCACCATTTCCTCAAGTTCTGCAGTGACATATTATTGGAGAAAAATCAACGTTTATATTAAATTTCCCTCTGAATAAAGCAAGCTTACTATGAAATGCTTCAGTGAAGTAACCTGTCAGAGAGGAACTAATGAACTGCCAATGTATTTTGTGCAATCTTGACAAGTGAAAAACTGCACTGCTGCTCAATTATCAGAACGAATCATTATTGAATGACCAGTCATAAGAACTGCAAAAAAGGACATCCCAAATTTTACTTTGCAATATTCCAAAAATGTAGACAAAGTGTCAACTTGTTTAGGTTTCAATGACTAGAAATGTAATCAATCTCAAAAATCATTTCTGAAACAACCCTTAAAAGGTTAGCAGCCAAGGAAAGGAAGAGCTGAAGAGAACTCCTTGGAAAATATTGCTCCTAAGTGCCAGACATTATAGAAAGAAAACATTCCTAATGACTCTTATTGGGAATGAGGAACTGAGAAGCAACATACCAGAGGCTGGCAACTTGGGATCATACAAACCAGTAGCCCATGACAAGGACAGAGCTTTTTTCAATAAATCAAGCACCACACAGACAAAATACTGGAGTTCTTTACCTCGCTGCACTGAGACTGTACTTCACCACATAGGCTATAATGATTCAAAAAAGCTGGCTCACTACCCTATTTCCAAAGGCAGCTAATTATAAGCCACAAACACTAGCAGCAGTGCAAATGTGTCAAGAAGTAATTTATTTAAAACTTGTACCCCCACTTAAAATCTTAATTGTGTAAAAATATTCAGTGAACTTTGAATTCAGAGTTATGAGTTCTAATAACGAGAATATATTTAGGCTTCCTTTTCATTACGAATAAAGCTTTGATTAGACCGGTAGCCTATAGGAGGGAAACTCAACCTGGGAAGATCAAAGATAATGTGGTCCGAAAGGAAAACATGAAGAGATCCAGGAAGAAATGAAACCAGTCCAAAATAATATGATCAAGAACCAGCAGCAGAGCAGGATTTTGATGGAATTTTTAAGGTTAAAATACTGCACGAGAAACAATTGAAGCTATAGATCACCTTATATTTATGACAAAGTTCTACTGATCATTTATCAGCATATATAGACTTGTGTATAATCATTGAATAAGCAAGTCATCCATTTACTGGACCAAATAGTCAATGTAATTTTGTGAAACCATGCAAAGCAGATGCAAGACCTTCACTGCCAAGCCTCAGAAAAAAGAATTGTATTGTTCAAAAAAAACAAGGAGAAAATTAACTTGTCTAACTGAATTAGAATTCCAATGTTTTTGTCACACTTATTATCCTCCAATATAAAAGCTCAAGCTTAACACACAAAGACTAACAATGGTTAGAATTCAAAACATAAATTAACATCTGTGTCTAATAGTATTGAATTAGAACAGACATAGGATCATTTTACTGTGGTAGGATGCACATAAATCAGTTGACAACTTTGACATCTTAAAAAACTAGTTAGTATATATTCTTACCTAAAACCTCAGCACAATGAACTTTGACAAGCTGAAAAATGAGGTGTGACCAACTGTGGATCAAAAGCAACCAGCATCAAATAGGTGACTGACTGATTTTTCATTTTAAAATCCCAAGGAGAAGATTCAGAGTAAAAAAAAATTCAAGAAGAACACAAGATATAAAAAGAGGCACTATAAGATTTTAGTTCTATAAGCATGATATAAGAACAATCAAGGGAACAAATCAAAAAAATCTGACATATCTACCCAGAGCACAGTCAGGCAATAATTTATATACCTTCATGTACCAAAAATCCAAAGATTAAATCAACAGAAAGCAGGGAAGAAAAATTTGAGAAAATGACCTGAGGCATGGCTGTAAATTATGAGAAAGCCGCTGAAGGGAACAGTGAACATATTTAAAAGGAGAACCAATTAACTAAAGAAATTTGGGATGTCATTAAAAGGAGACAGTGAAGGTAATGCTGTTGGATTAGGAATCCAGAAGCCCAGGCAAATGTTCCAGGGACATGGGTTCAAAACCCATTATAGCAGCTGAAATTTAAAATTAATTTAGTTAAAAAGAATCTGGAATTGAAAGTTAATTTCAGTAATGGTGACCATAAAACTATCGTCAATTGCCAAATAAACTCATCAGGTTTACTGCATTTCCTGGCCAACATGGTCCACAGCAACGTGATTGAATCTGAATTGCTCTTTGAAATGGCCAAGCAACTTCAAGGGGCAAATTGGGGATGGGTAACAAGTATTGGCCTTGCCACTGACACCCACATCCCATGAAATAGAAAAAAGTAAATAGGAAGTAAAGTGCACAATACGAGAGAAGTAAATTGAACAGGATTGGGAAATCAAGGGATATATTCTGGGACAACAGACCAGTGAGGATTGTAGATAAGGATGAGTCTGAAGGCAAGGACTTAAGTCAAATGCCTAGTGATAAAAAGGAAAGGGAAGTCCATGAGAACAATGATGGAAAATGATAAGTAAATGGGATTATCTGAGCGATCAGATTGTGATCACTGAACTGATTAGGAAAATATTTAAGAAGTCAATCCTTGATGTGATGAAAAAGACTTAATGAGGATAATAGTGACAGACATGGAAGTATAGAGGACAATATTCAAGAATTGGATGAGAAAGGATGTCTTGAGACTAGTGCTGAAGTTGAACTGAAGAAAATTCTGCCTCATTCAAGTCGAGACAAGCAACAGGAAATTGAATAGCAAAACAAGTATAGAATGAATACTGAAAGTTAACGCTTTGTGTCAGATCCACACATATGGAAGCTGA
The DNA here is from genome assembly GCA_024679065.1 of Sphyrna mokarran. Lineage (NCBI taxonomy): Eukaryota > Metazoa > Chordata > Chondrichthyes > Carcharhiniformes > Carcharhinidae > Sphyrna > Sphyrna mokarran. Next base: position 101,123,662 of record JAGIQG010000001.1, on the reverse strand, counting down.
CTCAGAGACACTAAAAAGCTGAGAGATAAAAAAGAGAATGCTAATCATGAAGCTTCAGGCACTACCAACACAGTTAGCCATTTACCATAAGAAAATACATTTTACTTTCAATATAGATTTAAGGCTTTAGGTAATTAAGTAGTAATCAGCTATTGGGAGTGAAAGGGAATGAACAGAAAATTCATAAACACCAGATACAACATTCCATAAGACATTCTGATAACCTCTACAGGAATGGGTTCACTGATTGTTTGGCATACGAAACAGTTTTGGGTTCACTTCTCACTCTTTAGTACATAGGTCACAGTAGGGTTTCAAAGGTGAAGAATGGTTCTCATTTGTTACATTAATAAGGAACCATAAAACACTGATCATGTTTCCCCTCCTTCCTTCACTCCCCTCACACCTTCAAAACTGAAGTGAAAAAGTCAATAAGATGAAAACCACATGGACCAGCTGGCATCAAACTGGGCACCAAAAAACACACTGGAGCACCCTGCTCAGTTGACAGTTCAAGTTCTTCCTAACATCCAAGGGCTGTACCAAATTTGGTAGAGCTATCCCACAGACTAGTTCAGCAACTGCCAAATCATACCTCACAGAACATATTTCAGACACCATCACAATATCTGTATACCTCCTAACTCACCGGGAGAGCTAACTCACTTGAGGTGGTGGCAGGTGATTTACAATCAATAGGGAATTGCCCTGGGAGTTGATTCTGAATTCCATGAAGTCTCACAGCATCAGGACAAACATGGACAAGGAAAACACCTGCTGATTAGTATCAACTGCTCTCCCTCAGGTATAGGTCTATTGATCCTCCATGTTGGCTCATCACCACCTTCTCAAAGACAGTTAGGGATGGGCAACAAATGGCTGCTAGGCAGTGACACCACATCCAACAAAAAATAATAAAAATAAGATTTTCCTGGAATCATCACAGGCAGGTCAGACCAACCAAAGGTCCTTTAACTTTGGGTGGAAGTTTGATAGCATGGCCGGTTGGACAGAAAAGTTCTGATGAATGAACCCAAGCTGCACTGTCTCTTTGTGTAATGATCAGAAAGTAAGATACATTAGCTATGTACAAAATAAACTCAAGTATCTGAGTTTACATTCAAAATGCCATTGACTCCTTAAGAATCAAATAAATTATCTTCTCTGCTGTGAGAGTGCTGCATGAACTAGATATTTCCAAAGTCTCTTGACTGAACCTTGTTTTTAAAAAAGAATGGGTATTGAGGAAGTTATTATGGAATGAAAATGGCACTAGGTCACACGTAGCTATAGGGAGGGAAGTTCTCTTAATTTGATTGGTTCATTAATTTAATCTGACGGGTCGTTTAAATGAATATTTGTTTTTAGCCTCTGGCTTTCCAGAAACTTTTCCAAAACATCAAGTTCAATTTTCTATTAGATTTCATTAAACTTTCCCTTTTTGCATAAAGAAAGATGCCACAGACATGGTATGTTGTTGCAAGAAACAAGAAGGTGGAAAGCATATACATAATAGGAAAGATCACCAAGAAGATAATCATAAACTTAAGATTCAAAACAAAGGTAAAACAAAACACAAACCAAAACATAAATGGAATAAGAACTATTCTTCATGCAAAACAAATAATATAATATAATCTTTTGCAATTTCATGAAGATAAAAATTTCTTTAAATTGCAGCTACTAATTTCCACAGACAGCAACGCTCAGACTAGTGGCCAACTGTGTTGTTAGGGAGTACATTGTGGTCAGTCACACAGGAGCTCGTTTGTGCACACTTGATACCTGCAAAGTGTTCTGGATTCCGGGCAGTTTTCTTTAAATATTAGGATAGCTCTGGAAGGAATATCCACTTTCACAGAAAAGAAAGATACTGTGAAAAGTCAATTCTCAAGATCTCTGAACTTTTTCAGGAATGCAACTTTTCGCCTGGATAGACTTGTATCATAAGGTGTAAAATCAAACAAGTGGAAGACAACTTGGGACCTAATTTCCAAGTTATGTTATCACTTATTAGTCAATGCACATCATGGCTCAACCGATAGCAACCTTTGTCTCTGAGACAGATGGTTCAGGGTTTCAAGTCCCACGCCAGAGACTTGAGTACTTTATCAGACTGAACCTCCGTTGCTGAACTGAGGGAATGCTGCACCGTCAGAGATACCGAACGTGACATTAAATCAAGGCCCCATCTGCTCTCTTAGGTGGACGTAAAAAAAAAAAGAGCAGGGCAGTTCACCCTGATTTCTGGTCAGTGCTTAACCTTCAATCAAGATCGCAAAAATAGATTATATGGTCATTCTCAGATTTGTGTTTGTATCATTCTTGTTATACAAAAACTGAATGCTCTATTTTATGGAATTACAATAGTAACTGGATTACAGAAGTATTGCATCAACCACAAATTGTTTTGGGATGTCCTGAGACTATGAAAGGCATTATTAAATATTAAAAAAAAAGGAGTAGGAGCAAGGGAAGCAGCAATTGGAACGCAAGACTGCACAGGCACCTGGCGTCAGCTAGTAGTGCGTGGAAAGTTTAAAAAGCAGGCCGCTCTATTCAGCAGGCAGCGGAATGAGAGTGAGCGAAGTGAAATGACTTTGGCTCAAATAGGCTTCAATGTGAATAGGCAGAGGCAAGGCTAGGTACTGGTAAGTTTTTTGATTCTTCTGAATATAAAGAATGTCAGGTAGGATGTTGGAATGCTCTTCTTGCAGGATGTGGGAAGTCAGGGACATCTCAGTCGTCCCTGACAATGACACCAGTAGGAGGTGCATCTAGCTACGACACCTAACAAATTGCGTTACGGAACTAGAGCAGGAGCTGGATGATGTCTGATCATTCAGGAAAATTAGTTTATTCATAGTAGCTTCAGAGAAGTAGTTACACCAAAAGCACAGAGCACAGATAATTGGGTTACCATGAGGCAAGGAAAGGGGAAAGGGCAGGCACAGCAGGGTTTTCCTGTGGCTATTCTCCTCCACAATAGGTATACTGCTTTGGATACTGTTGTGCAGGATGCCTTCCTGGGACAAGCTGCAGTCTGATTCTGCAGCGCAGAAGGGAGGGGGGGAAGAAGTGGAGAACGGTAGTGATAAGGGACTCGACAGTTCAGGAGGTACAGATAGGAGGATCTGAAGTTGTGACAAAGACTCTCGGATGGTTTGCTGCCTCCCGGGTGCCAGGGTCAAGGACATCTCTGATCACACGCACAGCATTCTGAAGTGGGAGGGTGATCAGCCAGATGTCACTGTACACATTGGTACTAATAACATAGGAAGGAAGAGTGTCGAGGTGCTGAAGAGTGAGTTTAGAGAGCTTGGTAGGAAGTTAAAAAGCAGGACCCCGAGGGTAGTAATCTCAGGATTGCTACCTGTGCCACACGTCAGTGAAGGTAAGAGTAGGATGCTCAGGCAAATGAACATGTAGCTAAGGAACTAGTGTAGGAGCAGGGTTTCAGATTTCTAGATCATTGGGATCTCTTTTGGGGCAGGTGGGACTTGTACAAGAGAGGCAGGTTACTCCTGAACTACAAGGGGACCAGTATACTTGCAGGTAGGTTTGCTAGTGTTACTGAGGAGGGTTTAAATTAGATTTGCCGGGGGTGGGGAGGAAACCAGAGTGCTAGAACAGATAGTGGAGGGAGGTGAAAATAAATGATATTAATAGTTCATGCAAAAATCACAAATAGAAGGGTTGTACATGGAGGTAATAATCTTTTGAGGTGTGCCTATTTCAATGCCAGGAGTATTGTGGGGAAGGCAGACAAGTTGAGGGTATAGATTACACATGGAATTATGACATTATAGCCATTAGTGAAACTTGGCTACAGGAGGGGCAGGACTGGCAGCTCAATGTTCCAGGGTTCCAATGTTTCAGACATGGAGGCAGAGGGATGAAGGATGTGGAGGTGACATTGCTAATCAGGGAAAACGTTGCAGCAGTGCACAGAAAGGACAGATTAGAGGGCTTGTCTACCGAGGCCATAAGGGTGGAGTTGAGAAACAAGGAAGGTATGACCACATTAATGGGGTTGTATTATAGACCAACCGATAGTCAGTGAGAATTGGATGAGCAAATCTGCAAAGAGATAGCAGAAAACTGCCAGAAACATAAAGTTGTGATTGTCGGGGATTTTAATTTTCCACATATAGATTGGGACTCCCATACTGTTAAAGGTCTAGACAGGATAGAGTTTGTAAAATGTATTCAGGAAAATTTTCTAAATCAACATATAGAGGTACCAACTAGAGAGGATGTAATATTAGATCTCCTATTAGGAAATGAGTTAGGGCAAGTGATGGAAGTGTGCATAGGCAAACACTTTGGTTCCAGTGATCACAAAACCATTAGTTTCAACTTGATCATGGATAAAGATAGATTTAGTCCTCGGATTGAAGTTCTAAACTGGAAAAGTGCCAAATTTGAAGAAACGAGAAAGGATCCAAAAAGCGTGGATTGGGACAGGCTGTTCTCTGGGAAGGGTGTGATTGCTAAGTGGGAGGCCTTCAAAGGAGGAATTTTGAGAGTGCAGAGTTTGTATGTTCCTGTCAGGATTAAAGGCAAAGTGAATAAGAATAAGAATGAGAAACCTTGGTTCTCGAGGGGTATTGCAACTCTGCTAAAGAGGAAGAAGGAAATCAGGAGGGCTAAAAGAAGACATGAGGTTACTTTGGCAGTCAAGGTAAAGGATAATCTTAAGAGCTTCTGCAGATATATTAAGAGCAAAAAGGATAGCAAGGGATAAAATTTGTCCTCTTGAAGATCAGAGTGGTTAGCTTTGTATGGAACCAAAAGAAATGGACAGATATTAAATGGGTTTTTTGCATCTGTACTTACTAAAGAAACTGGCATGGAGTCTATGGAAATATGGCAAACAAGTAGGGAGGTCATGGAACCTATACAGATTAAAGGGAAAGAGGTGCTTGCTGTCTTAAGGCAAATCAGAGTAGATAAATCACCAGGACTGGACATGGTATTCCCTCGGTCCTTGAAGGAGACTAGTGTTGAAATTGCAGGGCCCTGTAAATATATTTTAAATGTCGGTATCCATGGGTGAGGTGCCAGATGATTGTAGGATAGCTCATGTTGTTCCGTTGTTTAAAAAAGGCTCTAAAAAGTAATCCGGGAAATTATAGCTGGTAAATTTGACATCAGTAGTAAGTAAATTATTGGAAGGAATACCAAGAGATAGGATCTACAAATACTTGGATGGACAGGGACTTATTAGGGAGAGTCAACATGGCTTTGTGCATGGTAGGTCACGTTTAAACAATCTATTAGAATTTTTCGAGGAGGTTACCAGGAAAGTGAATGAAGGGAAGGCAGTCTACATGGATTTCAGTAAGGACTCTGACAAGGTCCCACATGGGAGGGTAGTTAGGAAGGTTCGGTCGCTAGGTATACATGGAGAGGTAGTAAACTGGATTAGACACTGGCTCAATGGAAGAAGCCAGAGAGTAGTAGTGGAGGATTGCTTCTCTGAGTGGAGCCTGTAACTAGTGGTGTGCCACAGGGATCAGTGCTGGGGTCCATTGTTGTTTGTCATCTATATCAATGATCTGGATGATAATGTGGTAAATTGAATCAGTAAATTTGCTGATGATACAAAGATTGGAGGTGTAGTGGACAGAGAGGAAGGTTTTCAAAGCTTGCAGAAAGATTTGGACCAGCTAGAAAAATGGGCTCAAAAATGGCAGATGGAGTTTAATGCAGACAAGTGTGAGTATTGCACTTTGGAAGGACAAACCAAGGTAAAACATACAAGGTAAATGGTAGAACACTGAAGAGTGTAGGAGAACAGAGGGATCTGGGAATACAGATACATAATTCCCTAATAGTGGCATTGCAGGTCAATAGGGTCATAAAGAGCGCTTCTGGAACACTGGCCTTTATAAATCAAAGTACTGGGTATAAGAGTTGGAATGTTATGGTGAGGCCATATTTAGAGTATTTGTGCAGTTTGGTCACCCAATTACAGAAGGGTATTAATATGGTTGAAAGACTGCAGAGAAGGCTTACAAGAATGTTACTGGGACTTGAGAAACTGAGTTACAGAGAAAAGTTGAACAGGTTAGGACTTTATTCCCTGGAGCATAGAAGAATGAGGGGAGATTTGATAGAGGTACATAAAATTATGATGAGTATAGATAGACAGAATGAATGCAAGCAAGCTTTTCCTACTGAGGCTAGGAGAGAAAAAGAACTAGAGGACATGGGTTAAGGGTGAAGTGGTGAATGCAGGCTCACTTTTAACATTTAAGAAAAACTTGGATGACAGCAGTATGGAGGGATATGGTCCAGGTGCAGTTCAGTGGAATTAGGCAGAAAAATGGTTTGGCACAGCCAAGAAGGGCCAAAAGGCCTGTTGATCTGCTATAGTATTCTATGGTTCTGTGGTCTCTTTTATGAACTTCTGTCCATCAACATTAAAACATATAACTGTACCTTTAATCAAAAGTTTATTACGGTTCTTTAGAAGGTCTTGACAGACTAGGGCTGGCAATGGGCACAAGTCTTTAAATATAATGACAGATCAAACAACAAATCAACAATTTGTATTCATATAGCATCATTAACATATAAATATATCCCAAAGAGTTTAAAATAATAATTGATAGATGCACAACTATTGAAGAGTTTCAGGCATCCCTATGGCTGGGATATTTTTCCTTATACATCTCCACCTCTCACTCTTCCTTTGACTAATTTTTTAATACTTGTTTCTCACTAGTCCTGACATCTCCTTACATGGCTCAGTTTCATACTTTATCTGATAACACTCCTGTGAAGTAGCTTGGGACGTTTTTCTCAGTTAACCTGCTCTGTTAATGCAGGTTATTTTTTGCAATGTCACATCAAAAATAAGATTTAAAAAGAATTTATAGGCTAGATGGAGACCCATTCTCAAAACTGGCTCTCAGGCAGCTGAAGGCTGTGCTGTTAAGCATGAGACCAAGAGAAGGACAGAAGGCAAAAGAACTTAAGGACATGACAAAGATGCAAGACTCGAAGAGATGGCAAAAGATGGCAATAATTATGACATGGGCTTAAAATGATATAGCTCAAAAGAAATGTTGTGCTCCAATGTGATATCAGCCAAACAGTTTGACAGCACAGATAAAGTTGGGTGTTACAGGCAGACACAATATCAAGAGCCAGTCATCTAAGTTTAAAACAATCGTGGTCGAGAAAAGATTCTATTGCCATCTTTGAAAACTTCGTAACTACAGCTGAAAAATCAATACTGGACCTTCTCAAATGGTACTGGCCTCAACCGTTAATTTCAAAAAACAAGCATTATTGAGACCAATTCATTTGATAGATACATAACTGGCCTTTGTTTTCTGAAAGCGCATTTCATAAGTTCACATTTACACAGCTGCTCTTTAGTTGATCATGTTTCTGACAGTCATGATAAGCTTTATGTATTCTCAAATAGCCACCAGGTGGAGCAATTCAGTCTCTCAACTCCAATGGTCATACAAAAATCATTAATACACTGCTTGTATTTAAAGCCTGGGGATGATAAGCAATGGGCAACAACAATGTTGTACATGTTTCTAGGAGAAGAGAAGGAAAGAATAGTTCAGATAGGTCAACAATCTGAAATGCTAACCTTTTCTCTTTCCACTTGTTCAGTGTTCCAACATTTTGCTTTTAATTTATGTAATAAATTCCAATGTTTTTGAACAGGATGAAGTGCCAAAAACAGGACTGAAATATCTCGAGTAAAACTTTGGAGCCAGTTTGCTTGTAAACTCCAGAATTAAATGAATGCTTTTTTCCAAGAGTTGGCAACCTTTTTTCCTGAAAAGCCATTTTTAAAAAAGGTTTTGCCAAAAATAAAAAATCTATTGGAAGCATCCAGATGAAAATTTGACATTTTTAATAAAGATACATAATAAATTTCCAAGTGTCCTCAATAGGGCACAATTTCCACATATAACAACACGACATGTATTACATTTTAACTGAAAAAAATCAAAACTGAATTAGACCAAACTCTAAATAATCACATTTTTGACATTCATTGTATCTTTTTTTCCTTTGGATTTCCAGTATGTACATGTTCAGGTTTTATGTATAAATTTGCATGATATACAAGCATATTTGAAAAAAGCCAAAAAATAGTGTATCACATTGATGAAAAAAACATCACATTTCTCCAGGTGACAGGAAATTGAAACAAACATTGAGTTTCAAGTTATCACAACTAAGAGATGTTTGACATCAAGACAATTTTTTGCCTGTTGATTCTTATGATGCTACAATAAGAATTGTAATTCTAATACTTAATTCAGAATAATTTTTCATCCCATCCATATTAGAAACAGTAATGGTCACAATCTGTTCATCAAGCCAAATATGCTGTATATGCTGTAAATATATATGCTGTAATTACACCGCTCAAACATGTTTATTTAGAGCATGATCATGCACTTCATTAATATTTTGAAGCAACAGAGTGCAGCCTGACAATTAGCCTTCTATCCCACAGCTCCTACTTTTCTTGAGTTAATCATTTCAGATATTTTCATGCTAATGCAATCCAACTGGAAAAATTGGAAGGTGCAAATGAGATGAAGCATGCAGCTCCAGAATCATCAGTGCCAACCCTGTTCTATTTTAATGTTGGTCAAATGTCATAACTACCATCAATCATTTGCTTAATCTCTTGTATTGTTCACACTAACCATCTGACAAATGCAACTCTAATACAAAAATCATTCACAAAAATCAGCAAAATTCATCTTACCCTATATCTGGCTCACTGAAGGAAGAAGGATATGTAGGACTGAGGAATGAAGAAAAGTTATTAATTGATCAAATAAATCACAGATATACACATATTCATATTGCAGACCTATGACTGTCAATATTACCTAAATCAAAATAATAAAAATCTTGTACATTTCTTTATCATTTGCAAATTTGCCCTATTTTCACTCTAAACATGAAACATTAATGGCAATTCTACCAAAATAATTTTTCAATATTAAATATACATTGACATAGATACATTAATGAAGCCATAAGGTTAATCTGCAACAAGTACAAATTATCCAGAGAACGTTGTTATGCATGTCTCAATCATGTAGACAGGTTTAAACAGAAAAGAGGTCAGGAGATAATTGCTAAAAGAATCAAACTTAGAGAAGACAAAACTACTGTAACTGATACATTATATCACACATACTCAAAGGAGGTAGAGACGAGAAATAACAGAAGTAGCATTAAGTTCAGAAGCAACGTACTCTACTCCCAAACAGGATTTTTCAATTTAAGACAAACCCAACTCCAAAAGTATGAGCAGAAAACTGCCAACAGTTGATTAAGTGAATAGATGAAAAGGTATGATGGTAAATAAAGTGGGAAACATTTAAAGAAACAAGTCAAAATTCAACAAAAATACATTCCATTAAGAAATGATAAGGTCTGCAAGGAAGATCCATCCGTAGCTTACAAAGGAAATTAAGGATAGTATTAGATTTAAAGTGGCTTTTAAAAATTCCAAAGAATAATAAGTCTGAAGATGTAGATGTCCCTGAGTGGCAAGTACAGACCCAGGGAGGCAAACTAAGGGGCAGGCCATTTAAAACCGTAACAAGGAAGACTTTCTTCACTCAGAGAATGGTGACTCTTTCGAATTCGCTGTTCAGGAAGCTATGAAAGCTAGTGGGTGAGCATATTCAAGACAGAAATTGATATAATTTTGGAGATGAATGACATATGGGATCTGAAGATAGTATGGGAAAGTGGCATTGAGATAGACAAACAGCCATGATCTAATCGAATGACAGAGCAGCTCATTGGGGTGAACAGTCTACTCCTGTTCCTTTGTTCTCAAGACTGGGAGTGTTTTGGAAACAAGCAAAGGGCCACCAAAATGTTGATAAAAAGGGGCAACTACAGAGGATGATAGTAACCTCATTAAAAATATTTTAAAAATTGGAAGAGCTTTAACAAATACATAATAATGAAATGAGTAGCTAGAGTGAACACTGGTCCTGTCAAGGCAAAGGCAGGAGAAATTATCATGAGGAATGAAGAAATGGCAAAACAATGTTTGGTGATACTGGGCCTTTAAGAAATGTATTCATATCATGTTTCTTGTAAGAGGGAATGTTTGGAATTCAACTCTATTTTACATGGTGTCAATTTGTCAGGGCAGCAGACAACTCATGTGGAGAATGCAGGGCCAATGACTGATTTTAGTAGGGAATGTTGTTGACTCTCAAATGCTCTCAAACAGAAGGCAATTAGGGATGGACAGTAAATACTGGCCCAGCCAGCAATGTCCACATTGTTTGTTTTAATCTGAGTTAATGTATTTTTGTTCATTTGTTTTTTTCCTGGAGTTTATGTTGATTGACAGAGGCAATCATGCTTAAGGGGAGAAGCTAGGTTTACAGGGAAAAACACAGTTATTGGGTTCTGAAAGATGCAAGTCTCTCTCTCTCTCTGTAGGCTACTGTTTAGGAACTGGTGGAAGAAACAGATGTCTCTCTCCAAAAGTGTTCTGGGAGTTCAAAATCTGGCAGCCCAAGTACAAATACTTAAGGCCTGTGTGATGTTAATTGATTTTAAAGAGGAGCCCAAGTCTAGAAGAGGAATGTTGCTAGAATTAGAACTAAAAGAGATAGATGAGCAATTAAAAATTGTACCTTGTTATGTTTAAGTATTTTAATCAGTAAAAGTAAGCTAATTCATTTATTATAGTTAAACTGTATTATTAATAAAGTGTGTTTTGATGAAAGCTTCTTAGTGTAGCACCACCTTAAGTGAGACAGTGGCACAGTGGAATTAATCACTGGACTAGCAATTCAGAAACCAAAAGGTCATGATCTGGAAACCTGGGTTCAAATCTCACAATGGAAATGGTAAAATTCAAATTCAATAAAAATCTGGAATTAAATGACCAAGAAACCATTATTGACTGTTGCAAAAACCCACTAGGTTTACTGATGTTATTTAGGGAAGGAAATCTTACCTGGTCTGGCCTATGTGACTCCAGACCCATAGTAACGTTGTTGACTCTCAAATGAAACAGAGGGCAATTAGGGGATGGACAGTAAATACTGGCCCAGCCAGCAACATCCACATTCCATAAAAAGGAATAAAAAACAAAATAACATCTGTAGTGAAATACCTTATCCTCACACTAATGCCAAAATAGAAAAATTGTTGGGGTCCAGTCGGGCTTTATCGCATACTTTGGGGTTTTTGATCTGTACTTTAATAAACTGATTATATTTCTGAACAAATTCATAGTAGAAGACACAATTCACATATCAAAAATAGGAAATAACCAAGGGACTAACAAGACTGAGAAACATAAGGTAATTATCAATAAAGACATACTAGAAAAAAGTTTTTTTTTATATTTTTTCACATGATATGTGAATCACTGACAAGGCCAGCAATTTTATTGCATATCCCCCTGCTGCTCTTGAGAAAGTGATGGTGAGCTATCTTATTGAACCTGTGCAATCCATATGGTGCAAGTACACCAGTGTGTTAGGCAGAAAGTTCCAAAACTTTTTCAGCAAGACTAAAGAAACAGCAATATTTCCAAATCAGGCTGGTTTATGACTGATGGTTGGTGATGTTTTCATGTACCTGCTGCCCATGTCTTTCTAGGTGGTAGAGATCACATGTTTGAAAGGTGCAGTTGAACAGCCTTGTAAGTTGCTTCTATGTTGCGGCCGCACTTGGAGTAGTGTGTGCAGTTCTGGTCCCCACATTATAAGAAAGATGTGGAGGCATTGGAGAGGGTACAGAGGAGGTTTACCAGGATGTTGCCTGGTATGGAGGGCAGGTCTTATGAAGAGAGGCTGAGGGATTTGAGGTTGTTTTCGTTAGAAAGGAGGCGGCTAAGAGGGGACCTTATCGAAACATATAAGATGATTAGAGGTTTAGATAGGGTGGACAGTGATAGCCTTTTTCCTAGGATGGAGAAAGCTAGCACGAGGGGACACAGCTTTAAATTAAGGGGTGATAGTTATAGGACGGATATCAGAGGTAGGTTCTTTACCCAGAGGGTGGTTAGGGAGTGGAATGCCCTGCCTGCGGCAGTTGTAGATGCGCCAAGTTTGGTGGCGTTTAAGAGGTTAGTTGATAAATTTATAGAAGAGAAGGGAATGGTTTAGTTTGGAGGGTCATTGCTTTTTTTTTCATAATTGGTCGGCGCAACATCGAAGGCCGAAGGGCCTGTTCTGCGCTGTAATGCTCTATGTATCTTGTAGATTGTACATACTGCTATCACCGTGCATTGGTGGTGGGGGGAAGTGAATGTTGAAGGTGGCAGATGGGGTGCCAATTAAAGTGGGCTGTTTTATCTGGATTCTGTCAAACTTCTTTAGCATTGTTTGAACCACACTTATCCAGGAAAGCACAGAGTATTCTATCACAGTGCTGACTCGTGCCTTGTAAATGATGGATGCCACAGAAGAAGATTTTTCTGTTTTAAGTCTGTGCTAATTATTAATCTGCCCACTTATTCTATAATTAAGTGTCCTGTTACCACCATCTTAAAAATAAATTCCATTGATGTTTGTGAGACCACCTAGCCTGTACTTTCATATTTCCCCTCTCCTTCCTTGAAAAAATTTGATCACTTCCAATCCATGAGGCTCTTCTGGAATTGAGGCAATTCAGGAAGATCAAAAACAATGTATCCACTTTTCTGTAGCTAGCTCTTTTAAAGCCCTTGGATGCAGGCTGTAGAAATTTTAAGTTTCATCCCTTTCTCTAATACTATTTCTTCATTGGTAACAATTTCTTTATTTCTTTCATTCTTTTCAATCGTGGGTTGCCTACTGTTTCTGGAATATTTTGGTGTCTTCAACCGTGAAGAAGGATACAAAGTATTTGACTGATATCTGTCATTTCCTTATTCCCCCCCCCCTTCCCATTTCTCCTGTCTTCTCCTCTAGGTGGCCCACGTTTGCATTCAAGTAGTAAGGCATCATCTTTTAATTCAATCTGACCATGTACATTTTGGAATTTATACTTTGCATGGAGAAAGTTGCCCAAGGTATGCTAAAAATATTACATTGAGAGAACCAGGACTTCTGAGATCCAAGTTAACAGGACAACCAATTATGTATCTCCTTAAGCAATCAGTTTTAAAGATTATGAAGTGAACAGAGCAGTCTCAGCATTCTGGTATAGAAAGTCAAGTAAAGAAAGAGAAAGAAAGAGGAACATGAGACAAAGAAGAAAACTTTAAAAAGTTCTCTAATTTTAAAATTTCTAATAATTAAACAGCTGAAGAAATGAGACTCCTCATGGTAATAGTTACTTTTCAGTGCCTTAAAAGGCTGTTGGGAAGTAATTAATAACTATTATGTCAATGTACTTATGTTTGTAAGGGCAAAATTCAACTTCCCGTACTGAATTTAGTACAAATTTACTGTACCAAAATATGTACAGTGGTTACAATGTCATAGATGATCTGTGATAATACTTTAACCAAGTGCCATTTTTGTTTATTACACTCAGGATTAGGCATGCTGATAGATTGGGGAGAATATAACCAGCTGTCGCTATCAAATGTTCATAGTTTCAGATATAATTGTGTCCTTAGTTCCAACTCTAAGAGCACTCACTAATACATCAGTATATATTTTTCCCTTCTCCACATTAGTCACTCAACCAAGGCTGCTAACTTGATCCATATTAATCTCTGATCTTATGACACATGTTGAGTTTGCACATACTCAATTACAGGTGCACTATTAACCAGTAAAATCAGTGCAAAGAGAAGACTCTCATTCATGGTGAGCTGAGTTCAAATCAAAATTTCACTGCTAGCTGAACAGTGTGCCAACCTTCCTACCACTCAATCTCCAGTGTGGAGCTTTTATTATAAATAAGTAATTTGGTTTACTGGAGTAATGGAATCTAAGTTTTAAATTATTTTTTAAATAAATGACTCCCAATCCAACACTCCCAACTCCATGGTGTGCAAGATCAACCTAGTTTATTCTGGCAACCTATCTTCCCTTCCCTTTAACAAAGTACCTTGTTTTTATTCAACATTTTCCAGTGCAGTTCAAGTGAAGCTGGATGCATGAAGAATTTAGGTCTCATCATTGTGTGGTGCAGCACCTGAGTATACAAGCCTCCCAATAAATTGATTGTCACTTCATGACACAAAAGTATTTTTAACAACAGTGCTAACATGGTGTTGAATCATGAAGCACCACTTCCAGAAATTAATGGAGCTTCAGAAAAAAAAACAATAGTGACATCCACATCCCAAAGAACTCTAAAGAGCCGAGCAAGCACATTACAAAATAATCACACTTACCCCATATCTCTGTCCAACATTGTACTGGAGCCAAATGAAAAAGGAATTGGGATGGTAGCTGCAAGTTCTTGTGGCGAGTACAGTTTGGAATGCTTCAAAAGATAGCAGCCTACAAAAAGAAGACAACATTCACAATTTGTAAACCTCAATGTCTGCCTAGTCTTCACCATTTCATGTAAATAATAGGCTTTTGCATCCATTTCAGTCTTAAGGAGTATCAACCATTTCTCCACAGGGATAAATTAAACATAACATAAGCAATTTTACAAGGAGCAAAAGTTACTGTAGATCTATGTAACGAGATCAAAATGTCTTTGATCTTATTTAGCAACACCAATCACAAATCAAAAATGATAAGTTTAAAATTCTCTCCTTTTCCATACTGCTGAAAAATAACCTACCTCTTAAAATATAGCTTCACAAATGGACCAGTTCTTTTGGAAAAGAAGCAAATTTATGCATTTGAAGCTTATAGAGTGAATAATAAGCACCTGAATTCTTGTTCGCTATTATTCTGCAAAGGTTCTCACTACAGCTTTAAAGAAAGGGTGATGATTGCCAAGCTGATTGGGCAGAGATGTGAATGGAAATCTTTGATTGCTTTAAAAGTCCATGAATCATTGCACAATGGGGCTTCTAAGGCTCTGTGGGAATGCAAATTCATCTGTTCCCAAGATAGAAATATGTCCAAATCAATTTGCCCCAAACCAATGACAATTTGGAGATGTGCATCACAGTAGAACCCCATTTAAATGATCTACATGTTTCTGTATGCTAATAGTAATAAATCATGAAGTACTTCAAAAATCTTTAAAGCCCATTTTTTATATCAAGGGACCACTGAGGGTTCAATTAGATGCCTAATTTTATAGGAGTGGTGATTCTGTAGTTCATGGTAATCAAAGGAACACAGGCTAGTTCATTTCACACTAGTGCAAGAGTAATATTTTGCTTAAAACCGCTTAATCTTAATGCTAAATATGCACAACTTTCATTGCAAATAATATTAAACCAGGGTTGGCCACAGGAACGGTTACTGCTAACTAACGCACAGCCATTCTACAGTGTTGAAACCATTTTAAATGAGGTTAATGTTTACATACATTTGAACATACGACTTGGGGCAGAAATAGGTCATTTGTAAGGCAGTTCTGGTGGTCAATAATTGCACTCAGAAGGTCAACCAAATATAGTTTATGGTAGGCCGTTTTAGAAGAAAATTCATGAAAATAGCACACTACAAGGTTGATGTCACCCATTGCCTGAGTTAATATGCTCTTTTGCTTATGGCACATGGTTTGTCACTTTAATATCCTAACTAAAAACAAACTATAAAAATTGCATTTTTTATCAAGGGAATACCAAATAGAGAACTGGCTGAGAAAGGTTGACACAGATCTAAGGACTTCATGAAAATAATCTGCTCAACAGCAGAAAGTACATCAAAAACTATTACTTGTCCACAAGGTTGTGACTGGAACAACAGCACATAAGTTGCTGAGACTTCAGCAAACTGTTCATGCACAAAATTTGAGAACAAGTGCTACAACTTAATATCTAATAATCACTCAGTTGATCATGAGACTCTGTCAGACAGGACTCCACATGGAGTTCCGTACGCATATGCAGAAAGGGTTAAACATAGTCAATGATTACCAGAAATACTGCACCATCTATTAAATTGTAGGAAACCTGTTATTTGACAATATTGCAGAACAATCCAAGTTCTTCATAGTGCACCGGGGTAATTGCTATCTAAGATATCACCACTTGTAGTTTAGTGTTTTCTTTCAAGTAGACATTTTTAAAACCTATTCTTCAAATGACAAATCATAAACAGAGTATATAGAGTCATGGAGGTTTACAGCATACTACCTTCTTTTTTTAAACCTGTAAGTTAAACCCATTTGGCCCATATCCATCTATACCCATCTTACCCTTGTAACTGTCAAAATGCTTTATAAAAGACAAAATTGTACCGGCCTCTGCTACTACTTCAGGCACCTGTTCCAGACATTCACCACCTTGTATGTGAAGAAATTGCTCCTCTGGACACTTTTGTATCTCTCCCCTCTCAAATTAAACCTATGCTCTCTAGTTTTGCCTTTAGGAAAACATATTGACTATTTGGTTAATTTATGTCCTTCATTATTTTGTAGATCTCTATAAGATCACCCCTCAATCTTCTATGCTCCAGATAAAAAGTCTATCCAGCCTCTCCTTCCCAACTCAAACCATCAAGTCCTGGTAGCATCCTAGTATATCTTTTCTGCACTTTTGACAGTACTACAAAACAATCCAGATCCTTCATAGCAATTGTCCTGGTCCACTATCTAAGATATTGCCACTTGCAGTACATTGTATCTAGGCTTCCCTATAAAAAAAGTACATGTACGGTATTTAATGAAGCAATATGTCAGAGACATCAATCAAGCTTGATTTCCCGTGGCCTGGTAAAGAAATTTAGTTCTATTAAGCAACAGTATTACAATTATCATTCAGCACTACAGACCAATAAACAAAAAGCAGCAATAATATTAGTATCACTGGTATTAAGCACTCCAGTGTTATAACATATTACAATACTATTGATGTTAAATGAAAACTTTGATGCTTTATTTGCCACACAGTTTTGAAAGCTGTGCCACCTAAAAAAAAGAGAAATTTGTTGATTTTGATGAGATCCACTGGAAAGCCAGAGAAAGGTAAAGTGGAGCAGGACATTATTTTCTTGGGGAATCCCTCACTGATATTGGAAATGAAACTTCTCCACCGTTCAAGCATTTAATTATTTTTAAAAAATGCGATTTTTTTTTCCAGCTTTATCACAGGCAAATAAAGAGGATATTATCTAGGGATAGAGTCACAAAATCAAAATATTTAGCACATTTGATCGTTGTGCCTGTGCTAACTATAATGCCATGTAAGTTATCTTTCCTAATCCCGTCACCTTGTTCTTTTCCTATTTCCCTTATGGGTAAATTGTGATACTGACATCAAGACAGACCCCACGTCTTGACGTGTTTCTGTGGACAAGGTTAATAGAATCATGTTGGTGGGATCTTTGATTGAAGGGGTACACAGATTAGCTATGCATGTTAGCCACATTGCTTTTGTTTTTAAAACGTTCAATATTTTTCTAATAAAGGCATACAAATAGATGCCATTGGTCAGTTTTCAACTGCTTGCTACAGTGTTTTGCTCTTTCAAACTCCACCACTCAGCATTACCAGATGCCAAAATTTCTTACACTCAGTGTTGCTAAGACACAATTTATAAAAACTGCATGCATAATATGGTCTAAAGACAACTTATAGACAATTTATCTGTACCCATATACAGATAAGTTGTCTTTACATTCCTAGTCACTTTCAGCAGGATATTAGACAATTGTAAAAATGGGCAGGAACCATCAATAACAGGTGCCAAACCCAGTTCATCTTCTTCCAGGTCTATTACAGAAGGCAAAGAAAAATAAATCAATGGCAATTGGGAAAGAAGTCTGGGCTAAGATATTTATATATTTGTGGAAATAAGTCTTTCATTTAGCAGTAGCGTTCTCTCCTGTGCAGCAAAAGGTACAAGATTTGAACACCTCTCCAGACAGTGACTGCAGATTGAAGCTCTGCTTTTGAATTCTAGGCTCATCCAGTGTGATACCTGCATCAGGTGGAATGAGGGTGACTGAACTCTCACCCATCATTTGGGTCAGACCCATTAAACCCATGTGCAATAGAACTAACCATAACACTAACTCGTTCAAAATTCACCATGGTTTTGGATTCGCATTGCAGCCTGTTAATCAGACGGTGAACCCTTCCACTATTTCACTCTGTTCTCAAAGGGTAAGAGAATAACAAACAATCTATTTATGATTGTTTAAAAATTTACCTATGCTTTTTTAATTCAGTCAAAGGTATGAATTATTTAACCATTCAAATTACATCATAGGAAGCCCTTTTTCCCCCTCACATGAACAATTTATGTTAACACACAACTCAAAACAATTTTGAATAGTATGGAATGCCTATTTTACAATTACTTAGAATGGGAAGCTGGATAAGCATATGAGAGAGAAAGGATAGAGGGTTGTCACAATAGAGGTAGATAAGAGAGGTTTGGAGATGCTCATGGAGTATAAAAACAGCACAGATTGATGAAGCTGAATGGCCTGTTTCTGTGTCCTATCTAATTCAATAAAGGTGCTACTGTGCTTGACAGGGCATTCAACCATGTCCAAACCATCTCCTGCGCCTCTGCCCTTACCCATTCCTTTCCTTCCCAGGACCTGTCCCCATTTTTCACACCACTAGACAAACCTTCTGCCATTTCTGCAAACTCCAGCTCACTGCTACCATCAAACACATCTTGCCCTCATCCTCCCATCAGCACTCTGCAGGGATCACTCCCTCTGAGACACCCTGGTCCACTCCCCTATCACTCTCAACACTGCATCCCCTTCCTGTGGCACCTTCTCAATGAACAGTAAATCCCTGTCCATTTACTTCCTCCCACCTCACAATCCAAAGCCCCAAAAAGTCCTTTCAGATGAAACAGCATTTTACTTGCATCTCCTTCAATTTGTTCCAATGTATTCACTGCTCCAAAATCTGGTCACCCTACACTGGGAAAACTAAAACAGACTGGGTGCCCATTTCGCAAAATACCTTTGCTTAATCCACATACACGACCCCAACTTCCCGGCCACTTGTCATTTTAACTCACCATCTTGCTCTCACAGCCACGTGTCCATCTTAGGCCTGGGCGGCCCAGTGGTTAGCACTGCTGCCTCACAGGACCAGGGGCCCAGGTTCAATTCTGGCCTTGGGTCACAGTCCGTGTGGAAGTTGTACATTCTCCTGCGTCTGTGTGGCTTTCTTCCAAGTGCTCTAATTCTCTCCCACAATCCAAAGATGTGCGGGTTAGGTTGACTCGTCATGCTAAATTGATTCTAGTGTCAGTAGATTAGCAGGGTAAATATGCGGGGTTATGTGAATAGGACTTGGATGGAATGATGGTCAGTGCAGACTCAATGGGCCAAATGGCCTCTTTCTGCACTGTACTAATTCTATGATGCAATTCTCAATGAAGCCCATTTTCTGGATGGGATCATCTTCTAATTATGCACTTGACAGCCTTCTGGACTTATGAGTTCAACAACTTAAAAACATGAACTCTCTCCTCTATCTTGAGCTCTTTTTAAATTCATTTTTGTCCTACTGCTCCCCCACCACCATAGGGCCATCTGTCACTTGTTCATCAGTTTTGTCATTATCAGCAGCATTTTTTAGTCTTTAATACTACCACTAACACTCACTTTGTCATGCACTCATCATTTGTCCAATCTCCTCTAGATGCCATATTTCCCTGACCTCATATTTTGCTTTGCCTGCTCCACACTTCTCTCCTTGCCAACACAAAGATGTCACACTGACGAGCCTGGAAGATTATTACTGAACAACATGCACCCATATGGTGACTTTAATGCAAGATAAATACCCCAGACACCTCTGTACTTAATTGTTTCATATTTTGCTTTGCCTGTTCCACACCTCTCCCCTTCCCATCACAACTTAAAACTGTATAGGATCAATCACATTTCTTCCCATGTTTAGCTCTGAAGAAGAGCCATCTGGACTCAAAACGTTAAGTCTGGTGGGATTTTCAGCACTGCTCTGCAGCATGTTATGCAGCAGCAAAGGTAGCCCACCACTGGCCAAAGGCAGGATTGGAAGATCCCACCAGTAACAACTTCCAGAAAATTCCAGCCTCTGTTTCTCTCTCATAAAATGCTGCCAGACCTGTTGATTTTTTCCAGCATTGTCTAATTTATTTCAGATTTTTGGCACCTGCATATTTTGTTTTATTCACTATTAACATCATCAGTTCAGTGAGGCCAACTAGTGGATCAAACAAATAGAATGCTAGGTGCAAAAAACAAAATAAATTGCAATATTTCTCTATTGATAATAACTGTTGAGAATTTGAGAGTATGGTAATTGGAGTAAAAGGCAGATTCGCAATGAGCATCTAAATAACCGTAAGAAGTGATTGATATGGCAATGACTTCAAACATGTTTGCATAAGAGTAGATTTCAATGGGTTGTTTTGGTTAAAAGTATAATATATAAGGTTATAAGTAAAAAGGTGTATGAAAGTGGGATGAGTTTTCTTTTAAATCCTAAGATTAAATCCTAAACTGTGATCAAGAGCATTTCCAAACAACCTGAGTGGAACACTGTTGTGATCAAAGGGAAAGAATGTACTTAAAAAGACATCGAAAACTATGTGAGGGGCTAACTATTTAGATTGCCCAGCAGACAGAAATAGCTCATCAGAGCTCCCAGAAAGCAGTGTGAACAAAGCCAGATGTGAAGTACCAGCTGTTGTTAACCTTTGAGACATCCTAGAGGGAAACAAAGGCAGAATGGTAAAAAAAATTACTGGAATATTAGAGATTTTAAAATCAATATGGATTTGCTGAGCAGAAAGGGAGAAGGATAGCTCTGAAGGCAGTTAAGGGCTTTTGGGAGAGTTTTAAATTGTTTATTGTATGGGAGTCCCTGGGAAGTGTGTAAATAGATGATGATATTGATGTACTTGTTTTTTATCCTACAGGGGCTTTGATCCACCTTGTTGTCTAACGAGGGGCATACATGCGATAGGTCGTGAGAGAGCTGCTCTTGGATTTTTTTTTGAGAGTATCCTAGTGCTTCACGTCGTTTGTGTACACTTGACCTGGACCATTTGATGGGCAACACAACAGCTCAGTGACTATCGCTGTGCTGTGCAGACACATGGATTTGGGCCTGTGTCTGCGGGAGTTTACACATTCTCCCCGTGCTCACATGGGTTTTCTCCAGGTGCCCCGGTTTCCTCCCACATCCCAGCTCTTAGGCTAACTGGCAAAACAAATTCTCCCTAAATTGTCTCAAATTCGGTTTTTAATCCATAGAGCTATAAACATGGACAGGGATCGCGGGTAGAGGTGGGAACATCAGGGTGGCGGCGCGGGCTCGTTGGGCCGAAGGCCCTGTTTCCCGTGCTGTTTTGTTCTTTGTCTATTTAAGCAGCAAAAAAAAGTAGAATACATGACTAAAAGAAAAACTCTTCTTAAAAGTACACTAAATCATGCTGTAATACATTACTTCTTCAGGCCAACTATTTCTTAACAGGGTTACTCAGGTTTTTAAGGAGCTACAAAAGTTACATTATACTCTAATGCTGAAAGTACACAGTCCAAATAAACCAATGGGCAAGAGGTACTCACACACCACACTCTGAAACCATGTGACATATGCCATCTACAACAAAATGAAATATATCATAAATGGCATTTTAAATTGACTAACCAAAAGTAAAACCTGAAAGAAATTATGAAAAAAGTTTACACTATAAACTAATAACCAGGACCTGGTTAGAAATAACTCAAAATATAATCAGTGTTGAACAAATTGACAAATTATTAATCTTGGGCACTGGAACTGTTATAGTCAATGAAAGAAATGAAAACAAATGATCAAGCTTACAGTTCTACATTTACAGATCAAACAGCCATTTAAATTTTGCACTTAATAAAAGTTGTCTATGATTATAGATTGTTTTGGACAATAAACACGTAGCTAAATAGAGCAACACCATCTGTGACTGAAGTTTACCTGATGTATTCATTTGCAACACTCAAAGGAATAGAGGAACAGTGCATAGACCAAATTCCATAAGATGCAAAAATAAATACGCTATACTATCTTGCACAAGCTCTCAAAATTTTTGAAGAGTGAAGAAAGCCTTTTCCAGTTAGATAATGTATTTCAGGAAACAAAAATCAGTTACATAAATTCAAGTATCATCTTTTCATATTCCACAGAGCACTCTACCTGAATCTGTCAGGTAAAGTCCAGAGCAGCAGTTCATAATCATCTCTTCCATCTCCAGACACAAGTGATCTCAGCAGAAGGGTGGAATGTGATTTTTCTACACACAATGCTGAGAATGTGTAACAGAGGGCTGTACAATATCAGGAGAGTTACTCCAGCTCCCTGAGCTGGGATCAAAGTGGCACTTGTGACAGAATGGAATGGCAGAGATAAAAATCGCTTCCATAAATGAAAGAACAAAGTATCTCTCAGGGGGTAACATCCCTTGCACAACATAACCTAGAACTACAACAATTCATCAAACTTCACTCGACAGCCATTTGTGAAGAAAATGATGGTGTATTTCCTGACTTTGTGCTCAATTAAGCCTATTCCACTGCTTTGAATATGTGACTAACATATTGATTTCTTCACTGAGCACATGATCCACGAAGCCACGTTGCAACTAAACTGCAGAACATGAAGTGGACCCAGAAAATAATGAACATTGCAAAAAAAAGGACATACAGTGGTCTCAGAATAAGTTTTTTTAAAAGCATACTTCAAATAATTTATTTGATGTCAAATAAGCTATCTGAACACAAAGCTTTAAATTAGTCTTCTCTCTTTCACTCTGTGAAATGCAGTCTTTGAAGGAAGGTGGCCTGGGGCTCCATACTGTCTATAATTACTCTGATGTAGAAAATGACAGGCAACAACTTACGATCCTCTGCTTGTAGGCGTCAAACAATGGGATTACATTGACCTTTACTAAACTGTACATGTCAGGAGTGAATTCAGTTTTATTGTTCACATCTACTTCAATTAGCACATGACACTCAGATCAACCAAAAGGTTCAAACATTTCCATTTGTTTTTGTCTCTCACTCAGTTAAAAAGGAGCTTGTATTACCATTGATGAAAAGATGGAATCGAAGAGAAAGCATTCAAGAAATCTGAGAATTTTAGATACTGGACGTAAGAGACTTGGAATTCCTTGAGAAACAGGAAATCCAGTGGCGACAATGCTGTCCACGCCTGATCTTGTTCCAAATCCCAAGAAATGAATCGTTTGCAAAGAAAAATAGATGAATACAATTGAAGAGGCAACAAGAAAAATACTTGTTACTCCAAGATATAATTTAAAGCAAAACATTAACAAGTACAATGTTTTGAAGGTAATGTAATAATTGCATCTGACTTTAATCTTCATTGAGATTGGACAAATCAAATTGGCAAAGATAGCCTGGAGGATGAGTTCATAGGTTGTATCCATGACATTTGGTTTCAGAACGTAATGTTTGAAAACAACGAAGGAGTAGGCTTTTTAGATTGGGTAATGTGATAGTATTAATTAATGATCTCACAGTAAAAGGATCCTTTGGGAAAGAGTGATCATAATATCATTGAATTTCATATTCAGTTTTTGGGCATGAATTGTGGATCTGAAACTAGAGTCTTAAACTTAATTAAAAATAACTACAAAGGATTAAGGGATAATTCATAACAAAGATTATTCTACTGAGGAAAAATGAATTTGATAAGGATGCCCTATCCAGGACTAAGGAAGTTAAAGATAGTATAAATTGAAATAAAAGACATGCAAAGATGACTGTAGGCCAAAAGATTGGAAAATTTTAGAAACCAGTAAAGATTGACTGAAGGAAAAAAACAGGAATATGAAAAAAGTGACAAATATAAAAACTGATAATAAAAGATTCTACAAATAGTTATAATCCCAGCTGATGTTAATACTGGAGAAGTACGATCCAGATAGTGAAACCACAGCAGTCTAACTAATTTTTAACACAAAGAATAAAATACTTAAGTATTACTAACAAAGGAGACTCAAAGTTTTTTGTCTTGCCCTCATTTAGGACATGTCGCAAAAAAGCAGTATAAAGGAAAGAACAACAATTTATCCGGTATGAGAAGAAAACAGTAATTGTTTGACAAGTGAGCTCTGATTGCTAGAGCCATTGCTGTGGGGAATCTGGTAATTAATGGGAACAGACAAAACCGTCAATCATTGTTTGAAATTTAAATCAGGCAGCTTCACTCTGATTGCCCAAGGCAATGCCTTGACCAATGAATGACTCACTTTGGTTAGCTAAACCGGGCACAATGCACACATATATGTTCTTTCTGTTCTCAAATTGGTTGTCAGTGTCATTCTTCATACACTGGAGGATTATTTCACCAATGTTGTCCAAGCACTAACTGCTCTTTGAATTTTTGTTTTCTGTTTCCTTTCCTTCTTAAACATAGGTATTACATTTATGGTCTTCTGAGCTGGTGGGACCTGTCTGGAATCCATGGAATTTTGGAAGATTACAGCCAATACATCTACTAATCGGTGCACGCATTTCTTTTAAAACCCTTTGATATACGTCATCAGGTCCTGGGAATTTGCTAACACGTGGTCCCGTTAGTTTTCCGAGTGGTTTTTTCTTGCAATAATGATTGTTTTAACTTCCTCCTTTTTTTGCTTCTTGATTTTCTGTTATTCTCAGGATGCTTTATGTTTTCTACTGTGAAGCCAGATGCTAAATAATTGTTCGAAGTCTCTGCCATCTCCTTGTTTCCCATGATTAAGTCTCACCCTCCAAGATAGTTAATCTAATATCCATAAGAAACTAGTATATTTGAGAAATCTTGATAAAAGATGAAAAGGAAAGTGTTTGCCAAATCATGTGGGGTTTTTTTTAAATAATTCATTGTGTGTGGACATGACTGGTTTGACCAACATTTGTTGCCCCATCATGCTTAGAGGATTAACTAATAGGTAATGATTAGGAAAATTAGGCCATTTTCAGATTGAGAAACTGTAACTACTAGAGAGCCACATGGTTCAGTGCAGGGGCCTCAACCATTGGCAATCTATATCAATGACTACTTTGTAGCCAGATTGATGATACAAAGATGGTGAAAGAACAAATTGGGATAAGGATATAACAAGTCTGCAAAGGGATATAGGTTATGTAGGTAGCCAAATAATTGACAGATAACATGGGAAAATGTGAGGTTGCCAATGAAATCTGGCAGGAAGAATAGCAAAAAAAAAGTTTTAAATGGTACAAGATTGCAGAATGCTGCATTCCAGAGATCTGGGTGTCCTGGTACATGAATCACAAATGCTAGCATGCAAGTGCAACAAGTCATTAGGAAGGTATATGGAATGCTAGCCTTTATTGCAAGGTGGACAGTGTACAGAGTTGGAAAGTCTTGCTAAAACCTGAGATCACATTGATAGTTTCGTTTTTCTTATTTAAGAGGGATAGATTTGCACTGGAGGCAGGTTAAAGAGAATGAATTCAGCCAATTCCTGGGATGAAAAAGTTTATCTTGTGGGAAAGTTTATCAGGCTGGGTCTTTACTCATTGCCTCTCAGAACTCCAATCTTATTGAAATATGGTATTCTAGCAGTAGATTTGGAATTAATTTTCATCCTTCGGGGTTAATCTAGAACTAGAAAATAGAGTTTCAAAATAATAGGTCTCCCATTTAAGACAGAGATAGAGGGCTTTTTTCTCTCAGACGTTCTTTACTCTTTTCCCAATAGAGTAGTGGAGGCTGGATCATTGAATATATCCAAGCCAGATTTTTGACTGACACTCAAGAGTTAAAAAGAGGCAGACAGGAAAATGGATTCTTTTTAAAATTTACACATATAAGGGATATGGGCATTATTGGCTGGGCCAGTATTTATTCCCATCTCGAATTGCTCTGAAGAAAGTGGTGGTAAACTGCAGTTTGTATGATGTTGATAAATCAAATTAGTGTTTCTCCATTGCTGCTGGATCAAAATTAAGTGTAATTGTTCATGGGAACGAGTTATATCCTCTCTTCTTGGATACGACCACCAGTGTACCATATCTTGCCATTTATTTGCCTAGCCGGAATGTTATCCGAGCTTTGCTGCATGTGGAGATGAATAGTTTCAGTATCTGTGGAGACATGAATGATGAACATTGCTGGCTGATGATTTCACATCCTGACTTCTGACCTTATGATGAAGGAAAGGTCATTAATGAAACAGTTGAAGATGTTTGGGCTTAGAACACTACCTTGAGGAACCCCTGCAACAACGCCCAGGGACTGAAATGATTGACCTCCAATAACCACAAGCATCCTCTCCTTTGTGCTATATGTGATTCCAACTATAGAGAGATTTCCCTGAATGCCGTCAAGTTCAGTTTTGCTTGGGCTCCATGTCACATCCAATCAAATGCTGCCTTGATATAAAAGGTAGTAACCCTTACGTCATCTCTGTAATTCAGCTCTTTTGTCCATGTTTGGATCAAAGTTGTAATAAGGTCAAAAGCAGAGTGGCCCAAGCAGAATTGAACATCAGCAAGTGTCACTTGATAATAGTGTCAACACCACCTTCCATTGCTTTACTGATGATCTAGACTATATCGATAGGGCAGGAATTTGCCAGATTAAAGGTGGTCTGCCTTCTATGGACAGTTCAAACTTAGTCAATTTCCATATTGCTGGATAAATTCCAGTGTGGTAGCTGCATTGTAACAGTTTGGCTTAGGGCTTGGATAGAAGTCTTCAATATTTTTGCTGGCATGTTGTCACAACTCACAGCCTTTGCAAAATCCAATGTATTCAGCCATTTTTTGAGATCACGCGGAATGAATCTAATTGGCTGAAAACTGATATCTGTGATGCTGGGGACTTCCAGAGAAGATCAAAATGGATCAACAACTCAGTACTTCTGGCTGAAGATGGTTGCAAATATTTCTGCCCGTCTAATACACAAGGTGCTGGGCTTCCATAGAGCACAGGATGGGGATACTTGTGGATCCTGCTCCTCCAATTAGCTGTGAATGTTGGTTGACAATTAAACAACTGAACACAGGAGGACTGCAGAGCTTAGGTCTGATCCATTTATGGAATTGCTTACCTCAACTACATGATGCTTACACTAGTTGGCATGCAACAGGCCTGTGTAGTTTCATTAGGTTAACGTCTCATTTTTAGCTGTCATGCTAATACTCCTAAAAATAATTAACTGGTTTTTCTAACTTACCGTACAGCAAAGACCAACTATATTTACTATTAACATTGGTTACCAATCCTTTTCAAAATAAAACAAAAGTTAGATCGCTTGAAGGCATTACTCATAACAATTTATAGAAAATAAAAGAAACTGCCATATACACTAACTAATAACCCTATTCAACTAAAAACGTGCATGCTTTTAGGAAACTACGTAGATGATGAAGAACATTCCATCTTTAGCTTTTGGACTCTGAGAAATTAGGGTCATTCAGATCACAAATTTATGATAAAGAAAATAAATAACTAAATTGCTAAAATACCACTGAAACAACAGGAGAAAAGTAATATGAAACTTTTTCAAGAAGAATAGTTTGGCCTTAAAGATAAAAGAGTTAGGAGAATGGAAGGGGAATACATCTCAGGGAAATTTTGACTCAGAAAACTTATGGTATCCAGCATAAAAAGTTACAGGCAATCAACAATATCCCACATTTAGTTGGATATGGTGAATATTTAGAATCTGATTTATTTTGATTATTTAACCATATTTCCAGCATGCTAACATAATGCATATGATACCAATTTTTTTAAAAGTTGTGCTTCACCTTTTGGTTCCAAGACATCAGTACTACACAAATGTTAAATTTGATGAGATGAAGATAACCATTACTTCTCTTATTGGCTTAGACCAGAGCCAATAACCCAGAGTGAGAGATGGGGAAAATCTATTTAAAATCACTATTAAAAGCCCCAACTCCCATTGCCAGGCTGAAAACTGAATAGTTCCTGCTCATTTAAGGATTGGAATTGGAAAATAATTAAAACTGTTCCAAGTTTTAAAATATCAAACATCATCTTGGAAATTACAACCCTGAATGCTAGATATCTAGAGGAATACAATTCTGGGAGTGAATGAAATAATTTGCAGTGACAAATTTGTTGGTGAAATATTCTCCATAAATTTAAGAATTTCCAGAATAATTGGTAAATCATGCTAATGCAATGGTTATTACATACCTTGAATTTTAAATAAAATCATGTTTAAAGTCAAAGGTTCAAGTATAAAGGTTGTAAAATAGGTTCAAAATTGCTTAATGCAGAAGAGAAAAGCGATAGCTTTTGCTGGACAGTTGAATCTTCCAAAGTACCTTAAAAGTCAGATCCATGACTTCTGATAGTCACATTTGTACATGATCACAATTAACATTTTGTAGTAGAATTAAATCTGCAGATTATAACATTCCTCTAGGAAAACTTGATAATTTGGGGAAATTTTTAGAATTTGCAAATGACTCAAATAGAATTTATTGCATCATAAGAAATATTGTAAATAAGTAGTCGCTTTCTCTTCATGCAAAGTGTCTTCATTGTCTGAGGACTGGTAATCACACCTTACGTCATATCATCACTTTGGGACAACTTCGGGATGCAGGCTGAAATTTCAGCCTAGCACAGGGACTAAACACACACTGTTGGCATTATTCTGCATCACACACTAGATATCTAGCCAATTGAACTAACTGACTCTGTGCTCTAGGGGCTGTTCCCAAGGATATACTAATACAAATTTCAACTGCTGTTGAAAGGCCATCAGCTCAATGGAACATGCTCTTCAGTATGCCTGAAACATACTGGTTTCAGTGCAAAGAAGCGTTCACAACCAAATGATGTAGACTATGCATTCCAAGTACGATGCAGTGAGACACACTGTTTGGGGCAGCTGCTGCAAAGACTCAATGAGGAAACGCCACACTCGAGAGTCCATGACCCTCCTGCCATAGCATATGGAGGTCCCCCAGTGTGTGCATTTAAAATGAAACACAATCTAAATATAACTTCCGCCATGAAGAGCGGATTTCTGCCACACATTACTTACAAATATACTGAACTTTTTAAGGAAAACCTGTGTTTTTTAAAAAGATATACAAGCAAAGACACTGGTCTAAAGGTACAAAATAAAGTGACACTTTTTGGAAAATTGTGCAAAATCCACAAATTCCTATGTGAATTACAGTTGACCAAATGAGAGGGAATGGAATATTATACATGAAAGGTGTCGTGGTCTTGTTCAAACAGAAACATGAAAGAGAGATAGGAAAACTGCAAATGACAGAATTTTAATTTCCTCGGCTAAATTGACTTGTTTGTCTCAGAAGTCATCCCAAAAAGTCAATAACCTGTATGGGATCTCAGTATGGGATGAAACAATATGGTTTTTGAGTGTGAGTCATAGTTTTATCCTTCCCAAAATACACAGAGAAAAAAAACCATCAGTGGAAATGCTGGTCTCTGGGGTTGGTGAAAAACCAGTCACCAACTCCCCGCAACGTTCAAGGCAAGGATTCCTCTCTCTGTTGCAGAAAGGAACAGCATCGGAAGCCACAATCGAAAGAAAATCGGACAGCCTCTTCAGCCAACCTGTCAAAACAAGCATGTCCAGCTCAGTGCAAAATGTCAAAGTCAGCTCTACCAGAATGACCAGGCTTATCAGCTGCAATGTACTGCTATCTACACATCACAGACAAATCAAAGTCTAATTTGTACATTTTTTAAACTTTTATTTGGACTCTTAACATTTCATTTCTGATCAGTGTGTGTATTGTATTTTTCGTAGTTATTAAAACCTAAGGGAAACAAATAAACTTACTTTTTCTTTAACTCAAAAAGTCTGATAAATTGGATCCTTCTAAAAAAAATACATTTCAACTAGGAAAAGGTATACAAAGGGGAAGAGATCCCTTTTAAATTAATCTTATGATCAATCGAGAGGGTTGAATAAAGAAAAGAGCCAAATCATTCCTCTTCACTTAGAAGAGTAACAGAATCGGGGTCCCGGTTAGAAAATTAACAGATTAGGGAACCTCATCTGGAATTACCCTTTGTTATCTTATCCAGTACTTCCCCAGACGTGAGAAGCTATGACATCTTCTCCAGAGTCTTCAATATATCATTGATGAAGACGAACATCTCGCCAGGGCCATCCCCACACCCCCACTTCTTGCCATCAAACAACTGCATAACCTCAGATAGACCATTGTGTACAGCAGCTACCCAGCCTTCAAGAGAATAGTGACCACAACACCACCCTGCCACAGTGATCTCTGCAAGACATGCCAGATCACTGACATGGATGACGTCATCTCATGTGAGAACAACATCCACCAGCTACATGGCACATACTCCTGCAACTCAGCCAATGTTGTCTACCTAATATGCAGGAGAAGGTGTCCTGAAGCATGGTACATCAGGGAGATCGTGCAGATGCTATGGTAACGGATGAATGAACATCATTCAACAACCACCAGGCAAGACTGTTCCCTCCCTGTTGGGTCACAGGCATTTGGTCTCTGATCTTCAGGTAAGCATTCTCCAAGGCAGCCTTCACAACACACAACAGCTCAGAGTCGCTAAACAGAGACTGAAAGCCAAGTTCTGCATACTAAGATGGCCTCAACCGGGATCTGGGGTTCATGTCGTACAATCTGTAACTCCCATGATTTGCCTGGGCTTGTAAAATCTCACTTACTGTCCTGTCTGGAGACAATACACATCTCTTTAACCTATGCTATCTTCATTCACATTGTTTGCACCTTTAAGACTTGAATAGCAGGTTAGCTGCAAAAACTTGCATTCTCATCAGTATCCTGTAAACTGTGTGCACCTTCATATGACTTTCTCTGATCAGAACTTTCCCCACACCTGACGAAGGAATACCGTTTCTGAAAACTTGTGGGATTATCATCAAATAAACTGATTGGACTTAAACCTGGTGTTGTAAGACTTCTTACTGATTGGTCATAACACCAATAATTGCATGTGTAATGAGGCATCTCAAAGTACCACATAATGTATTGAAATAAATTGCACTATATCATATTTTAGGAATGTAAAGTTTTGTTGCACACCATACTGTCAGCTTAAATAAATAATTACATCAATAGCAATGATCTTACAATTGACCAACAAGAAACTTGGCATGTTCTAATTCCAAACTGAAACAGCATATTATAACAATTTTATAAACAAACTAAAGTAAAAATGTTTTTATCCCAAAATAAAGAAACGTTATGCAAATCAGTCTGCAACAAAACAAATGCCTTTTTAAAACTGGTACTGTAATTTGAAGTATTTTTCTCCAAATAACTTCTGAAATGAATCTACAAGAATAAAGTGGAAATGTATTCTCTGCTAGCATCACCAAATCTGGATTATGTTGAAATCATCTATAACCATGTCCACAGTAACTACACTACTTAAACTATTGTTGTCATTTATTTCCTTTCCTTCAAGTAAAAATGCTATTTTACACAAAAGGCTTAATAAATGGAATTGGCTTAAATTTTGTAGTGAGCAGCAATGTCACTGTTGACCTCAATGACCCGCCAAATTAGTAGGTGTTGTCGCATCCATTTCCTCTATTACTATGTTATTTAGTTCTGGAACCATCGATAGAGATCTCTGCCACCGATGAACAACAAGGTCATCAAGCACACTGAGCAGCCAATTAGACCAAAGAATGCTCACATAACAAACCAAGAAGTTAAAAACATTCATTATATTTCACTTTTTACATTATTTTACAGCAAGTGAAATAAAGATTGAGACATATAAAGGAGATTAAAGGAGAATTTGGAAAATCATAAACTGCAATCAAGAGATATGCTTTAAGATTATATATTTTCTTTAATCGCGGAAAGAAGGGAATGACATTTCAGATTCCAAAATTAGTTGCCAGGGCTAAAGAGGTTGTTCACAATAACTGTGACGTAGTATACCATTAAAGGTAATGAAAGAGATAGAAAGTAAGATGAAGCAAAAAATGTTGTGTATAACTTGCTTCAGGTTAATACAAGTCCGAACCCAACACAACATAAAAAATTCAGGAGTGAAGTGTGAAAAAAAGAGAAGCAAAGAGAAGTCTAAGAGGAGCCCGGAGGCTACATGAAGAGTATTGAAAAGAATACTGTATACATATAAATTGTAAGAGTATAAAAAGGATGAGATCATTGAGGCACAGAACATGGCTAAGGCACCAAATGACTAATCCATCTTTTTCTACCAAGCAAGATGATGCTGTCACAGTCATAATGAAAGAGGAAATTGAGATGCTGGATGGCATTAAGAATTGAAAGAGAAGGTAACAGAAAGACTGACAGTTGGGAAAAAAAAAATCATGAGGTCCATATCAGATGTGTCCAACAATACTCAGGAAAGTAAGAGTAGAAATTGGGGAAGCTTTGGCAATAATATTCCAATTTTCTTTCAACATGAGGGCAATGCAAATGGTCAAAAAAATTGCAAATGTTACATCAGAAAGGGGTATAAGGATAAGCCTGGGAACTACAGACCAATCAATTTAACTGAAGTGGCAGGAGAAGTTTTTGAAGAATTATCTGGGACAAAATGAATAGTCACTTGAACAAGGCAAATTATGTTTAATTTGCTGGATTTTTCTGTTAAGTAAGAGAGAAAATTAAAAGATGTATATTACAAAATCATTTGGTAAGTGCCATATAACAGACTTGGCAGCGAAGTCAAAGCCCGTGGAATAAAAGGGACAGCATGAATATGAAGTTCACCGAAAAGAAATGAAATAGTAGTGAATACTTGTTTTATGAACTGGAGGAAGATACACAGTGATATTACCACAGGGGTCAGTCCTTGGACTAGTACCTTTCTTGATCATTATTCATGTGCTAGACATGTGTGTAGGGAACAGTTTCAAAATTTGCAAGGAATATAAAACATTGTGAACTGAATGTAGAGCAGTGACAGACTTCAAGGAGAACATAGAGATGCTCGTGGAATGCTGGTGGCAGATGAAATTTAACACAGAGAAGTATAAGTGATACGCTTTTGTAAGAAGAGCAAGCTCAGACAAAAGGAAATACAATTCCACAAGGGGTACAGAGGGCATATGTGTAAAATTGTTACAAGCACTGGGGCAAGTTGAGAAAGTAGTTAAATTGACATAAGGGATCCTGGGATTTATATTTGGGGTTAAACAATAAAAACAAGAAAATTACACTGAGCCT
The DNA here is from genome assembly GCA_024679065.1 of Sphyrna mokarran. Lineage (NCBI taxonomy): Eukaryota > Metazoa > Chordata > Chondrichthyes > Carcharhiniformes > Carcharhinidae > Sphyrna > Sphyrna mokarran. The sequence continues at coordinate 101,090,441 of JAGIQG010000001.1, read as the reverse complement.
TTATGAAACACTGGTTCAGTGTCATGTTGGACATAATGCCCATTGCTCCATTAAAGATGATGCAGAAAGATTTACAAGAATGGTTCCTGGGATGAAGGAATTCCATTATGTGGACACATTGGAGAACTAGGCAATCTTTTATGACTACTTTATTAATAGGGGATTTAACAGAGGTGTGCAGCTTTGATGAATCATGCATTCAGTAAGGTTTATTTTTCAATAAGAATAGTGCATAAAAAGCTGAATTTACAACAAATCAATGATTCTCTATCGATTGCACGTAAACAAGTATACAACTGACTTGTAATTCCCAAGATGCATTAGACAAATATTTTAACAGCATTTCCAGGGTTTGGCATCACTGACCAGACTAAATTAAGCAAATCTACTCATTCCCACATAACCCTCCGGGAAAAACACAGTACTCACCTTGTCACTGCCTACCTTTTATGAAGTTGAATGTGCTATTAAACAACAATTTATATTTATATGATGCCCTTTAACATAATAAATGTCCTATGGGCAATTATAATCAAAATATGCAGCAAGCCACGCAACAAAATTCTAGGTCAGATTACCAAAAGCTTGGTTAAAGATATAAGGACAAATCTCCCAGCGCACTGTGCTGCTCACGAAGGAGCAGTGCTCTGAAAGCTGGTGGCGTTTACTACCAAATAAATCTGTTGGACTTTAACCTGGTGTTGTGAGACAACTGACCAGAGTCAGAGGAGGCAGGTGTCTTAGAGGATTATGAGGCTGGGGGAAATTAGATATTAGATAGGGGGTAAGGTCATGACAGGATGAGAATTTCAAAAACATTACTTGACCAGAAATAATGTAGGTCAATGAACAGAGGGGTGATGGGGCAACTGAACTTAATGTGAGTTAAGACATGGATGGTTTCAAGTTTATAGAAGATGGAATGAGGGACAGCAGCCAGGAGTGTGTTGCAGCAGTCAAGCCTAGGGATAACAAGTGCGTGAATGAGGATGTCAGTAACACAGAGACAAGAGTGAAATCAGGCAATATTATAGAACATAGAAATAATCAGAGTGATGGTGCAAAATTTCAGTTTGAAGCTCATCTCAGGTCTCAATGTGATATCAAGATCGCAAACAGACTGGCTTAATCGCAGAAAGTTACCAGGGACACAGACCAAGTTTGAAGCTGGGGACCAAAAACATTATGTTAATCTTCCCCATATTCGACTGGAGGAAATCTGTATTCATCCAGCAGTAGATTGAATAAACAGTCTGATAATATAACAATGAAAGAGTCAAAGGTGGTAAACTAGAGTTGAATGCTAGCAGAATATGTATGAAAGTTAACACTGCTTTCAGATAATGACACTAAGTGATATCACGTGGAAGAGAAACAGGAGAGGTCCAAGAAAACATCCTTAGGGACACCAGAGGTAATGATTTGGGATCAGAAAGAGAAGTCAATGTAAATATAATCCAGAAAACTAAAAAAGACATCATCGCAACGAATGGAAGTTTCAACTGCCCCATGTTTAAGTAGGAGCAATCAATAACTTATGAATACTTAGATTTGGTAACAAAATGATACCGTTTTAGAAAGAAAAATATTTGTGGACTTCAAAAGGATGCTTTTATATATTGTTTTCAAACAATTGAAGTATGCTTGTGGTAATTATTTTCCTGCAGAAAATAAATTTAATGTACACAATTCTACATAGCAAAGCTTTCCAACCGTTAATCAATTCCAAATAGTCAGTTACATTTATTCATAACAACCATCACTCTTCTAGTTAAGCATATGTTTAGTGATGTGCTAATATGAAGAACGAGTATCAGTTAACCAGGATTATTATTTTCCATAGACACCAATTATCCTATAATGAATAATAGGACAAGAGTAGCCTTCAATGTTTCATTATTAATACAACAGCAGAACATTAGAACTGGAAGTTTTAAACCAGCAATATAATTTCAAAATAAATTAAGCTAGGTAAATTATAAATTTGACTTTGGTTAATCATTACAACCTCAATCTATGAGCAACGTGTCACAACCACACACATTTCAAATGTGCTAATAACCCTTTCCAAAAGTGACACTCAGTCAATATTTTCCATAAGATTTCCCTGGAAACAAATGGATTATTCAAAATATAAGTGCATTCATGTCAAGATTTTAGCTTGCACTTATACTGCAATTTTTAACATCAAGTTTCTACTTAGCACTAGATATCTGACATGAGGAAATCCATCAGATTTAAAATGCTCCAGTCCCACAATAATGTGAATAACACTTAATTGTCCTCTGAAGTCACCCAGCCAATCATTTCAGCAATATCAAAACACTATTAAAGAGGATCAAATAGAAAGTCCACTATCAGATTCTCAGAGCGAATCAACATAGGCAATAAGTGCACAGCTTGTCAATAATGCCCCACAAACCAAGAACAAAAAGAAAATACTCTTTGCAATTATGAAGAGGTGTCAAGCACAAAATTAGTATCACTCAGTCTTTTAGGTACCAACTGGAATCAACAATTGGGGACAGGTGTCTCTAGTACATGGATTGCCTCCTTTTATAAGAAATTTGTGAATATTTTCTTCATGAGTTGCTCCATTAACTGATGATGTACTTATTAAAGTGGGAATGCCCTAAGATGGGGATTTTCGATGTATTCCTAGGTAGGAAGGTGGTCCGCATTGCTGGAATCTACATACCTTTCTTCTAGCACAATCCCAGGTGAAGGTTTTCTTCTTCTCTTAACACATTTTCTTTTTAATTAATCTCAGACAGATTTCCCAAGCATCAAGGATCCCAAAAACGACTGAACCAAAAGATTTACAGCACTGCTTGTGGGCCAGGAAAAACAGGACTAACTGCCGCCCCCTGCCCCAACAACATAGATGTTACTCCCATCTTTCTCTTCATCCCGACCTTCTACTAGTTCCATCTTTTCCCCCATGATGATCTTTCACTCCATCACCACAATATTTGCCCCTAGTACGACCATTCTCCCTGCCACGTGCAATATTTCCCTTTCTCCCTATGATGCTAAACTGCACCCTTACATTGCAGACTTTCCCAGCAGTCAGCTTGTCAGTTCAGGTTAGTTGCCGTACAAGAAATCTTTAATTAGTATCTGCAGAACGTCCTGGAAACTTCAGGATCCTTCACTCCAAACGCGCAACTGTAAACATTGAGACCATTAACTCTTGTTTCTCATTTCCAGGGATGCTGCCCAACCTGTTAACTGTTGCCAGCATTTGCTGTTTTGATTTCAGATTTTCAGCAACCGCAGTATTTTCTTTTAGGTTAAGAAACAACTTGGTGGCAGTAAGTTTTTAAAAAAAAGTTAAGGCAAAAGTTAAAAATCCAAGAGTTCTGTGCATTAAGGGGCTGCACTCATAGATTTCTGCCCAAGAGAGGGCTCACTTTACAGTAAAATGAACCAAAACCTGACATCACTTTAAGAAAAGCTTATCATACTTTTCTAAAGTACCTCTAATGAAGAATTATAAATAACTGGGAGGGAAAAAGACACCCAAATATTGAATCCAAAAAATGGAAACATTCGAAGTGAGCTCCAAAGTTTTCGCTGGAGAAATTCGTTCTGTATTTGGCGCCGTTAACTTAAGCAATGGAAAGCTTTAACTTCTCAGAAGGTGGTCACATACCTCCAGCTCAGCAGAAGTCTAACGCATGCATTGATTTAAACAAACTAACTGTCTCTGCTGATACAATTGACAGGAGTGTTACTGATGTAAACATTGCCCTATTTCACACATTGGAAGTTGCAAAGGCTTTGGAACTTTGTGTCGATCCGGGAGCAGCTGGTTCCCCCCCCCCCGTGTCAGACTGCAAACCGGGGGGAATCTACCAGAGGCAGGCCCGGGGATAAGCCTGGGTGTGGATTTAATCAGCTGACCGTATGTGCTGTACGGCTGACCTCCGCAAGTTTCACTCAATCCCTGAGCTGACCCTCCCCACCCTGCGCCTGGCGGAGGCAGCATCATTGAAATTCGCACCTTTAGCTGCAGTTCACCGCGAATCGCTCACCACCCCCTTTTGTTTTTACCTTTGCTCCTTCTCCCCGGCCGGGCCTTTCCTCGCTGACAGGCTGGGATCGATCACCTGGCGGCCGGAGAGCAGCTGATTGACAGCACGGCCGGGGGCGCGCCAGAGAGGCAGGGGCATGCAAGGCCAGCGCGCATTCGGTGCACACACAATGTACACAGATTAACCCGCAGATATACACAATACGTATACAGGTTAATGCTCAGTATAAAAACAAGGTTTACACATCCAACGACCAACTGTTTCCACTTTCAGGACATTGTCTCTTATTTTAATCAGTTGTCCCATGCCCTCTTTTGTTCCATATTTCGAAGACAGCCTGCGAAGAAATGACCCTTTCAGGATGGGTTTCTCTATTTCGACTGGATTGCAAGTGAGTGAGCAGAACAGAGATTATAATGTCGTGATACAACAAGATAAATTACATTTGTAGTTGTCTATGCTATTGTGGTCCCAACTCGTTGACTCCAATCCCTTTCATTTTGAACTTCCTTCAACCTACAATCAAAGTGTCCCTTATTTCATAAAAATAACGAGTCAATATTTCATAATAACATAATTCCATAATGACTGCCCATCTCTTTCATTGTCTGTGTCTCTCATATCATTCTGTCATGTCTACCTTGCTGTCTTGAACCTTTCCGTATCTTAATAACACTGTTTTTGCATCTTTCTGTCTCCCAGTTTGTTTATTTTCCTTTGACTTCTGTTTACCTGACTCTCCCTCTTTACCAAAATCTTTAAGGTGTTGGTCTTTGGTTGTGTGTCTTCCTCTGCTTTTCACCCAATGCCTTTCTATTTGTCTCTTTTTCCCTCTGTCTGTCTCTCTGACTTTTCTCTGGCTATTTCCCTCTATTTCTAAATCTTTTTTCCTGTCTCCCTGATTATTTGTTTCTGCCTCTGTGTCCAACTATTTCACTTGTCTGCCTTTGTCTCTTTCTGTCTACCTGTCTAAGTTTATCCTATTTGCTTTCCCTTTCTCTGGTTTTAGGGAGGCAGTGGTGCATTCATTTTGTCGCTGGACTAGTAATCCAGAGATCCAGGTTAATCCTCTGGGGATCTGGGTTTGAATCCCATTATAACAGATGGTGGAATTTAAACTCAATCAAAACATTTTGAATTAAAAGTCAAATGATGACCATGAAACAATTATCATAAAAACACAACTGGCCCCTTTAAGGAAAGTAACCTGTTGTCCTTAACTGCTTTCACTGGTAGGACAGACCCAGCAGAAGTGGTGGCACAATGGCTCACAGTTGGGAGGGAATCTTATGACACCAGGTCAAACACAGGCAAGGAAACCTCCTGCTGATTAGCACATATCTTTTCCCATCAGCTGATGAATCAGTATCTCTTAAGTGAACACTACTTAAATGAAGTACTAAGGATGGCAAGGGCACAAAATTTACTCTGAGTGGAAGACTTTAATGTCCATCACCAACAGTAACTCGATAGTGCTACCACAGACTGAGCTGGTCAGGTCCTAAAGGACAAAACTGCTAGACTAGGACTGTGGCAGATAGTGAAGGAATCAGTAAGGGGGAAAAAAAAATGCCCAGTATGTCCTATACCCAAGAAACAAGACAAATACAATCTGGCCAATTATCACCCCATCAGTCTCAGTTATCAGCAAAGTGATGGAAGGTGTCATCAACAGTGCTATCAAGCGGCACTTATTCAGCAATAACCTTTTTATGGACTCACAGCTTATATTCAACCTGGGTCAATCAATATCTGAACTTATTGCAGTTCAAACATGAAACAAAGAGCTAAGTGTCGGAAATGATGTGAGAGCGACTGCCCTTGATATCGAGGCAGCATTTTACTCAGTATGGTAGCAAAACTGGAGGCAAAGGAATCAGAGGGAAAGATCTCTGCCATTTGGAATCATACCTGCCACAAAGGAAAATGTTTGTGTTTGTTGGAGGTCATTCATCTCAGCTGCAAGACATCGCTGCAGGAGTTCCTCAGTGTAATGCTCTAGGCTCAACATTCCTTCTATCTTATGGTCAGAAATTACGACATCTCAGACACTGAAGCAGTTTATGTCCAAATGCAGCATAACCTGGACAATATCTAGGCTTGGGATAATAAATGGCAAGTAACATTTGAACCACACAAGTGCCACGCAACGACCATCTCCAACAAGAGAGGATCTAACCTTCACCCCTTCACATTCAGTGACATTATCATTGCTGAATTCTCCACTATCAATATCCTGGTGGTTACCATGACCAGGAACGGAACTGGACTAGCCATATAAATATTGTGGCTATATGGGCAGGTCAAAGGCTTGGAATCCTGCAGCAAGTAACTCACTTCCTGACCATCCCTCCCCATCAAGCAAAGCCTGTCCAATATCTGCAAGGCAAAAATCAGGAGTGTAATAGAATACTCTCTATTTGCCCGGATGAGTGCACCTCAATGACATTCAAGAAGCTCAAGGCTATCCACAAATGTCCAATCACTTACCAATAACAAACAGTGGCAGCCATGTGTGCCATCTACAAGATGCCCTGTAGGAAGTCACCAAGGTTCCTTAGACAGCATCTTCCTAACCCATAATCATCACAATCTGAAATACAAGAGCAGCAGATACCTAGAAACGCCATCATCTGAAGGTTGCCTTCTGAGCCACTCATCCATCCTAACTTGGAAATATATCGCTATTCCTTCACTGTTGCTGGATCAAAATCCTGGAATTTCCTCCCCATCAGCACTGTACCTATACTTCAGGGACTGCAGCAGTTCAAGAGGACAGCTCACCCCCACCTTCACAAGTGCAACTAAAGATGGGCAGAAATGCTGGCTTAGCCAGTGGCGCCTATGTCCCGTAAAATGGAATAAAATAAATCCATCCTCTCTCTTCTGTGCACTTTCTGCCTTTGTTCTTCTCTATATTCATTTCTATCTAAAGTTCTCAATCTTGTAGAAGCTATCGTTTTGTCCATTTGTCCATTCCTGTGTTTATGAATCTGCCAGTATTGTGTCCATATCTCTGTCATTCTATTTCATACATTCCTGTCTCTTTTACAGACCAGGATATCTCTGATCTTTCCTCTCACATTCCTTTCCTGTGAGGTACCTCCTCATTTACTAAAACATTGTACTTGGTGATGCACTTGTTCAGTACACTTGCTGTAACTCCTAGAGATCTTTGTCTCAGTCAATATTCTTCAATAAATATTTAATAAATTGAATATCTGAAAATATGAATTTGCAATTTAAAACGTATTTGAAGTGTAGATATGTATTGATTTCAATTGATCCTTGACAGGGTAAGGGAATTACTGAACTGATCCAATACCAGCACATGCATCACTGCAAGTTGCTTGGAGTTCTGTTTCACAAATTATCCCTCATTAACAAATTATTTATTAAGTACCAAAAATAGCAATTTAAAATCAGTTGTTGCTGAATATTTTCACCTCTAGAAGAACATCACAAACTTCATTACTCTTTTCATCAACTAATCCCCAACACAGAATTAAAGTACAGAACTGCAGAAAATGAATTCATAAGGAATGTAACAATCCAGAAATTGGAAATGTGTCTCTCTCTTTTAAGGTCCATATTTCCAACAGAATTAAGGTAGACTAAATACAAGAAAAAGGTAAAGACAATTGAACACAATGTAGAATCTGCACAGACTTGTTTAATGGTAAATACTCTGTACACAACCTGTGGTTTGGAGGCACAAAGAGTCAGGAAATTTGCAGGTTTGCACCTCTAATTTGGTTTCTGAATCATCTGGACCTCAGACAAATTGATAATTGCAGCAATATTCCATTTTGAGAAATGAGTTTGGAGAACAAAGCACCTTGATAAGAACCAAGATTGGAAAGAAGACAGAAGTGACGAGAAGCTCCAATTTGGCTTCTAAAATGTGATGATTGTGAGCTGTCTGAACGAGGGAGATAGAATCTTAGAACTTTGAATTTATAGATAGAATCAGAGGAACAAACTGCATTGTCTGGACAAGCGGGAGATTCATTCAAAAGTTATGGGTGGAATTTTATGAGATTTTTCCTAAGCGTCCAGCTAGTCTGAAAATGGGAAAGTCCAGATCCATTTTTTGGATGAATTTTCATGCCCAATCTTATGTATTCTGTCTCTGAAAAGATGGGCTAGGCCGTTTCTAGCTAAAGAGGCTTAACTCACCAAATAGCCTGTAGAAGAAGGTATTGAACATGTGCAGATCTCTGGTGCTGCACATGCACATTAACAATAGCAGGAATCTGACAGAGAGAGAGAGAGCTGTCAGGCCCCTGCTACTGCAGGCACTCTAACTAGCTACCCTCCCCCTGCAATCGCAGAGGCCCGTGGCCTGACATGCAGCCCCCGCCACACCCCTGCTGCCCCCCTCCCACTCCCCCACTGCTGGAACAATCACAGATCCCGTTTCCTCTTCCACTGATCACATGGAGAGTGGCACCGGGCCCTCGCCCCCCACCCCCCCTCACCCACTGATGGCATGCAGAATGGCAACAGGTCCCCTCTCCATTGATCCACTTCCATAGGCTCATCTCCTTTGATCACACATCCTGAACCACCCCATTGGCCCCACCCCCCCCACCACTGCCCCCACCAACCCTGCCCCCAGCACTGCCCGGATTCTTAATGGGATTGCACAGGTGCCAGGATGGCACTGTCAGTCTGGTAGTGCCCAAGAAACACCCCCATTTTGCACTCGACCTCCCACGGAGCCTCAATGGCTTCAAATTCCACCGGTGAGGCTAAAATGACTGTTCCCTGTTCATAGGGAGAAGGTGTTTTCCTCGCTGGAGAGAACTTCTCCTGGCAAGACCGTATAGGCAAGTGAGCCCAGATGATTGAGCACTGGGCTCACTAAACACATTGAAATCAATATTTAAATAAATTAATCAGCCTATCGCACATTTCCAGTGACAAGCTGATCACGCTGGAAATCTGGGTGTCATAAAATCGCGTCAAAACCAACGCCATTAGTGCTAGCCACTTACACCTGATTTTATATCATTTTCCCACCTCAAAATAGGCATAAAGAGTCATAAAATTCCTCCCTATGTGTCTGCTCTGAAGAAGAGTCGGATAGAATCAAAATGTTAACTCTGTTTCTCTCTCCACAGACCTGCTGAGCTTATCCAGTACTTTCTATTTTTATTTCAGATTTCCAGCAGTATTTTGCTTTTATTTTAAGGTTAATAGTGGTCTGTTTGTTCAACATAATTTGGTCCACATCCCCCCCTATTATGTACAAATCCTTCCAATTTTGCCTTCCTTTCTCAACCTCATTGTTTGGTAGACAATTTTCACAACTGTAAGACAGCAATGTGTTTACACTTAGTAGACAGATTAGATTGCCTTGTAAAGGGGACAAGCTTCTCACAGCTGATAAATCCTTCCAAACCTTTTGATTCCAAAAGCATGAATCCCCAGTGATTGTCTATAGGGAGCTGCGCCCAAACTCACAGCGCATGTGTTCTCTTTTCAGTCTGCTCTCCAGACAACATCTCACTTCAGTAAAGTATCCAGGCTGCTCTCCAGTTGTTTGAATATGGTTGCTTTCTGAATGATTCTCCTGATTGTCAGCACTGTGTCAATCGTAGTTCTGCTCTGGAATATCGACCCCACATCATTTGGCTTCTAAAATGTGATGATTGTGAGATAGAGTCTTAGAACTTTGAATTTATAGGGTAGAATCAGAGGAACAAACTGCATTGTCTGGACAAGCGGGAGATTCATTCAAAATCTATGGGTGGAATTTTATGAGATTTTTCCTAAGCGTCCAGCTAGTCTGAAAATGGGAAAGTCCAGATCCATTTTTTGGATGAATTTTCAGGCCCAATCTTATGTATTCTGTCTCTGAAAAGATGGGCTAGGCCGTTTCTAGCTAAAGAGGCTTAACTCACCAAATAGCCTGTAGAAGAAGGTATTGAACATGTGCAGATCTCTGGTGCTGCACATGCACATTAACAATAGCAGGGATCTGACAGACAGAGAGAGTCATCAGTTCATAGTATCCACCTCCACTTTTCTTCATTTTATTGATCACCTGGCTTATCAAAGTGAGAACACATTTCAAAGAAAATCAAAAAGAAATCAATGACCAGAAACAAAGGATGTTGGAGAAAAGGTTAGGTAATAAAATCTGAAATGAAGATGAACTAATGTTCTTCATTGGTTAAAATATTTTGTGGGAAAATTTTTCTCACAGTGTTCCTCTGTTTCATTTACATTGTTGATTGAATTTTTTCTGAAAAACTTCATTTGAAAGTATTTTTTAATGATACAGCTTTTGGTCAGTATTGGAGTATTGATTGGTAAGCTGCAATATAATCCAGGAGAAAATAAAAAATATGAAGAGAAAGACTTGCAGGATGTAACACTTAACACAACCACCACCAGATGTCTCAAAAAACCTTTACAGCCAATGAAGTACTTTTCGAAGCATAGTCACCAGTGTGATGTAAGAAATGCAGCAGCCAAATAGTAATGTGATATCGATCAGAGAATAATAAACTTTTGTCAGGGATAAAAATTTCCAGGAGACCAGGCACGTTTCTTTGAAATAGCACTGTACAATTTTTTGCATCCACCCAAGTAGGCAGATAAGTCATTGGTTTCATAGATCATCTAAAATATAGATAGTCCAGCACATTGGGATTGTCACCTATAACGTTTATGCTCATGTGCCGGAATGGAATTTGAACCAGGTCTTGGTAACTCAGAGGCAAGAGTGATGTGGTAGTAACACTACACTACTGATGGATGTAAGACTGTGGGTCCGATTTTACCAATCGGAGCCTAAGGGCTGGATCCAGGCATAACATGGATCCGAGACCGGAATCCTCATTTCAGTGCGCCACTATGATTCTTGCCAACTCCGATCCAATCCGTGCTGTGGGCAGGGCAGGGTGCTGCCAGACCGTTTGGACCTCTGAACTGTGCATGCGCAGTTCGAAAAAAATTGGAGGCAGTGCGCTGGGGCACTGGGCTGGAGCGCGCAGCTGTGGCAGTTTGTGCCTTCTGAAAGATTGCTTCCTGCTGTGGATCCTATAATTCTTCAGCATACCCAGGCAGAAGAATTCCAATAGAAGATCAATAGTTCCCTTTGGAAGGCAGGTCAATGCCAGGCTGTACCCTGTGTCTCCTCTTGGAGTTGTCCTTGATCCTGTCGTCAGTTTTCATGTGGATCCACTGTGGAATCAGCCACTTCTGCTTCATTTTCTTAGTGAAGAATCTCTTGATCCTGAAGGTTTGGTGGGATGGCATGGCCGTACGTCTATTCCGGGAGGAGGGACTTCTTCCGGGATCACCTGCAGAGTGGCAGCGGACCCCCCTGCCTCCCACCCAACCGTAAATCCATCTGAGCTCCCTCCTCTCCTTAACCAGAGATCAATCTGAGTTCCCTCCTCCTCTGGCGGATGCCAGTGGAATGGTGTGAAACCTGGTCACATTAGCCGTGGCTCCGAGTCTGTGGCCAGGAGGATGCTGCAGGCTCTTGAAGAACTGAAGATGGTCAAGAAGGATGGTGGAGGGAGACAAACGATCGAGGTAGATTGGGGGTGTGTTCTGCCGAGGGGGGGCCTGCCTTCCATGGGATCTGATCCAAGGGTGGGGGCATTCTGCTGAGGGGGGTCTGCCTCCCAGAGGTCCAATCCTGGGGGGGTGTCTGCCAGAGTGATTAGTGGGGGGTCTGCGAAGGATGGTCAAGGAAGATGGGCCTCGGAGGTTCCCCTGCAGAATAAAAATAGGCTTCGGATTTTTATTTTGCAGGTTGCTTACAGTGTGTATTTGGAATGGACCCGAAGATGGTAAAGTGGATTTGGCAGTAGAGTTCGGCGTTCGGTTCATTAAAACAATTTAAATGCATGCTAATGCAATTAAATTGTCCGGCCACCCAATTTGGGTGTGGACCAGATCCATGCCCAAATTGGGTGTCAGTCAAATCGTGACCTGTTTGGATTCAAGTGCAGATTGCATTAAAGGCCCAATGCCCGAATTTACCATGATTCAGGCCTATAACTGCATGCTAATTGTACTTGTTTACCTAACAAAGGAAATCCCCTGAAGATCTCTTTCTTTGCAAAACAACTCTGCTTGATCATCTCTGAGCATTCATGTGGCTCTTACAATTCAAGAATATATTTGTGAATTAGCCACACAAACCCTTTGCCCTTTTCTGCAGGAACTACTTTTAACCCTTGCATTAGGGCTATCCATCGATCATCCACAATGTGAGCTGAATGCGTACCAATCTGGAAATAGAGAAGAGTACAGTGTAGATTTTCACTTGGATCTTTTGTTGGATTTCTATGTCGTGAAAAGGAATACAACACAATATGTTTTCAAAAACTTTATTCTTAATGATATTTTAATGGATTTTCTTCTGAACCAAAGAGAAGGGTTGCTACAAGTCCCATGACTGCAAGGTTGACCTTTTGTTCTGGCTACCACCAGAATTTACAAGAACAAAATAATTCTTCACTCAGTCTGTGGAATCTTGTATGTCATTGTACAAACTCTTGCAATCAATGAAAGCAAAGTAAGTACTCACAAACTGGTGAGTTAAACATGAATATCAAAAGAAAGAGGTTGAAACTCATTATACTGGAAGAAATAACCACTTTGTTTTTCTCCTGAGGAGGAAAAATGGAATTCTGGCCAGAAGTGCAGAAACTGATTGGTTAAGCTGTCATTTGACCAAGTGTCTCATCATTTCAATTCTGACTAATAAAAATCTACTAACCTTTCATATGTTTAGCTAAATTTTAAAGATGCCTTCTTAATAGGTAATGATATCAATCCCATACTCTACCATTATTAATATGTATTATCTCTTTTGCTCATGAATAAGACAACTAAAGTATATTTATTTTCAAAAAGAGGAAAGAGCACTAAATCATTCCAGTGGATGCTACAATATGATGTAATGTTGTCTGTTTCAAATTAAGATCAGAGTTGTTTTTAATTAAGGTCTGTGGTGCTCATGTATGTATTTTGAGGCTTCTGGGTAAAATGGCTATCTGTTAGCATGTAACCATTTCTCAATTCTAAAACATAATGTCCTCATTATATATGAATTCTACTTAATGGCTATAGTTTGCCTAAGAATCTTTGTATATCTGTCACAATCCCCAGTGTCACATGCACATTGTAGCCTGATTGGTATTCATAAAGATGCCAGCAACGTGAAGACACCGACAAAGCTTGATGGTTAAAAGAGCTAACTCTGTAACAGGCTGAAGATTATGTGAGCAGCAAAGAACAGGATGGCCAGCTATTGAACAAGTATGGGAATTGATTGGACAGTGGCTGTTGCTATGTCTTGAACAGAGAGTGATTGAACACAAATCCTTGTGTGTTATGTTCCTGAGAGAATTACAATCTCTAGCAGAGGCATGACTCCCAATATTTATGACCAAAAAGGCAATGATTAATGAGTGCCTGCCCTGTGAGTATGTGACTGGAAGCATGATCAACATTTGCAGGATCTCTATCAAAAGAAAAGAAAAAGAGACATTGGCAGCAGTAACCCGTAGTAACAGCAAACCACTGTAGGAAAAGCAGTAAGACCCTAAGTCAGAGATTCAGAGACCTTGGAACCTTGGAAGCGAATTTGATTAGTTCACTCACCATGTGTAGTATCTCTAAGTCCAAGACACTAGTTTGGATATTTTGTGAAGTTTTTGATACCTTTTGAATACTCGTGCGTATAAAGGAATAGATTAGTTACTTTGTGTGTAAGAAGTAAGAACTCAGTAAGAATTTAGCAACACCAATTTATAATCCAACCGATTTATTTGATAGTAAAAACGCGAGCTTTCGACTCCTGTGTCTTCTTCAGGCAAATGCAGTGTTCTGGTCTGCAATAGCACACATCAGCACAGACAGTCAGAGATTGCTGATTAGAATGCGAATCCTTACATCTAACCTGCTATTCAAGTGTTAAAGTGGCTAACAATGTGTGTGAAGGGAATCCTGAGCATTGTTAGAGAATTGTGTATTTTCTCCAGACAGCACAGTAAGTGAGGTTTTTTGCTAACCCAGGCAAGTTACGGGGGTTACAGATAGTGTGTCATGAATCCAAGATCCCTGTTAAGACCGTCCTCATGTGTGCGGAGCTTGGCTATCAGTCTCTGCTCAGCGACTCTGCGCTGTTGTGTATCACAAAAGCCCCCTTGAAGAACATTTACCCGCAGGTCGGAGGCCGAATGCCCATGACTGCTGAAGTGTTCGCCCACAGGAAGGGAACTGTTTTGCCTGGTGATTGTTGAGCGATGCTCATTCATCCGCTGTCGTAGTGTCTGCATGGTCTCCCCAATATACCATGCTTCGGGACATCCTTTCTTGCAACGTATTAGGTAGACAACGTTGGCCGAGTTGCAAGTGTATGTACCGTGTACCTGGTGAATGGTATCCTCACGTTTGATGATGTCGTCCATGTCTATGATCCGGCATGTCTTGCAGAGGTTGCTGTGGCAGGGTTGTGTGGTATTGTGGTCACTGTTCTCCTGAAGGTTGGGTAGTTTGCTGCGAACAATGATCTGTTTGAGGTTGTGCGGTTGTCTGAAAGCAAGAAGTGGGGGGGTGGGGATGGCCCTAGCGAGATGTTCATCGTCATCAATGATATGTTGAAGACTCCGGAGAAGATGTCGTAGCTTCTCCGCTCCGGGGAAGTACTGGACAACAAAGGGTACTCTGTCCACCGTGTCCCGTGTTCGTCTTCTGAGGAGGTCAGTGCGGTTTATCGTTGTGGCACGTCGGAACTGTCGATCGATGAGTCGAGCGCCATATCCTGTTCTCACGAGGGCATCCTTCAGCGTCTGGAGGTGTCTGTCACGATCCTCCTCATCTGAGCAAATTCTGTGTATACGGAGGGCTTGTCCATAGGGAATGGCTTCTTTAACGTGTCTAGGGTGGAAGCTGGAGAAGTGGAGCATTGTGAGGTTGTCTGTCGGTTTGCGGTACAGTGAGGTGCTGAGGTGACCGTCCTTGATGGAGATGCGTGTGTCCAAGAATGCAACTGATTCTGGAGAATAGTCCATGGTGAGTCTGATGGTGGGATGGAACTTGTTGATATCATCATACAGTTGTTTCAATGATTGTTCACCATGAGTCCAAAGGAAAAAGATGTCATCAATGTATCTAGTATATAACCTTGGTTGGAGATCTGTGTGGTGAAGAAGTCTTGTTCGAACCTGTGCATGAAGATGTTGGCATACTGAGGTGCGAATTTGGTCCCACCCCCACCCCCCCACTTCTTGCTTTCAGACAACCGCACAACCTCAAACAGATCATTGTTCGCAGCAAACTACCCAACCTTCAGGAGAACAGTGACCACAATACCACACAACCCTGCCACAGCAACCTCTGCAAGACATGCCGGATCATAGACATGGACGACATCATCAAACGTGAGGATACCATTCACCAGGTACACGGTACATACTCTTGCAACTCGGCCAACGTTGTCTACCTAATACGTTGCAAGAAAGGATGTCCCGAAGCATGGTATATTGGGGAGACCATGCAGACACTACGACAGCGGATGAATGAGCATTGCTCAGACAATCACCAGGCAAAACAGTTCCCTTCCTGTGGGCGAACACTTCAGCAGTCATGGGCATTCGGCCTCCGACCTGCGGGTAAATGTTCTTCAAGGGGGCTTTCGTGATACACGACAGCGCAGAGTCGCTGAGCAGAGACTGATAGCCAAGCTCCGCACACATGAGGACGGTCTTAACAGGGATCTTGGCTTCATGACACACTATCTGTAACCCCCGTAACTTGCCTGGGTTAGCAAAAAACCTCACTTACTGTGCTGTCTGGAGAAAATACACAATTCTCTAACAATGCTCAGGATTCCCTTCACACACATTGTTAGCCACTTTAACACTTGAATAGCAGGTTAGATGTAAGGATTCGCATTCTAATCAGCAATCTCTGTCTGTGCTGATGTGTGCTATTGCAGACCAGAACACTGCATTTGCCTGAGGAAGACACAGGAGTCGAAAGCTCGCGTTTTTACTATCAAATAAATCGGTTGGATTATAAATTGGTGTTGCTAAATTCTTACTGAGTTCTTACCACCCCAATCCAACGCCGGCATCTGTACATCATGTAAGAAGTAAGTCAGAGTTTAGTTACTTTGTGTATAACAAAGTTTGGTACTTGGTATAATTTTGTGGTAACTTGGTTTGGTACAATAGAGGAGATTTGTTGTACAATAATTCAAGAGTTTGAGTGTCTTTATTCATTACATGCAAAAAATACAAATTACAAAGTAAATGTTAACTTTTGGCAGGCCCTAGAGAGTTGGGAGGTAAGTTACTCCACACATGAGAAGCTATAAATATGAGGAGAGAGTTGAGATCCTAATACTATTTCTAAGACTAAGAGATCTTTAATAATGTTTTTACTATTTTGAAGGGTATTAATAGGTTGAATAGGAATGGACTACTTTCTCCGCTGAGGAATGTGAGTAGTGGCAGCCACCAATTCAAAGTTTGTTACCAGATCAGAACTCTCAGTCCTCAATATTTTTGATTCCTTATTCTAATAGGATAAGAACTTAGATCTTATTTGGCCACTGTGGGTTAATGCATTACATTTATCCTTTTTTTCAAACCACAAAATGTTTGTTTTCTATTAGCTTTAAAACACATTTTTAAAATTCCAATTTTGTTTTACATTTTCTTACATTGCCCTTAGCCTTTCTACAACAAAAACAAGTTCATCTTTCACAGACATTTTTGATATAATTTGAAATACTCAATGGGATGACAATCTAATAATTCATTTAGTTGGTAAAATTCTTTTTTGAAAATAAAATACAATATCATTTGAAATTAATGGCAAACTAAGAAAATCACATTCTCCCAAATCATGTTACAAAGCATTTATTTCTACAATTGTATTAACAAAAGGCTAAATTGGGGATTCTTCTGTTCTTCGCTGAAAAATCTTTTAGCTCTTAGAAATAGCTATAATGCTTTATATTTGCATACAGTTATGTACTCAGTCAAATACTGACCAATTTACATATACACAGCAATATACATAATAGTTGGGTACTATTACCGTAGCAAATAATGTTCGATCTGTCAACAGAAATAGGAGATTATTTGCTTATTGCCCACGTTCCTTCCCCTTTACCTAGAAAATGTAACCTACGTTATTACCAGTAATCAAAGCCATTATTAACACTTGTGATTTCTAATTGGTGAAGGGAGTCACTGTTTCACTGGAAAGTAGGCCTCCTTTATCAGCTTGAGAAACTGCTCCAGTCTTGCTACCCATAAACAAATTTACTCCCTTAAATAGCAGCACATTAAACTTGATTTTTGTATATCTAAAAACAGATATCGGAAACAACTTTCTCTGCTCCATTATATTTAGAGAATTCAGCCTATTTACCACTATGTTGCCCATCATGCTACATTCAGAACAAAGTTGGTCAAGGGGCACAATACATATGTATTGAAAATATAATTTAAGCTCATAATACTTGGTTAACTTGTGGTTATAATGCCATTGCAGTTTATAATACCTTTGTATATTTTGAACCAGGCACATTATGAATTTTTACTGTATATATAAGGCATTTTATAATTATCTTAACCTAGTCTACTTATTATGGTAAAACTAAAATGAAAGCCTGATACAAGAATTATATACTACCACCCACATGGCGGTGATGTGGGGTTGCGGACTGGCCAGCGAGCAGGAGACTGGAAATGTGGGGCTACTGCGCATGCTGCGATCTCCACTCTGATAAATCGCAGTGCTTTGCTGCCACCTCTCCAGCAAGGAAAGACCCCGCCCAATGATTTGCAGCATGAATCTCTATGAGGCACTCTATGAAAGTTCCATTAAAAGAACCAGCAGGAGTTACTCCCATTTGTATTCAGCACTTAGTGGGAGATACTTTTTCCTTTGGCACATGGAATTTTTTTGAGAGACTCACTTCCTGCATGTATGGATTCACTTCACTGTGAAATAATCTGGGTAGCAGTACAGGTCTTAAGTGATGTGTTCCCATGTTGGGTTATGCGACACCCTAAACCCCATTTATCCAATCTATGAGCTAGAATTTTCAGATTTTTTTTCAGAGCTTAAGCTTGGGTGAGAAAAGGGAAGTGTAGCCTGCTGGCTGCACTTTCAGCATTACCCACCGTGTTTTTAGATGATGTTGGGGTCATACTGGCAAGGCAGCCTCAATCAATTTAGGCCATTGAAAGAAAAAGTGCCTGTACGTTAACAATAGCTTAAAAGAACCTTTTAAGGACCCTTGTCAGACCCCACTTGGAGTACTGCGTGCAGTTCTGGTCGCCTCACTATAGGAAGGATGTGGAAGCTAGAGAGGGTGCAGAGGAGATTTACAAGGACGTTGCCTGTATTGGGGGGCATGCCTTATGAAGGTAGGTTGAGAGAGCTAGGTCTCTTCTCCCTGGAGAGACAAAGGTTGAGAAGCGACCTAATAGAGGTTTGTAAGATGTTGAGAGGAATAGATAGAGTGGATTCTCGGAGGCTATTTCCCAGGGCTGAAATGGTCGCTACGAGAGGACACAGTTTAAGGTGCTGGGGGGCAAGTACAAAGGAGATGTTAGGGGTAAGTTTTTCACTCAGAGGGTGGTGAGTGAATGGAATTGGCTGCCATCAGTGGTGGTAGAGGCGAACTCGCTGGGGTCTTTTAAGAGACTTCTGGATGACTACATGGGATTTAATGGGATTGGGAGTAACAGATAGTTCTATGGCCTGGTAGGTACTGATATGATCGGCACAATTTGTGGGCCGAAGGGCCTGTTTGTGCTGTAGTGTTCTATGGTCTATGTTAAAGCTGTAAGCATACAACAAAGTAGCAGTGAATGGTTTGTCTATCGCTACATGTTATGTGCATTCTTCCCTAATTTTAACTCCCAGTAGATGTCATACATGTACAACTGTTATTGGGAAATTGTTTGGCCATTGCATGAAGCCTGGAAGCTTCATTCGAGATTTAAGGTAGCAGTTTTAGTGCCTTTTAGATTATCTCCAGAACAAAGAACTGCCATAGAGGCACAGGGAGGAGAGCATTGAAAGCTTCCTCAGAATAGGCCTTCTCTGTGATGCAAACTATTCCAAAGTCATTCTCTATTCTCTAATAGAGGGTTACTTTTCCCTATCCTGCCATAATTTCTAGTGTCTTTTGGCAACCCCTCCACTCTGCCTGAGCTTTCTCAGATGCGATTACTCCTAGCAAAGTACATCGTGATGACCACCCCTGCCCTCCCGCCCCTGCCTCGTTCCACTCCCCCCACCCACTTGTGCCACCCATCCCACCCCTGATTCCCACAGTTCTGACAACCTAGAGTTCCAGAAATTCCTGTATCTGACCATTTTAAATAGTTTAGTGGGTTTTGATAAAACTGATTTTCCTACGAGAATTTTAATTCTGTTCCCCATCGTTTGTCACATCACAGAGAAGGCCTATTCTGAGCAAACTTTTAAATGCTTTCCAGTCATTGGGAGACCAGCAGTATTGAAGTTAAAGTTTATTAATTAGTCACAAGTAAGCTTACATTAACATTGCAATGAAATTACTGTGAAAATCCCCTACTCACCACACTCTGGCACTTGTTCAGATTAGACAGAGGGAGAATTTTGCATGGCCAATGCACCTAACCAGCATGTCTTTCAGACTGTGGAAGAAAACCGGAGCACCTGGAAGAAATTCACATAGTCATGCACAGACAGTGAGTGACACTGGGAATTGAATCCAGGTCCCTGGTGCTAACCACTGTGCTGCCCGAGTGAGGGGCCAGCAGTGCACGGCCAATATGTGTGTGCTGGCTGATATCCATGCTGACAGATTGGCGTATGCACAGTGACCTGCTCAGCACTATGCTGCTGGCCTCTCCTGCAGGAATAGGCCCCTTCCCAGATTTTCAAAGGGAATCCCACTAGGGCACTTTGTAATGCATCGAGTGTGGTAGATTCAATTTGAAAATCCAACGGAATGCAAATTGGGGGCTTAGAATTTTCTTGGGAGAATCCCGGCCAATATCTGTATTTATACAGCACCTTTCACAATGTCTCAAAGCACTTGACAGACAATTGATTGTAATCACTGGCATAAACATAGGCAGGGATAAAATCATGAGCAGACAGGGAATGAGACTAGCCCATTGCACCTGGAGTATGCTGACATCTGCGATTAAGGTTTGGCTTGGCTAGGCTAGGCTGGATTAAAGGGTCAGGGTAACCAATGAAATTAAACTGAGGTGTTGCGTGATGCAATTTTTCAAAGCTATCTCGGCCTTTGGCTAAGGTGAAACATTAGATCAAGCCCGGGAGCAGGTAAATTGCCTTATCCTGTTAGCTTGGATCTTGCTGGATCGAGCCTTAGATGGGATGCAATGTCGCATTAGCTTGGATTTTGTTTATCCCTCGCATGAGGACCATGATTGTACTTCATTTGAATTGTGTTTTAGATTGGAAATAAAGTACTGAAAGGTGTTAATAAAAAAAGTAATATAAACATAGGAGATGTTATCAAATGTTAGAATAGGTTTGACAGGCTTGCTGGTTTATTCCTGCTCCTAATACATATGATTGTTTATCATTCAGAGTGGATGAGATGAGCTGGGCTAGATGGCCTTTGACACCCACAATTATCTTGTGAACAGGATCATGGTTGAAGTTATTTTGTTGATAATGGAAGCTTACAGAGAGCAGTTTTCATGGGGTGAAATTATCAGACAGGAGTGCCTAATGAGCTCATAGTGAATCAGTAACCTGCTTTGCCCTCCATCTGATTCTCAAGAGTCTTTACCATTGATTTCAATATTGTTCTTTCAGTTCCGGAATTCCCTACCTAAATTTCTCTGTCTTTCTCTAATGATCCTTAAAGCCTACTACTTTTGGCATACATTTGGTCACCTGTCAGAATATCTCCTACTTGATATAAATTTTGACAATACTCATATGAAGCACCTCAGGACATTTTATTACATTAAAGGTTCTATATAAATGCAAATTTTGCATTGCAGTATGTTATTCAATTGCCAGTTCACATATGGCACCAACAGAAATAAATAGGACTGCAATGGGGTCCAGTTGCTCCCTGTTCTTTGGAATCTCTGGCGAAAGTGGCAAGAAGTGGCTGTGCTCCTTTAATACTCCACCTGGTGGACTCCCAAGCTCAAGCACTTTCCTGTCAAAAGCAACTTATCTGTTTCTGTGCCTCACGTCTATTTGAACTTCCTATCCTATAAAACATACACAAGATAGATTTTCATTACAATAAAGTGGAAATTTCCTGGTGGGACACTTAATATTCTTGTACCAACAGTCAGCAGACATGAAACAGGGATGGCAGGGACCTACAAATAGGTCACCTTCCCTGACATCTACATCAGGAATGGTGTCTGGGCAAGAAAACTCAAGAGGGAAATAGGAGAAAATATCACATAAGATTTCTCAACTTTTAAGAATGGCTGTGAAGAGCCCAAAAATACACGGCAAAAATACACAAAGTTAAAAGTCAACAAAATGTGGAATTAGAAACAAGAGAATCCTGCAAATAAATGTGCAATTAGATTGCCTTTCTTTGCATGTATTGTCATCTATTAGGAACTGTGTATGTAATAAACTATTTTATGGGAATGAAAATGTTTCACTTGTAATTTTATAGGTTAGGAAGCATGAATAGAACAGATAACATTTTAAGTACCATCTTTAGAACAGGCAATTCTGCTGAATCAGTGTAATGATCTCAAACATTCCTCACAAGACCCCAAAAATATCTCCAATGCATTGAAAAGTGAATCAATAAGGAAGTAGATACTTTTATTTATGGCAGGGTTACAAGGCTCAAATACAAATATCAGTGATCTTAATATCTCCATTTTACACAACACATTGTCAAGGTGCACATGGCAACAAGGTACATAAATACATTTGCGTGAAGCAGTATGATGTTTACATTGGTACTGTCATACATAGAAGCACTCACATACAGTTATACAGGAAAACAAGAGTCCTTAATTTTTTTACAAGGAAATGTATCTCCATCTAATATATGGAATGGACTGTGAGACCATCAAAGTGAAAATTTTCATTATGTTGTTCAGTTGCTACTTCACATGTGGCACCAACAGAAATAAACAGGACTACCAGTGGGCACACAGTCTGCTTCCTGTTCTTTGGAATCTCTAGGCGAAAGTGGCAAGAAGTGGCTGTGCTCCTTCAATACTCCACCTAGTGGACTCCCAAGCTCAAACAGTTTCAAATTGAAAGCTACTTGCCACTTTCTGTCCCTGACACCTGTTTGAGCTTCCTACCCTATAAAACGCACACAAGATGGATTTTCGTTACAAAATGTTAATTTCCTGGCAGGAGGGTTAATACTTTTGTACCAATAGCAGACAGGCAAGGAACAGCAATGGCAGAGACCTGCAAACAGGTCACCTCCCTGGTTTTATTGATTATTTTCGCACTAGATAACATTTTTGTAAGTTCTGATATTTTTAAAATTATATTTCCACATAATTAGAATAGATTCCTCCAAATAGTTTCCCCACACAAGTTATTTATCTCCATTTGCTGATCTGGGGCATGAAAAGGGAATGGGAGAATTTCCCCTGAAAGAGGAAACAATTAAAAAAAAATTAACAGGAATCTCAACCCAAATATCTGCCCCAAACATTCTGGTATCAATTCTAGAATGATTGCATATACTAAGCAGCAAATTACATCTTGTCTTCTTAGTTGGAAAACAGGACTGGAGAAATCAATAAATAAAATAAAATATACATTCCTATATTAAACTACTATTTTTTTCATTGAAATAATTTACAAATACAAGTATGAATCATATTTTGACATTTTAGAAGGTTTTAAAAATTTCTGAATTGTTTGGTATTGCCCTCCATTAATGCTCCCCTTACAATCAGGGTAACGTTCAATGTAATTCTGATGAATTCAACTGAATTGAGCAAATTTACGATTCTTATGTTATGTCTCCACTTAAGATACAATGTTGCATTAATTCTTGTCACCAGATTTTGATAGAGATTTCTTTAACTGCTCATCCTACTTTGAATGGGATGTTAGAGGATTGTCCTTGCACCCTTCATTTAAATTATTTATTTAAATGGGGCATTTTGATATTGAGCAGTGTTTATTTCAGAAAAGCACCCAATGATTATAGTTAAACTGCATATCGAACTCACAAGTAAACAAAACATGAGAAAGTTCAGGGCAGTGAAGGTTGACAAACTACTTTCTGATTTCAAGTGAACACATTGTGCAGTGAAAAGAGATAAAGTTAAAGAAAAGAAGAGGAAAAGTAAAGTGGCAAAAGAGAGTCTAAATAATTAAATGGAGAAACTGGCATGAGATGGGAACCAGTCAATCGTATAATGTTGCAATCAAGTGTTACCCCCACCCTGCCACCCACTGAATTGAGACTGGCAAGATTCAACTACTATTGAACATGATAAATGGCACTTCATGAAACAATTAGTGCTTTTGCAATGGAGATTCCATCTTAAAGTTGAGCAGGAATCAGTTCAGTTTTGTTTCCAGTTGTAATAAGCTGAATAAGGCTTCCTGAAGTAGGTCTAGTTGCTTCATCCATCCAGTTAAATAATGTCCTGGAAAAAATATACAAAAATACTCATTAAGCAAAACAGAATTGTTTTTTAAAACATGAAAGAGGGAGATTTGCCAAAACTTCAAAATTAATTTTCTCAACTGTTAAAAAAAGCCCGAGTATGCCACACTTTAAATTTTTGTTTTGGGATCATTAAATTTCTGAGTAAAATAGTGAGTAATGAGTGTCCCAAAATTGCTCCATAAAATATAAAGATAGACAATCAGTCACATTTGAGGTAGGTCCAGGGCTGCTGCTCAGGAGAGTTGGCATCTCAAAACCGATCAGCTGGTTGGTCTGCTCTGGCTGGGGAAATTTGGACAATTCTCAGTTGTACTATAGATTGATCAGAATGTAGTTGTAAAATATCTCATCTCAAGGACAGGAAAAATGTCCTCCTGTCACAAATAACAGCTTTCTTTTAGCCAAGTAAAACACTGCACTAACGAGAAGAGTCCAATACACATCTCAAATTGTCACATGCTCGAAGTGAGAGAGCTTGCAGTAACTTAAGATGAAGACAAGTAGGAAATGGATAATGCAAACAGCACAAACAATATCTATTAAAAACATTAAGTGGAAATGAACAGGAACATGGGATTTGAGAGCTCAGTGGTCAGCGTGCAAAAGCTAACAATGAGCACAGCCAAAATGGATCCTGATCAACCATAACCTTATTATTCTATGATGCTTGTATTTCCGAGCACAATGGTTCTGAAGTTCTGCAAGGGAAACTTTAAAAGTTACAAACTATTATTTACTTAATAATGTGGCTAGGCCAGCATTTATTGCTGTTAAGAAAGGTGTTCGAAGATTTTGGTCCAGCGACCATGGAGGGACAGCAACTTAGTTTCAGATTAGGATGATGAGTGACTTGGAGAGGAACCCGCATCTGGTGTGTTCCCATTAATCTGCTGCCTTTGTCCTGCTGGTGGTGGAGGTCATGGGCTTGGAAGGCGCTGTTGAAGCACCCTTAGTGAGTTGTTGCAGAGCATCTTATAGAGAGTATACACTACTTGCTACTGTCCAGGATCCATTTTGGCTGTGCTCATATCTGTCAGTGATGGAGGATGTGAATGTTTAAGGAGGTGGATGGGGTGCCAATTATGTGGGTGCTTTGTCCTGGATGATGCAAAGCTTCTTGAGTGTTCTTGGGGTTGCACGCATCCAGGCAACTGCAGAGTATTTCATCACATCACTGACTTAATGATGGACAAGCTTTGGGGAGTTAGGAAACAATACTTTTCACTGCATATTAATACACTTGACAACAATAAATCAAAATCAAAACTAAATGAAGTGAGTAACTTACTGCAGAATTTCCACCCTCTGACCTGGTTTGTAGCCATAGTACTTGTATGGTTAGTCCAGTTCAATTTCTGGTCAATGGTAACCCCCAGTCTGTTGACAGTGGGGAATTTAATAATGGTATTGCCACTGAATGTCAAAGAAAGGTGGTCAGATTCTCAGTTGTTGGAGATGGTCATTGTTGGGACTTATGTGGCATAAATGTTATTTGCTATTTACCGCCTAAACCCGAACATTGCCCAGGTCTTGCTGCAAATGGACACAGACTGCTTCAGTATCTGATGAGTCATCAATGATGCTGAACATTGTACGGTCATTATCAAACAGCTCCATTTCTGACCTTACGATGTCAGGAAGATCATTGATTAAACAACTGAAAATAGTTGAGCCTTCAAAATTACTTTAAAGACCCCCTGCAGTGATGCCCATGGACTGAGATGATTAACCTGCAAAGCCTTTAACATCTTCCTTTGTATTAGGCATGACTTCAAACAGTGGAGAGGTTTCTTCTGATTCCCAATAATAGTTTTGTTTGGACTCCTTGATGCTACACTCAGTGAAATATTGTCAAAGCACTTCTGGAGCTCAGGTCTTCTGTTTATGTTTAGATCATTAAGCTAGGAGCTTAATGGCTTTGTCAATACCCAAACTGAGCGTCAGTGAGCAGGTTATTCACAGAATTGTTACGACATTTAGCCCATCATGTCTTCACTGGCTTTCCGTGTGAACAAATCACCTGGTACCATTGTGCCACCATCTTTCTGTAACTCTGCACATTCTTCTTTTACAGATAACAGTCAAAATAGGAAGTGTTTCCAACAATATCTATTCTCTGTTGCTCATAATTTAGATTAGTTAACTACAAACATGCAAAGAAAAGTGCTGCTTGATCACACTATCGATAACTCCTTCACTTGGCTGATGATTAAGAGCCGATTGAAGGGGTGCTAATTGGCTAATTGGATCTATGCTGCTTTTTGTGGACAGACACCCCTGAGCAATTTGCCACATTGCTGAGTAGATACCAGCATTGTATCTGTACTGGAACAGCTTGGCTAGGGGTGCAGCTCATCCTGGAGCACAAGTCTTCAGTATTATTTTTGGAAAATTATCAGAGCCTATGGCCTTTGCAGTTTTCAGCATCTTCAGCTGTTTACTGATATCATGTGGAGTGAATTGAACGGTTTGAAGAACTTACAGTGGAGGCAGAAATAGATCATCCACTCAGTAGTTTCAACTGAAATTGCTGCAAATGCTTCAGCCTTGTGTCTCCTTCTGATGTCCTGGGCTCCCCCATCATTCTCCTCTACTAGTGAGTTATTTAACCCCACCATTCACAACTGGATATGGCTGGATGGCTGAGCTTAAATCTGATTGATTAGTTAGGGGATCACTTAGTTCTGCTTATTGCATGCTGAGTATTCTGCTTGGCACACAAACAGTCCTGTGTTATAGCTTCACTGGGTTGACAGTTCATTTTTAGATATGCCTGATGTTGCTCCTGGCAACATCTCCTGTTTTACATTGAAACTGGGTTGATTCTCTGGCTTGATGGTAATGGTAGCATGGGGGAAATGCCAGGTCATTAACTGTGGTCATATACAATTCAGCTGCTATAGGGAGCATATAGTGTGATGAAAGTATGCAAATATATATACGTGTTCAGCTTTTTTGGTATATCTAGAAGAAATACAGCCAGATCCTGGATGAGCAGAATAATTACTCATTTCAACCTTGTAAGTGGTTATGTTAAATAGTGTTAATGGACTTCTGTTTTTTTTTAAGTTTCCCTGGGATTTTAGATTAGAGTGATTGACAGGGTCATGTGATGTTGTGGTTTACACAGTTCTCGATCTGTGACAGAAAAACAAAAAAAGACTTCTGTAGAAAGGAGCTGGAGTTTGGCATTTCCAGGAGAACTTGAGGCTTCTAAAAGCTGTATATTTCTCTGAAAATTCCTCATAATAGCAAGTATATTTGTGATTGCTAACTATATTTAAAAGGGGTTCTAAGTCTGCAAGAAGAATATTGCTTACTTAAAATAAAACAGTGATAAGTTGGAAGTTAGCGTTGTTTCTTTTCAAGTTTAAAGATTGTTCAACTGTTAAGAGGTAAGCTGCTTCATTTTATTAGAGTTATACTTAAATTGACTTATGAATAAGGATTGTTTTGATGAAACATCCCTTATTTATCCATGGAATTACTCCTGGAACAAAGCATGCTAACATCACATTTATACCAAAATAGAAAAATTGCTGGGGCCTAGTCTGACTTCATAATGTAATTTGTGATTCTGGCTCAGAACCCTCATGATGGTGTCTCATGGATGTCCAATTTTAAATTACTAGACCTGCGGTTAGCACTGCTGCCTCACAGCACAAGGAACCTGGGTTCAATTCTGGCCTTTGGTGACTGTGGATGGAGTTTGCACATTCTTCCTGTGTGGATTTCTTCCACATACCCAGTTTCCTCTCACAGTCCAAAAACGTGCAAGTTAGCTTGACTAGCCATGATAAATTGCCTTTAGTATTAGGAGGATTAGCAAGGTAATTCTGTGGAACTCTTTGCCACAAAAAGTTGAGAAGGCCAGGTCATTGAGTATCTTTAAGACAGAGATAGAAAGATTTTTGATTACGAAGGGGATCACAGTTTATGGGGAAAAGGCAGGAGAGTGGGGATGAGAAAAATATCAGCCATGATTGAATGGTAGAGCAGACTTGATAGGAGCAGAATTGGGCCATTCAGCCGATGTCTTATGGTCTAAATACATGGGGTTACAGGGACAGGGGCTTGGGTTGGATTGTTGTTGTTACAGGCTTGATGGGCTGAATGGCCTCCTTCTGCACTGTGGGCCTGACTTGATACGATGCCTCCTGTGTTCAAATATCCTCCAACTTAGCTATAATGATTCCTGTGGTCAAATATCCTTCTATCACTCTAAACTCATGCATGAAGGTGGATGATGCACTGAATTTGAATTTTTTTGGATTTGTAGTATTTAAATGGAATAGTTAATTTTGATTTTTATTCAAGGAGCACAACAAAAATAAATCAAAGTTATATTCTAATTAAAACTAAAGAATTGACTATGAGCATAAGCCATTGATTTCAACGTGTTTTTAAAGATAATCTTAACTTATGCAAAAAGATGATTTGATTTTACACTTGCTATCACTGATGAAAGGCATTAATTTTGTTCAATCAGTTTGGCATCTGTAAATGAGTCACCATAGATAAGAAACGTTTGTCAAAAGGTCAGTTGTCCTTGGTAATATTGTGTACAATTTGTGGTGCTTTTTAAGGCAAGACAAATAATACTCTTAACTGCAGTCTGGACATTGGACAGATAAACAAAAGCCAGATAGTAACAAATAGACATGAAATAATGACAGACAATTTGATTTAGCTGGATACTCACTCAGCAACAAATTCTAACTGTGTCCAGGAGCTGAAATCTGCAGTGGGCATTGATTTCCTGTTCATCGGTGTATCCAAGGTAACACTACAAAATAAATTAAATTGTATTGAAAGCTCTTTGTGTCATATGTACGTTGTGTTACCATGGTGAAGACCTAATGATGCCAGATTGCCCAGAAATTGGCAATGTAAAAGTATACTTACACATCAGGCTTCCACTGACCCATTTCAAATTGAAGATGAATTCAATTCTATTTTTCCTGCATTGCAATTTTAGTCTGTGGTGTAAGTCCATTTATCTTATGCCTGCTTCATTTACAGCACTTGGAAAGCAGGATGAAAGCAGATTGTGATTGGTTACTTCAACAAGGCTACCAGGATATAACAGATTAAAAACATCACTGACCCCAGACAATGACGCTTGTAATATTGCAAGGATAATTTAGCAAATGTATCTGTCTCAACAACAAGCCTTTCACAAAAAAGATACAACACAAATAAATATAATGGAAATGGACACAGAGCATGGAAGAAAGGGATTAGGTGATGTACCCGAAGACTATATCAAAGAAATGAGTTTTGAGGAAATTATTTTAAATGTGAAAAGTAAATGTGAAAAGTTAAAGAGGTGAGAATGATTAGGGAAGTAGCTCCAGAGTAGAACTGAGACAGTTAACCTTTGCCTGCTGTTAACAATGTGGTACAAAAAAGGTATGTTTGAATTTATATATTGCCTTTCACAAACCCAGCATATTCCAAAACATTTTACAGTGAATGCAATGCAGTTACGGTTGTAATATAGGAAATACAGCAGCCAATTTGCACACAGCAAGTTCCTGTAAACAAAAATATGTCAGTAACTAGATAATGGCCAGGATTTTCCTTGCCCCACTCGAAGCAGGCATAAATTCCGTTAAGGTCACTAACTCTTGTGAGGGGACCATAATTGGATTTGCACAGGGGAAATCTCAGAATGAGATCTTCCACAGATTCTGCCAGCAATGTAATCAGGTTCAAGCCTAGTGAGGGTGAGAAACTGATTACCGTCTTTAGCCAATGTTTGAGTCTGAATGACTATTTTAATACAGACTCAAAACATTGGCTCTGTATGGATGCTGTCAGACCTGCTGAGATTTTCCAGCATTCACAGTATTTTGCTTTTACCATCAATTTAAATAAAGTTACATATGCTGGACCTCCCAGGGATCTCAGATATTTCCCTGCCAGCATGACATCATGCCAGCAGGAATTATTGCTACTCTGCAGCAGTCAAGATGACCACTCCACTGAGTGTAGCCCTGGGTGGTCATAGACTTGACAGGCCGGTGCCAACTTGGCAGTCCAAACCTGACAGTGCCAAACTAGCAAAGTGTTTGTTCCAGTACTGACGTTACTAGATACCAAACCTCCTTACTAACATCTATTAATCTACCCATCACAGATTAATCTGTCCACAACAGTAGTGATAGGAATAATCAGCATCTAGTTCTGGTGGAGAGTGAGTCCCGTTTTCACAATGGAGGGCACCATCACCATGTTGAACAACATTGACTCAGAACAGATCTACCAGCTTAAAACTGAATATTGCTGAAGCACTGTGGCCATCATCTGCAGCAGAGTTATATGCAACTACAATCTGTAACTTCACAGAACTGCATGTTCCTCATTCTACCATTACTATCAAGCTGGAAGTCAACCCAGGTTCAATGAGGAGTATAAGAGAGAATACCTGAACAGCAACAAGCACACATAAAATGAGGTACCAACTTGCTGAAGCTACAACAGTATGATATTCATGCTAGATAGTAAAAGCAGCACGCTATCGACAGAGCTAAACCAGCACACAATCAGCAATCAGGTCAAAGCTCTACAGTCTTGCCATATCCAATTGCAAATGGTCATGGGCAATTAAAACAACTAACGAGAGTAGGTAGCTCCACAAACTGCCCCAAACTTGATGATGGGGGAGCCCAGCACTTCAACACAAAAGGCAAGACAGAAACCTTTGCAATCATCGTCAGCCAAAAGTGAAATTTTGAGTGGATGATTCATCTTGTCCTCCTCCTTTCTCACATCACAGATGTCAGTCTTCAAATAATTCAATTCATACCACGATATCAAGATGAAACATCACGTGATAGAGTTCCTCCACTTACCAAAATTAGTGCAGCTCTAACAACACTCAAGGATCCATCATCTATAAGGCAGCCTACTTGATTGGCACCCCATTCATCACCGTAAACATTTATTCCCTTCACCCTTCAATAAATAGTAACAACATTGTGCACCAAAGTCCAACTCGCCCATCATGACTTTGCTTGTTAACCTAAATTGGTCAATGTCTCCCAGTGCCTCAGAATTAAAAGACAGAATTACAACTCACTAAGGCTCTATTAACAACATCTTTCAAACTTACAGCCGCTTCTATCTAGGAAAGACAAGAACAGCAGATACGAGGGACCAAGATCCCCTCCATTGTAACTTGGAACCATAATACCACTCTTCATTGCTCGAACAACACTATGGGTGTACCTACCCCATAGGATACAGAAGTCCATGGAAGTGGCTCAACACCACCTACTCAAAGGCAATTAAAAATGGGAACTAAATGCGAACCTCATCAGCAATGCTCACATCACATGAATTAATAAAAAGAATCTTGATAATTGCGTTTGGTCTTGTTATCTCATCTTGTGCTGTTCTGAATGGTCTTGACCTTTAACCTCCTCCCTGCAAAAGAACTGATGTTAAGGAGTGGTGGTTAAAAGCATGGTCAAAGTGGAGAGTTTTAAGAAGGGTCTTAAAAGAGAGAGAGATAGCGAGGCTGAAAACAAATTTCCAAGCTTAGGGCCTAGTCAATTGAAGACAGAGCAACCAACTGCGAAGCAAAGAGGTGGAAGTAGGGGCACAAAAGCATTCAGAGCTGGAGAAATACAGAGATAGTGGAAAGTTGAAAGGCTGAAGCAGGTTACAGAAAGAGAGAAAGGCAAGCCCAATGCCACAGCAAGCAAGCAAATAACAAATTGCATTTATATAGCACTTTTCATATAATTAAATGTTCCAAGGTGCTCCATAAGAAGTATGACCAATATAAGACTCTATCTTTTAATTCTGAGGCACTGGGAGACATTGACCAATTTAGGTTAACAAGCAAAGTCATGATGGGCGAGTTGGACTTTGTTTACTTGGAACACAGGTAGCAGAGTTTTGGATAATGAATGAATGATCTTATATATTCTAAGAGGGAAAAAATAAGTGATGGCTTCAGGGCAAGAACAGTAGCTAAAATGCTCAGAAGAATGAACAGAGACATTACAGATTAAAGAGACACGTTCTGGTCTTACACAGATGACAAGAAAGAAATAAGCAATTAACTTCCAGCAACTATGTATAACAAAAGTAATTAATTAGCTTCAAATACTTGGGTAAATCCTGAGGGTGCAATAAAACATGAAATAAACACAAGTGCATTCTCTCATTTCTGCACACGTATACGCATAAAAC
Organism: Sphyrna mokarran; assembly: GCA_024679065.1. NCBI lineage: Eukaryota > Metazoa > Chordata > Chondrichthyes > Carcharhiniformes > Carcharhinidae > Sphyrna > Sphyrna mokarran. Next base: position 101,058,536 of record JAGIQG010000001.1, on the reverse strand, counting down.
ACAGTCTTCTCAGAGAACTGTTGAATAATTAACACATTGAAAATATGTGTTTGAACAGCACTAAAATGTTTTGACTCTTAAGCATTTTTGAAGTTTAAAAAAAACATTAATAACACGCTAAATATCAGCTTTTAACCTCTGTCACTTCATGCCAAATGCTATTATGAAAGCCACTAGTAATTTTCTCCTCTAATGGGAAAGCGAACATTATCGAGTCTTGTAGGACTGTAATTATTGACACTTACGGGAGAATTGCAAGAGCAGAAGATCCGGGGGGCATTCCACTTTTTTCTCCAGCTAGACTCTGACAGAGCTGATGAACAGCTGCCTTTGCCATGCCATATCCAACCATCCCTAAAAGAAAGGAATTTAAAAATTTAAACCTGACTACAGTCAAATACACTACAAATGGTCCAATGCGAATCATTGTTCAAACAACAATTAGTGTCTGTTTCTCAAACAGATCTTGTATGAAATAATCTTTTATGTCAAATAAATGAATCTAACATAAACTGAAAGCATCATGGTAAATATTTTTTCTGCTTTGTTTTATTCACTGTTGAAAGACAATTAAAAAAAAAACCCAGTTTCAAACTTTACAAGCCTACCAATATACTAGGTTCATGACACTGGCAGCTTTTGGTACCTTGCCCATGTTGTTGTTCCCTATGCAGGAAACTGAACAACAAACATCAATGGCTGATTCAGAATCACAGACAAGCATCACACCATCTTCACCAGTTATCCACAAATTCCAGCAAGACTCACCAAGTAATATCTGGGTTGGATTTTTGTGTGATCGAGCATACTGAAGCTAAAATCAACTCACTATCAGCATAATGCCACAAGCTATAAATTACTTCCACATTGAGTTGTTAGAATTATTAGCTCCCAAAACAAAAAGTTGGTTGTTTTGAAAACATGTATTAAAATGCTAATCAAAGTTTACATGATGTGGGTGGCACAATGGTTAGCACTGCTGCCTCAGTTCCAGGGATCTGGGTTCAATTCCCGGCTTGGGTCACTGTGTGGAATTTGTACATTCTCCCCATGTCTGTGTGGGTTTCCTCCGGGTGCTCTGGTTTCCCGGTGTAAAGATGCACAGATCAGATTGATTGGCCATGCTAAATTGCCACTTAGTGTTGGGGGACTAGCAGGGTAAATACATGGGGCTATGGGGATAGGGGCTTGGATGGATTGTAGTCAGTGTAGATTCAATGGGCTGAATGACCTCCTTCTGCACTGTAGAGATTCTATGATTAGATTGTATGTATAGGCAAAAATGTGAAAAATATGCACTTCCAATATTAATTTAAAAATTGCAAAGCAGAACAAAGCAGGGGGGCAGAAATAGTTACAGATTGTTTAACCTCTTGTTCCATCATTCAATTAAATCGTGCCTATCGCTACAATAGGTCCACAGCAGACGCCATCTCCTTGGCCCTGAACTCAACCCTGAAACACCTAGATAACAATGACACCTGTGTTAGACTTCGATTTATTGACCATGAATCAACCGTCAACACCATTATTCCACAAAACTCATCTCCAAACTCCGTAACCTGGATCTCGGCTCCCCCCTTTGCGGCTGGATCCTGAACTTCCTAACTCACAGACCACAACCAGTAACATAGGCAACAACAACACCTCCATGATCATCCTCAACACCGGTGCCCCACAAAGCTGTGTTCTCAGCCCTGTACTATACTCCTTGTATACCTATGACTGTGTGGCCAAATTCCCTTCCATTATGATTTTCAGGTTTGCTGATGACACACCATAGTGGAACAGTATGGGTATGAGATAGAGAATCTGGTGAACTGGTGTGGCAATAATAATCTCTCCCTTAATGTCAACAAAGCAAAGAAGATTGTCATTGACTCCAGGAAGTATAGAGGAGAACGTGCCCCTGTCTACATCATCGAGGATGAAATAGAAAGGGTCAAGAGCTTCAAAGTTTTTAGGTGTCCAGATCACCAACAACCTGCCCTGGTGCCCCCATGCCGACATTATAATTAAAGAAAGCCCACCAATGCTTCTACTTTCGCAGAACACCAAGGAAATTTGGCACGTCAGCTACAACTCTCACCAATTTTTTACAGATGCACTACATCATAGAAAGCATTCTTTCTGGTTGTATCACAGCTTGGTATAGCTCCTTACTCTACCCAAGACTGCAAGAAACTACAAAAGGTTGTGAATGAAGCCCAATCCATCACGCAAACTAGCCTTCCATCAATTGACTCTGTCTACGCTTCCTGCTTCTTCAGCAAAGCAGTCAGCATAATTAAGAACCCCACCCACCCAGACATTCTCTCTTTCACCTTCTTCTACTAGGAAAAAGATACGAAAATCTGAGGTCATATACGAACCGACTCAAGAATAACTTCTTCCCTGCTGATGTCAGACTTTTGACTGGACTTATCTTGCAATAAGTTGATCTTTCTCTACACTCCAGCTATGACTGTAGCATTACTTTCCGCACTCTCTCATTTCCTTCTCTGCTTTGACTATATAGTGCACAAGAAACAATACTTTTACTCTATCTTAATGCGACAATAATAAATCAAATCAAATCAGTACTGAGTTTTCCTTTCGATCTTTTTCACGAATGTTCCTGAAGTGGAAAATAAAAATTGAAAATGATCACAAAATCCAGGAACCAGTATTAACATTTGCTGATACGTAAAATCTGAATGTTTATTTTGTTCTTGCCTGACCATCAGGAATGCGTACAAAACCATCCATGAGGAAACAGATGACCATCCCTATACCCACTATGCCCGACAGTTTGAACAAGACTAACAACTCATTAGACATAGAAACACCAAGCATTTTTAATTCTTTTAATAAGTTCACGTTATTTTAACCAGTCTCAATAGATTTGTTGTAAAAGATAGGTTAACTCACACAATATTATGAATGAAATATGGTGATCACAAACTGGATGCATATTTTGTACATCACATTACATTTCAAAGCTTGAGAAATCTTTTCCAAATAGAAAAAAAAATGTCAGCCAGAAAGATCATTGCACAATAATGCTTATATCACCAAAAAGGTCTGAAAAGTCTGGATAGAGATGTTAGTCATTTTATTTATGGCCAATATAGTGATTTCAACTGACGATAACATTTCCTTTTGAAGGAACTACCCAAAACTTGAAACTACAGACTCCTAGAACCACTGCTTTTGAGCTCAATATTTCACAAAGCAAAGCTGCAGAAATTAGTTAATCCCTCATAGGTGTGAAAAGCCAATACCTGTTTTCTATTTTATTGCAATGGCTTTCCATTTCCAAACTATCCTGGGTGGACAATTGTGGTTGATCATATGAATGAAACTGATCACAAATCTGAAGTGTTTCAGATCACAAACGAGAGAGAAACTAGTCAGTCTGTACTGAGCTCTTGCTACAGGACATTAGAAACAACAAAAGGCATTAGGGCCGCACTTTTTTAAACCTGGAGAGTGTTATACCTTAAAATTTTCCCAGCCTGGTTTCTTTTCAGAGTTTAACAGTACAGAAACTTGATATCCTGTTAAGAAATGACGTGTCTCACTTGATAACTTGCTGAGGGAATCCTGCAATCATCTTGATATACAACTCCAGTCTTGCAACCATCTAGACGATCCTTCAGATCTCAAACAATGATGAGACAGAGTGCAGGAATGAGATAGAGAATGTGGTAAACTAGTACAGATGATCCTTCAAACACATTCAACAAACCTGCAATAAATACTGTTCCGACAAGTGAACTAGGAACTAATTACAATTAATAAAAGTGCACTACCCTATTTACCTAATATTTTTTGCATGTGTCAGTTTGCGAGTGACAAGTGATCTACATAGTGTTAGACTTCTGGGGTGAATGTGAGAATAAATAATATTCTTTATTTAAACTCATGAAATCCTGTTGCTGATTCTTCAAATATCGACCACACATTCAAGTTGAAAAACACACATATCTTTCGAAATAAAACACACTGATCATGGAGGATAAAGAAAGGGAAAGTGGAGCTCAGTTTACTTTCATCCCTATCTGTATACTCTGAAAGCACAATCATAATGCTATGCTCTGCTAATGTCAAGTAGACTTAAGAATGTGCTGTATAAATATATTTAGGATGTAAAATATAAGACTGGTTCACAATGTATGACTGTAAAGTTAAGTCACGAGTAATATTCTTCTTGTGTTTACTTTGTTTTAATCCTTTTATTGTATCTTACTTGTTTTGCTTCATTAATGATTGTTCAGAACATGTTTGTTAAGGATGTATGTTAGAATGTAACTATAAGGCATGACAGTTAAATTTAGCTAAAAGATGTATGTAGCAAGTTGACCTGTAAGCTGTAACTATCAGATGTGAAATCACAAGCTGTGCATTGCAGGCTTAGGGCAGCAGTACCTGAAAGGTCTGTTGTATCAGAAAGATCTGTTAAAAAGATGTGAGGAACATGCAGGCCTGCTTTGTGGTTAGGGATGAACAATGAAGTAATGTAACCCAATCATATTGCTTGGACATAAGTTCTATCTAATTGGGTTACACAAATCCAAGGGAATTAGTATTAATTTATCACATTAAATTGAATAAATCTGTTTTGTTTATCTATTCCACCCTTGTGTGGTTTTTGATCAGTCAGGAACTAGGGGTTAAACTTACACCAGCATTGTAAATTTATTTCCTATGTATCTTCTCAGCACTGTAACAAACATGAAAAATTTTTTTTTTTAAAGACTTTCGACTCACACAAGTTTGTTCAATGATTTTAATACTCTGCACTTCCTCCATCTTGTAATCAGTACAACATTTTTCTACAAAAATATTATGCTATAATAAATATGGAGTTATTGAGTTAAGTTTTCTTTCAGTTTTCGTGTAGAAATCCTACTGGAGTTTTCAAAACTTAAGCATGCTTTGTAATTGGCAGTATAATTCTGACAATTATTAAACTAAATTAAGTATTTACCTTGACGTACATAGATCTAGATCAATGGACTTTACAATCATGTATCCAAGGACAGGGTCAGGCCATTCAATTAAAGTTGAAACATTTCTGGGTTTTGCTTTAACATACATTTTACTGATATCTCTATGAATTGAAGAAACAAATACTTAAATTTCTTTGGCTCCTTTTTTTTAAACTTAGAACAACCATTTCTTAATGTCTTACTAAATTAGCTAATCCATCTAAAGCTATTAGAGAGATGGTAAGGTTAGAGGGAGACTCAAATTTTCACATCATGATTCACATTCATAAACTCTGTATCCAGACCAAGTCTGCATTCTGGATTAGTATAAAAGATATTGCTCTTTCATTAATTTCTATCTTCCAGAAGGGATAATTCAATCATAAGTCAGAGAAAATCTACAATATCATTGAAACTAGCTTTTTCCACCAAAGCTTTTTGAAATATCAAATCCAAATTCAAACTGCCTCAAACATACACACTTCTTGACAGAGGTGGGCAACCAGCTCATTCCCAGGACACAGCTTAATTTAAACATCTTAATGAAGACTTTCTCTATTCCAGCTCCAACACTGGCGAACCAGGTTTCTCAGTTTCCAACACTATTTCAGGCAAAGATGAGCAAGAGTACTTATTGTGATCTCTCCAACCTACCCCGTTTCCCAAACCATTCAATTAGGATCCCCTCCCTTTAACAATCATGTATTCAATACCGTATGATTTCCCTTATCTCTATTTGACACCCACTCCCCCATGCCTCATTGATCACCTCAATTCTCACAAACCATGCTGTACTCATCCCCTGCTTCACAATTTCCATTTGCCTATCTCTGATTTTGATCCTTGCCAAAATGTTCTCCACACAACAGGAGCCCAGTCTGTCAATCATACTGACGTCTAGACTTTGGAACTGATTTAAAAAAAAGCTCCACAATGATTTGGGAAACCCAGGCTACCTTGATGTTCCATCAGAACTCTCGCCACTCATTCATGGCTATCCCCATGCATTTAAATCCCACTCAGCCCAGGGAACACTGAGGCTAATGTTTCTGCTCTGTTACCCATTTATAAAATGATTACCCAGCAAAATGCTTATTCCATCATTTACCACAAGGGCCCGAATTTGTTTTTTCTCATCCAAGGGGTGTGAACTTCATTGGTTAGGCTGACCCATCCCTAATTGCCCTGGAGAAGGTGATGGCAAGCAGCCTCCTTGAAACTCTGCAGGCCATGTGTTGTTGATACACCCACAGTACTGTTAGGGAGGGAGTTCCAGGATTTTGACCTAACGACACTGAAGGAACAATGATATACATTCAAGGCAGGATGGTGTGTGACTTGTAGGGGTACCCGTATGTCAAACAAGCTCAATGCCCTATGACAACTATTTAGAAAATAAATAAAAATTAGAAAGCAGCGAACAGGATTATCGTATTTTTGTCCAAATATGAAAATTGGATCTGAGTGATGAATTAATGAGCCTAATTTCACCTTGATATCCAATCATAGCAAATGTGAATGTGCACAAAAAACATTTAAACGATAGAAATACTTTACGGTGGCACTTTATTTTACAGAATTTAATAGCCAATTCAATATATTTAACAGTTGGTAGGTGCGGGTGTTAATATTGGTACTAGAAAAAGTTCAGCTCATAATATCTGCTCACCTGGTGTCCCATTCAAAGCAGCACTTGCCCCTGTCAGTGTCAGCAAGCCACCATCTTTGAGATGTTTTGTAGCTAAATGGCTGGAGATTGTTGATGTCCACACGCTCTGTTTCCACATCAAGTCAGCGTTTTTATAAAGTGCTTTGAGAAATAAACAACATTAGTCCACCAACTGATTATATGTATTCAAAGAACAAAGAACAAAACAGCACGGGAAACAGGCCCTTCAGCCCAATGAGCCCGCGCCACCAGAAGAAATACTGCAGCATAAAAAAAAAATCAAAGGGAAAGAAATCATTTTTTTTGAGGTAGCATAAAATCATTACACAATTATTTTTTACTTAGTACATTACAAATAAGGATACAATGAAGATAATCCAAATATTTTAAAAGATATTTTCTTTGACAGAAGGCTGTGCAGCCATAGGTTCAAACTGGAACTGTTCAATTTTTCCACATTGTGTAGGACAGGTCGATGTTAGTTATTTATAGACATATGTCAATAAATTATCTAAAATATTTACAAAATATATTTACTAATATTTTCCATGCTAAAATGCACATTTGATTACTAAATAGACAAAATGATTTTGGATGTATCATGAACAAACAATGTAAATTCAGGCTGATATAAATTAGAGGTGAAATAAAGCTTATATTCATATCTTATTGTTAAATAGTATAAAATATAAGCACTTACATTTTGCCTTTGCACTGCCACCTGCCCATCCACCCGCCACACAGATAATCGCATCCACTTTCTGTTCCCCAAGAAGACTGGCAACATCTGTGGTAACCTATAGAAATGAGAGTTGCGTGTTATAATTAATAGACACCCGTATTATCACCTATAACTAATATACAATGTATTATCTGCTCCACCTGGATCTGGCAGTGACATTTGTTATAACATTAACGATCTGTTAATCTGTTGATCTGTTGATAACCTGGTGTACTTGTATTGTGTAAGTTACTGTAACACTCATTACTTGCTCCACCTGTATTGTATAAGTTACAGTAATATTAATTATCTGTTGCCTATATTGTATAAGTTACAGTAACATTCATTATCTGCTATTTGTACAAGTTACAGTAACATTCATTACCTGCCTGTATTGTGTAAGAACAAAGAACAAAACAGCACGGGAAACAGGCCCTTCGGCCCAACGAGCCTGTGCCGCCACCCCGATGTTCCCACCTCTACCCGTGATCCCTGACTACATTTATAGATCTATGGATTAAAAACCAAATTTGAGACAATTTAGGGAGAATTTGTTTTGCCAATTAGCCTAAGAGCACATCTTTGGGATGTGGGAGGAAACCGGAGAAAACCCATGCAAGCACGGGGAGAATGCGCAAACTCCCACAGACACAGGCCCAAATCCATGTATCTGCACAGCACAACGATAGTCACTGAGCTGTCGTGTTGCCCATCAAATGGTCCAGGTCAAGCGTACACTAACGACGTGAAGCATTAGGATACTCTCAAAAAAAATCCAAGAGCAGTCCTCTCACGACCCATCGCGTGTATGCCCCTTGTTTGACAACAAGGTGGACCAAAGCACCTGTAGGATAAAAACAAGTACATCAATATCATCATCTATTTACACACTTCCCAGGGACTCCCAAGGCTCATGATCCCTATTTTAAATCAGTTTTCTATACCCCTCCATTCCCATTCTGTTCATGTGCCCATCTAAGTATTTCTTAAATAACTCCAGAGTACCTGCCTCCACCACTTTACTTGGCAGCGCATTCCATACCCCCACCACCCTCTGTGTGAAAAAACTCCCTCTAGCATCCAAATTATACCTTACCCCCCTCACCCTAAGCCCGTGACCCCTCGTGCTATTCGAGTCCATCCTAGGAAAAAGCTTAACCCTGTTTACTCTATCTATACCCCTCATAATCTTGTACACCTCTATCAGATCTCCTCTAAGTCTACGTCTTTCTAAGGAAAACGGTCCCAATTTGCCTAACCTCTCCTTGTAACTCAGACCTTCCATACCAGGCAGCATCCTGGTAAACCTCCTCTGCACTCTCTCCAGAGTCTCCATATCCTTCCAATAGTAAGGCGCCCAGAACTAGACGCAGTATTCCAAATGAGGTCTAACCAACGTTTTATACAACTGCAACATTAAAGGCCAGCTCTTGTACTCTATACCCCTTCCTATAAAGGCTAACATACCATATGCTTTTTTCACAACCTTCTCCACTCGCTCTGCCACCTTCAGAGAGTTGTGCACCTGCACCCCCAGGTCCCTCTGCGTTTCTATACTCTTAATAGGTCTACCCTTTATCATATACCTCCCCCCTACTTTCTTTTTCCCGAAATGCATCACCTCGCATTTATCAGGATTGAATTCCATCTGCCATCTATCTGCCCAAGCTACCAGCCTATCTATGTCCTGCTGCATCGCCTGACAATGCTCCTCACTATCCGCAAGTCCAGCCATCTTTGTATCATCTGCAAACTTGCTGATCACTCCACTTACTCCCTCTTCCAAGTCATTTGTACATATTACAAATAGAAGAGGTCCCAGTACCGAGCCATAAGGCACACCACTAGTGACTGACCTCCAGCTAGAAAAACACCCTTCCACTATTACTCCGTCTCCTATTACTAATGATGTAAAGATGCCGGCGTTGGACTGGGGTAAACTCAGTAAGGGGTCTGACAACATCAATTTTAAATCCAACCGATTTATTTGATAGTAAACTTACCAGCTTTCAGCCTTTGTAGCCTTCATCAGGCGAATGAAGTGTTCTGGTCTGTAGTAGCAGACATATCAGCACACACAGTTTACAGATTGCTGATTAGAATGCGAATCCTTACACCTAACCTGCTATTCAAGTCTTAAAGTGGCTAACAATGTGAGTGGAAGGAGCACTGAGCACAGGTTAGAGAGATGTGTATTGTCTCCAGACAGCATTGTTCATTCATCCGCTGTCGTAGTGTCTGCATGGTCTCCCATGTCTACGACAGCAGATGAATGAACATCGCTCGACAATCACCAGGCAAAACAGTTCCCTTCCTGTGGGCAAACACTTCAGCAGTTACGGTCATTCGGCCTCCGACCTTCGGGTAAACGTTCTTCAAGGGGGCCTTCACAACACACGACAGCACAGAGCCGCTGAGCAGAGACTGATAGCCAAGTTCCGCACACATGAGGACGGTCTTAACAGGGATCTTGGCTTCATGTCCACTATCTGTAACCCCCATGACTTACCTGGGTTAGCAAAAAACCTTACTGTGCTGTCTGGAGACAATACACATCTCTCTAACCTGTGCTCAGTGCTCCTTCCACTCATGTTGTTAGCCACTTTAAGACTTGAACAGCAGGTTAGGTGTAAGGATTCGCATTCTAATCAGCAATCTGTAAACTGTCTGTGCTGATACATGTGCTACTGCAGACCAGAACACTTCATTCGCCTGACAAAGGCTACAAAGGCTGAAAGCTAGCAAGTTTACTATCAAATAAATCGGTTGGATTTAAAATTGGTGTTGTCAGACCCTCCTATTACTAAGCCAGTTACTTATCCATCTAGCTACCTGTCCTGTAAGTTGCACTAACATTTATTACCTACTTTGCCTATATAAGTTACAGTAACATTGTTACTGTGCCTTTATTGTATCTGTCAGGAAGTTGTAATGCATGCATTACCTGCTCCGCCTGCTCAATGAAGGACTCGTTCATCTTCACAATTATATTCGCATTCGCTTCTTCATTAGACGCAAGATCAATGGAAGCAACCCACTGCAACCAAGAAAAGTTATTAAACGGTAACGAGATGGTGATATGGATTCAGACGGGAATGAAACTCCACCACAATCTGAAAGTCATGGCCGGTTTGCAGCCAAGCCAGAGCTTCGCTTGTAACTAATCGGAAAGGCAAGTGACACCGTTTAACGTTTAATTCGCTGTTAAAATGGGAAATGACAAATTGCAATCTGAAATCATATGCAGCATTATTTTCACTCTCACTAAATTATCCGCGCTTCTCCAGCCCGTCTGGGAGATCCTCGTTCCTTAGATTTGCTACTTACCCAGTGTTTGGATTTAAAGAACTCGACACACTTGCTTCCCAGAGCTCCCTTTCCTCCATATACGATCACTTTACGAGCTGCTGCCATTGCCATTTCTCTCTCTCTTTGAAACCAGATCAGCTCCTGTTCAGAAGCTACTCACACACACTGTCAAACAGGCGATAGAAATGCAAACAGCAGCTAAAGACTTTTAATAAAAGAAGCAATCACAGCCCAGTCCGCAGGAAGAACGGACTCTATCCTGACTTAGCACCACCCTCCCTCCGGAGGCCTAACTACATATTCCGATGTGTGTGTGTACAAAGCTGGTAATAGCACAATGTCAAAGTCACTGTTTTCTCCATTGAGGTCTTTTCTAAATTGGTGGCCTCAAGTGTCATCAAACTAAACAAAGGAGGCATAATGAAGAATGAATTAAATCAGAAAACAAAGGAAATGTAAACTTAATAGTATTGGTGTTTCACATACGCCTTCCAGTTCTTGGTCATGGGAAGACTGAAACCAATAGGCAGCACATTCTTTGTCTCAAGGATCTCCTGACTGTGGATAAGATGGTGGAAGAGATCATAGAATCCCTATAATGCAGAAGAGGCCATTTGGCCCAATGAGTCTGTACTGACTCTTTTACAGAGTAATTTCCCCACTCTATCCTGTAACCCTACTCATTACTCATGGCTAATCCATCTAAACTACACATCTTGGGACACAAGGAGCAATTTAACATGGCCAATCTAACCAACCTGCGCATGTTTGGAGATGGAGGTAGTTAGAGTGACCAACCCCAATCGGCAATACTAACATGGACCTATGGGTGGCACCTTGATGCTAGATGAATTATTGTGTGGCCCAGCTTTTTATGTTTAGGTTTTCAGTACTTCTAATTTTCATTACATAATATTTGGTATCCCCAGTGTCTTCAGTAGCGTGTGATCGACACCTTCAGGAGAGCAAGCCAGCTATCTGTTTTCTCACTGTTTGTTTGTTTCTCACTCTCTCAACTTAACTTTATGCTAAAAATAAAGACAAAAGTGTTGTTTCATATTCCAGTTATTTGCTTTTTTTTCAAACAACATCTGGGCATTTTCACTGTAACAATTACACAGCATTTTTGAGTATTTTCTGTTTTTGTTTCTATAAAGGCCAGGTTGGTTGAATTCAATTTCACAAATTTCTATGATGCAATTTGAACACATGACCTTGTTGTTAACCCAATTTAACAGTCACAACTCTAGTTTACCCAAGATGTGTGCAACCATTCCATTTTTTGAATATTGATTATACTTAGATGATGTATACTTGTTCCAAAAAAATCCCTTCCTGGCGAACAGGGAATTCCAGTTCTATCCTCCATTTGTAACAAGCAGTTCATCCAGAAATAGGTCTGCTCAGTTCAAACCCAAAAATAGATGGCCATTTTGTCTGGAAGTCTGGCAAACAACTGAAAATGCTGGAAATATATATAATTTCCATCATAATCCAAAGGAATAGTTAGCATTTTTTATTATGGCCCTTCATTGGAAGAATATGGAAGTAACCCAACTTTTGCATGGTTATAGATCAAAACAAAGACACAAAGAGAACAATTGATATGGTTAAAAACACAGGCAACAAGTGGTGCAGAATCGTTAATGCAATGATGAATGCTGGATGGTGCATAGAGATCATTTCATAAAAATACCAAGAAGGCAAAATAATGACAAAAGTTGAGTAAGACGGCACCAAATTAGTTGGGAATGTGAATGGGAGAAACCAGCAGGATGCTCTGAAGGGCAATGTTGAAGGTAGAGAATTGACAGCCACACAGAAGAAAACTGAGATAGTGTTGCTGCTAGATTCCTGCCAAACTTTGCAGTTTGCTATGTCCCGCATCACTGTATTGGATCACACAGAACTGCTACATTAACCCTCTGGTGTTCATATAAATAATATAGTTTTTGTAATAGGATGCATGCTGGGTTACAGTTAATTAAATCTTCTCATAATTAGTTCATATCATAGTGACTAAACACAATAGTTCCTTTCCTGAAAGGCATAAAAGTCAAAACCAACCTCACTGACCGGCTATATTCTTCAGATGCATCAATCTATAGTATACTAATGATTTATCAGCTTAATTTGCACCAGATTAATCAAGTATGTTAGACTAGTTTTGTAACTTTATTGTGGCCAGACTTGAAAGCTGGCTGTATTTTGTTAGACCATTTTTCTAAAATTATGATTTTAAAAATTTTCACAAAACATGGATTGAACTTGCAGAATTTGACAGTGATTGCTCTCCTTTAAACAAAATAATATGATTATATTACGAAGATAATTTTATTCTGAATTTGACACAGTGCCTATCTTGTTGCAGAAGTTTCATTATTTATATGTCTCTTGATAAGCACAGGATCGTAAGGCAGTGCAAACTGAGCAGCACAGTAACCTAGGAGATAGTCACGTGTGCTGCTTTAAGACTTCCCTGCTAATGAATCACTTATAGTCAGCTTACATATTCACTTACAGTGTCCCTTCAATGAGAATGTATTTTTTGAAGAAAAATGCCTTTGGCTACCACAGATCCAGAGTGTTTGATATCCTCTGCACTAACATATTTAATGAAGATACTTCAACTAAAATGAAGCTGGACTTTATTCACTGAAAAAGAAAAAACAATTCAGAAAGTTCAATTTGAACAGAATGGATTTTGGATTACATAAGCAATGAAAGGTAAATTCTGAAATAAATATTTTTTTATTTTTGAAATAAGTATTCCTTAAATTTCCAATGTTTCAATTTATTTTAATATCCCCAAGAGAGGTAGGTTTTGGCATGTGGCCAGAAGAACAGAATGGCCTGAACTGCAAACGATTCCATGGTTATAAAGAATTCAACTCCCTAATTGTCTAACAGGAGCTGGGTACAAGGAAAAAAAAATGGTGTATTCTTTGTTCAAGAAACTGTAAAACTCTCAGCCAAAATTTATTTTTGAATTCCAGTATTTAATAATGAAGGTTTCAATATAATATGTATCATCTGTAATTCAGTACATATCAGTAACAAATTTCATATTCATATAAGAAGTGCCATTCTGAATGTGACAGTGTTTTGCAGCTTAGTTCCATTTTTGCCCTGCTCCTAAAAAAAACTGATTTAGTAATATAAATTGATGGGGATTAGAGAAATCTGTATATTTTTCCTGCTTTTTGAAAATCTTATGTTCATCAAGATTACGCTGATCCTAGGAATCAGCATAATGAAGTAGGCCAGAATTCTCTAACATCATATACCCTTTCATCACTAAATCTTCGTTCAATGCAGGGGGACCGTAGAATCCCAGCCATGGGTGAGGTCAGAGAATTCTAGCCATAAACTTTAATTTTGGGCAACAGCACTTTCAGCATCAGGAATAGCAGATTAAAGTTCTCAACTCCATCTCCCAGTGTCCAAGAACCTCAATTGAAGAAGTGTTCCTCACCCTAAAAACTTAAATCACTGAATCTTTGGTTTTGATGTACAATGCCTGTCAATAAACACGTCTGAGGAGAGACGATGGCCTAGTGGTATTATCGCTAATGGCATTAATTCCTGAAACACAGCAAATGTTCTAGTTCAAATCCTGCCACAACAGATTGTGGAATTTGAATTCGATTTTAAAAAATCTGTAATTAAGAATCTATTGAGGACCATGAAACCATTGCTGATCATTGGAAAAATCCACCTGGTTCACTATTCTCCTTTAGGGAAAGAAATTTGTCATGCTTTTCTGGTCTGGCCTAATGTGGCTCTAGACCCACAGCAATGTGGTTGACTTTCAACTGCCTTCTGAACAAGGACAATAAGGGATGTGCAATAAATGCTAGTCAGCCAGCAATATCCATGTCCCACAAATGAATTTAAAAAACTGAGAAATGCGATTTTGTGAAAGAAAACATGTATATCTTATTTCTTTTTTTTTCTTTTACAGTCATACAGATATTCAGTCTGTTTTTGCACAGAACATGTTCTGGTGTTAATGATGCTTACTTAATTGAACTGGAAGCACTGATAGGTTGAAAAGTGACCATATCAGACAAGGGATGGTCGGAACTTTCTACATTAATTACTTTATATATTAGCAACAGTGAGAGGATATGTACATATACAGTAAGAGACACTGCGATGATTATTACATTTTCAATGTTGTTTGCAAGTTGCACTAAGTATGAAAAAGAATATTTAGAGGAAAATATAACTAACAGCTGAAAACAACAAAAATGCGATTAATGGAACACTGGATAAAATATATCTGAGTTGATTTCTTTTCAATTATTGTATTGTTCCAGCCATGAATTTCCAAGCATCAGAATTTAATTGGAAGCTGGCCAGGAAGTGAACTTGTGCAAAAGCTTAGTGCAAGGTCTCACTAAGCCACATACATACTAAGAGACTCACAAGAACAGGTAGTTGAAGTTACATCTGATGTGATGCCCAGTCACATGAAGAAAGCTCTTTTTTCCATTGCTGCTGTTGTAAGTTTTGTTTCTGTAATCCTGCTGACTGTGGCACTGGGGACAACGCAATGGGTGACTGCTTCTATGCTGTGCAAAACTGGGGCAGATATTGTAAATGCCACTGATCCAGAGATGGCAAAGTTTATGGGACACCTTTACTATGGACTATTCCGGGGACAAAAAATACGACACTGTGGTCTTGGAGGACGGTGCTCTAAAATCACAAGTAATTATTGCCAGGTTTGCAGATAATGTATAGCTTTATTGTTTTTGGTTTGCTATTTAGATGGGGCATTTGACCTGACTGCAGGTTACAAAGAAGGTACAGAGGGGAATAAACTTCCATCTCTGTAGCTCATGATCGCAGCCCAGAATGATAGGATGAAAGTTATCTCAAAAAGATTAAAGCTTAATGTGAAATGTGTCTGAACAGCCTGAACATAGTGGCTCACTACACTAAGTTTCACAGTATAGCACAAATTGGCAATCTCATTTAACCAGTTGCTGGTTGGGTCTGTTCATAATATAAAACAAGGTGTGCTATAACAGGTCATTCAATTCCATCATTGTGAATGCTTCATTCTGACACTGTCATTTCTTATCATAAAGAGCACAACGAAAAACAAAAGAAGGTATTGTGTGAGTTACATCAAAAAATAACTTTTCTCCATAGCTTTTTTCTTCCCTCTGGTTACAGTGCAATGAGAATTATGAAATGTATCAAGTTTTTATTGACACTCCAGTTTTAAGAACGCCCAGAACTAAATTGTCAAAGATTATTTATCAATTAGTTAGAACTGCTGGTTAAGATGAAATCAGGTGAAAAATAGTGGAAGCATTCAGTGTTTAAAATTAGATTAATTTTAGATTGTTCTAATTGTTAAAAGATTGTTGGTGCAGTATCTGAGATGACCAGTATTGCCTAAAGTTCAGGCAATATAAGACTCATGGAGCCAGTGTCTCTGTTTAAAGATGTAATTTCATTTAATCAGCAGCTGCTTGGAGGCCATCAAAGAGTCAAGACAGTTCTGAGATAAAGCAGTCAGACCTCACTGATGAAATCTGATATTTACAATTCAAAACAGATCATAGGTTTTCTTATCAATAACTCCTGCCTTTCATTAGCTTAAAATCAAACATCTTCAATATAGACAAATTAATAATAAATCTTAGCTAACTGCATCTTATCCTCTGACATATGGCATTTTATTAGTCCATAAAATCCATAAGATAATGCCTGTCTTGACTGACCACAGTTCCTGTGTTGCCTAGTAATCTCAGACTCTGATCCAAAATTTAAGTGTATGTTCTCATGGGTTCCCATAAAGCTCACTGCCAAACCAGATTAACACATGACTTCATGTCTGAGCATGCATCCATCTTGCCCTGGTCAATGAATAAGCCTATTCATGAAATGTGATTAAGTGTCCTGGATGTTCTCTCCATCCGAAACTTCAATGATAAATCATGCATATTCCCAAGATCTAAACATTCTCTTGGAATATGATTTCACCATAATGCCTTTTCACCATGATGCTTTGCAGCAAATTGCTGTTGGCTAAAATGAACAATACTTTAAAACATAAATTAATACATTCAAAATATCAGAATATGTGTTTTAAAATCATAATCACTTATTGCATTCACATATATAAACTATTCTCTTATTAACTCATAAGCTTGTTTCAAAAATCATTTAACTTAATGCTGGTAGGTCTGTCAGTGCCTTAATGTCTAATTGTTTAAAAAGTCTTATTAACCTATTGGAGTTAATTGTTTCAACAAGATAAGTAAACCATTTGCCTAGCAAAATTACACTATCTTTACTGTATGCAAAAAGGCATTCATTTACATAGGAAATTAAGCGGACTTGAAGAGGAACTAGCTTTTGGGCACAACTTGTAAACATTACTTATATCAAGCGTCTAAAACCAGTCAAACCTGTAAAGTACTTGCTATATACTGAAGAGGAAAAGCAATTATTGCACTCCATACATTGTATATTAAAAAATATAATTTATAAACATTTTTTGTACTGTCAAAATCAAAAATATGAGTGGAACTGAAAAAAGTACCAAAGGGAGTGCAACCTCCTTCTGTCCCTGAGTGATAATCAGTTGACAACAGGTAAACAATCCATTCTACTGGATGTTCACCCAAACAATGAAAATAAAAATTTGTTCCCAGAACTCTGATTGTATATTCAGTTAGATGTGACACAAATACTTAAGATTATTTAATACTACAGTGCTCCCCCACTCCCCCCACCCCACCATGTTGACTGATGCTTCAAAAGTAAAAGGTAAAGTTGCCAATAATCCCAGATGACTATAGACTGATTGGAGAGGATTTAACCTGAGGATTACCACACCCCAAGTAAGAGGCAAAGTTGAGAATGTAGGCCGTCATGAATAATCTCAGCCAGTTCAGGAATTGAACTCATGCTGTTGGCATTGCTCTGCATCATTAACCAGCTGCCTAGCCAACTGAGTTAAGTCAACCACAACCTTAAAAGTGAGGATCGAGTAACATGATTTAGGCAAAGGAAAAAAAATCGCTTACAATTTGATCAAGGAATTAGGAAGTTAATTTGGTAGATCTTATTTCATGTGGATAAAGCATAATGATGAGACACATAGGTAACATTTTTACCAAACATGTTGGTGGGAAACAGGTGCAATGTTGACTTTACACCCCAACCCATACCACTCAATGGAGAGCAGAAGTGATGTATGTGTTTGGGGGTGGGGGGTGGTAAAACCAACATTGCATCAAATTTTCAACTGCTCCTCTTAGCGTGCTGTAGAATCAGCATTCTGTCTGATCTGCTGAGTTCCCTTTCCAGGGTGTTAGACCTTCATAAATTCCTTGGAGCTGATCCTATCTTGCTATCATTATTGCACAGGAAGTGTGATGTAAATGGGTTTCATGGTGCTTTTGGTCAAATAATGCTGGCAGAGTGGGAGGAACTCTGAGGAACTTCCCAGCGATAGAATTCATTACTATCGAGGAGCCATTCTAATCTATTGTATCTCTGCCAATACCAGTGTATAAACAACAGTCCAATTCGTTCATCTCCATGTATTTAATTCTAATCCTATTCCATTGATTTTTCCTCAATATGCCTTCAAATTCTTACGGGAATATGAAGTGGTGAATGCATTGCATAATACTAAGGCGTCCTCGTGGATAATTGTTGAGATCAGAGTCTGAGTGTGTGATAGCAAAATAGAAACATAAAAACAAGAAGCAAGAATAGTTATTTGGCCCTTTGAGCCTGCTCTGCCATTCATTTTGATCATGGCTGATGACTGAATACAATATCCTGATCCCTATATGCCATGATCCACAAGAACTAAATCTAATTTCCTTTTGAAATCAGACTATGTTTTGACCTCAACTAGTTTCTGTGGTAGTGAATTCCACACATTCACCACTGTCTGGTTGAAGAAATTTCTCCTCACATCAGTTCCAAAAGGTTTATTCTTTACCCTCAAACTATGACCCCTAGTTCTGGACTCACCCACCATTGGGAACAATCTACCCTGAATAACCCCGTTAGAATTTTATAAGTTTCTATGAGATTCACTCTTTTAAACTTCAATGAATTTAATCCTAGCTGATTTACTCTCTTATATGACAGACCTGCCATCCAGAAATCTGATAAATCTTTGCTCTCTACAGCAAACCTTATAAACCTTGTACTCCCTCTATAGCAAGGACATCCTTCCTCAGATAATGACACCAAAGCTGCACACAATACTCCAGATGTGGCTTCACCAACATCCTACACAATTGTAGCAAAACATCCTTATCCCTATACTCATATCCTCTCACTATGAAGGCCAACATATCATTTGCCTTCTTTACTGCCTGCTGTATCTGCGCACTTACTTTCAGCAACTGATCTTGGTCTTGGCGAGTATCCACCTCTCTCAATTTACACCAATTCAAGTAATCATCTGCCTTCCTATTCATGCTACCGAAGTGGTTAACCTTACACTTATTTACATTATACTGCCATACATATGCCCACACACTAAGCCTGTCCGAATCATGCTGAAGCTTCTCTGCATCTTCCTCACAGCTCAGCCTCCCATCCAACTTTGTATCATCTGCAAATTTGGAGACAATATATTCAGTTCCCTCTTTCAAATCATTAATATATAATGTGAACAGTTGAGGTCCTAGCACAGATCCCTGCAGAATCCCAATAGTCACTGTCTGCCAATCAGAAAAACACCATTTGTGACAACTCTTTGCTTCCTATCTACTAACCTGCTATCCTTTCTGCTATCTTTCTCAAGTGATTACAAACAGGGAACTATAGAAGCAAAGCAAGAGTGCATATTCAGAGGTTAGAACTTAAATCCCACAAAGAATTTTGCAGTTACAGAGGGGACTGCTTCATCCTGAATGTATTGTATAGTTCTGCTCATTATATTCCATTGAAAACATACTCATTTTGCAGGTTAGAAAGAGGGTACAGAAGGGAGCAACTAATAACAAGAATGTGATAGCTGATCTAAAAGGTAAAAAAAAGAACATTTTCATATAATAAAGAAGATCAAATGAAATATTATCATAGGAGTTGAAAGTTATAATAAAAATAAATGTTACAAATTATTGGGCATAACAAGAAACTAAGGAATTGGAAGTTGTGAACTGACACTAATGAGAAAGTAAACAGACAGTTTGAATGTGATTCTTTCACATGGAGGGTAATGAATGTGTGGAACAGATTGTTAGGAAATGGAAAATATCAATAAATTAAAAATGAAACTGGATTTTTATGAAAACAAGTACCAAGGGTACATGTCTTGAGAATACAAGCTATTAGTATTCAGAACTGAAAACATTTATATGTGTCCTGCAGTGAAGGCAAGAAGACAAAAAATCAAAAATAAATTTATTGATCTCCCATTTTCTCATTTAAATTCTGTTCTTACAAAAAGGACTGATGAACTGATAAAATGGCCACAGCTGACCACATGAACAGTTTGAAATGGGCAACGGTGAACTCATCAAACTCCTGGAATGTAACACTCCTGCCTTGAATAAGCATTCCAGCCAAGCTAACACAAAGAGTTAGTAGACAAGGCATCTGCATCAGCCAGCTTTGGATAAAGGCAGAGCTACTGTGACTCCTCATCTCCAATGTTATGCTAATGACTCTGTAGTTACCTGCTCAAAACACAATGGGTTTTAACAAGGGGTACTCTTTAGCTGAATTGTTCAACCCAAACCACCCTATCACATGACCAAGACTTGAGCTGTTTAAATTGCTTTAATTATACAGCATTTGAGTTCTCTCTTCAATCACTGTTTAACCTCAAAAGAGAATCAGAACTCCAGCTTAGTCGTCTGCCTCTGTCAGCCATCTTCGATCAAAAGCAACAGCAGAAACAGAGCTCTGTCTCGGTTTAGTTTGCCTGGTCCTCATCTGTACTGTTTTCTACTGAAACATCTGAACTTCTGTATCAATGCCTACTGCAAGACTAATTGATCTCAATGGGCTTCTTGCATCATGGAAGTCAGTACTATTGGAAGAGTGGATCACCCTGCATCAGTTTCAAATGGTTAAATCTTTGCAGAAATACACTATCAAATTTCTGATTCTGGACTTTGGACTCATGTGAAACAATGAGGGTGATCTTACCAAAAAAATTCTAAATGCCAAATAATCATGAAAATGTAAGAGAATGGCATCCATTTTTTTCAGCAAGGTCTCATACATGATCTTGTGCTATTAAGGGCAAAGAAAGAAGCAAAGTGAGACTCAAACCAGTAGGGAGAGTGGATGGAGTCTGTTTTCACTGGAAAGCTGTCTGTTTACAGTTAGAGGGCACCACTGAACATGTGTCAATCTCTCGATGTTCTGTGTACAAGTATATACAGAACATTGAGTGATCTGTTAATTCCCCAATCCTGCTCGGATATTGGACCTCACCCCCCCACTCCACTCCCTTAGACAAGAACCCTTATCCCCCTAACTTGGAACCACTCTCTGAGGCCCTCAAATACACGAAGTTCTTTCCCAAATTTGAAGAGTGTGATGAGTTGGATGCTGTGAAGCTGTTTCCTCTTGTGGGAGAGTCTTGGACCAAAGGGCACAAGTTTAGAGGAAGGGATCATGCATTTAAGACAGAGATTAGGAGAAATTTCTTAGAGGGTAGTGAATCTGTGGAATTCTTTACCACAAAGAGATGTAGAGTTGGATCATTAGGAATATTCAAGGCTGAAACAGACAGATTTTTAATCAGTAAGAGAATGAAGGGTTATGCAGGAAACTGGAACTGAAGATTACATCAGATCAGTCATAATCTCATTGAATGGTGGAGCAAACTCGATGGGCCAAATGGCCTAGTTCTGCTCCTGCATCCTGTGATTTTTTTTAATTACCTTTGAGAAAATAGTAGGACGGCTTAAAACGGCCCTGAGATGTCTGGACAATTATAATTCAAGGGCAATTGTCCAAAGAGTTCAGGAAGTCTATTGCATGTTACCTCCCAAAGTGCCCTACAAGGAGAGATTGAATAAACTGGGTTTGTTCTCCCTGGAAAGACGGAGACTGAGGGGTAACCTGATAAAAGTTTATAAAATTATGAGGGGCAGAGATGAGGTAAACAGTTGGAAGCTTTTTCCCAGAGTAGAAATGACAATCACAAGGGGGCATAAGTTTAAGGTAAGGGAGGAAAGTTCAGTGGAGATGTGTGGGGGAATTTTTTATTACACACAGAGGGTGAAAGTAGCCTGGAGTTCACTGCCAAGTGAGATGATTGAGACAGATACATTAGTGATATTTAAGACTTATCTGGATAGGCACATGAACAGGTATAGAAAGATACAGGCCATTGGTCTAGATAGGACAACATGATTGGCACAGGCTTGGAGGACTGAAAGGTCTGTTCCTGCACGGTCCTGTTCTTTGTCCTTTGTTCTCGGAATTATGAGCAGACTGAGGCTGCCATCCCAAGTCTTGAGGAGTTAATTCCGGAGGCATGCCACCAGCAATTCTGTGGAGGAATATGAAAATCCCTATGCTGCAACCTGGCACAGAATCCTCACAGCCAAGGATGCAGCCTTCAGAGCAGACAAATAAGATCTCACTCAGAGGCCTGTAAACTCAGGCAAAGCATTTTGCAAATCATACCCACAAGCATTAGAAAGATAGGCAGGACCACCTAGACAAGAAATGCCCTTCATCTAGAAAAGAAAATGTCAAAAGAAGTGTGAGAAGTCCCCGCAGCCTGAAAGGAAAATTGCCAGAGGACTGTTGTATTATC
The DNA here is from genome assembly GCA_024679065.1 of Sphyrna mokarran. Classification (NCBI taxonomy): domain Eukaryota; kingdom Metazoa; phylum Chordata; class Chondrichthyes; order Carcharhiniformes; family Carcharhinidae; genus Sphyrna; species Sphyrna mokarran. The sequence goes on along the minus strand of JAGIQG010000001.1, from coordinate 101,036,088 downwards.
CTTGCAACAAAATAGGCCATTCCAGACCTGAATGCTGGAGATGCTGAGGCAAGCCAAGCCATATGGGCTTCACATGTTAGTGTCCTGAAAAATACAATGGATAGTGCAGTGAGCAGGCAGAATCATTCACTTAAAAAACTTACCCTTCAGAGAATATAGCATTCTGAGGGGGCAATCTTACCTTCTCATCCTGATGGTCAATGGGTGGGTAGAGCCAGTAAGATTGCGAGAGAGGCAAAAAATTGGGTTCTTGCCTAGTTTCTCATCTCTCATGATCTTACCAGCACCAGATATCTGACAAAATCAGTCTAACGCCCAAAAAGGATGCAAGACTGATCTCAATATTTAAATTCAATGGTAAATAGAATTTAAATATTACAACTGAGTCCAGGATAAAATCCTCTGGCTCACTTGCCTCTGTTGTCTCATTAGTGAGGTTCCTTACTGACAAGGATCATTTATCGCCCTGTGAATGGAGACCTGACACGATGGACTCACTGACTAGACTGAAGTATGTTTTAGACCCTTGGGAGACCACGGTCAGGAGTATGCCTCTTAGGCAGTGCCCACTGGGTGCCAAGCAATGTCAGAGGGTAGGATGTGAGGGGGTGAGGCCTGAAGGGGCAGGGCCTGAGGGGATTCTGTGTGCTCTGTAACCAGGATTGTTGTGGGGGGGGGGAGCGGAATGCTGCATACTCAGCAATGGAGATCAGAGGGGGATGGCGACTGGTGATATTCATTGGGGGAGGCAGTGACGGATCTCTTTGTTCCGTACTGTTGCCCAGGACAGAAACATTTGCGCATATGCAACTGCACCTTCATTGTAAACTGCCCGATTTTGCATGAGCTTAGGTTGTGTCCCTCCCCCTGCAGGCAGGAAACAGATCTTGCTTCATTTTTTGCTCAGAGTGTGGTATGATTGAATTTTTATCTCACCTAAAGATCAGTGTGATGCTCTTCCGTTTCACACTCGTTTGGCACTTAGATATTTTTGGTAAGATTGTCCCTCCCTGTGTATTTGAGCCAAACTAATTTCCTCAGAGCTTCCAGTGTTTTGTCCTTTCACTGGCAGTTTTCCCACCTCACTAAAATGTGAATAAGTCCATCAAACAGGGGCCACCTATGCTGGAGGGCAACTAAACCTAAGCCCTGAAACCTCCCTTAAGGCCGCAGCACTATCAGTGAAATGACAGGAGGACTTGAGTTTGCACCCCTCCATTGGGTCACCTAGAGTGTGGCCTTGTTTCAGACCCTGTTACGTTAGGATTTGTCCCTACATTACAAGTAGCAGGAATTGTTTTTCTTCTTGGGAACAAGCCGGCTCTCAGCAAGTGCTAGCCAGTGAAAGAAAGGAGATGAATATGAAGCAGCAGAAAACTGCAGAAAGGCAGAAATCTGGGGACAGTTCTGAGGAGTAGTGCCCATAGATCTCAAGTGAGAGCAAACCCAAGGCCTGCAAGGTAGCAAGGCTGAAGGTCAGGAATGTCTCAGAGCAGAGAAAAAGTAGTGAGGGAGAGACACCAGTACGTTGAAGAGCCTAAAAGACTATACAGGAAACCTGGAAAGGGAAAAACCTGATGACATGACTGAAGTATGGCTAACAGAAACCTTCTTTCTGACATTAAATGTCATGGAAAGGAAGTTCCAAACCAACGAGGAGACAGGGAATAACATGCCTTCCTCCAGTCAAAAAGCCAGAAGAGTGTGTAATGGAATTGCACCTCCACTTGAGGGCAGAAGGTTCCAAGGAACATTGAACCAGTTTGGCTCCTTCTCCCAAGCCAAAGACCCAGTTTGAAAGCTGTTGATCAACCAGCTGCACCTTTATGGCGAAGTTAACCATGGAGCAGCAAAGTTCCCAAATTGATCCAGGAAAAATGAATGTGATGCCTTAGGTACAGGGTGCAGCAAGAGCTGACAGTCTACCAGAGGGCAGAAGTGTCCCAAAAGAAATAATGCTTACCTACAAATCAGCAGATCAGCAGAGAGAGAGACTCCATGCTCACCCACCAGAATGCAGAACTGCAAAGTGACTGGACAGAGTTAACCAGCTTATTTAAAATGATCCATAACACTCCACCAGCCTACAGTACTGTAACATTCCCTGGTATCAATGTGGGAAAGCCTCCTGACAGAAAGTTGTCTTCTCCATGTCCAGATTCAGAACGGCGGGTCCAAATTCTGTTGCCATACCAACTCATCTCCACAGTTGTGCTAGCACCTGAACCAGACCCTGAACTAGAGGGTCCCTTAAAACACCCTACTGTTCTGACCTTCAGCCTAACTCCAATTCCTGGATACAAACAGACCAGCCCACAGATTGCCCAAGTAGATAGGCAAGAGCTAAGTTGGACAAGAGCAGTTCGGACCTACTATCTCCAGTCATGGCAACCACAGATTGACACATCCAGCATTCCCGAACGGATATCTCAAAGCAGCTTGCCACAAGAGGACACGGGTTTAGGGTGCTGGGAAGTAGGTACAGAGGGAATGTCAGGGATAAGTTTTTCACTCAGAGAGTGGTAGCTGCGTGGAATCGGTTGCTGGCAGTAGTAGTGGAGGTGAATTCAATAGGGTCTTTTAAGACACTTTTGGATAAGTACATGGGACTTATAAGATAGAGGGTTATAGGTAAGCCTAGTAGATAGGGACATGTTCGGCACAACTTGTGGGCTGAAGAGCCTGTTTGTGCTGTAGTTTTTCTATGTTCTAACATTGCCCCTGAGCACTGACCACCCTATAAACCCCAGACGCTTGCAAAGATACTCGATCAGGAGGTTGGAATGCCTAATCCCACAACAGAGAGAAATTAGAACTCTAGCTCTGAAAAAAATTTCCCATGCAGCAGAGAACTGCCCTTGCCCTTGCTAACTGTGTGTCTGATGTGCCAATATCAATTGGACAATACCACACTTCCTATTTTCCTTCCATAAGACTACATAAAAAATTGAAATAAAATTCATTTTTTCTCCAATGGTGGAGGTTTGTCCTGCTGAGAAGACTTGAAGAAGAAAAGAATCTAAAAGAAATTTGTTTCCTTCCATATTCTTTTGTTTAAATTCTGTTTTGAAAAGAAGGACAAATGTGTGGACTAATATAAGGGCGACTATTGACCACATGATGGTATTTCTGCAAGTTTCTGAACTGTTTAAAAAATGAACAAAGGCTAACTCGTCAAACTCCTGGAATATAACACTCCCTGCATTATACAAACATTCCAGCCACACCAACAGAAAGGGCAAGTAGACGATGGGTCTGCACCAGTTAGGTCTGGACAAAAGCAGAGCTACTAGGATTCTTCCAACATTGTGCTAATGGTTCTACAGTTACCTGCTTAAAAACACAATGGGTTTTAATAAGGGGGCCTCATTAGCTGTATAGTAGTGGGAGGTGTTGTGGTGGATCCCTTTTCCACACTTTGTATACGTTACAACATTAGTGAACCTTTAAGAAAGTTTTTTTTTTAAATCATGATCTCTGTAGCTCTCACAGCTTTAGTATTTCTTAGCTCACAGCCTTAGCTGATGTCATTTGTTACCAGCTTGACTGGAAATATCCTTTTATTGTTACTTCAGTAGCTTAAATGGGAGTTTTTTTTATGTTTATTCTGGGACTGGTTTTATCGCCTTGCATTGTTAGAAGGAAGGTCATGGTTCTGATCAGGTTTTTTTTCTTCTGAGGGAATTCAAAGTTTCATTTTCTGTTTTTGGCTGGCAATAGTGTTTTAGTTTAGAAGGGAGTGGACATCAGACTGAAAGTAGTCCCTGGTTTTGGGAAATTCTGCTGTTTACCTGACAGCCTTCCTTCCTGGAGTAGAAAATTTGCTGTTGGTAGCTTGACCAAAACATTTCCCTGGTCTAGGAAGCTATTCTGACTTCAAACTGTTCTGAGTCTATCCAAAGAATTGTAGACTTCATCCATAGGTTTCAAATCCAGTGTCACGTCAGCATTAGTCTTTGCTGTATTAAACCTGTGAAAAGGATCTTTTGTCTATGGGATTGGTTTGATTAGAACACATTAGATATGTTTGTAAGGGCTATACATGATAGTGGTTGTTTTGTTTCTTGTTTGTAATTGAGAAGAGTTCTTGCTAATTTTTTTTACTACACATGTTAACTATATTTTTAAACAAGCTTTGTTTGATAAAAGCTCCTTAGTGGGTCATTTGAATCATAGGAATGCTTATCCTAGCCAAATTCAAGAGGCAAAACTGCTGATCCAGATGGGCTCCATAAAACACTTGGAGTTTCTGAGCTGAACTATAAAAATGTTTCAAATAAGCTAACTCTCTTTTCTTAGAATCATAGAATGCCTACAATGCACAAAGAGGCGATTCAGCTCATCAAGTCTGCACTGACAACAATCACACCCAGGTCCTATCCTCATAACCTCACATATTTACGCTGCTAATTCCCCTGAAACTAAGGGGCAAGTTAGCATGGCCAATCAACCTAACCGGCACATCTCTGAACTGTAGGAGGAAACTAGAGCACCTGAAGGAAACCCATGCAGATACAGGAAGAATGTACAAACTCCGCACAGATAGTAACTCAAACTAGGAGTCCCCGGGTTCTTGGCACTGTGAGGCAACAATGCTAACCACTGTGAAACCATGCCGCCCCTTATTTTAGCTCACCTGATATTTGCTATTAATAGAGGATTGGATCATGCCACACTTGAATTGGGGCAAATAAACCAACATGTGTAAAGGACAACATTAAAAATCAAAACCATCTTTCTTTTACAGATAGACAGTGAGAGGAGGAATCAGGATTGTTTAAATTATAATCCATAACAAAATCACTTTCATCTGTTGTTACTTTGGAGAGGGATTATTACATCTCAAATAAAGAGTTAATGTCCAAGTTAAATCATCACACAGGATGTCGTGCATGCGCATTTATTATCTACTGTAGAAATTTCTGGGCTATGTGACATACTGTTCCTTTGAACTTGTACTCTGCTGTATGGACCACAATGTTCTCACATCCTGTATACTGCTTTATTTCAAAAAAAATTTGACTCTGAGAAACCTCAGAGGTGTATATGATGGAATAGTGGCTTTATTCAAATCTCTGTGTTGAGTCAGTTAGGTAGCTCTAAATGTACATAAAAACTCATGATGATCAAACCAATCTATCACCTGTTTCCAGTTACTCTTTCACCACCAGAACATATAGAACATAGACCAGAACTGTACACAATACTCCAACTGGGGACTGACAAGAGTCTTATAGAGCTACATCATTACCTCCTGACTCCTAAACTCTATTCCTCGATTAATGAAGGCCAGTACACCGTACGCCTTCTTGACCACTTCCTCCACCTGCGAGGCCGATTTAAGAGTCCTATGGACCCGGACCCCAAGATCCTTCTGCTCTACAACACAGCTAAGACTCCTACCCCTTATATTGTACTCCATATTCAAAGCCATATTCAATGGCTTTTCCCCTATATGTTTTAAATACATTTTTACAGGCCAAAAGATAACAACATTAAAAGTTTCTCTCCAGCCACTACGAATGACAATTTGTGGCTAACCATCAGGAGAAGCAGCTTAAAAAGGCTGACCTATTTATTACGTTTCTTTTTCTCTTTTTCCATCAGTAGGCCATCCAGAAACTGATAAAAATGCCAGCCCCTATGCAAAACTTATACAAAAATGTTCTTTAGGATTTGGAATCCTTGCTAGTTTTTCTCAAACTGTGGGATTTGAATTTGAAGCTGTTTCATGCTACTCTAAGGAGTAACATCTGATAATGATACAGCTGAGATAACAGATCAAACCTCATGCCTTCTCATTTGAATTTACCTTACCTAAACTCACTGAGCAGGAAAAACAAAAGGCAGCTTGTGCAAAATTATGGAAAATAATGAATAGCTCCAATGTTAACTGAGATATGAAAGAAAAAGGCAGTTGTGAAAGAATTTAACTTATAATGCCAGAGGAACTATATTTAATTTGAATACAATAACATTGTTACTCACACAACAGGTTCAATTAGTGCATTAATATTAGTATTAATGTGTAGGAATGTGTATGCACAAACGACTACCATTCCTGTCTTGTTATAACTTTTTTCGTTCTATTTTTTTCAGTTTTTCCGCAGTTGGTGAAAACACTGAATGCAGCTGTACATGTTTTGGTTATATTTTTTATCTGCCTAGCAATTACATTTGCTGCAGTCAGTTTTGGGTTTTGTATTTATAATGCAGTGAAAATTCCTTACCAAGCCATAAAAGGACCAATAGGTATCTACCTCTGGAACTCAATTGCAAGTAAGTGTATGTAATCATATATTTTTAATGGCATTCCTTTCCTATTATATCTTATTTTTAACATGACTAAACATCATTAATATTAAGTCTTTCATTCATATTAATTTGAAAACAAACCTTTCAAACAATCTTCAAAATTAAAGGTTGATATACATTCCATAAACTGAAGTGCATGAATTATGGGGTAATATGAAATATCTTCATAAATCATCAATCTTTAAATTAGTTTTAATATTTCAACATAAAATTGCATATATCTGAAAGAAACGCTTTCAGAGATTGAAATATTCTTCTCATAGTGCAATGGATATAACTTTGCTTTATTAATTCATAATTTAGTGGCTGGGATAAGTTTATGAACTCGAGTTTATGAACGTTTTGAATTATTTTCCATTATGGATACTGTTATTAAGTTGCACACATTTCCAAAAATTATAACTGTTTAATAATGCAGATCTCAATTTAAAAATATAATTTTAATTTTAAAATTATTCAGCAAATGATGACTGTATTGTCTATTCAAGAAATATTTTAAGATTTCTAAATAATACTGAAAATTATTCACATGCAATGTATTCCCCCAGTGGCAATTCTATCTCATGATAGGTTGTGGAAAAATCTCACATGCTTTTCAGGTTATATTTTGACATTCTTTATTGCAGATTACACAATGCCTGCCAGTTCATATAGTGAGGGTTCTGTAGTTACAACATTCCATACAGTACTAAATAGGATATTTGTGCAATTATTACACAAAACTCTGTAAGTAGTTAGGTTGAACATCACTATTTGGCTGGGCTCTGTGGTGACATATTCAATGAAATGATGATTTAAAAGTACTTGCCTGAAATATTTATATATAAAGACATTTTTTTAAAGTCAGGAATTGTGCTCCACTCAGCCTTAAATAGTTATATCACTGTTCCTTCATTGATGCTGGGACAATATGGGACAGCACCTCAACGGCAAGAAGTACAGCATTTCAAAGTTAAGGCCCACTGCGACTTTCACAGGGCAACTAGGGATGAGAAGTTAATGTGAGCTTGTCAGTATTGCCAGATCTTAAGAACAAAGAAAAAAGTATTTTAAAGATTTTTAAATATTCTTTAAGGTAGCATACTAGGTCTCAGGGGCAAATGAAAATTCCCTTTGATCACTCCATATTGCTTCAATATAACTGGAAGAGGAGGATCAGAAAGATTATTCCAGTGACATCAGGCTGACTAGACACTATAGGTAGTCTCATTCCTGCCAGCTGGGACACTTGACTCTCTTTCCATGGATGTCCAGGAGATGATTTCAGTAAGATCTTTTGACAATACTTCAGAAGGCTGTATCTCTCTTTCCCTCCCACATCTATAATTGATTATCAGGTAGTTATTGATATAATTTAAGTTCATGCCCACATCTGCTTAATACTGTGTATTATACTTAAATACAGCTAGGTAGAAGCAAATGTTTTCAACTTGTAGCATGGTAAACAATTACTGAATCTGCTCACTCTTAACTTAGCAAAGAAAACAACAGTTGATCTTCAATTGCCCTTTCTTTCCTTAAGGCATCAACATACAGTAACTTCACTGCAGTGTTAATGTAAGCTTACTTCTGACACCAATAAATAAACAAACAACATGCTGGTCTTATATCCAAAGATGCTGCTTATCCTGTCACATTATTTCTAATGTGCAAGCCTAGTTAGTAGATTATTCAACTTTGCAGGCAACATAGCCAAGCTGAGTAATCATATATCCTCATGCACACTTCAATAAGGGGTTGCTAGATAATGGAAAGATGCAAGAGCACTGACTGAATTTATAACCTTCATCCATGATGTGCTGAGATCCTTGCAGCACACCTAACACCTATTCAATTTAAAATTATCTAAATCAGCTTTTGAATCTGTAATATGCCTGATCTTATATTGCTCAGGTATCCATTGACTTTATGCAGCCCAGCTATAAGCAGAGCCAAACAAAAGTTTTAAATATGTACTCTGCAAATCATATGATTAGAATAATAGATTAGTGCACTATTAAAGCACTATCAGCTAAGTATGATCGCAATTTTTAACACTTCAACTAACTTTATTGAATCATTTTCATATTATACATAGTTTCCAGAGAGATATGAATATTCTATGTCAATTAAATCTTTGAATTCTATGTTCCATTTACACTGGTTTCTTTTTGTAGGTCTATGTGGACTATTTGCAATTGTTTGCTTTATTGCTGCTGTGAAGCTTCACGAGCATACAGAACGAATTGCCAATTTTCGTGAACGTGTTTTTAAAATCATTATCCTTCAGGAATACTTTGACACCTCCTTCTGGCTGTGTGTGGCAAGTGCTGTTGGGCACATAGCAAATATTTTAGTGGTAGGCATCAGTGGAGTGCATTTCCCAACATTGAAGACCAAAACAGATGAAGCTAATGTCACACCTGAAGATCTAATGTATTAGTAAACAAATCATTTTGTTATTATACTGGAACACATTGTTGGAAATCTTACCAAGATGAAACAGCTTCTGGGAGTCATATGGACAAAGAACTTTTAAATGATATAAAAATGGTGATGTATTTCAAAATTGAAAGCAAGCATTTTGTTACTGAAGTATAGTGTTTTCAACAGGATTATATATTGCTACTCTGTAAGAGTTTAAAAGTTAAATGCTTATTTTCTTTAAATACATTCAGTTAATATTTCAATAATTTATTTACTACAACATATGTTTTAAGTCTTTCTTTTCATATGATAGTATTGTGTCCTTGCTGAAATGTATATAAAATCGAAGAATATGATGTGGAACTTTTAAGGGTCACAAGCAAGACATTTGATGTTCAGAATTTTCAATTTATACTCTTGTTAAGTAAACAATTAGCACAACAGTGTTTGAGAATGATGTCCTAATTAAATAAAGTCTGTGCCATTTTGCATTGTTTATTTTTCATTCTAACATATCAACAGTACCTGCTGTTAGATCAATTTAGCTCTGGGTCAGTTCTATCATTAAACAATTTATGCTTCTATTATGTCATTCACTAAGGAAAAGGTCTACCTGAGCTCTCAAAGTGAATCAATCAAAATACCCTAATATTTTATAACATCCTCAACATGGCTCCTCACTTAAAATGGACCAGAACTGCAGAATGGAGTTATAGGCTGTAATTTTACCACCCGCTAGCCACAGAATCGGAGTTGGTGAGAGGCAGACAATGGAAATATCTATTGACCTCGGGGATGGGATTTTACAGTTTCGGGACACGTGAGGCCTAAATGCTTCCCATAATCTCCATACAGACTATTAATTTTAAAATTGTAATTCATTCAGTTGATAACTGAAATTATGCACGAGACGTTTACTGCAACAAAAAAGACTAAAAGCACTATTAACTAAACTGTTGTAAACAACTTATGCTTTTTGAAGTTGGGGTTGCAAACCACAGGTAGGTTGCGAAATATTGAAAATGGGTCACCACGTAAATTCTCACTGTCCTATAAATTGATCAAATTTAAAAAAAAAGGGATGTTCCGTCATCCTGTTAAAAAACACAACATGTTCTTGATTCTGCTAAACAAAATGCAGGATTTTCTGTGATTCTGTTCAAAAATAGATGGGATGATCTGTTTATAGCTCTGTACGTATTTTGTAGAAGATGATATGACAGTAAAGGCATCTCAGATGATAACAGAGCCAGCATGAGGACTTCTGATGTAGAGGAAAAGCTTAGTATTATCTGATTCATTTCAAGTTATGTGTACTTTATGAAAGGAAAAGGTAAGAATTAGGAATGAGGTGCATTTTTAAATGTACGTAAACCTTGTTTAGATTGCGACTGCAGCAACTATACTACAGCTTGCCTGGTCAATGGATTCAGCCTGAATTTCGAATTTCCTGCTATGAAGGCAGGCTAAAATTCAAAGTTTGATAATTCTCCCTCAGTGTACCCAAACAGGTGCTGGAGTGTGGCGACTGGAGATTTTCAGAGTAACTTCATTTCTATGTTAATTAAGCCTATTTGTGATTAATAAATACATATAACTTACCAACTCATTGTTTTTCCCTTGTGTGCATAAAAATATTTTGTTGTTGAATCAAATTCAAAACGAGATGACAGCTGAAAAACAGGGAAACCACTGGGATTTCTTTGGAATGATGGCTGTGTGTGAGAAAGGATAATCAACATATTAACCACAGATTTCATTGGATGCAGCAAAATGTAGTTATTGATATGGCATATCCCATCTACCAGGGAGTTTTACTGATGGGATGGTAATAAAAATAGAGATAATTGGTGACTACCTTGTTAAGTTTCTACCAAAAAGCAGTTTGTTGATTTGGTCAGCTCTGCATTCCAATGTAAACGAGAAATCTGTCTCAAATAAGTGGCAGTCAATTTTCTGCGGATGGCTGATGAACAGTAAATTTGTGTATCGCCTAATTTTGGACATTTGTTTTGAATGTATATGTTGATGAGTTTGCAAAATACTGATACCAATCTTCTTTGTGCTGGAATATGGCCCAATAAATTGGAAAATGGATCTGAACTGATCCCGGACATTTAATATACAATATGATGTTAGTGCAAAGTGAAAAGATCATGTTTCATTACATATCCACATGATGTGGGTTGCAAAGCTTAAAATGGGTTGCTGGAAAAAAAGTTTGAAAAACACTGCTTTGAACTACACAAAATAACTTTCCTCTTTTATTTTTAATACATCTGAAAAACCCACTTCATAGGTATACTTTACAACGGCCCTTAAGTAGTCTGGTCCAAAGTGGTTCTTAGCTCTGAGTGTTTACATCTCTGTCCCTTTCCTTCCCCGCTAGCACAAGTGAGGTGAATCTTCTGGCTACACTTCAAATCAATATGAACTGGATCTTTTCTACCCACATGTCTGCATTCCTGTGAGGTGAACCATAGAAATGCTTGGCCTCCAGCTTTACTCTCTTTCCCAGATCATGAAACACTGCCTGCGCCTATGAGTTTCAGGAAAACTTGTAACCCAATCCCACAAATTGTCTTCCAAAGGGTTTCCTCCTCACAAGTTCACATGGCATTGAGAATTTATAAGTCTTGTATCTAGATAGAAATGCTGATTAGCTATTCTTAAGATCCTAACTCTCATTTATCTTGGAAATCAATGGACAGTTTAAAGCGTAATTGGTTACAATCTGAAATTCTCAACACCTTCCTGGAACTTCTGAGATGAGCAATCTCATGACAGTAAACACAATCATTGTCTTCAAGTGTGAACACTATACATTCTTTTCAGCAAACAATCTGGACCTTCCTTTCGTCTTTAATGCCACATTACCTAACTCTGTTGTCAAGCAGACTTTGGAACAGATCACATGACTCTCTTCACTTTACCCTAAGTTAAAGGCACAGTCTTGAAACACAATCTTATAAATCTCATATCTGTAACAATTGTCAGAATGGAAAATTAGCCTCACTGAGTATACAGTATACTAAGCTGAATTACTGAGGTCTATTAAAAGGAACAGAAGAATATGAGCAATATACCATCTGGCTTCTCGTATCTGTTCCACAATTCAATGAGGGCTGATCTCATCACAACCTCAATTTCACTTTTCAATCTATCAGCATCCCCCCCCCAACACCCCCATAACTTTTGATTCCTTTCGTAGATCAAAATTTGTCTATATTGAACGTCACCATTCCAGGTAGCTATTCCACTGCTCTTTGATGTAGAGAATTCCAAACACAAACAACCTTTTGAGAAAATAAGTACTACTAATCTCCTTAAATGAGAGCACCTTTATTCTGAAATCATGTTCCTAGTTCTACATTCCTTCATGAATGGAAACATTTGCTCAGGACCTAACTTATCAAGTCCCCTCATAATCCTTCATGTATCACTGAGATCAACTCTCATTCTTCTAAATGCCAATGAATATAGATCCATTCTAGTCAACTTTTTCTCAAAAAAGGTAATCTCTTCATCCCAGGAATCAACTAATAGGAGATGAATTTAATTCATTGAGTACCTCAAGGGGTATTCATTGAAGACAAACATCTCATCAGGGCCATCCGCACACCCCCACTTCTTGCCTTCAAACAACTGCACAACCTCAAACCATTGTCCACACCAAATTACCCAGGCTTCAGGAGAACAGTGACCACAACACCACACAACTCTGCCACATCAACCTCTGCAAGACGTGCTGGATCATCGACATGGATGTCATCATCTCGCATGAGAACACCATCCACCAGGTACACGGTACGTACACTTGCAACTTGGCCAACATTGTCTACCTGATATGCTGCAGGAAAAGATGTCCTGAGGCATGGTACATTGGGGAGACCATGCAGATGCTACGACATTGGATGAATGAACGCTGCTTGACAATCACCAGGCAAGAGTGTTCTCTTCCTGTTGGGGAACACTTCAGCAGCCACCGACATTCGGCCTCTGAGCTTCAGGTAACCGTTCTTCAAGGCGACCTTCACGGCACACGACATTGCACAGTCACTGAGCAGAGACTGATAGCCAAGTTCCGGATACATGAGGACGGCCTTAACTGGGATCTTGGGTTCATGTCACACTATCTGTAATCCCCATAACTTGCCTGAGCTTGCAAAATCTCACTAACTGTGCTGGTTGGAAATAGTACACATCTCTTTAACCTGTGCTTAACCCTCTCTCCACTCACTTTGTCTGTACTTTTAAGATTTGATTACCTGAAAGACCTGAATTCCAACCATTATTTTGTAAATTGGGTTTGTGTCTTTGTATGTTCTGTTTGAGAACAGATCTCCCACTTACCTGATGAAGGAGCCCCGCTCCAAAAGCTAGTGGCTTGTGCTACCAAATGAAACTGTTAGACTTTAACTTGGTGTTGTGGGACTTCTTACTGTGTTTACCCCAGTCCAATGCCAGCATCTCCGCATTGTAGTTCATTGGGGGATGGAAAATATGGATTTATTAAACACAACTGCAGTCCAATGTATTTGAGTTCAAAATAATTCATAGAATCCCTATAGTGCAGAAGGCGGCCATTTGGCCCATCAAGTTTGCACTGACTCTCTTACAGAGCATTTTACTCAGGCCCTATTTCTGTAATCCATGTATTTATCCTGCTAATCCCCCTAACCTATACATCCTAAGACAATTTAGTATGGCCTACCATCTTAACCTGCACATCTTTGAACAGCTGTTGAGTTTGAGAGAAGGGATGATATATTTGAGTTTCTGCAAATTCAATACGTCAAGTGAAACTTTTGGAACAATTCATTGGTAGAATTCATTATTTTGTGTAATTTTAGAAAAGAATCATTTAAAGAGTAATAAACTTATTGAACTTGCCTCAAAGGATAACGTATTGAAGACATTCATTATTGAAGGGATCTTATTTGCTATAGTAACAGTTTAGTCATGGAACTATTTATAATAAAACTGGATTTGTCAAAGCAAGCTGTTGGATTTAGTATTCAACAATTAAAGTTTAATTGAGTCAGATAAATGGCAGAACCTTCAGTTTGAGGATAAGAAATTTTGGTGTGAAACTAGTGCCTTAAACTTAAATAAAGGTAATTGCAAGGGAGGTGGTTTAATTGGAATTGGAAAATAGATTAAAAGATCAGATGGTAAAGATGATACCATCTGTGGCTAATTTAGGAAGCTGAAAGAAAAAAGGGATAATGCTGCAAACATCAATGGTAGGCCAGAAGATTTGGAAATTTTAGAAATAAGCAAAGGATGACTAAAATAAAGAGGAAGAATTTGGAATGAGAGAAAACTAGAAAGAAATGTAGAAATAGACAGTAAAAGCTTCTCCAAGTATTCCAAAAGGAAGAGTTACAAGAATGATTCCAGGATTGAGAAATTTCATTTACATAGATAGATAAATAGAAGTTAAGACTGTTTTCCTTGAAGAAGTCATTAAGAGATTTGATATAGATATTTAAAACCATGAAGTTTTGGACAGATAAGATAGGGAAGCAGTTGTCCCATTAGTGGGCGGATTAAGAATCAGAAGCACTGCTTTAAGATAATTGGCAAAAAAAACAACAGCAACATTAAGAGGAAAATCTTTCTCGTATAGGTCATTAAATTTGAAACACGGCCTGAGTGTGTGTGGTGAAATTAGGCTGAATTGAGAAATTCAAGTGGTTACTGGATTCTTATTTGAGAAGGAAGAATGTACAAGGCTATGGGGAGAAGATATGATGTGGGATGCTGGCATTGGATTGGGGTAAGCATAGTAAGAAGTCTCACAACACCAGGTTAAAGTCCAACAAGTTTATTTGGTAGCACGAGCTTTTGGAGCACTGCCCCTTTATCTGGGGAGTACAGGACATGGTTCACAAACAGGGTGTATACAGACACAAACAGAATTACAAGATAATGGTTGGAATGTGAGTCCAATGGTTGGAAGGTGCAGACAATGTAAGTGGAGAGACAGATAATCACAGGTTAAAAAGATGTGAATTGTTTCCAGCCAGGGCAGTTAGTGAGATTTTGCAAGTACAGGCAAATAATGGGAGTTACTGATGGTGTGACCTATCAATCATACTATCTGTAACCCCATGACAAGTGTGATAAATCACTTTAACTGTCCTGGCTTGAGACAAATCACACCTCCTGAAACTACTTAACCCTCTCTCCACTCACATTGTTTGCACCTGTAAAGACTTGATTACCTGTTAAAACTCACATTCCAACCATTTTTTTGTAATTGAGTTTATGTCTATACACGGCTTGTTTGTGAACCAAATCCTACACTCGCATGATGAAGGGGCAATGATCTGAAAGCTTGCGCTACCAAGTAAACCTGTTGGACTTTAACCTGGTATTATGAGATTTCTTGAGTTAAGTTTATTTATTAGTCACAAATAAGGCTTACAGTAACACTGCAATGAAGTTACTGTGAAATTCCCCTAGTCCCTACAGTCCTAAACCTGTTTGGAACAATGCACCTAACCAGCACGTCTTTCAAAATGTGGGAAGAAACTGAAGCACCTGGAGGAAACCAACGCAGTCACGAGAAGAACGTGCAAACTCCACACAGAGAGTTTACTGAGAGATATAGCAGTGGTACAATATGAATTGCTCCTTCAGAGAGAGTCACGCGTACAAGTCAGGTCAACTGCCCCTCCTGAGCGTGAGCTATAACCATTTCAGACAGAATACCATGAGCACACTAATCCAGTGACCAGACAGCCTTCACCATTGCAATCAGTTTATCAAAAGAGATGCTGTCTCAGCGCCAGGCGCTGGAGCTTTGCAGAGATAGACAGCCATAGGCTGTTCCCTGAACTAGCACGCTTCAGCAGTCCATCTTCCCCCCCCACCGGCCAGGCGAGGTGCTGTCCAGAATATCGGGAGCTGCAGCATTGTGGACAGCCTGCCAAACGTGGCGCTGTGGCGGGGGAAATGAGCAGCTTCCAGCATTACAGGTAGGCAGACGGCCATGAGGGACGCTGTTGTGGGAGTTTGCTATTTGGAGGCACCGCTGTCTGGCCCGGGCTTCCCGGCGGTGGGTCGGAGTCGGTCAGTTGATGTGAGACATGTCGCTGGGTGTTTGCGGCAAGTCGCCGCTTCGATCCATCCTGAGGACGGGCCTGGCCCGGAATCTACTCCGTTTATCGCCACTATCCCGGCCCAACAGCGGCTCCAAGGTCCAGTTTAATATTGACGGTCACAGATAAAATGCTCCGATTTATTATTCATATTGACTGTAATTTGGACTTTGTTTAACTAGTTCAGGACTAAAGGAGTACGGGTTATTCCCTCTGCGCCGTCAATCGATGGGCATTTCATTAGAATACTACGGTACTGAAGATAGTTATTCGGCCCATCGTGTTGTACGGAATCTAAAGCTAACATTTAACACCCTACTCTTTTCCTATTTTTCCCCTCCATTTATTTTTTTTTGAAAGTTACAACAACATTTGCTTCCATCACCCAGCCAGTCTGGATCATTTCAAATTGCATAATTTGTTGAGTAAAGTAAACGTTTCCTCTGATTTTAGCAATCACTTTAAATCTGTACCCTTTGGTTACCAAACCTTCTGCGTTGGAAACAATTTCTCTTTATCCAAACTGTTTTTGAACGCTTCAGTCAGTTATTTTCTTAATCATTACTAGGGCTCCGCGTGACTTCAGATTCACATCCATGTGGTTGACTCTTAATGGCCTTCTGAAATAGTGTGGCGAGGCACTCAGTTCGAGGGCAATTAGGGATGAGCAACAAATGCTGTCTTTACCAGCGATCCCTACATCCCATGAAATAATTTTTAAAAAGTGTAGGTGGATAAGTTTATTCATTAGTCACAAGTAGGCTTACATTAATATTGCAATGAAGTTACTGTGAAAATCCCCTAGACACCACACTTGGTGTCTGTTCGGCTATGTTGAGGGAGAATTTAGCATTGCCAGTGCACTGACTAGTATGTCTTTGGACTGTGGGAGGAATCTGGATCAACTGGAGGAAACCCATGCAGACATATGGAGAGCATTCAGACTCCACAGGCAGTAACAGAAAACAAAGCTTCTGCAGAAAATGCAGATCTGTGCGATAGAGAGTGATTTAGCTAATTGGATTAGGAATTGTCTAGCGGATAGAAGACAGAGGGTGGTGGTTGATGGGAGATATTCATCGTGGAGTTCGGTTACAAGTGGTGTACCTCAGGGGTCTGTTTTGGGGCCCCTGCTGTTTGTAATTTTTATAAATGATCTGGATGAAGGTATTGAAGGATGGATTAGTAAATTTGCGGATGACACTAAAGTCGGTGGAGTGGTAGATAGTGAAGAGGGGTGTTATAGTTTGCAGAGAGACTTGGACAAGTTGCAGAGCTGGGCCGAGAGGTGGCAAATGGAGTTTAATGTGGAAAAGTGTGAGGTAATGCACTTTGGCAGGAATAATAAATGTGTAGAGTATAGGGCTAATGGTAGGATTCTTAATAGTGTTGATGAACAGAGGGATCTTGGTGTATTTGTGCATAGATCCCTGAAAGTAGGCAGTCAAGTCAATAAGGTTGTTAAGAAGGCATATGGAGTCTTAGCTTTTATTGGTAGGGGGATTGAATTTCGGAGCCGCAACGTCATGTTGCAACTGTACAAAACTCTAGTGCGGCCGCACTTGGAGTATTGTGTGCAGTTCTGGTCCCCACATTATAAGAAAGATGTGGAGGCATTGGAGAGGGTACAGAGGAGGTTTACCAGGATGTTGCCTGGTATGGAGGGCAGGTCTTATGAAGAGAGGCTGAGGGATTTGAGGTTGTTTTCGTTAGAAAGGAGGCGGCTAAGAGGAGACCTTATTGAAGCATATAAGATGATTAGAGGTTTAGATAGGGTGGACAGTGATAGCCTTTTTCCTAGGATGGAGAAAGCTAGCACGAGGGGACACAGCTTTAAATTAAGGGGTGATAGTTATAGGACGGATATCAGAGGTAGGTTCTTTACCCAGAGGGTGGTTCGGGAGTGGAATGCCCTGCCTGCGGCAGTTGTAGATGCGCCAAGTTTGGTGGCGTTTAAGAGGTTAGTTGATAAGTTTATGGAAGAGAAGGGAATGGTTTAGTTTGGAGGGTCATTGCTTTTTTCATAATTGGTCGGTGCAACATCGAAGGCCGAAGGGCCTGTTCTGCGCTGTAATGTTCTATGTTCTAAAGATGAGTCCCTAGGACTGTAATGCAGCAGTGCTAACCATTATGTCGCAATCCCCTACTACTCCATTTTATCTTCATAAATGAAGTTTGTTGTCCCTGTTAACATTTCTGTAAATATCTTCTGAATCCTTTCTAAGCTCTTGACATTCTAAAGCCAAGAATTGAACACACTACCCCATTTTAGGTTTAACCAATGTTTTATAGTGCTATGCCATAACTCGCTTTTGTATTTATTTCTCTATCAGTAAAACTAATGATTGATGTGCCTTCTTACATTTTCCTGCCACTTTCAAAAGTTTGGATGCGTACGTCCCTTGTTCTTTCTGTTCCTGATCACCTCCCCTACAATTATACTATTTAACTCATATTGTTGCTTACTTTTCCTATCAAAGTGTGTCATGTCACATGCTCGTGTCAAATTTTATCTATCTATATGCTGAAATCAATTGCCATCCTCGTTGTTTACTACATTTCTGAGTTTCATGGCATCTGTAAACTTTGAAATTATGCATCTGAATCAGATTATTAATATTAAAACAAGAGCTATGTTCATAACATTAATCCCTGGAGAACATAAGTATACTTCCGTCTAGCCTGAAGAATAAATATTCACCACTATTGTGCATTCTATCCTTTGACCAACCTTGTATCTATGCTGCTACTGATCCATAAATCCCATGTGCATGAATTTTGTGAGCAAATCAATGGCATTGGTCAAATATGCATATGGCAGCAGAAAGCCTGACTTTAAATATTTTGCTATTCCTTCACAGTCACTGGGTCAAAATCCTAGAATTCATTCCTGAATAGCGCTGCACCACATGCACTGCAGAGGTTCAAAAAGTTAGCTCACCGTCACCTTCTCAAGAACAGATAGGGATAGGCAATAAATGGCCAGCTGATGATGCCTACATTAATGAATTTTCAAAATCCATTACAGAGTTCATGTTACTTTCATTTATAAGCCTATATAGGAACAGGGGTAGGCAATTAGCCTTTAAAACCAGTTCTGTAAACATGGCTGATATGTGACTCAATTCCAAATCTTCTTCCTTCATAATCTCTTAAATACCTTTGATTAACAAAATTCTCTTGGTTTCAGATTTAAAATTAACTGTTGATATGGAATCAATTGCTGCTTGTGGAATTCCAAACTTCTACCACTCCTTTTGTGTGTGGAAATGTCTCTTAATTTCATTCCTCAAACGTCTGACTATAATTTTAAGGTGTTACCTTCTAGGCTCCTCAAACAGTGGAAAGAGTTTCTTTGTATCCACTGGTCCCCTTAATATTTTGAAAGCTTTGATCCAAACTTGCCTTCACTTTTTAAATTCGAGGGAATACAAACCTAGCTGGTGTAATGTCCTGAATTAATCCTTGGAGTCCAGATCTTATTTTGGTAAATACAGTGTACTCTGTAGTCTAATATATCCTTCCTAAGATATGGTACCCAGAACTGCTTACCATACTCCGGGTGTGGTTATAGTTGATCACATGACATCAAGGCTGTCATTTACATCACCGTGTCTGTTCTGGCCAAAACAAAGCTATTGAGGCAAATCCCATTTCCCAGTTCTTTGTCCGTATGTCACAGAAACACGAGTAAGTTTATCTTTGCTTCTTTCCACTGTGCCCACTTTGGATTCAACTTGTCCCTTTCCTTAGGACTTTCACTTTTTTGACCTTGTCAACATGTTTGCTAACATCCATTTAGATTACATCAGACATGCTACTCCCGTCAACCTTTCTTTTTGTCTCCTCAAAAATGTCAGCTTAATCAGACGTTCCTTTATCAAGTCCATGCTGACGATCTTTGATTAATCTGTGGCATTCTAAAATGCCCTTCTGAATTTTTTTTACAATAGTTTGATTTGATTTATTATTGTCATGTGTTAGTATACAGTGAAAAGTATTGTTTCTTGCGTGCTACACAGACAAAGTATACCATTCATAGAGAAGGAAACAAATGCAGATTGTATTCTTACATCATAGGTAGGTGTAGAGAAAGATCAACTCACTGAAAAGTAGGTCCATTCAAAAAGTCTGATGGCAGCAGGGAAGAAGCTGTTCTAGAATCAGTTGCTATCTGACCTCAGACTTTAACTTTTTCCTAACGGAAGAAGGTGGAAAAGAGAGTGCCTGGAATGTATGTGGGGTCTTTAATTATGCTGGGTGCTTTACCGAGATGGGTGGGAAGTGTAGACAAGAACTCTAAACTTATGAGTTCCACTTTTTATTGTTGAGAGAATGATTGTTGTGGATCCTCAATGTCTCCTTGAATTCCCACTGCTGCTCTGGCATTGATTTAACCTAGTTGTCTCCAGTCCAATTTTGCTACAGCGCAGTGCAGCAAGAAAATTGTAACATTGTGGGTATGTTATTGAACTAGTAATCCAGAGAGCTGACTAACAATGACCCAGAGACTTGAGACTGGATCCTACTGTGGCAGCTGTGGAATTTAATGGTGACAGAGAAACTACATGATGGTTGAAAAAGCTGTTGTCTCCAGAATGATATCAATGGTTTGATTAAGTGGGTGGAAGAGTGACAAATTGAACTCGATCCAGAAAGTGCGTTTGGAGAGGGTGAACAAAACAAGGGAACTCAATAAATGGAACAAAATTGAGAAGGGTAAAGCAACTGAGAGATATTGGAGTGCACATCCACTGATCCCTGAAGAATAAGGACAAATGGATAACGTAGTTAAGAAAGCATTTGGAATGTTTCCTTTATAAAACCATGAGATATAGGAGTAAAAATAGGCTATTTGGCCCATTGAGTCTGTTCCATCATTCAATCATGGCTGATATGATTTTTATGTTCATTCTCCTGCCTTCTCCCCCAAACCTTGATCCCGTTATTGATCAAGAACCTATCTATCTCAGTCATAAATCCATTCAATGACCTGCCCTCGACAGCTTTCCGTGACAATGAGTTCCACTGATTCACCAAACTCTTGCTGAAGAAATTACTCCTCATCTCAATTTTAAGGAAGTGCCCCAAGTTCTAGTCTCTCCACTAATGGAAACATCCTCCTCACATCAACTTTGTCAGCCTCTCAATATTCTGAAAGTTTTGTTCAAATTCCACCCCCCTCCCCCAATCCTTTGAAACTCCATTGACAATAGACCCAGACTCCTCAACTGCTCTTCATATGACAAATGCTTAATTCCTGGAATCATTCCTCTGGACCCCTTTCTGGACTACTTTCTTAGTATGGGATCCAAAACTGCTCACAATGTTCCAAATGGAGTCTGACCAGAGTCTTATCCAGCCCTACTCTTGTCTTGTAGCTCACTAGAAATAAATGCTAACATTGAATTTGCCTTCCCAATTGCCAACTGAACCTGTTAACATTGAGAGAGTCCTGGAACTAGGACTCCCAAATGGCTTTGTGCTTCAGATTTCCAAACCCTTATCCCATTTAGAAAATAGTCTTTATTTAGATACTTGGTCTCTATTTATCCCATTTAGAATATGCCTCTATCCTTCCAACCCTAATATGCCTCTATCCTTCCAACCCTAATATCACACTTTCTCACATTGCATTCCATCTGCCACTTCTTTGCCCATTCTCCTAGCCTGTCCAAGTCATTCTACAGCCTCCCCATTTCCTCAACATTACCTATTCCTCTACATATCTTTGTAACATTTGCAAATGTAGCAACTATGCCCTCAAATCCATCTTCCAGACCATTAATGTATCTAGTGAAAAGTTGTGGTCCCAACACTGACCCCCGTGAGACACTACTAGTCAGCAGTTGCCATCCTGAAAAGGATTCTTTTATCCCCACTCTCTGCCTTCTATCTGTCAGTCAGTCTTTTATCTGTGCCCTTAACTTGCCTCTTAACATCATTGGCCACTAGCTTATTTAGCAGCTTCCGGTAAGACGCCTTGTCAAAGTGTTTTTGGAAATCCAAATAAATCACATCCATTGGTTCTCCTTTGTCTAACTTCTTGTTACCTCCTCAAAAAAAAATTGTCAGACGTGACCCCCTTTTGACGAAGATGTACTGACTCAACCCTATTTTGTTATGTATTTTCAAGTCCTCCTGCAATTTTGTCCTTAATTTATTGGTTGAGGTACTGAATACAAATGCTGAGATGTAATGCTGCAACTGTATAATATGCTGCTCAGGCCACTGCTGGAATTCTGTCATTACATTATAGGGAGAGATAATTTCTCAGGGGAATGTACAAAGGAGATTTAGAAGAATGTTTCTAAGGCTTGAAAAAGGCAGCTATAAGAAAAGATTTGATAGGCAAGAGTTGTTTTCCCCAGAACAGAGGAGGCTGAGGAGTGACCTAATTGAAGTGTACAAAATTGTGAGGAGCATAGATAGGAAAGATATGAAAGACCTGTTTATCCCGAGCATGTGGTCAGTTACCAGGGAGCAGAACGTAAGGTGATTGGTTAAGAGGATTTGAAGGGACAGTAGGAAAATCTCTCAACCAGACGGTGAATTGGTGGTTGAGGCTAATTCACTCAACTGATTTTAAAGATAGCTGGATCTGCATCTGAAGTGCTGTAACTTCCAAGTTATGGAGCAGGTGCTGGAAAGTGGGATTAAAATGAACAGCCAGTTTTATTTTCTCTTGTTTGGTTGGTGCAGACACGATGGATTAAATGGTCTCTTTTATGCCGTAACTTTTTTATGATATTCCATCTATCTTAACTATCTTATTGATCTGTCCTGCAACATTCAGGGATCTGTGGACATGCACTCAATATCCTTCACTTCCTTTTTTTCTCTCAGTATCCACCTTTTTATCACAATTTCCATTACCTTGTTGGGCTTCTCCTCACTTAACAGGGTTGAATTCCATTTGCTATCTTTCTACCTATCTGTCAGTCCATTAATATCTTCCTGCAATCTACAGCTTCCCTTCTCACTATAAATCATGTGGCCAATGTTTGTATTGTCTGCAAACTTTATGATCATGTCTTCCACTTTAAGTTCAAGTTAATAATATGTACCATATACGAGAACATTTGGTATTGAACCTTGCAGATTTCCACTGTCGCAATTGGAAAAGGAGGTGAGTGAGCCCTGGCATTAGAGAATGAGAGGTCCCTATGATGATTATAGTGTTGGACAAAGTATAAATTGACAAATTGGAAGAGCATGTACGAAGAGTAATCTTCATATAGACTGGGCAAGCAGATGTAGTTTGGAGGGTGAATTTATGCATTTAAGACAGTTTATTGAACAATGCATTGAGGAATAACTAGGAAACAGGCTATTTTAGATCTGATATTTTTTGATATAGGGTTAATTAGTAATCTTATAGTAGAGGATCGTCTGGGAAAAATGATCATAGTGTGATATATTTTCATGCTACATTTGACAGTCAGAACGATATAGTTCAAAACTAGCATTTTAAATTTAAATGTGAGGGCAAGTTGCTGAGGTGAATTGGGAAATGCACTTCGTAGATATAGTGAACAAGCAGTGGCAAACGTGTTGGTAAATAATTCATAATTCTCAACAAATATTTTGTTTGTCTTTACAGTAGAAGACAAAATGAGCCAAGGGTCTAACTAATGTGAGAAACTTCTTCATCAATCAAATTGAGTTTAGGAGCTGTATAAGACCCTAGGTTAGACCTCACTTGGAATAAAGTGCTTAGTTCTGCTCGCCTCATTACAGGAAGGATGTGAAAGCCATTGAAAGGGTGCAGAGGAGATTTACAAGGATGTTGGCTGGATTAAGTGGTATACCTTATGAGGATAGGTTGAGAGAGCTCGGTCTTTTCTCTTTGGAGTGAAGGAGGATGAGAGGTGACCTGATAGAGGTGTATAAGATGTTGAGAGGTATTGATCGGGTAGATTCTCAGAGACTTTTTCTCAGAGCTGAAATGGCTGCCACAAGAGGACACAGGTTTAAGGTTCTGGGGAATAGGTACAGAGGAGATGTCAGGGGCAAGTTTTTACCATAGACAGTGGTGGGTAAGTGGAATGGGCTGTGTTGGTGGTGGTAGAGGCAAACTCACTGGGGTCTTTTAAGAGACTTCTGGATGAGTACATGGAATTTAATGGGACTGAGGGCTATAGATACGCCTGGTAGATAGGGATATGATCGGCACAACTTGTGGGCCGAAGGGCCTGTTTGCGCTGTAGTTTTTCTATGTTCTATGAGTAAGGACGATGCATTATAAAATTAATGGGACTAAAAGCTGACAAGTTCTCCGGATCTGATGGCCTACATCCTGGATTGTGAGAGATGGGTCCATTAGTTTTAATCTTTGAAGAGTTTCTTAGATTCAAAGATGCCCCCTATGGATTGAATGTTTATGAATATAACCAAAGGGATCTGGGCATACAGATATGCAGGTCACTGCAGTGCAGGTGGAGAAGATAGTCATGAAGGCATACAGCATGCTTACCTTTATCGGCCGGGGTATTGAGTTTAAAAATTGGCAGATCGTGTTGCTATTTTATAGAACCTTAGTTAGGCCATGCTTTGAATACAGTATTCAATTCTGGTCATCATACTACCAGAAGAAAAGATTTACAAGGATGTTATCTGGTATGAAGGGCACTAGCTATGAGGAGAAGTTAGAGAAACTTGGTTTGTTCTTGCTGGAGCGATGGAGGTCGAGGGAAGACCTGATAGAAGTCTATATGATTATGAGAGACATGGACAGACTGGATAGTCAGAAGCTTTTTCCCACACTGGAAGACTCAATTACTAGGCGGCATAGGTTTAAGGTGTGAGAAGCAAGGTTTAAAGGAGATGAATGAGGCAGATTTTTTTTTTTACATAATGAGTAGTGGATGCCTGGAACTTGTGGCAGGGAGGAAATGGAAGCAGATACGAAAGTGACTTTTAAGGAGTGTGTTGACAAGTACACAAATAGGATAGAAATAGAGGGATATGGTCCCCCAAAGGATAGGGGGTTTTAGTTAAGCCAGGCAGCCTGGTTGGTGCAGGCTTGAAGGGCAAAAGGGCCTATTCCTGTGTTTGTAATTTTCTTTGTTCTTTGTTTTAAATGAAGCAACTAGCAAGGCAAATAATACGTTAGCCTTAATTGTGAGGGGGTTGCTGTAAAAGAGTATAGGAGTCTCACTACAATTATATGGGGCTTCGATGGACCATATTTGGAGTATCATGTACAGTTTTAATCCCTTTCCTAAGGAGGTGACTAAGTATGTAGACGAAGGTAGAGTAGTTGATATGGTATACATGGATTTTAACAAATGTTTGATAAGGTTCCCCATGGTGGGCTCATGAAGAAAATAAGGAGGTGTGGGATAGAAGGAAATTTGGCTGATTTGAATAAGTAACTGATTGTCTCACAGAAGACAGAGGGTGGTGGTGGTGGAAGGAAAATTTTCAGACTTGAGGCCAGTTACTAGCAGTGTACCACATGGATCAGTGCTGGGTCCTCTGCTATTTGTGATTTTTTACCAATGTCTTGGAAGAGGGAGCTAAGAGTGGCTTAGTAAATTTGCTGATGACACCAAGATTGGTGGAATAATGGATAAGGTAGAGGGCTCTTGCAGGCTGCAGAGAGACATTGATAGGATGCAGAGCTGGGCCGAAAAGTGGCAGATGGTGTTTAACCCTAATAAGTGTGAGGTGATTCATTTTGGTAAGACAAACTTGAATGCGGACAACAGGGTTCTGAGAAATGTGGAGGAACAGAGAGATGTTGGGGTTCATATCATTAGGTCTCTGAAGGTTGCCATTCAAGTGGATGGAGCTGTGAAGAAGGCTTATAGTGTATAGGCTTATTAACAGGGGGTTTGAGTTTAAGAGTCATAGGGGTTATGCTACAACTGTACTGGACATTGGTGAGACCACATTTGAAATATTGTGTTTAGTTCTGGTCACCTCACTCTAAGAAGGATGTGGAAGCATTGGAGAAAGTGCAAAGGAGACTTACCAGGATCCTGTCTGGTTTACAGAGTAGGTCTAATGAGGAAAGGTTAAGGGAGCTGGGGCTTTTCTCTTTAGAGTGGAGGATAAGAGGCAACTTAATAGAGATTTATAAGATGATGAGGGAGATAGATAGAGTGGATGTGCAGAGACTGTTTCCTTGGGTGAATGTCGATGTGACTGGGGGGCATAACTATAAGTTTATGGTGGGAGATATAGGAGGGATGTCCGAGGTAGACTCTTCGCTCAGAGAGCGGTTGGGGTGTGGAATATACTGCCTACTGTGATAGTGGAGTCGAACACTTTAGGAACTTTCAAGCGGTTATTAGATAGGCACGTGGAGCACACCAGAATTATAGGGAGTTGAATAGTTTGATCTTGGGTTCAGACATAGCTTGGCACATTGAGGGCTGAAAGCCCTGTACTATGTTTTGATGTTTCTATGAAGTACAGTTTGCTCTAAAGAGTTGTAATGAAAGATTGATTCCTGAGTGTGTGAGTGACCCGAGGAGAGATTTACTGGAATGGACCTATATTCTCTGAAGTTTATAAGATTTCTAGATAATAGAACATTAGAGCACAGAACAGGCCCTTCGGCCTTCGATGTTGCGCCGACCAATATAAAAAGCAATGCCCCTCCAAACTAAACCATTCCCTTCTCTTCCATATACTTATCAACCAACCTCTTAAACGCCACCAAACTTGGCGCATCTACAACTGCTGCAGGCAGGGCATTCCACTCCCGAACCACCCTTTGGGTAAAGAACCTACCTCTGATATCCGTCCTATAACTATCACCCCTTAATTTAAAGCTGTGTCCCCTCGTGCTAGCTTTCTCCATCCTAGGAAAAAGGCTATCACTGTCCACCCTATCTAAACCTCTAATCATCTTATATGTTTCGATAAGGTCCCCTCTTAGCCGCCTCCTTTCTAACGAAAACAACCTCAAATCCCTCAGCCTCTCTTCATAAGACCTGCCCTCCATACCAGGCAACATCCTGGTAAACCTCCTCTGTACCCTCTCCAATGCCTCCACATCTTTCTTATAATGTGGGGACCAGAACTGCACACAATACTCCAAGTGCGGCCGCACTAGAGTTTTGTACAGTTGCAACATGACGTTGCGGCTCCGAAATTCAATCCCCCTACCAATAAAAGCTAAGACTCCATATGCCTTCTTAACAACCTTATCGACTTGACTGCCTACTTTCAGGGATCTATGCACAAATACACCAAGATCCCTCTGTTCATCAACACTATTAAGAATGCTACCATTAGCCCTATACTCTACACATTTATTATTCCTGCCAAAGTGCATTACCTCACCCTTTTCCACATTAAACTCCATTTGCCACCTCTTGGCCCAGCTCTGCAACTTGTCCAAGTCTCTCTGCAAACTATAACCCCCCTCTTCATTATCTAATGTCATTGAGATATATAAAGTTCCTAAAGGGCTTGAATAGGATAAATACTAAAAGGCTATTTTCCCCTAGCTGGAGAGTGTAGAACTAGGGATTACTATCTCAGGATAAGGGAGAAGACCATTTAGAGTTGAGATGAGACATTATTTCATTCAAAAAATTGTAAATCTTTGGAATCCTCCATCCTAAAGGGCTGTAAATGCTCAGTAGTGAATATGTTCAAGACTGAGAATGTTGGGATTTTCAGCTGTAAGGAAATGATGGGATATGAGAATAGGGCAGGCAAGTGGAATTGATGTAAAATTTCAATCTTGTTGAATGATGGAACAGATTTCAGGGGGTGCATGGTCTTGATCTTATTTCTGTCTCGTGACCGAGCTTTGATCACCTATCTTCATGTCTCATTCAGTTCTGTCAAGTTTTTAGCCTTGTGACACACTCTTTGCTATGTCAAAGATGTTGTATGAATGCAAATTTCTTATGTTTGTCAATAACGCATTTTCTAGAATGATAGTATCTTGCCTGTAATTTTTATACCTCTTTCTCTGTAGGGTCTGGTTCTTGGTGTGTATGAGGGAGAGAAAGGGGATGGCTCAGTTCACTTTACAGATACAGGGGAAGTTTTTAATAATTCCACGTCTGGTAGACTTAAAGAACTTCTAACTGTGTAAGTATAAAATAAACTAAAATAAATTGGATTCACAGATTAATGAAAAGAATGATGGATTAATTTATTGATTATACTTTTGTGAAAACATTTTTGAAGCACTTTTTACAAGAAAACACTTTAAATGGTATATTCATTTCTTTTCACTGAAATAGTAACTTCAATTATTTTTATGTTGAGAAAATTGAAATTAATTACATGACAAATTGTATTGTACTGTATTTGGTTTTGTTTTTATCTGCACATATTGTTGCATTAAAACAGACATAGATAAAATGCGCAGGTTGCTTTGTTCCAGGTTGCAACGCAGTGGGTCAGTTTCAATTTAATCCTACCCGTCCATTGGGCAGCAAGCAATTAAAAATAAGCTTAAATCTTGACTGTTTCTCAATTTGCAATGCAACATATGGTGGCTTGCAAAGCAGACAGGAGCATTACTTAATTGTGCAATTTGGGGATATAATTTCATACTGACCCTAAGTGAGTTGGAACTTTTCTCTGAGGCAGGAAGCAGAGCAGCAGCCCATCTAAAAATTTTATTTGTGGGACCAGGAGTGCTCCTCAGGGTTCTACTCAAAATGATGTCAGGGCTCATCTCCCAAAATTTCTTCGCTGCCACTCACATGAAGGTCGTGGTGATCTTTGTCTTGGCAGTCTTTGCCTACCAACAACTACTCTTTAATAGTGGCTGGAAGGTGCATTGATTTAAATGAGGACAGAAGGTGAGAATTACTGCAGACTTCTACAGCCTGTTAGGTAGGACATTAGCTGTTAATGTCTGCACCTCTATGTAAAGTTGATAGCTAACATATGGATTTCAAGATACATTTTCAAATGTGAAAATGAAGTCCAGAGTTTGTATTGTTCCTTATCTCAAATGCAGTGAATTACTTGAAAGTATTGTGATTTGTGAGCCAACCATTATATATCTAGCAAGAACCCTGAAAAGTAAGAACCCTAATGTTATGCTTTTTTACCTCCAAACCTGACTGCTGGAAATCATGGTCTATAGGCAACCAGCTGTATAAACCAATCCCATTTTTCCAATCTCCAAAATCACGCTTTTGCATATATTCAGTGTACAAGTCTTTTGCAGCCACAATATGCTCACATTGCTACTTAGCCGCAATTTTTCTCCCCACAAATTCGTGTTTAACTTATGGGATCGAACAAGCAATGCAAAGATGTGTGGGAGTATAAGACATGCTCATTCTTTGCATCGGAAGCAGAGTGACATTTCAAAATAGCACCCACTCACTCCCAAGCCAGCAGTTCGCTTTTGTACTCTTGTGTAAAGTAGACCCGTGTTTTTGGAGGAATTTTTTGAGGCTTATGCACTGATAGCTATGGTATCCCCATTGTTTCCATCCACACTCTCTAGAAGCTTCGGCGCATTCAAACTCTGCTGCCCTTGTCCTAGCCCATACTAGTCCTGTTTACCTGTCAATCTGTTTGTTTACCATACATTGGCTTTTGGTTAGGCAGGCAAGGTTTTAAATTTGAAATTCACATCATTGTGTTTAAGTATTTTCATGTTGTGTCATTGCCACAACTTATCTCTAAATTCCTACAGCCCATCATTCTCTAGTACCTCTGACCATCTCTTTGCATCACAATTAGCAGCCATACTTTCAGCTTAATCTCACCTTGTCCATCTTCCTCTCAAGAATTTCTCAAAGCACTTACATTTGACTCAGGTTTTCCCTATCCCAATATCTGCTTTGACTCTTGCATCCAATTTTGATTATTCCTCTGTGATGTACTTTTGGATGTATGCTACATTAAGAGCTAAATTCTACAGCCCTATCACAGTGGCAGCATCAGGACTGTAAAGTACAGCAAGCCATTCAAAATTCCATTGATTCCAGTAGAATTGGAAAATCCTGCCAGCGTAAAATTCCTCCCCGTGTGTTGTATAAATAACATTATTTTGTTGTGGTATGTTTTAATGGTTTGCAGGAGCACTGTTAGAGAGTGGTGGGGCCGCGGGAGGGTGGGGGATTGTGTGCACTTGAATTCCTGCCCTCTGAAGTAAGCTGTGGTGAAATATGCAACATATTGACTTGGCTGTTGTGTAACATTTTGTGGTGATCTGTTCAAAATTGTCTTTTCAGGAAACCAAGGAATGTAATTATCTGTTAAAAGGGGCGAGTAAGTGATAGATAGTGATGTAAAGGATTGTTGCATTATACAGACAGCAAAACTTCTTGTCGGGAGCTTGGGTTTATAAGTTCCACATCATTAGTTTTTTGCCAATATTTTCCTGAGAACCCAGTGCCACTGATATGCTTTGTTTCCCATGCTAGGATACTATCAGAATCTTCATGGAGATGATGGGATACAGAACAGGATAAAAGAGAAGTATTAGTTAAAGTGGCCAAAGGTAAAGTTTAATGAGATGAGATTTGCAGATCTTTTGAAGGTGAGGAATGAGGTATCAAGGCGAGTTGGTTGGGGGATTGAGTGTAAATGTATAATGTTTGCAGTGCAACTGATTGTGCAGAAGAAGAGTGGGTGGTAGGCAGGAGAATGCATATAGGCTGGCGAGAGGAATCTAGAGCCAGTTTATGATCCAGCAGCGGAGCAAGATTTGGATGGATTTACATGAGCAAATATCAGCCTTTTACTGTAGCTTCTATTGAAAATTATTACTTTTTTTTAATAGATCTGGACCCATACTTAAAAAAGGCAGAAGTCGCATATTTTACGGGCTGCATCAGGTACAGTGGTTGGACTAATTATATTTCATATTTTATTCAAGTTGATATGGGAACTCTAATTTAATTGATGTCAGTAATAAGTTGGGGGAGGTAACATACAATGCAAGTGATAACTGATATAATTCTAATGTGGAATTGCAGTCAAAGTTTCAAATACTGTAGGTGCATTTCATCATATCTGCAATTCCAGAGCTTCATGATCAATGTACATGTATATATCTAGAACCAGGTCAGTACTGTATATTTCAGTAATCTAATTAGCAAATTATTAAACAAATAGAAATTACATAATTTGAGATATAGTAATCATAGTACTGAAATCTAAAAACTGATGCAATGTTAAATAGTGATCAGTAACTGAACCAATAAATGCAATGGCATTTTGTTACACTTGGACACGACTTACAGTAAAACTTGATTTTGATTCTTCCAATAATCTTAGTTTATGTTGGAAAACAAAGTAGTTTTACGTTTGAATAGTTCCATAACATGTCCCACCAATTAATTTAGATTCGTAAGCTAGTTTCAGTAATGGTTACCATGAAACTATCGGCAATTGTCATAAACATGGTGGCATTAGTGACACAATGTTTAACACTGCTGCCTTGATTCCCAGCTAGAGTCATTGTCTGTGTAGAGTTTGCGCATTCTTTCGGTATCTGCATGGGTTTCCTCCCGCAGTCCAAAAGACATACTGGTTAAGTGCATTGGCCGTGCTAAGTTCTCTCTGTGTAACCAAACAGGTGCCAGAGTATGGCGACTAGGAGATTTTCACAGTAACTTTATTGCAGTGTTAACGTAAACCTACCTGACACTAATAAATAGATTTAAAATTAAAAACATTTGAATTGCTAATGCATTTTAGGAAGGGAAGCAAATCTGCCAACCTTACCTAGTTTGGCCTAAATGAGACTCCAGATTCACAGCAATGCAGCTGACTCTGAACTGTGCTCTGAAATGGCCAAGCAAGCTGTTCAGTAGTGAGGACAATTATGGTAATAATGACAGTAAATTCTGGCCTTCTAATGATGCCTACATTCCATGAAAGAATTTTAAGGAAGGTTTGCAAACCTCCTCAATGTAACTTTTAGCTTGCACTAAAGTTGAATCAACTGTAGTCACTTCTCATCATGCTACCACTTCTGGCGCCCCAAGATCTATCCTTGGCCCCTCCTATTTCTCATCTCTACGGTGCCCCCAGTGACATCATCCGAATACAGTGCAAGTTTCCACGTGCACACTGACAACACCCAGCCCTACCTTACCACCGTCTCTTTCGACCCCTCCGTTCTCTGTCAGACTACTTGTCTGACATAAAACACTGTATGAGCAGAAATTTCCTCCAGTTAAATATTGGAAAGACCAAAGCCATTGTTTCTCATTACCATTAACTCCATTCTTCTCTTTGACAACTGTCTGAAATTGAACCAATCCGCTCACAACCTTGGCGTCATGTTTGGTCCTGATGTGAACTGCCTCTAGACTATGCAAACCTGACTGGTCTTCCACGGTCTATCTTCCATAATGCTGAGATCATTCAGTACTCTCTTGCTTGTGTCCTAACGTACACTAAATTCTTCATTCAGTGCTCTTTGATTACACTGGTTTTTGGTTAAGAAATGTCTTCATTTAAATTGCTCTATCATTGCATCAGTTGTCTAAGCTCAATGTTCTGGAATTTCTTCCCTAAACTTCTCCATCTTCCATTTGATCCTTTTCTCCTTTAAGATTCTCCTTAAAACGTACTTCTTTGATCAAACTTTTTGTCACTGACGCCAACAATTTCTGATGTAGCTGCATCAAATTTGGTTTTAAAACACATCTTGGAAGTACTTTGAGAAGTTAAAGTGGCTTTGTAAATATTAGTGTTTGTACACCACTCCCTGGCACATTCAACCATCTTCAACAACCTGGCTGCCCCAATGAATCAACTTTCTTAATTCTCTGCCTACTTTGCTCCTCGTTTTTCAAAAACCTCCTCAAAACCTCCAATCACTTCTTAGAGTTGCAAGTTGCATCACAAAAATGTACATTTCACTTTTCCTTGCTGTAACTTTTTTAGGCCACTAGATGAAGCACTTTATTACTCTACCTCTGTCTGAGCACAGTACTATAGAACTGGTTAACTGATCATGGAATTCTGTATGTTAGTAAATCATAATCATGCAGGAATCCATGGTTCACATAGACTGATTTGTTCTCAGCTTAGGAAGGTAGAAGCAAAATGACCAGTTAATATGAAAATGTAATACTGTTAGTAAGCAATTGTATGAATTTTAAAACAAGGTTATAATGTTCATGTTCTTAATCATAAAAAAGATGTTTTGCTTTAATAGGATTTCCCTCATGTTGTAGTTGTTGGTCTTGGTGACAAAAATGCTGGAATTAATAATTTGGAACAATATGATGAAGGCAAAGAAAATATTCGAGCTGCCATAGCAGGTAAAATGTGTTCTTGGTTAATTTGCATGTGATGGTTATTAACATCAACTGCAAATGTTGTGAGATGAGTGACATATTAAAGTAAGACTATTGTTTGAAGTTTTGGGATATATTTAAGCTGATGAAGGGACCTAGTCTAGCGAAACATGATATGTATCCAGCTGTTATTACCACACCTTGTTGAGTTATACTTGCCAAAAATGGATAAATGTCGGTATGAGACCAGGTAAGGGTTGGCTTCATGCCTTGAATTGAAATTTGCTGCTGTTTAAAATTCATCAAATTTCAATGACAAATGATTTAATATCGAGTTACAGAAGTAAATAAAACATTTAAAAAATAGTCTTTTCTTGGTTTGATCACTAAAATATCCAGAGAACCTGCCACTTAAAAACCAACCTTCCAGTTCTAAACTAAACAAATGGTACCTTCAGCCCTTTAAAGGACTTGTGGATTTAAGCTTCTAAGTTATATTTAACTTAGTTTTAAACAAAAACAGAGTATGAACAAAACCAAGTACTGATGGCAGAAAACTCTTCTTCATAAACAACTGACCGACTTGGGGAATACATTTACTGACTGACTAATGGAGGCAAAAAACTATCAAATCATTTCAGAAACAATTGATACTGCCAAGGGAGAACCTTTGGTTCTTTAAGTGCATTTATTTAGAGAAGCTGACTGGGCTTCCTGATTTATAATTATCTGATGAAATATGTAATTATTAACACAAAAATAACAAATAATTTTAGCATCACAACCACACTACAATCACATCCTTCATGATGTGAAATTACCAGGCAATCTAAAATCATTGTTTGAGGACAGGGCCTCACGTTATACAATTCTGCATGATTTTTCATTTCACCAAAATAGTGGTTTTGAAATCTGATGTGTAGTGTTTGAATATAATGCGGAGTGCTTTACTAATTAAAAATTTAACACCTGAATTTTTTGTAGTTGGATGCAGACAGTTACAAGACTTAGAGGTTCCTTTGGTGGAAGTTGATCCCTGCGGGGATGCCCAATGTGCAGCAGAAGGATCTATTTTAGGTTTGTTTGAGTATAATGAGCTGAAGAAGAAAAAGAAGACAGCAGTTACCGTGAAACCATTTGGAAGGTATTGAGATAATATATTTACTCAGTGTGCTGTCAGATTTACAAAGGATATTCTTTCATTCAATTATACTTTGTTAATCTGCATTTGATCAAGGCACTGAATTGTTAAAAACCTATCATTGCCATTATATAACTTCCTATGATTACCCTGTGATTCAACAATAATTGAATAAAATTGCTGCAGGATTTCTAATTTGGATGCAAATCTGTGCTCCTAATCCTGTGTATATTCCTCTGATTTCAGCTACAATGCTGGTCAGTATAGTACTTCCAATCCCAACTCTTTTCAGATGTGTTCATACTTAATTGTTGCATGATGTCTCCACAAATGTTGACTGCTCTGCAGTGTTTCCAGTTTTTGGTTTCATCAGAAGATTTTTTTCCTTGGTGTTTCGTACTTTTATTTAACCGACTTTTAAAAATATTAAATATAATTAAACCTGTTTATTTATTCAAAATAAAGACTTTTGTAATGTTCAATGTTGTAAATAATTAGACATCAAAGAAAACATTAGTTTTACTTCAATTTCTACAGTTTGGTACAAAAACCTTTTAAAAAGAGAAAAATTTTGGTTCAGCAAAGTATAAATTGCCCATATTATCCTTTGACTGTAAATGTCTAGCGATCATGAAAATTGCTAAATACATGCGAGTCTTTTATTTCATATAAATACTGAAGATTCTCAATTTGATATTTTATTTGTTAGTCTGATCAATTTGTTTGGTCATTTAGACCTGAGAGGTGAGCATTTTGGCTTTATTAAATTGCATTGACTTTAACATTTACATTAAAAGCAAAATGAATTTCTTTTGCAAGTATTGAAAATGAAACATGGCAGAAAGGAATGCTGTATGCTGAAGGACAGAATTTAGCACGACATTTGATGGAAGCACCAGCTAACTACATAACTCCAGCCAGTTTTGCAGAGACCGTTCAACAAGCATTGCATTCAACAGGTGAAAAAGTCAAAGTACATATAAGGTAATTATAACATTTTGTTCTGGGAATGCAAATATTAAATTTGGTGTTACTGTACTTGAGGAAAATGCTGAAGTAGTAGAATGTAATTCCCAGCTTTTGTTAATGTGTTGAAATGTAATAAAGATTCTGGACTCTGAATGATATAATTAATACATTGAATGCTTCTCTGCTTAACATGTTCTTCAACCTGTATATTACCTTTATGATATACTGTTAACTGTTGATGCCTATCAGTCAGATGCCAGCCTGTGGTGCATACACACTAGGTTTGCACTGTACCTGCTGGCACATGTGCAGTTTTCCCCCACTGCTAATGTTACTGGTGTGTGCCTATCAACGATGCCAACACTAATTTATGCTTATGTTTATGAAACTATTACGCTACTAGTTCAGTCATTCTCTCTGGCTTTGGTAACAATGTCACTCAGCTTTCACCTCTCAAATCAAATCAAAGTACAGAATAACAGAAATTCAGGATTTTTTTGTACTTAATTGCTGCTAATAAAAAATAACTAAGGACAAATTTCATTCCCGTACCCAATGGGATGGAGTAAGGAATAAGCGAAACATGCACATCAGAAAGATGTGAGGCTGAATTCCCTAGTCCTAGAGTGAACTGGAAATGCTTTGCATCAAGATTCATAATGACCATTTTAGCAACGTGTCAGAAGGCATCTATTGCTTGTGAAACCATACTCCAGAAATGGGCAAGAGAAACTGAATTTTGATGAGATGAATGAAGGGCTCCAACAAAAAAGACTGCAACCTACACTTAGGAAAAGTGGCACATTCCATCGGAAGATTTGTACTGGAAGAATTAAGTATATTAGTTGAGCTTTAAGTATTATTGTACAACTGTTTGATTAGATCCATAATTTTCATCAATTCTTATAAGCCAGTTATGTCTAGGTTGACCAATTAAATACTTATGTCATCTTCCAGCACTTCATTTCAAATATGTGCACAAAGGATTTTTGTGCACCCAGCAGCTAATTCCATATGTATGATTTGCTACATAGGGACTGTGGGGAAAATGTACAGTCCTTAATCAGAAATTACACAAAATATATAGTAATTAGTGCATTAATTTGACAGTAGGTCAGTTGTTAATATTGCTTTCAGTTGTGCTAAAATAGCCTATGGTTATGTTACATCACTAGTAATCCAGAAGCCTGACAAATAACCTAGAAAATGTGTGTTCAAATCCCACCATTGCATGAAGAACTTTAATTCAGTTATTAGAAATTCTAGTATCAGTAAAAACCCCGACAGGAAGATAGAAAAGCAGTATACTATTCAAACGGAGAGAGATTGCAGAAGTCTGCGGTACAGAGGAACCTAAGTGTCTTGGTCCATGAACCACAAAAAGTTAATGTGCAAATACAGCAAATGATTAAGAAGGCAAATTTATTGCAAGGGGGATGGAATATAAAAATAGGGAAGTTTTACTACAGTGGTACAGGGTATTGGTGAGACTGCATTTGGGGTACTATGTGCCGTTTTGGTCTACTCATTTGAAAAATGATATTGCATTAGAAGCAGTTCTGAGAAGGTTCACTCAAATCATTGCTGGGATCAAGAAAAATTGATCACATTGGGCCTCTCCTCATTGGAGTTCAGAAGAATTAGAAATCATCTTATTGAAATATATAAGATCCCAAGGGGACATGATAGGATGGATACCAGGTGGATGTTTCTCCTGTGAGAGTGAAGAGAAATCCTACTTTGGAAATCCTATTTAAAACTGAGATGAAATTTTTTTTTTTCCCTGAGGGTCATTAGTCTGTGAAATTCTCTTCTTCAGTAAACAATAGAGGCTGGTTAATTGAACTTATTCAAGATTGAGTTAGATAGTTTTTTTGATAGACAAGGAAGTTAAGGATTATGCAGAGGCAGAAAGAAAGGTAGAATTGACACAACAGTCAGATCAGCCATGATCTTGTTGAATGACATGGCTTGAAGGGCTGAATGCCCTACTCCTGCCAAGCCTTACACCATTAGTGGTTAGCACTGCTGCCTCACAGTGCTACAGACGAGGGTTTGATTCTAACCTTGGGTGACAGTTTGTTTGTTTGTGGGGAGTTTCATGTTCTGCTCATATCTGCATGGGTTTCTCCAGGTGCTCTTTCCTCCCACTGTCCAAAGATGTGCAGATAAGATGGATTGACTATGGTATAAGAAAAAAAAATTGTCCCTTAGGGTTCGAAGATGTGTAGGTTAGAGGATAGAGACGATGCTGTGCCAGAGAGTTGGTGCAGACTCGATGGGCCAAATGGCCACCTTCTGCACTGTAGGGATTCTGTGATTCTATGATTTTAAATGCTGGATTGCTGTAAAACTCCAACTGTTAATTAGTATTCCCAGGGGTAGATAACTTACTGTCTTTACTGAGTCTGGTCTGTATGTGACCAAGCTGGTTGATTCTTAATTGGAAATAGCCCACTAAGCCATTCAGAGAAACTAGGGATAGATGATCACTGACAGTCTTGTCAATAACAATGAATTATAAAGTATAATAATTATGTATGACACTGTTGAAGGCAGTTCCCAGTAATGTTTCTTTTCTCTATTTCTCACATTCTTCATAGACCCAAATCCTGGATTGAAGATCAACAAATGGGAGCTTTCCTTAGTGTAGCTAAAGGATCAGATGAAGAACCAGTTTTCTTAGAGATTCACTATAACGGTTCCAAAGTCTTGGGTGAATCACCATTAGTCTTTGTAGGGAAAGGTATAACATTTGACAGGTTGGTTCTAACTTTATTTCACTATTCTCTCTGTCTCTCTCTCTATAAAGCCTCTTGAAGTCATGTATTTGCTTTCCATTCAAAATGTTAATTAACAAATAGACCTGAACTTTAACTGAAACAAACAGGTAGGTTTGAAACTGGATTCAAGTTTCAGAAAATCTGTTTCCAACCGAAATCTGTGTCCAACCCATTAATTTCCAACTTTGACTGAAACTGCAAGTTACGTTGGTAAGCAATTTGATTGAAATTTGATATATGGTGATGACACTGGAAATCTCACTTTCATTATTTTTTTTGCTGCTTGTATTTCCTGAGTGTTGGTTGACCTAGTAGCTTCATCAATGCGAGGGACAGGCTCCACATTTACCTCCTGATTCCAGATACCTGCTTGAGGAACCTCCACAATCATAAATTTCCCCACTAACCTTTCTCACCATGTCCTCATTTTCTCCACAAGCCAGGCTATAATTGTTCCCACAATCCAGGGCTAAATCTTCCCCATCCCTTTACCCTGCCCACATATCAGGCCCTGATCTCCCTTTATTACCACATCCCACTTGCCCCAAAACTATCAGAACCTGATTTCTACCCGCCTTCCCTCTAACCCTTGTTTGAGGCAATGATTCCTCTACCACGATCAGGCTCTACTTCTTCCCCATCTTACCCAGGAAGTCTTGAATCTCCCTGAGATCTGCTGAAACTCCACAGTGTTGAGGGAATCCCATACTTGTAGATCAAATCAATAAAAATTCTGTAGTTTTTATTAAAGGTCCCATCTGTGCATTATTTGAGATTTTTCAGAATGCTGTGTAGAAGTTCTGACTGTGTAAACCCCCATGATAAAGGTCATTTTTTTCTAGACTCAAAAATTAATTTTCCACTTCATTGTCTCTTAATCTGAAGGCATTACTTGCTATAGTAATTAAGGTTTTCATTGAATTTTCATCCAAAGCAAACCACAGCTTGACTCATGATCACACCTTTAGTCTACTTTGACCTAGCTTTGGGCCTTATAGTACTTTATGTCTACTAGCATTAGAATGCAAACATTTGCTAGTTGAGTTTTTCTAGACTTTGATTTAGTCACCACAAGTTACTGGAAAGGTAATCAGAAAATCCTGCCTAAAAGAATCGTGGTTACAGCAATTCACTTAGGTTCCTAGCAAATTCATTTTAACTGGACCTAATACAATAGGAGATGTTCGCTTTATTGTTGAACTGATGAACATTTTGTATTCATGCGTGTGGAATTGTATTTTAGCTGACTCTGTCTGCACCTTCTCTTTTGGCAGTGGTGGAATTTCAATTAAACCTGCATCAGGTATGGATGCAATGAGAGCTGACATGGGCGGGGCAGCAACAATCTGTTCTGCCATCATCACTGCAGCATCTTTGAAACTTCCGCTTGATATTATAGGTAAAATATTGGGATATGATTCCCCTGAAAGACTGAGAACTTGGAGGTGTTACTAAAATGAGGATTTAACAATTGTAGTTTGCTCTAGTTGTGCACTTGTTAAGTTTCAGAACATTGAACCTTTGGGGTACTAAATACCATTTCTTGCATTTAAAATGTGGGAGCATTATCTGCATTACACTATTTATATGTCAGTTTAAAAAGAGTCTGTAGAATCACATGGTTTATACTGTTGGAATAAATTGTATTTTTCTGTTTATATTTTGTTTGATTCTCAATGGGTTAAAATCTAT
Organism: Sphyrna mokarran; assembly: GCA_024679065.1. Lineage (NCBI taxonomy): Eukaryota > Metazoa > Chordata > Chondrichthyes > Carcharhiniformes > Carcharhinidae > Sphyrna > Sphyrna mokarran. The sequence goes on along the minus strand of JAGIQG010000001.1, from coordinate 100,996,475 downwards.
GTCTCTAGAAGGCAACTTTGGAAGTTCCTATGTAATAAAAGTAGTCATTCCAAATATGTGTAAATATTGTTTTCTAAATATTTACCGGCTTGCTAGCACAGTGGTTAGCGTTGCTGCTTCACAACTCCAGGGACCTGGGTTCGATTCCAAGCTTGGGTCACTTTCTTTGTGAAGTTTGCACATTCTCCTCGTGTCTGCGTGGGTTTCCTCCGGGTGCTCCGGTTTTCTCCCACAGTCCAAAGATGTGTGGGCTAGGTTGATTGACAATGCTAAAACTGCCCCTTAGTGTTCGGAGATGTGTAGGTTAGCGGGATTGGTGGGTAAATCTATAGAGATGAGGGTAGGGAATGGGTGGGATTGTGGTCGGTGCAGACTTGATGGGTCAAATGGCCTCTTTCTGCACAGTGGGGTTTTTATTCTATCTATCTCAATTGATTTAATCTTACAGTTCGGAAATAGCATTGCTTTTGTACAAAAAGTCATTCCTTAATTGAATAGGCTAGCAAAAGAAGAAAGATTTGAAGTTCTTTGCTCACTATCTCTTAATCAAAAAAAAGTTATACATACTCAGCATGTCTCAGAAAGCCCTTAGGTAAACTATTCTTATCTCTATAGGAAACCACTTCCTTACTGTCATCAAGTGTAGCACTACAGTGAATAGTATTTTAAAATTTGGTCAATAGCGTATAATGTCTCTAAATTATAAAAGAATAAGAAGCTTAACGTCAGGGGGACTAGCTAGGGTAAATTATAGGGTTACGGGGATAAGGCTTGGGTGGGATTGTGGTCAGTGCAGATTCAATGGGTTGAATGGCCTCCTGCACTGTAGGATTGTCTGATTTTATGATTCTAAGAATTAAATTCTAATCTATTTTGCTAAATAGGGATTTGCTTTTAATTCTTACCATCGCCTTTAGGGATGCCAGGATATAGAAGATACACACTTAATTTTGGTGGAAAAGCTTTACTAATGGCTAATATCTTTAAGGTCTGGCTCCTTTGTGTGAGAATATGCTGAATGGCAGTGCAAATAAACCTGGTGATGTGGTCACAGCAAAGAATGGGAAAACAATACAGGTAAACTGATGTTTATTGTTAAAATGTACCCAGTCGTAGCAGGGATCTGTCTAGCAGGAACAAGAATTTTAAAACGCGTGATAGCATGCAAGTTGTCGAGTAACAGGTAGAAATTTGGCTCATGACAGCAGTAACTGGCATTCTAAAGGCATAGGAGGCATCTAGACAAAATCGGATGTAAATTGCCCTATTAGAAAAAAAACTTATCTAGATGATTGAGAGATCAGTAGAGATATACACACATGCAAATTAGGAGTTGAGGAATTTGAGAAATGCAGACAGCCAAATCCACAGAACGAAATATCAAAGAGGCTGAATGGTATCTTTGCAAGCACCCTGAGAGGGTAGGAGCTAGTTTACATTTGACAGTCTGAGGGGCTAGTTTCCATCTAGCAGTCAGACAGGCCAAAACCTTCAGAGTGTTTCAAACTGGGATACTGTAGCATATAACTTGCATATAACAATATGATTAATAAGGGGGTCAGAGGTTATGGGGAAAAGGCAGGAGAATGGGAATGAGAAAAATATCAGCCATGATTGAATGGCAAAGCCAACTTGCTATACTTAATAGCCTAATTCTGTCGTTATGTCTTATGGTCTTGTAACATCAGCAGAGTTTGTAATACTGTCAGTAGCTTACTATCAGTTTAGTGTGATTTCAACTTTGCTAAAAATCTTATCGAAACTTATAAATAATCTTCTAGATATGGATATCTAGAATATCAATATGGATGTTGATAATATTTTTTATTTTTATTCCAATTCAATCCAATCAAGTCCAATTCAGAGTCTCAACAAGTTGAGACATTCCCGATCCAAGCTGACAAGATGGGGCTCTCACTTGCAGATACAGCTCCTCCAAGGCTTGATCTCATTTGCATCTTAGCCAAAAGGCCGAGATGCCGCTTTAAAAATTACTTTAAATGAAGCTGAAATATAACCCAACGATTTCAATCAAGCACAGCATGTCAATACTGCACTTGATCTTAGCCAAAAGGCCAAGAAGTAATAACATAAGCATGCCGATATCCATGTTAGGAACAATCTATGGAAAAATCAATGCTGACTCTCTCATTAGTTCATACTGGCTCAAATGTTCAGTTGCCCTGTCTTATGGTGGGTGGAAAGGGGAGGATGGGACTGGGAATGGGATGATGGAGGCTGGAAGTCCATTGTGAGAGTAAAATTATTCTAAATGAGACTGATGTGGGGATAGAGAGACTTGCAGAACTTGGTGCATACCTAAGAACACAGGAAATGGTAACTGAACAAGCAAGGGGAAACATTAGGACAGAGAGTAGAAGGCTGATTCAGCAGATAAGGAAATGGATGCTTTGTGCATTGGTGATCTGAAAAGGTATGAGAGAGAGCCAATGTGAATAGATAATTCGGAAGTGCTTACAATAATCTTTGATTATGGATTGTGGAGCTTAAGTATCATGAAACGATTTCATCATTGATTAAGTACAAGAATTTAATGGACAGTTTAATGCAGATGGAATATTTAATTAAAATTTTTAACATCATATTAGTAACAATTACTAATATTTAGTTAAAAATTCTAGTAATAATTCATTAGCACACTGGCACTGATCCTTCACAGCACCAGGGACCTAGGTTCGATTCCCGGCTTGAGTCACTGTGTGGCATTTGCACATTCTCCCCATGTCTGCGTGGATTTCCTCCGGGTGCTTTGGTTCCCCCCACAGTCCAAAGATGAGCAGATTAGGTGAATTGGTCCTGATAAATTCTCCCTCAATGTACCCAAACAGGCGTCATCCAATTGTGGCGACCAGGGCATTTTCACAGTAACTTCATTGCAGTGTGAATGTAAGCCTACTTGTGACTAATAAATAAAAATCTTTAATATAGACATGATTGTTTGTTCAGATACAAGATTGTTCCACATTGGCATTTGATGGTCAGAGCCCTCAAAAAGACACCTCATGTTTTGAATACTATCGTTTTAGGAGATAACGTCATTTTATTTTGGGCACGTAGACAGCACTAGAAAAGCAAATATTGCCAGTTTCTGGCTGTCCCAAGTTGACCAAGCAAACCTTTATAAGGGTGGCATGTTCTGTTCTTTGAAGCACTTGAATGAATCATCCGTATTTTTATGAGAACAGCTTTTATGCTCATCTATGTAAATAGCTAGGCTTATTAAATTGAACTTTACAGCTCACCACTGTGGAGCTAAGTTCACTAATGCTGGCAGCTGAAGCAAGCCCTCAAAATAAGGCTAACATTCTTTACTGTAGTGTGCACAGTTAGAAGTCTCACAATGCCAGGTTAAAGTCAACAGGTTTATTTGGTATCACAAGCTTTTGGAGTGCTGCTCATTCATCAGATAAGTCATATGAGTCACCTCAGTCCAAAGCCAGCATCTCCACATCATTACTGTAGCGTGACACTTAATATTGATAAAACCAATCACAATGCCACCTACAAGCATAATAGATACTAGAAATAACTATGAACAATATTATAGTGGTTTTATCATAGGCCAGAGTTGTCTAATTTGTGAACTATGAGAAACATGTGGCTAATTAGAAATCCAGATATAGCGAATTGGGATGTAGTTAATCACGTTTCTAATGAACAAATATAAAAGAGAATATGGTATTAATCACCATGGTTGGGACTTGAGATTTCAATACTTTTGTGCACATGTATGCATGTTTACACTGATGGTTTTTGTGCATCATTGGTAAAATAGTGAGGTGAATAGCAGAGTGAGAATTTTTTGATCGTTCTCAGTGTCATACTTCCTTGGTTGCTGAATGGTCCTGCAAGTTAAGTTAATATGCACATGCAAAGTACATTTATCCATTAAGATTAGTGCATACAGTTAAAATGATGCAACAGTAACCACAATTGTGGTTAGTCAGCACATTCTATTGAAGAGTACAATCATAGAAGGGATCTAACATAGTTTTCAATAAATTCTGAGGTGGAATGTTGTGACTGACTCGTTGATTTTAATATGTAGTAGGTTTTTGTTTTATCAGTTGCCTTACTTACTGGCTAGCTGTTCCAGTATTAGAGGCATGCCATTAAGTGCTCTTGTACAAAATAGCATTCATGACACGACTACAACTTCCCCTCCATCTTCCCCATGCATGAGGATAAAGATAGCAACTTCTTTTCTTTGGATTTGGTGCATCAATTGCAACCTGAAATAAAATTTTCAAGACTGTAGAACAGATGGCTGACAATAACATTACCAGCAACAAACATTGCAGAGATGGAATGGGATGAGATCATAGAGGAGTCTTTAGGAGAAGATAAAGATTTTAAAAATGATTTGGGGAGCTGTGAGCCAATGTAAGTTGTCAAGATCATGGTCGACTGATGAATAAGACTTTGTGTGAGTCCAGAGATGAGTGGCAGAGATATGGAGCCCAAGAGGCTCATAAAAATAGCAGAAGAATGGATGAAAAAGGCATTTCATAGAATTCATCGTAGAATCCCTGTAGTGCAACAGGAGGCCATTCAGCCTACTGAGTCTGCATCAACCACAATCAGACCTATTCCCGTAACTCCTCATTTACCCTGCTTATCCCTCTCACACTAGTGTGAATTTAGCATGGTCAGTCAACCTAACCCGCACATCCTTGGAGTGTGGGAGGAAACCGGAGCACCCAGAGGAAACCTGCGCAGACACTGGAAGAACATGAAAACACCACCCAGTCACTCAAAGCTGGAATTAAACTCAGGGTCCTGGTGCTGTGAGGCAGCAATGTTAACCACTGTGCCACCATGCTGCCACAGCAGCAAAGGTACTATGGGTACTAACAAAAAAAGCTACAACTAAAAGCAGGTGTTATTGTGGAGATGGAAGCAAGTGGTCATGATATGGGGTGAGACGTAGGATTGTAGATCAACTTAATTGAACAAGAACACTGATTGCAACTGGTTTGATTCATTTTACCGGCTGTTATAAGTAGGATGTAAGTATAGTACCCTGAGTACCAGAATTGAATTTCATTCTTTGACCTTTTATATATGTGAAACCAAAACTGTTATAAATTGAAACTGTTGAGGGAGGATGAAGTATTTCACACACGACAAAAATTGCTTAGTGTTGTTCTGACTTGTGTCAACTGATACGTTGAAGGCTGAAAGCTGATCTCGGGAGCAATATGCTGCATGTTTATTGTTTTACAAACCATCAATTTGAAACTATCAGAATTAGTTGACTTGAATCAGAATCTTGTGCCATCCATTATCTCATGTTCATATTCTAGTTGCAGATCCTATTTGCGGAGTCTTCTAAATTCTCACTGCTTGACTTCTCATTTATTTTTAAGGTGGATAACACTGATGCTGAGGGTCGTTTGATACTAGCTGATGCTCTGTGCTATGCGCACAGTTTTAACCCCAAAGCAATTGTAAACGCTGCAACATTAACAGGTACTTCATGCTGGCTTTCTTTGATATTGTACAAGATCAGTGAGTGCATGAGGAAAAACAACAGTAATTCGGACAACTTTAGAACAAGTGCTGAACATGTTCCAATTACAAGTGCAGCATTTTGCCAGTTTTGACATTGACAACTTTAGGGAATATCTTTAGTGCGGATTTTTTAATTCTGAATTTAAGTAAAAAATATTTGGCTCTGAGCACTGCTACAAAGTTCTGCATTTATTGCTTTACCCTATTTTATCTGAGAAGGTGATGGTGAGCCACTTTGAACTCAAGCAATCCATGTGATATTCTTTGTCATGATTTTACGCAGCTGTGTGGATCACACTGCCACTTTGAAGGGCAGTGGAGTCACTGTTTGTGTGAGACTGGAGTAATGCGTAGGCCAGATCAGGTTTGAAAACTCAACATTTCTTTGCAGATGAACATTAAGGAATCATTTGTGTTTTTACAACAATCCAGCAGTATTATGTTGTTTTACTGAAACCAGTTTTTTCTATTTATATACTTCTATAAATTTCAAATCCTTAATCTACCATTGTTTTGTTTGGATTTATGAACTCGATTATTAATTTTGGCTTCTGTTTAGTCCAGTAACAATAAGAAGTCTCAACACCAGGTTGAAGTCCAATAGGTTTATTTGGTGGCCCAGCTTTCGGTGCACTGCTCCTTTTATCAGGTGAAGAGCAGTGCTCTGAAAACTTATGCTACCAAATAAACTTTTTGGACTTTAACCTGGTGTTGAGAGACTTCTAACAATGTCCACCCCAATCCAACATTGCCATTTTCACATCATAGTCCAGTAGTATAATCACTATTCAATGTAATATATACATTTGTAATAGTAGGGATGTTGTTTATGTTCTGCAAGATCTTGGTAGCTAAACATCAGTTTTTTTTATTTGAGTGGCAGTGATTTCATCTGAACTATTTTCACAGGCGCAATGGATGTTGCTCTGGGATCAGCAGCTGCTGGTGTTTTCACCAACTCTGACTGGTTGTGGGAGCATCTCAAACAAGTAAGAATGGTTTGTGCAGTGTTTTATGTGAAACATTACAAAACAGCATTTCTAGTTAAAACATTTCTTTAAAATTGAATATCAGGATTATTTCCAAGAGCCTATACTCACCAAGAAAGCTGGGCCCAAAGGAAGTGTAAATCAAAGATAGAGCTCAAATATTATTTTCCATCCCAGTTAGCCATTGAAACTTTTAGAACAATTGGCCAAAATATTGTGTGAATCTGAAATAACCCACCAGTTTCTAGAAATGCCTGTATTGTACAATGATATTGCCATGTCAGCATGGATTTGTGAATAATTATTTTCATCTATCTACTCACCATATTAATCAGACAGCTTTTTAGGAATTGCCAATAAATCATTAGTATGCGTTGACCCTCTTTTACCAGCCTCAGAAATCATGCTTTTCTACATATTCTGCATATGTGTTGACACCCCTTTGTAGCTAAGACATGCCTCCATTTTTACACCACAAATGAATGTCTTACTTGAGTCTTATAACTGAGTGCAAAGGATTAAGAAGGCAATGTGGGCTGAGTTGTGAAGATATGTAGGAGTTTAAGACATACCCATTGTTTGTGCAGATGCTGATGGAATTTTAAAATGGTGACTATCCACACCATGTTAGTGGTTTGGTTTTCTGCTTGGCTTATAAGTTTGAACTCTGCTTTTGGAAGGATTTTTCATGACTTCAGAGGTCAGCATAAGTTCCTATATCTGCAGCACTGAAAAAAAGGGACATAGCTTTGTGAATGCAGAAAGTTGTTTAATATCGAATGTTCAGTGTACTACTGGGCCATAATAATATTATAACAAAGGACCATTTTACATCCAGCTCCACATTCCATTCAAAACCTTTACTAGCATGATAATTTAAAAAATGTCTATTTTGGAGAGCATTCAGATTCTAAACCATTATTTACTCTTTGATACTTTCATTAGTGACACCGCATGTATAATTACTTGAAAAGAGCTTGAAACTTGAATTTGGGTGGATTCTTCACACATTATTTTTTGTTTCAAATTTTAACTTAGGAATACCAATACAAGGGTTTTTATTGAAAATTTAGGTTTATTTAATGATTTGTTCAATTTGGGATTGTAGAGTTGAGAACAATCTTGTGCATTTTTGATCATAATTAATGCTAAGATGTATTGTTCCTGTTTAGGCTAGTATTGTGACTGGAGATAGAGTGTGGAGGATGCCACTTTTTCAACATTACACCAGACAGGTCACGGAATCACAACTGGCTGACCTGAACAACATTGGCAAATACAGGTAAGTACAATATCATGCCTACAGCTCAAAGCAGTTCTCATTTTGTTTATTTTATGTTACTGATGGAGATCATGGCTAATCTATACCTTGACTCCATTCACCAGCTGCTGCATATTCCTTTATACTTTTGGCAAGCAAATCTATTAGTCTTGGATTTAAAAAGAATTCCACACATATGCCATCTTTTGGGTGAAGAAGTGTTTCCTAACTTTTCTCCTAGCTCAATATTAAGGTGATGTTCCCTTGTCCTGGACTCATCTACCAGCAGAAAAGGTTTTTCTAAGACTACCATATTAATGTCTTTAGGTCCGCCTACCTCAACCACCCTTAACCTTCTGCTTTCCAAGGGATGCAAAGCTGTTTATGTAATCCTATATCATAATCTACCATTCTCCCTTTCTTTAATGCATCTCTGAAAAGCTTTTGACACAGCAGATTGGGCCTTTACCACTTACTGGGGGAAAAAAAATCGGCTGTCCACTCACGCATCATAGTCTCACAATCCTTCCATGACAATATGCATGGCACCATTTAGTTTGACAGTTTTGAGATGAAGAAAAGGGTGAAACAGGGATGCTTCTTGGACCCTACTCTGCATGGTATCTTTTCTGTCCTACTCACTTATGTTTTCTTGTTGACAAAGGGAGGAGGGAACTTCCACACGTGATGAGATAGAAAACTCCTCAATCTATCAACACTAAATGTCAAGACATGCCGTGTCTTGATCAGAGAACTGTTGGTGATACGACACTAATTGTCCAAATGGAGGACCAGCTCTCAGATTCTGTTTCATACTCCAAGTTCCCCATCATCATTGGTGTCAGGGTATTTGTGATTATGGAACAGGAATTGTGTCTCTGCCTGTGATTAGACTCAACAATATCACTGGAAGCAGTCAGCAAATTCTTCTACCTTGGATTTAGGATGGCAGACAATCTATGTCATGACGAAGAACAGTGCACATGTTGGAAAGATAGTCACCAACATTGGCCAACTAACAAAGAAGGCATGGAAAAATAACAAGCTGATCCACAGGACCAAAATGTTTATATCTAAAGCCTGCATCCTCAGCACATTTCTCTATGGCAATGAAGCCAGGTAAACTAACACCAACAAGTTAAAGGGACACAATAACTCGGATCCCCCACATTTTGGCATCACGTGAAAAGACAAAGTCACCAGTGAAACAGTCCTTTCTAGCGCGTACATGCTGAACATACAAGTATATGTCAAGCAAGGAGGGTTTTGCTGGCTTGGGCATGTGCATGTGCCTGTATCCCCAAGTTTGTACTGTACCAGAAGGACATTCAAACTTGTAACTCAGGCATGCTGTCAAAAGAAATGTGGAAGTTCTCAACATCATTCATGACAAATGTGCACCTCAAAATGACAATCAACATAAATGGCAATATTAATTGTGTAGTAAGAAGTCTGACAGCACCAGGTTTGCGGAAAGGAGTTTGCCACTGCAGCAACTTATGTTTTAAGAAGCTCCAAAGCAGACACCAGCCCTACAAACAATGAATCAAAGAACAAAACACGGGAAACAGGCCCCCCCCGCTCCAGGTCCGCCACCTTACTCTGCCTCCCTTCCATGATTGCCTCATTCTCCCTGACTAAAAATGCATCTTCCAATTGCCGCTCTAGTTGCTTGACCTGAGCCCTCAGATGCTGCAGCTCCAAACACTTGATGCATATGTGGACTTTTGGGAGAAGTCTTGCCTGTAGGAACTCCCACATATGACACCATACACAGGTGAGGTGTCTTCCCTTAATCCCTGCCATTGTCCTGAACACCTTTGGCGGTGTGAATGCAACTGGAAAACCAGTAGCACACTGTGCCTAAACCTGCTCTCGCCCAAGCCCCACGAGCCAAAGCCCTTATATCTCACTCTGCTTCCCTACTCACTCCACTGCCCTCTCCCAATGCTGCCCGCTGTCTATTGCCACTTTCTTTTTTATACTCTCTCTGGTTCCCTTCCCAGCTAGCCACACGCTTAACTACAGCAGCAAAAAGCACTCAAAAATAGAGAGAAAAAAACAAATTGAAAAATTCGCACTCAGCCACCAGCACATCCAAACACACTGTCCCAGAGAACAATGAGGTGGATTCACAGGTGAGTTGCTGATTTTATGTTCCCCCACTCCCTTCCCAGCTAGCCCCATCCCTAACTACAGCAGCAAAAAGCATTCAAAAACAGAGACCTTCTGCTCCCAAGACAAGAATTAGCTTCATGTGCAATAATTGTGGTAGATAGTACCTTTCCAGAATTGGCTTGCCACTGTGTTTGAAGAGTACCTTCTGGTGTCTTTGTTTTCTTTGTCCTCCTATGAAAAATGGGCCATTTGAAAGTGCAAAAACAAGACTTGGTATTGTGTCCACGATATTGAAGTTGAATTAGAGTTTTGCCTGAATGATTGTGAATCTGGCTTTAAGGACAGGAAGGTTTACCCCAAAGACCCTGTCTTTGACTACAGATGATCAAGTGAAGACAATAAAGGAATTTCTCCATTGCTTCTAACTTAAATGGTGCTTTTTACCTAACTGCTAAACTAAAGGGGAAGAAATAGACTTTAGAGAGAAATTAACCCTAATTGTGCTAATCATGCCATTAACAATGCTTCATCATGCCATCAGCAAACTTACAAATTAGTGCTATCTTCTCATCCAGCTCATTTGTTCTCAAACATTTTCATCCACAGACTAATTTGGTGGGACATAGGATTGTGTAGCCCTACCCAGCATCTCTTTATTTGCCATCACAAAAAACTCAGCATGATAAATGGGAAGATTGTGTTGCTTTTGATTAGACATCAGTAAGGTAATAGTTCCCAGCCATAAAGTTTCAGTCTTGTGTTGGACTTCATGTTCAGGATATTACTTTTTCCTCAGTGCCATAAATGGTGAAAATCCGATCCCTGAAAAGCTGTTCACTGTCAATTGCCATCAACAGGTGCATTCTCCATGACAACATCTCTACCAGTCAGAGTCCACTTGCCAACCAGTCAGCACTCTGTTCTCATACAGTATGAACTTGTTGTCTTCCTTAGATTTGTATTCTTGCAAAATGTCCTGATGAGTACAAGATGGAAAGCTTTGACAAAAAGTCTTTTTTTTTTAAAGCAATCCTCAAGTTTTATATGATCAAACATCTCTTCACTAAGCAAACAGGGTCAAGGAGAATCCCAAGGCTTTTTATGCATATATTAGAAGCAAGAGGATAGCCAGAGAAAGAGTAGGCCCACTCGAGAACAATAGGGGGAAGTTATGCATGGAACCACAGGAAGTGAGTGAAATCCTTAGAGTATTTTGTATTAGCATTCACCAAGGAGAAGGACATGATGGATGTTGAAGTCAGGTGTGTGAATGCTCTTAACAACACCAATATATCAAAGGAGGGAGGCTTGAGTATCCTAAATTATATAAAAGTGGATAAATCCCCAGGACTGGATGGGATCAATCCCAGGTTACTGTTGGAGGCACAGGGAAAAATAGCTGGGCTCTTAATAGAAGTCTTCACATCCTGTTTGACCACAGGCAAGGTTCCAAAGGACTGGAGAACAGCCAATCCTGTTCCTTTGTTTAAGAAAGTGGTGGTGCGGGTACAGCTCTTGGATGTTGATTCATGGGTTGCCTGGTACCTCATGTCGTATATGAGTGCTTTATGTGGACCATCTGAAGGGCACCATGACAGCTCAGAGACTATCGATGTGGCTGTGCAGACACTTGGAATTGGGCCGGTGTCTGCGGGAGTTTGCGCGTTCTCCCCGTGGTTGCGTGGGTTTTCTCCGGGCACTCCGGTTTCCTCCCACAACCCAAAAATTCGCTCTTAGGCTGATTGGGTAACAAATTGTCCCTATGGTGAAAATTTTCCATATTAGGAATAATATATATTATTATATAGGAATATTAAAATAGGATAATGTATTTGGTATGACGGCGGCGCGGGCTCGTTGGGCCGAAGGGCCTGTTTCCCGTGCTGTGTTGCTTAAAAAAAATAAAAAAAAAAGGAAGCAGGAATAATCCGGGAGAATATAGGCCGGTGAATCTGATAGTGGTGGGGAAGCTTTGAGAAAATACTGAGCGACAGCATATATGCACATCTGGAGGAAGATGGACTAGTTAGTGACAGGCAGCATAGTTTGGTATGGGGAAGATCATGTCTCACCAACTTGTTTGAGTTTTTTGAAGTGATGACAAAGAAAATTGAGGGAAGAGCTGTGGATGTAGCTTATATGGACTTTAGTTAGGCGTTTGACAAGGTCCCACGTGGCAGACTGGTACAAAAACTGAAATCACGTGGAATTTAGGGTTGGCTGGCCAGTTGGATACAGAATGAGCTTGGTTATTGAAGACAGAGTAGCGCTGGAAGGGTGTTTTTCAAATGGAGATCTGCAGCTGATGGTGTTCTGAGGGATCAGTGCTGGGACTTCTGTTTGTATATATTATGTATAATGATCTGGAGGAAAATGTGGGTGGTCTGATTATCATAGAATCTTACAGTGCAGAAGGAGGCCATTCAGCCCATTGAGTCTGCACTAACCACAATTCCATTCAGGCCCTATCTCCATAAACACATGCATTTACCCTGGCTAGCCACCAGACACTAAAGAGCAATTTAGTGTGGCCAACCTATCTAACCTGCACATCTTTGGAATATGAGAGGAAACAGGAAGAGACCCACGCAGACACTGGAAAAATGTGCAAACTCCATAGAGACAGTGATCGAAACCAGGATTAATAAGTTTGCCAATGACACAGAAATTGGCAGAGTTGCTGAGAGTGCAAGGATTGGCAGAGAATACAACAGGATATAGACAGTTTAGAGACTTGGGCACAGAAATGACGTGGAGTTTAATCCAGACAAATGCAATGCGAGGCATTTTTAAGGATCAAATTTAGATATGAATTATACTGTAAATGGCAAAACTCTTAAGAATATTAAGATATAGAGGGATATGGTGTGCAGGTCCCTACTTCCTTAGAAGTGGCAACACAGGTGGTCAAGCTGACTAAGGCAGCATATAGCATGCTTGTCTTCAGCAGCAAGCGTATTGAGTACAGGAGTTCAGAAATCATGCTGCAGTTGTACAAAACCTTGGTTAGGCTGCATTTTGAATATTGCTTGCAGTTCTAGTCACATTATCAGAAGGATGTGGAAGCTTTGGAGAGGTGCAAAGAAGATTCACCAGGATGTTGCCTGGTCTCGAGCGTTGGCTATGAGGAGAATAAACTAAGATTGTTTTCACTTAAGACAGAGGCAAAGGGGAGACCTGAAGTTACAAAATTATAAGAAAGCATAGGCTTTTTCCAAGGGTGGAAGTGTCAGTTACAAGAGGGCACAAGTTCAAAGTGAAAGGGAGATGTGTGGGGGATGTTTTTTATGCAGAGGGTGGGTGTGCCTGAAACGTGCTGCCACAGGATGTGGTGGAAGTAAGCACGTTAGTAAAATTTAAGAGACATCTGGATGTGTACATAAATAGGCAGGAAATAAAGGGCTACAAACCAAGTAAGGGTGGAAGCGTTTTTTTAAGTTTGTGCTGATCATGATGCCCTGTCTTGGAGGGCTGAAGGGCATTTTTCTGTGCTGTACTTTTCTTTGTTCTAAGATGTCTAAGCTTGTCTCTCTCTCTCTTGCTTCTTCTCAGCCCCTGTCATTATTAGGCTAATGTTGCCTTTAGCGAAATGAATAGGCTAAAATTACTTCATTTTTGTCCATAATCTTGCCTTGAGTTAACAGCTAAGTCCTTACTGATGTTTCCTATATTTTTTCTTTCTGCAGACAAGCCAATGTTTGTTGACATTGCACACTTTGTGCATTTTCACACTTCTGCAATTTATTTTAATACCTTTTGGTTTTAACACTGAAGAGAAAAACATATTTTCCAGCATTTGCTTGGCTAAAGGTCACAGCTCCTTCTTAAGCAATACATTAATAGTGGAGATAGATCTCGTCATGTTTGTGTATTATAATACTTAGCTCAGCTTGATCAGTCTGCCTTGCATCAGTTATAATTGATAGAAAGTAAGTATAAATTATAAAGCAACCATTCATGTCTGAATTAAACTTTATCTCATATACAACCCAAGCTAGAAAACATGATGTCTAACAGTCTAGTTTCACTTCCTGCTTTGCTTTTTTTTTAAGTATGAAATAGTTCCTTCCTGGCATTTGCCAAGTGACCTTGCTGCTTGATATTGATCTCATAATTTTAACTAAAATAATTATTGCAAATTTATTGATTGAATCGTGTTCAGAAATACTTGTTATCTTATGACCATCCTGCTGTATAGCAGGATGAGAATCAGGGCAAAAGTGCTTGGCAATTATCTGGAAATCATTTCAGATTTTCAGTTTATCCTTAATTAAGCCTCTAAACAGTTGTAAGCTCAAGTAATGTTTGCAAATCAGGGCCAAATGGTACTTTCAGTATGCCAGCAACTCTGCTTTTAAAATCTTCATTTTACTAAAACTACTGCTTCATTTGACTCTCACTTCCACTTCAAGGTGCTCTGAAGATCCATGATCAGCAGTCTTGCTGGATTGTCTGCCATCTGATGTAGTGTGATTAGTATTTGTCACTTCCCTTCTGAGGCCTGATCATGAAAAATTATATCTCGGCTGATATTATTTAGTGAATGGAGTAGCCCTGTCCACTACCTGTCCGAAACATGCTCCAGTGAAAACCCATCCCATGATCGAAAGCATAGGATGTCTTAAAAGTTGAGAGGGTTGAACAGAAGTCTATAACTAATCATTAAACTGTAAATGTTATTATACCACAGTAGAAAAAGATGCAAAATGTGGCTAACATTGAACCAATTCTCATTGTCCTTTATAGCAGGAAGGTCATAAGATAACGATCTGCCTCTAGAGTGTGAATTACATAAAAGTAATCTCTAAGTTTCATTTCCATTTGAAATGAAACAAAACTTTCATTTACTGAGAGAAAATGAAAATATAAAGGAGAGGGCTTGGTAGTTTTGTCTGAATTGGCACTCCTGCCCTGATTCTCATCCTAGGTCATAAGATGATTTGCCTTTACAGTGTGAATTACATAAAGGGAAACTAAATTTAAATACATTTAGGGAAACTAAATGGAGGAAAATGCAGTTGAAATTGAAGGTTTTTTTTTGCTTTAACTTTGTGAACCTTTCAGGAAGGGGCTTTACAAAATCACTGCTATCACGTAGTAATTTCACTTTGCTCTGAAATGTTCAGCAGGTCTGGTGGTGCATGTACAGCTGCAGCGTTTCTGCGAGAGTTTGTTCAAGTCCCTCATTGGGCTCACCTTGACATAGCTGGTGTAATGTCAAACAAAGATGAAGTTCCATACTTGCGAAAGGGAATGGCAGGAAGACCAACCAGGACATTAGTGGAATTTACAGCCTACCTAAGTCAAGAAAGGCAAAAATCTTGAATTATACTTTTTAAGATGAGCCCACATATTTTTGCTTTTCTATTTTCCATCTCATCAATGGCATAACTCTACTATCCACACAAACATCCTTTTTGTATCTGTGATTAAGTTTACATTTGATTTTTCATTTTGCATGTACAAAGATACAATTTAAATCAAAAAAGGAGACGATATTATCTTACAATTTGTATTAAATGAACAATCTTATAGTTGACACTTGCTCATAAATGCATTAAATGGTGATTTTTATCTTCTGCAAACCATGACTGCATAATTCATTATGCAACTGCTTATTTGCATTTGAGGAGGATCAAAAGTATAATTGCTAAATTTGCTATTGTTATGAAGAAAATGTATGTAAATGATATGTTGGGAGTGATTGAGTCCCTCTCTGCAGGAATGTTGGTGTATGCTCAAAATCCAGAGAGCATGATTCGTGCCAGCTGATGTCTAAATTCTGATCTTCCTTGCTGGTGGAATGGGGTTAAGCACACTACAGGAGAGCAAAAAGCTCATTTTAATGTTTTGTCATGTCATTGAGTATTCTCTAGTGCTTACCCCTCACCGCATATTTAGCGGGACCTGGCATGACGTCATCCTGGTGTAAAGGTAAGTATAGCTCTGGGAGAGCGGGTTAAGGACCCCTTGGGGTTGCGCCCCCAGTCATTCTTTCTTCCACCACCTTCCGTCAGGAAAAGATACAAAAGTCTGAGATCACGTACCAACCAACCGACTTTGCTGCCATCTGACTTTTGAATGGATTTTCCTTGCATTAAGTTAATCTTTCTCTGTTCTGGAGAATATTGCATTCTTCTGTTTCTTTCTCTCTGAATGGTATGCTTTAAAGAGCAGGCAAAAAACAATACTTTTCACTATGTTAATACATGCAACAAATCAAATCAATAAGGGTATGTACTTTGCAGCAACACAAAATCTGTGTTCTCAAAGCCTTTTACAAATACTGAGATTGCGAAAACCTAGGAATTTTGAGGAATGATCGTTGTTGAAAATCTTCCCTGTTGAAAGGAAAAGCTGCCACAAATGAAGTCTTCAATATGGCTAGCCATCAGTAATATTAAAAATGAAGTTAAGACTATGTAATCCAAACCAATAAAGGAAAATAAATTGACTAACAGTAATTTTTAAACTGATCACAACTGTAATTACAAAATATTCAATATTGATAGTGCTGGGGTCAGGAAATTAATGGATGCAAAATCATCCAGAATGTGCAGAATTGTTTTGATTCATCTTCAATAGAAGTGCATGTACAAAGGAATAATTAGAAGCATAGAAAATGTTTGGCACAGAACGAGGCTAGTCAGCCCATTGTACTTGGCTGGAAAACAATGTGTTATGCAGCTTCATCCTACTCTCTTATTTAGTATGCAGCTTTGTAGATTATAGAAATAATTGCATACCTTTTACCACCATTTCTATAAATATGTTCCAAATTTCTCTCAAATCTTTTTACCAACTCAGAACCCCTACAGTGCAGATGGGTCATTTGGCCCATCAAGCATGCACCAATGATAATCCCACCCACTCATCCCTAAATTCCAACATATTTACTCTGCAAATCTAAGGGGCAATTTACCCAACCAACCTAACTTGCACATCTTGGATTGTGGGAGGAAACCAGATCACCTGCTGCAAGCCCTCAGCCGCAGGGAGAATGTGCAAACTCCACACAACAGTTACCCAAAGTCAGAATTGAACCAGGATCCCTGGCTCTGAGGCAACAGTACTTACCACTGTACTGTCCTGATTATTTTAAACTTGTGCCCACTATTCATTGGTTTTTTCAAAGGAAATAGGTCTTTTCTATCTATTCCATTCTAGACCCCTCATTCTATATAGAACATAGAATCCTGCAGTGCAGGAAGAAACCCTTCAGCCCATCAAGTCTGCACCGACCACAAACCCACACAGGCCTTTCCCCATATCCCTGCACGTTTGCCTACTAACCCCTCTAACCTACGCATACCAGGACACTATGGCTATGCTAAAATTGCCCCTATCAACGTAACCCACACATCTTTGAACTGTGGGGGGAGACTCACACAGACACGAGGAGAATGTGCAAACTCCACACAGACAATGACCCGCGCCAGAAATCGAACCCAGATCCCTGGAGCTGTGAAGCAGCAGTGCTAATCATTGTGCTACCGTGCGGTCCCTCAATTAAATCTCCCTTCAGCCAACCGTTTGAAAAAAAAACAATCCCAGCTCACATGATCTTTTTCTCAGAATTAAAGTTTTTATTCCTGACAACATCCTTGTAAATCTCCTCTATACCATTTCCATTACATTGTTTCTTAAGTCATTGCCACCTCATTCTAGTGCTTAATTTTCCCTTGAACATATTTGTCCTAGGTTTAATGGAATTCTCGAAAGTAAATAGATATTTTTCAATGCTCCCCGTTTCTGTTTTTAGAGCAGTGCTGGCCAAAAGAAAAACTGCTTTTCCCTTAAAAGCTGAGTGCCTTCATGACGCGCTATTCGGAAAGGAGTACAAAATGCGAGTGTGAAGTAACATTGATTTTTGCAAGATCTTAGCTTACAGGGGATCCCATGACAACACCATCTATTTCGACATAATTGTTGTAATTAAATCTAAATTCTCAGTCACCAAGTTTATCAGCTCAGTGAATACTGCTATAAATTAATTATTAAAAATTATAATTAAAGTCATTAAATGACCACTGCCAGACAGCTGAACCAACAAATAAAACCTTCCGTTTTTACCATTTTGCTTAAGAACTAGAGGTAAAGACACGCCAAGGAAAGAGTGAAACGGGGAAAAGAGAACTCTGCTCTTATATATTGTAAAATGGAACACCAGCAAAAGAAAACTGGGAAATAGGAAAAAGTACCTCGAACCAGTATTCCTATCCGTCCGGGGAAGAAACTGGGGTTCAGAAGAGGGCTGTCTTTCAGTCTGGATTTTCTTTCTCCTCCTGGTTCAGTATATATATCGGGTTTTGGAAGGAGGATTTGTGTGAGATTACAATGCAGCAACATGAATGTAAATCATGTTAGAAAGAATAATGATACAACTTGCCATTACCATCAACGCGCGGCAGACCACTGCTGGCATACTTACCCTGAGTCAAGATTTTTGTTGACAGACAATAGCGTGCAAATTATTATTCGTGTATATAATTTAATTTTGTTTAATATACATTTTTCGGACAAAAGACGAATGACAATATTACCAGCGCCTATCCCGAGCGAAACACAGACTCCAATTAATCCTCTTGTCGCGATTCCTACTCTCTTCCCCATCACACTGTCTCTTTTCCCAAACTTGCTCTTCTCCGATCCCCACTCCCGCTCTGTTCTGCAGCCGCAACATAACATCGCCCCGCCCCCTTCAAGTCCAACCCTCCTGCGAGCCCCGCCTCCTTCTAGCCCCGCCTCCTTCTAGCCCCACCCTCTTTCCAGCCCCGCCCCCTCTGGCCCCCCCAATTGTCTCTGCCGCAGAGCAGCGCGTGCGCGGTCGGTCCTATCCAAGATGGCCGCTTCATTGCCTGGGATGTTCCCGCATCCGGCGCAAAACCCGCCTCCTCCCCCTCCCGGGCCCGGACCTCCAGCGTCCACCGGGATCGGCCTCACGGCAGCCCCGCCAAGGCCGCCCAGCACACTTGTGGACGAACTCGAGGCTTCATTTGAGGTAAAGAGGTGGGGGATTGGGGGTTATGAGAGATAATGAAAGGGCGGAGCGGGGTTTTAGTGGGATGGAGCAGCCGAGGGAGTGGGAATAATTAACTGGGCTGTGGGGAAAGAGTAGTGGGATTCTTATCATGGAACTGGCATAGGCATAATGCTGTGGAGATGTCGGTGTTGGACTGGGGTAAACACAGTAAGGTTAATGTCTAACAGGTTTATTTGGTAACAAAAGCCACCAGCATTCAAAGCGCTACTCCTTCGTCAGTTGAGTGGGAGTTCTGTTCACAAACAGGGCATATAAAGGCACAAACTCAATTTCCAAAATAATGATTGGAATTTGAGTCTTTACAGCTAATCGAGTCTTAAAGCTACAGACAGTGGGAGTGGAGAGAGGGTTATACACGGGTTAAAAAGATGTGTATTGTTTCGAGACAGGATAGTGAGTGAGATTTTGCAAGCCCAGGCAAGTTGTGGGAGTTACAGATAGTGTGACATGAAACCAAGATCCCGGTTGAGGCTGTCCTCGTGTGTGGAACTTGGCTATCAGTCTCTGCTCAGCAACGCTGCGTTGTCGTGTGTAATGAAGGCTGCCTTGGTGAACGCTTACCTGAAGATCAAAGGCTAAATGCCCGTGAACACTGAAGTGTTCCCAACAGGAAGAGAACGCTCTTGCCTGGTGATTGTTGAGCGGTGTTCATTCATCTGTTGTTGTAGTATCTGCATGGTCTCCCCAGTGTATCATGCCTCAGGACATCCTTTCCTGCAGCGTCTTGGGGAGACAATGTTGGTCGAGTTGCAGGAATGTATACATGTACAGATCTGCTCAGATGAGGAAGATCACAACAGGCACCTCCAAACGCTGAAAGATGCCCTAATGAGAACAGGATATGGTGCTTAACTCATCGATTAACAGTTCCGACACACCACATCTAACTACCCAGCCTTCAGGAGAAAGGTGACCACGACCCTGCCACGACAACTTCTGCAAGACATGCCAGATCATCGACACGGATGCCATCATCTCACATGAGAACACCATTCATCAGGTATGCAGTATATGCTGTTGCAACTCGGCCAACATTATCTACCTGATGAAATGCTGCAGGAAAGGCTCTTCTGAGGCATGGTACATTCGGGAGACCATGCAGATGCTATGTCAATGGATAAATGAACACTGCTCAACAATCACCAGGCAAAAGTGTTCTCTTCCTGATAGGGAACGCTTCAGCGGTTATGAGTATTTGGCCTCTGATCTTTGGGTAAGCGTTCTCCAAGGCCACCTTCACAACACACGACAATGCAGAGTCGCTGAGTAGAGACTGAAAGTCAAGTTCACGCACATGAGGATGGCCTCAACCAGGATCTTGGGTTCATGTCACACTATCTATAATCCCCATGACTTGCCTGGGCTTGCAAAATCTCACTAACTGACCTGTCTGGAGACAGCACACAGCCCTTTAACCTGTGTTGAACGCTCTGAACACTCATATTATCTGTACCTTTGAGACTTGATTATCTGTAAAGACTCACATTCCAACCATTTTTGTAAATTGAGTTTGTGTCTTTATATGCCCTGTTTGTGAACAGAATTCCCACTTACCTTACGAAGGGACAGCACTCTGAAAACTAATGGCTTTTGCCACCAGATAAGCCTGTTGGACTTTAACCTGGTGTTGTGAAACTTACTTCTTACATAGGCATAATAGACCAAATGGCCAAATTTCTGAGAATGGTACTTGGGTCAGAGTACACTTGGTACTATAATGGGCACCCTAATTTAGGTAATGAAAATATGTGGCTATGTATAAAACAGGAAAGGTAATGGTCTAGTGGTATTATTGATAGACTATTAATTCAAGAACTCAGCTAATGAATCCCATCCTGGCAGATGGTGGACTTTGAAATCAATAATTTTAAAAATCTGGAATTAAATATCAACTGAGGACCATGAAACCATTGTCGATTGTTGGAAAAATTTATCTGGTTCACTGATATCCTTTTGGGAAGGAATGCTGCAAGGGTGTTGTCTGACAATAATTAAGATTTATCTTCCTGATTACTTGCACTGCAATGGATGAGCTGTAATTTTATCTGATACATTTACTTGCTATCTAACATAGAACACTACAGCACAAACAGGCCCTTCGGCCCACAAGTTGTGCCGAACACATCAAAACCTACCCAGCCATAGACCTATCTATAACCCCCAATCCCATTGGATCCCATATACTCATCCAAAAGTCTTTTAAAAGACGCCAGCGAGTTCGCCTCGACCACCACCGACGGCAGCCGATTCCATTCACTCACCACCCTCTGAGTGAAAAACTTTCCCCTAGCATCCCCTCTGTACTTGCTTCCCTGCACCTTAAAGCTGTGCCCTCTCGTCGCGACCATTTCAGCCCTGGGAAATAGTCTCTGAGAGTCCACCCTATCTATTCCTCTCAACATCTTGTAACCTCTATCAGGTCGCCTCTCAACCTTCGTCTCTCCAGGGAGAACAGTCCCAGCTCCCTCAACCTGTCTTCATAAGGCATGCCTCCCAATCCAGGCAACATCCTTGTAAATCTCCTCTGCACCTTTTCAATAGCTTCCACGTCCTTCCTATAGTGAGGCGATCAGAACTGCGCACAGTACTCCAAGTGTGGTCTGACAAGGGTCCTATAAAGCTGCAGCATTACCTCCTGACTCCTGAACTCAATCCCTCGATGAATGAAGGCCAGTACACCGTAAGCTTTCTTAACCACATCCTCCACCTGGGAGGCTGATTTGAGAGTCTTATGGACCCGGACCACAACATCCCTCTGCTCTTCCACACAGCTAAGACTCCTACCTTTGATAGTGTACTCATTCATCCCGTTGGATCTGCCAAAATGGACCACAACACATTTATCCGCGTTGAAGTCCATCGGCCACTTCTCCGCCCAGTCTTGCATCCTGTCGATGTCATGCTGCAACTTCTGACATCCCTCCAGACATCCACAACACCACCGACCTTCGTGTCATCGGCGAACTTACTCACCCATCCCTCCACTTCCTCATCCAGGTCATTTATGAAAATGACAAACAGCAAGGGTCCTAGAACAGATCCCTGGGTCACTCCACTGGTGACCGACCTCCATGCAGAAAAAGAGCCATCCACAACCACCCTCTGCCTTCTGCAGACAAGCCAGTTCTGGATCCACAAGGCCAAAGCCCCTTGGATCCCATGGCCTCTCACCTTCTCAAGAAGTCTTGCATTTGGGACCTTGTCAAATGCCTTGCTGAAGTCCATGTACACCACATCCACTGCTCTTCCTTCGTCAATGTGTTCAGTCACATTTTCGAAGAACTCAATTAAGCTCGTAAGGTACGACCTGCCTTTTACAAAACCATGTTGACTATTTCTAATCAACCTAAACTTCTCCAATGCTCGTAAATCTTGTCCCTCAGAAGCCTCTCCATCAGCTTACCAACCACTGAGGTCAGACTCACCGGTCGGTAATTTCCAGGACTATCCCTGTTCCCTTTCTTGAAAATAGGGACCACATCCGCAATCCTCCGGAACCTCCTGTCTCCATCGACGATGCAAAGATCATCGCCAGGGGCTCTGCAATGACATCCCTCACCTCCCACAATAACCTGGGGTACATCCCATCTGGTCCCGGAGACTTGTCTATATTGATAGCATTTAAAAGTTCTAACACATCCGCTTCCTTAATATCTACATACTCAATCTTTTCAGTCTGCCGCAAACTTGTAGTGCATCCTCCCAGATCACTTTCCCCCGTGAATACTGAGGCAAAGTACTCATTAAGCACCTCTGCCATTTCTTCCGGTTCCATACAGACTTTTCCCCCTTCACCTTTTATAGGTCCTATCCCTTCTCTTCTCATCCTTTTCCTTTTCACATATTTGTAGAAGGCCTTGGGATTCTCCTTAATCCTACCAGCCAAGGCCTTCTCATGACCCCTTCTGGCTCTCCTAATTTCCTTTTTAAGCTCTCTTCTATCAGCCTTATACTTCTCTAGATCCCCAACATCTCCTAGCTCTTTGAACCTTTTATACACCTTTCTTTTCTTCCTGACTATGTTCACCACTGCCTTTGTGCACCATGGTTCCTGCGTCCTACCAAAACCTCCTTGTCTCACCGGAACGTTGTCGTGCAGAGCTCCAGACAAGCATTCCTTGAATATCTGCCACCTTCCTTCTGTGCTTTTCCCCAAGAACACCACCTTCCAGTTTATTTGCCCCAACATCTGCCTGATGTCTTCATATTTCCCCTTATTCCAGACAAACACCTTCTTAGCCTGCCTGATCCTATCCTTTTCCAACGCAAGGGTGAAGGAGATAGAATTATGATCTCCATCCCCAAGATGCTCTCCTACCGAGAGATCCATCACCTGTTCTGGTTCATTAGCTAGTACTAGGTCCAGTACAGCCTCTCCTCTCGTAGGCTTGTCCACGTGCTGTGTCAGGAAACCCTCCTGAACACACCTAACAAACTCCTCCCCATCCAAACCCCTTACCCTTGGGATATTCCAGTCGATGTTTAGGAAATTGAAGTCTCCCATCACAACAACTCTGTTATTTCTACATCTCTCCAGTATCTGTTTCCCTATCTGCACCTCAACTTCCCCGTCACTATTGGGCGGCCTATAGAATACACCCAGCAACGTCACCGACCCTTTGCTATTCCTAACTTCCACCCACAGGGACTCCGTAGACATTCCCTCCTCGGTATCCATCTTCTCTGCAGCCATGACACTGTCCCTGATCAACAGTGCCACTCCACCACCTCTTTTGCCTCCCTCCCTGTCCTTCCTGAAGGATCTGAATCCCGTGACCTGTAGTACCCAGTCCTGTCCCTGAGACATCCAAGTCTCTGTAATGGCCACCACATCACAATCCCAAGCAGCAATCCATGCCCTAAGTTCATCCACCTTATTTACTACACTCCAGGCATTAAAATAGACACAGCTCAGTCCCTCAGACTGGACATTTCCCTTCTCCCCCACTTGTCTAACCTGCCTCTCATCCTGCCTAGAGTCCTTCTCTACCTGGGAGCTAACTTCCTTGCTCCCAGTCTCCACATCACTATTCCCTCCCCCTAACCTTTCTAGTTTAAAGTCCCCCCAGTAGCCCTAGCCAGTCTTCCCGCCAAGATATTAGTCCCCCTGGGATTCAGGTGCCACCCGTCTTTGCTGTTGTAAGAAATCAGAATTATGATTGCTTTATGATCCGCGAAGCAATGCCTTGTAATATGGCCGTTGTGAAACTCGACTTAAGTGTGTGTGGAAAAACATGTACTTGGGCAAAGTGCCATAAATGACTCATGCATTAACAATCAAAAATAACTGATATAACTGCGTAAAAAACATGAGGGAGGCATGTGAACACTCTCAGGACTATCGATAATTGGCTATTACCAAACACAGGGCAGGGAAAGGAGCCTGATCAACTCACTTTCTCAGCCTTTAAGAAGGGGATCTCCCAGTGTCTCGGTGGACGCTCAACCGTGGGATACGCACGCATCGCCCGGTATTTTCTCCGGACAAACGTGTTGGTCCTTCACCGAGACTGAAACGGGCTCCCCAGTCGTTGGAAGGGCGAAGGCACAGTCCTGAGTGTAAATATATGCAGCTGTTTCTGATTAATCAATGCTGTGTAAATTGCATTATTAGTGTAGTTAGTAGGAATAAAGGTACGAAAGATAAGAACCTAATCTTATTGCGGTCTGAGTCATTTCTCTCTCTCTCTCTCGAGTCCTGCAAAATCTTTTACCCTCGTACTGAAACAGCTGTACAGGTCACACCTGCCCCTAAAGAGGTCCCAATGATCCAGGAACCAGAATCCCTGCCCCCTGCTCCAGTCCCTCAGCCACGTATTCAACCTCCACCTCATACTATTCCTGCTCTCACTCTCCTGAGGCGCAGGCAGCAATCCTGAGATTACTACCTTCGCTTTCCTCTCTCTCAGCTGCCTACCCAGTTCCCTGTAATCCCTTTTTATGTCCACTTCCCTCTTCCTGCCTATGTCAGTAGTACCTATATGTACTACAACTTCCAGTTCCTCACCCTCCCCTTTCAGGATGTCTGGGATGCGTCCAGAGACATCCCGAATCCCAGCTCCAGGGAGACATACCACCATCCGCGACTCCCTTCTGCGTCCACAAAAACGCCTGTCCGCCCCCCTCACTAGGGAGTCCCCTATAAGCACTGCCTTTTTGCTCTGTTTTTTAGGTTTTTGTTTTTGTTCAGCTCCAGGGAGCTGGCCACCGCTGCCTCCCTTAGATGAGCTGTCCCCACAGTAGTACTCAGGCAAGAGTACTTATTTTGAAGGGGGACATCCACCGGTGTACTTTCCATCACCTGAGGTTTCCCCTTCCTAATAGTTACCCATGTGCCTTCTCCCCTTTGCCGTGGTGTGACTACTTGTCTGTAGCTCCTATTAATAATCTCCTCATTCTCCCTAATGAGTCGAAGGTCCTCAAGCTGCATTTTCAGTTCTTTTACCTGGTTCCGTAGGGATTGCAGCTCCACACAGCGATCACAGGTATGGACATCTGGGAGACCAGGAGCCTCCAAGACCTCCCACATGTTACACTGGCAACAACATGCTGGCCTCACACCCATGCTTGCCCCTTTTTAGTAACCCAGAGAAAAAAAAAAGTAAGAAAGATTAAAACTTACCTTGCCTCCCCTTTTTGCTTAGGCTCTGTGAGCCAAGGACCTTACAGCTCACACAAAAACAAACTTACCTGCTCCTTCTCAGAGCTCCCCTCTCTCTCCCTCTCTTTTTTAGGTTAGAGGAGGAGGGGGGGTTGGGATACTCTACTTACGTAGAGTATTGGGATTCCACACCACTCCAATTTATAGTGAGGTTGAAAAAAAAACTACACTATCCAAGGTGCTTTGCAACACCTTCCAGGTTTACAAGTTTAAAAAGTTTTAAAAAACTAGTAAAATTTAGACTTAAAAATCGCTCTACTCACTCACAAGCTCTCCACTCGCAAATCGCTGCCTCTCCACAGTGCTCCCAAGGAACAATCTAAGTGTTGCAACTGTTATAACAAAGCTTCTGGAATAATGCAATTTGGATTGCAACTTTGATTTCCACACTGAACTGCATTTGTGAATATTGGAAGTTGCTGTGTGGTGTATGCCTTAATAATGGTAAATGCTGTTAACATGATACTTACTTATTTGTACAACAAGTCAGTCCATTGTAGGTTGATGTTGTGCAGAACTGAAAGTTTGAAACCACACAAATTTTATTAAAGTCTGTTATAATCAGATTAGGAGGGATGAACTGACTCCTCTGTCCCATCTCTGGGTTAGTTGTAACAAAATTTGAATTTAAAAATGATATTGCCAATTCATTGTATATACTTAAATACATGGAGCTCAGTGTGAGAAATAAGCCAACTAGCTTCCTTAAGTTAACAAATGAAACAATAGTTTTATTGCTGAAACTCACTCAGGTAATGATGCAGTAATAATTGTTAAAAGGTTTATAATGTTCAGTTATGTCTTGCTGCTCACTAATGCAGAAACAACATGCACACTGTCCTTGTGTGTAAAAAAAAAATAAAACTCTGCAGAGTATCAGACCTTAAATTTGGCCAGGTAGACAAGGTCGAGTCAGAAAAACAATTATACATGGATTGTCTGGTTGTTTGTTTGCAATTAAAGGGTCACTTGCCATGTTAGCTGCTGGTTCTTGCATTCCTCATGGAGCAATAATGCCTGCTTGATTCTCTTTATCTTGTAAACAGTGTTGTTGATTCGTAATCCACCTCTAAGGACTTTAGTTTGCAGTAATGAAGTTTTTTTGTGGATTTTCAAATTGCAAAGAGCTCAACTTTGAGAGAGGTTCCAGCATAAGAGTGGGTAAAGCTATAGCTCCTTCTACATCTACTTTATCTGTTAAAACAAAACCAATACATTCCATACATGAATTGGATCACTTGATTTCTCTGGTTTCAGTCCCGGCCTATTTCAGCCACAGTCTCTTAAGAGCTCCACAGACAGTGTCCTTTGTTTTGCAAAAGTATTCTTTGCAAAAATCCTATGACTGGTGACATTGGTTTCCATATTATTAAAAGGGTATGGAAGCATTACAAAAAAAAATCAACAAGAAATGACCAAGATTAAACCAGAACTCAACTATCAAGGAAGACTGAAGAAGCTGTGACTCTTTTCTCTAGAAGAGAAAGCTGGCAAGTTATCTGACACAGGTCTTGAAAATATGGAGAAGTTCAGTGGCATAGGCTTAGAAAAGGAAATTTCCACTTGTGGTGGAATCCAAAACTAGGGGCACATACAAAACAGATACTAATAAATCCAGTAAGGAATTAAGGAGAAGCTCTGAGTGGTAATGATGTGGAACCTGCTATCACAAGGGGTGGTTGAAGTGATTAGAAAAAAGACATTTTAAGGAGAAGCTAGATATGTATATGAGTGAGAGAATAAGGTGAGGTGAAACAGGACGTGAGAAGGCTTAAATGTTTCTGTTAAATGCTTCTGAATGGCCAGTTTTGATGCTGCATTTAATGCCACGATGCTGCTATGATGTTCTACATGTTATCTCTGGGCTTTTGGTTATTTTGTCAATGTCTCTATCTCTGTCAGTCTTGTTTGATTTCTACTTGATGTCCTGGCTTTCATGTACATACTGTATTTAAATATAGAAGAATTCCATCTTGTTTACTGGGCCAAATTGTGTTATATCTCAAGTTTAACATCTTTTAAAAGGTCTCCCTTCAGCTTTCCTTGGCAGTGACCTGTTTTACATATGTTAATGCATATGCATGACTTCCGTAGCATCCTTGAATCTGATGAATTGCAATTATAGTTGGGTATAAAAATATTCTTACAGAAACTTGAGTAAATGTTGGAAAATTGGAAGAACTCATGGTGAATATTTTGTAGGCATGCTTTGCTTCATTGGTCAGTCAAGACTACGTGAATGGAACTGATCAAGAAGAAATTCGAACAGGTGAGACACTCTTAGAGTTACCATATAGTGATGTAAAACATGTTTGAACGTACAGGTAGATCTCATAGTTCAGTTAACAACCAGGCTGTCTATGCACACTGAGTATTACTTTGCATAGTTTAAAGATCATGCATTAAATTTTATGGGTTGAATCAAGAAATATTTTTCAAAGTTTCCTGTTTTCAGACCTGATATGCAGCAGTTGGATTGATTATGAAAATTCTTAATGTTACTTTGACAGAAACTTTTCCAAAAACATTTTTGAATTATTGGAAGGGTTATGTGAACTATTGTGACAATTACCTTAAATAATCCTTTTGCGTACATAAAATAGAAAATGCTGTTCAAAATAATAATTTAGAGAACAACATGTACTCTTGATAATTAATGTTACTGAAGTATCTAGTAATAGTGGCTTGATGATTGACAAAGGAGCTGTAGCATAAAATATACAGGTGATAAAATTGAAAATTATACACAATATTCCAACTTCAGCCTTATGATTTGTATAGGTTCATTATTACTTTATTTTTGTACTCCATATCAGTCTTCATAAACCTGAAGGTAGTATTCATGTTTTTGCAACACAATAAACTGCTCTTATACTTGATAGAGGACAGGCTCTTAGAGTTCACAACATTAGAAGATAAATATCTCAGATCTACTAATCAATAAATATACATTTAGCAGTTAAGGAAAACCTTAAATGTTTTAGCTAGAGGATTGTTTTTCAGGTCAATCACACCATAATTGAATTATGAAGTATCTGTTCCAGCATTCATACTTTACACACTTTTCTTTACTCGCCTCCTAATTTGAAGGTTTCATCATATTACAGAATACAATCTCATAGTTTTAATGGGCCCAGTTTTCTGGTAGCAATGACAATGGAACTATCAGCTTTGATTGTCTTCACTCCTAGATTACTTTGCAACCTGGAACAGCTAGGTAGGTGGTATGTCTTGCATGAATACAGCTCAGATGCTGAGAGGACAGGGTATTTACATGTTTTAATCATGTCGTTAGAGAGCTCGTGGAATTTTTAGAGGTGAAGATTTCTTCTGGAGGCTTTTGATTTGGTTGATTGACAGGGTTATGTGATAACGTGGTTAATGGGAGGAATTACGTTTGCAGCACAGAAAAAAGCAATTTTCAGTTTTGGCTGGAGTTTGTTTAAACACAGGTCTGCAAGTTGTTCTGAAAATCAAAACCTTTCAAAGCTTTAAGGCTATTTCCACTCACAAAAGTATATTTATGGTTGCTGACTGTATTTAAAAATGGAATTTTACGTCTGTGAATATTGCTTATTTGGAACTGAAAGTTGTATGTTTGAAACTGAATTTGTTTTGTTTATTTTGTTAAATTTTGTTCAACTATGAATGGTCAAGCTGTTTTCTTTGTTAGAGTTATGTTTAAACCTATTTTGATAAAAGATCCCTAATTTGTCCGTGGAATTACTCCTGGAACAAAGCATTCTATCCTCACATTTATGCCAAAATGGAAAACTTGTTGGATCTAATCTGGCTTTATAATATACTCTGGGGTTTGGGTCCAGGACCCTGATAAGAATAAATGATCTAGTGGCATAAGTATTCAAAAACGCAAAAAACAGATCCTGGCGAATGGGAAAGATACCAAGGGTGGTTTAGATTTAATTGTCATTTCAGAAATATAGTTGCAAGGCGACCATGGCTGGGAAATAAATATTCTAGGGTACCCAACATTTCAAAATGATAGATTGAATAAAATTGATGGAATAGTCTGATAAAGACTGACATAGGGACAGTAATGAGAGAGAATTTTTGTTCAAAATTTATGTAAATGTAATTAGTATGCATGGTATGGTCAGAAAACAGGAGTGATTTATAGGTTTTTTCCCATCAATCGTTATACACATTGGACAGAAAATTAAGCAAAAAGTTATTAGAACTTATAACAAAGGCGACATCGTTTGGGGGGATTTTAATCTTCATGTAGACTGGACCACTCAATTTGACATAATGATCTGATAGATGAGTTTGTTGAATGCATTTATTATGATTTAAATAATTGTGCAGCTGAGGGAAAAATCTATTTTTGATCTAGTATTGTGCAATGAGGTAGGTTAATTATTAATCTCAATAAAATATCTACTGAGAATAGTGATCATAATATAATTATGACCGTAATAACTTTGAAAGCCATATATTCCAATTACGAATAAAAAACTTAAACGTACAGCCAATTTTATAGGTAGGAAGGGAGAATTATCTCAAGTTAATTGGATGAATAGATGAAAACATAAGATGGTAAATAAACAGTACAAAACATTCAAAGAAATTGTTAGTAATGTTCAGCAAAAATATGTTGTTAAAGTCAAAAACTCAGCAAGAAAGATCCACCCATGGCTTACTAAGGATGTTAGGATAGTACTATCTTAAAAGGTGAAATTTAATGTTGTAAAAAATAGTAAGTCCAAAGATAGCGATTTTTAATCATACAATGTTTTAAGACCTTCAGTCCTCTGGTACTTCATCTGTATCCAGTGAGGATTGGAAAATGATGGTTCGAATATCCATTATTGCTTTTGACAGCCTGGGATACAGTTTATCTGGCTCTGATGATTTACACAACTTCAAGAATTCAAGCCCCTCCAGTGTTGACTCTTTCTTGCAATGCTTATTTAATATTTGTCTAATATTTCACGCTCCTCTTTCCTAAAGTAATTATAAAGGTTCTAGTTTTAATTTTGATACCCATTAGTTTCTTTTCCTACTATTTGCTTTGTCTTGCTGCCCTTGGTATCTTTCCCATTCGCCAGGATCTGTTTTTTAGGTTTTTGAATGCTTTATCTTTTTTATGTTTTTTTAACCTCTTTTGTTGTCAGTGGCTGTCTCTTTGGAGGTTCTTTACTGATTCCTGGATCCCATTGTTTTTAGTTCAAATGATCATATGTTGTTTTCTTATTAGCATATTTGACAAGTTTACTGTCGACAGTCTGTCTCGTCACATTGAAATCTGCTTTATATTCTGGATTTTAGTATGTTTCATGTTTTTCCATTTCACATACTATGTTGAACTGAATCATGTGATGATTGCTATTTGATCAAAGTCTGTGTAGTAGGTGGCTGCTAACTAAATCCAGTTCGTTATTTGTTATGAGACCATAAGATATAGGAGCCATTCCATTCGGCCCATCGAGTCTGCTCCGCCATTCAATTATGGCTTTTTTTTTCTCATCCCCATTATCTGCTTTTTTTCCCCACAATCCTTGATCCCCTTATTAATCAAGAATATATCTATCTCTGTCTCAAAGACACTCAATGACCTAGCCTCAAAAGAGTTCCACAGATTCACCACTTTCTGGCTGAAGAAATTCCTCCTTGTTTTTATTTTAAGGAATCATCTCTTCGTCTGGTTCTAGTCAGACGAAGGTTGTGCCGTCTGGTTCTAGTTTCTCCTACTAGTGGAAATACCCTCTCCATGTCCATATTATCCAGCTTTTGCAGTATCCTTTAAGTTTCATAAGAGTACTCCCTCATCCTTCTAAACTCCAAGTACCGACCCAAAGTCCTCAACTATTCCTCATACGACAAGCTCTTGATTCCAGGGATCGCTCTTGTGAATGTCCTCCGGACCCTTTCCAAGGCCAGCACATCCTTTTTTTGATATTGGGTCCAAAACTGCTCACAATATTCCAAAAGGGATTTGATCAGAGCTTGTACAGACTCAAAAGTACATCCCTGCTCTTGTATTCTAGCCCTCTCGACATGAATGCTAACATTGCATTTGCCTTCCTAACTGCTGATTGAACCTGCACGTTAATCTTAAGACGATGACTCCCAAGTCCTTTTGTGTTTTTGATTTCCTAAGCATTTCCCATTTAGAAAATAGTCTTTGCCTCCATTCCTTCTTCCAAAATGCATCACCTCACACTTTTCCACATTGTATTCCATTTGCCACTTCTTTGCCTACTCTCCTAACCTGTCCAAGTCCTCCTGCAGCTCTCTTGCTTCCTCTGTACTACTTATCCCTCTACATATCTTTGTATCATCTGCAATGTTTGCAACAGTGCCTTCAGTTCCTTACTCCGGATTGTTAATGCATGTTGTGAAAAGATGTGGTGCTAACACTGACCCCTGAGACATATCACTGTCTGCCATCCTGAGAAAGACCTCTTTATCCCACTTTCTGCCTTCTGCCAGTTAACCACTACTTTATCCATGCCATGATCTTACCTATAACACCATGGGCACTTAACTTATTAACAGTCTCCTAGCAACACCTTGTTAAAGGCCTTCTGGAAATCTAAATAAATCATGTTCACTGCATCTTTATCGTTATTTCCTCAAAGAACTCCAACAGATTTATCAGACATCACCTTCCCTTGACAATGCCATGCTGGTTCAGTCCTACTTTATTGTGCACTTCCAAGTACCCTGTGATCTCGTCTTTCATAAGGGACTCTCAAATCTTGTCAATGACCGAAGTCAGGCTAATCGGCCTACAATTTCCTGTCTGCTGCCTCCATCCCTTCTTAAACTGCAATGTGAAATTAGCTAATTTCCAGTCCTCTCACCCAGTGATTCCTGAAAGATAGCCACCATTGCCTTCACAATTTTGTCAGCTATCTCTTTTTGAACCCTGGGGTGTAGTCCATCTGGTCTAGGTGACTTATTCACTTTTAGATCTTTAAGTTGCCCCACAACCTTCTCTTTAGCGATGGCCACTACATTCACCTGTGCCTCCTGATTCTCCTGGAGCTCTGGCATCCCATTGCTGTCTTTCACCATGAAGACTGATCCAAAGTCACTATTCAGTTCCACTACCATTGCTTTGTTTCCTATTATTACTTCTCCAGCCTCATTGTCCAGTGGTCCGAAGGCTATTTTTGCCTGACTCTTACCTTTTATATACTGAAAATAATTCGTACTATCTTCGTTTATATTACTAGTTAACTTACGCTCATATTTCATCTTCTCCCTCCTTGTTGATTTTTTAGTTGTCCTCTGCTTGCTTTTGAAGGTTTCCCAATTCTCTGG
The DNA here is from genome assembly GCA_024679065.1 of Sphyrna mokarran. Classification (NCBI taxonomy): domain Eukaryota; kingdom Metazoa; phylum Chordata; class Chondrichthyes; order Carcharhiniformes; family Carcharhinidae; genus Sphyrna; species Sphyrna mokarran. Next base: position 100,963,578 of record JAGIQG010000001.1, on the reverse strand, counting down.
CTTCCCACTAATCCTTGCTACTTTGTATGCTTTTTCTTTTGCTTTTATGCTGTCCTAAACTTCCCTCGTCAGCCGTGGATGCCTGTCCTCCCCTTAGCGTGTTTCCTCCTCCTTGGGCTGAATTTTTGTTGTGCTTCCCGAATAACTTGCAGAGACTCTTGCCATTGCTGTTCCTCTGTCTTCTCTGCTAGGCTCCCTTTCCAAGCTAGAACAAGGTTAGAAAGGGAAACAGGCCCTTCAGCCCAACGAGCCCACGCTGGCACCCCAATGTTCCCACCTCTACCTGTGATCCCTGTCTATGTTTATAGATCTATGGATTAAAAACCAAGTTTGAGACAATTTAGGGAGAAACAAACTCTGGCCAGCTCCTCCCTCACGTCTTTATAGTTACCTTTATTTAATTGTAATACCGTTACATCTGACTCTAGCTTCTCCCCCTCAAACTGCAGGGTGAATTCTATCAGATTGTGGTCACTGCTCCATAAGGGTTCTTTCACCTTAAGTTCCCGAATCAAGTCTGCCTTATTACACCAAATCCAGAATTACCTGTTCCCTAGTGGGGTCTGTCACAAGCTGGTCCAACAAAAGAAATCTCTTAGACATTCCACAAATTCTGTAGTGTTCTGTGTTCTATGGCCTGGTAGGTAGGGGTATGATCGGCACAACTTGTGGGCCGAAGGGCCGGTTTGTGCTGTAGTGTTCTATGTTCTAAATTCCTTTTCGGACCCACTATATACCTGATTTTCCAAGTCCACCTGCATATTCAAGTCCCCCATGACTACCTGATTATTATTGTGACATTTGACACTTATATTTATATAAGTTTGTATTCAAATTACTATAACATTTTTTTTAAAAGTAATTTTTTTACAAATACGTTGATTCATTTTCCCATAGGTGTAGAGCAATGCATCCAAAAGTTTTTGGATGTCGCCAGACAAACAGAATGTTTCTTTCTGCAGAAAAGGCTACAACTTGCTGTACAAAAACCTGAACAAGTCATTAAAGAGGTAAAGAGACTTTATTTTCTATAATTTTATACCTTTTTTTCTGGATAAGATGCCTTGAAGGCAAAATCTAAGATCCATAATAAAGCATTTCTGAATCTAAGATGTTGGCAGACCTATTCAGATTTCTTATTAGCCTGTACCATCTTTATGAAAATGAAATGCCTGTTGAAATGTCAGGGAACATATTGAATGACCACACACTTGTACATACTGTTAAATTTACTCTCAAAATATCTGTCACCTGCAAATCTTCCATTTTTGGGGAGATCTGCTATTGCTTTTGACTTAGTGGCAGAAAGAACATGGATTCATGATCAGGGAGTTTGTTTTGATAGTCCAAAAGAATTAGAATCTGACTGGAGGCAACCATGTTTGATTTCTTCTGCCATATCCCATTAAGACTCTTTTCACCAGCAGCTGGAATGTCCATGATTAGATTGATAACTTCCTATTGCTGTTTTCAGCTATTGTCATTTGAAAGTAGCTGCTTTTATATTGATCAACTGTAGTGTCTTGGGAAATTATTCACAGGGATTAGTGATTTATATAATGGACGACATGATGGCACAGGGTTAGCACTGCTGCATCATAGCGCTGGGGATCCGGGTTCAATTCCCAGATTGGGTCCGCGTCTGGAGTTTGCACATTCTGCTGTGTCTGTGTGGGTTTCCTCCAGGTGCTCTAGCTTCTCCCATTATCCAAAGATGTGCAGGTTAGGTGGATTGGCCATCTAAATTGCCCCTTAGTGACAGGGCACTAGCTAGAGTAAACACATGGGATTATGGGGATAGGATCTGGGTGGATTTGTGGTTAGTACGGACTTGATGGGTTGAATGGCCTCCTTCTGAACTGTAGGATTCTATGATTCTATCTCCATGAGGCAGTCTAGTCACCTGCTACAGCTCTTCCATGTATTGTCTGAGGAAATTATTGAATGTGATGCTACAATGCTCCAATGTTATGTACTTCACCTATCTCAGCATCTAAACATTTTATTTGCTGAATATAACTGTGTTTTTGTTGTGTAGTTACCCAGGTATCCATTTGTGTTCTTGTTTTAGTTACTGTTTAGATGCCTAGATGAGAACTCATTAACCTCTGTTGCCTCCGTGCCAGTACTAATCCATAATTTGCAGATGACTGCAGTGTCATTGCACACTGTCAGGTTTATAAGCCACACTCCACACTCAATCTCTTCAACTGTACGTATAAGAAACTTGGTCTGCCTTTGAAAGTTGCCAAAGAATCAACTTCAAAGCACAAACCTTTGTGTCTGCATGACTGAAAATTATCTCTCTTACCAGATCTTGTTGTCTCAATTCTGAAATGACCAATGTTGTGGGAGGACAAAGAAAATGTTAAAAATAAATTGAAACTTACCACGAACGGCAACAACATAATTTTGATGATTGGGAGGAGCTTGCCACCCGTTGCTCAGAATTGTGACAATTTGTCTATTAATGAGTCCCAACACTTTGAGGAGGCAGAATGATGGCAGAGTAGAAAGAAAGGGAGCAAATCCTGCACTTCTGATCCCATCATCTCCTGGGACATCCTGCCACAATTGCCAAAGATCTGTGGGTCTAAAATTGGCCTGCCCAGTCACATGAAGACCCATGGTAGAAATCTTCCTCAAATTTAGTGACAGGTGTGGATGAGAATTGACCAGGACACTAGGAATAACTCTCCTGCTGTTTGAATAGTGATATATGATCTTTTGTATTCATGAGATGAAAGATGAGGCCACAATGTAATGTCTGTCCAAAAGATAGCATCTGCAACATTAGTGAACCAGTTGGGTACAACAATCCCATAGTTAACTATTACTGATGCAAGTTTTTTAGTCCCAGATTTTTAATTACAGCTGCCAAGATGGAATTTCAACTCCAGTCTCTGGATAATTGGTTGATGAACTGTGGATTACTAGTCCAGTAATGTAAACATAACATTATGCTACTGTACTTCCATGTCTGGACACCAAATTGCTCAAACTACTTTGTAATTCTGTCGATTATTTGATTGAAGCTTTCAGTATGTTAAAGAGAATACATAGAGTTAATAGTAAATTGGTTGGAAAATTCAGGACTGGGGAAGATAGCCTTAAAGATAGCGCTAGGTTTAAGGAATGGCTTTCCAAACTGTGGGTCGTGACATGCTCCAAAGCAACACTAGCTGCTGTGAGCTCGAACTGAACGCTAACACTTTTAACACCCTTCTAAAGCCTCCTTTCTAATGGTGGGCATGGCCTAACAGATTTTTCAGGCCTGATTGCTATTGCAAAACCAGCCCGTGAAATTTGGTTTTAAAGAATACAGTTTAAACAACAAACACATTCAACCTCTCAGCCTCTCCTCAATCACACTGAGAACCCAACTAGTGAAGTTAAGTTAGTTGTTAGAGTAATTCTTCTAACAATCAGGATTTTTTAGTAAGTGCTGGGCAATCAGAGAATCACATCTAATGCTGAACATTGGGGTTGTTTAGTAAATGTTGTCCAATTGCAGTCATACTAAGAATTACAGGAAAAACCAATTCAGAGTTATTGGTAAGGCTCTCAGTGTGACTCATTTGTGCATGCTAGAGGATACATATGTTCACACATAACACCCTGCTTTTTAAAGTTGGAAGGAACATTTCCACGCATTGCACCCTTTTCAACTAAATGAAAGACTGGGTGAAAGCCATTCTCTGATTTGTTCCAATGGCAATGCCTTGACCTCAGTAAGAATTTAGCAACACCAATTTTAAATCCAACCGATTTATTTGATAGTAAAATTGCGAGCTTTCAACACTCTTGTGTTTTCGTCAGGCAAATGCAAGAAAACACAAGAGTGTTGAAAGCTCGCAATTTTACTATCAAATAAATCGGTTGGATTTAAAATTGATGTTGCTAAATTCTTACTGAGTTCTTATCACGCCAGTCCAACGCCGGCATCTTTACATCATGCCTTGACCTGTCAGAGTTGACTTGGCCCGTTTGAATTTAAACAAAATCTTGACAGTTAACTGTTTACCCTGTTGCATTTTCCATGGAAAACTTGTATCAATCAGAATCCACTTGCTAACTAATCAGCAATCTCTTTTCATGCAGCTTACATTATTATTCCCCCTCAGGTTTGGTATTCCAATTCTGTCATGATGAGTGTTGGTGGAAAGCTTCAGCTGCATCTTTTTTTTCCTCCAATATTCTAGTTTCAGCATTAGATTCCTTTGTATTTTGGAAAAATTTTTAAATATATTTTTGTATGTATCGTTTTACAGGATGTTTCAGAATTGAAAAATGAGCTACAACGAAAAGAAACCTTGATCCAGAAACACCTCAGCAAGTTGCGCCACTGGCAACAAGTCTTAGAAGAAATTAACGTGCAGCCCAAAAAATCAACAGACCTAGCTCAAGGACCTTTGGCTTATCTTGAACAAGCATCAGCAAATATCCCAGCTCCACTAAAGCAAACATGAAAGTTGTATTCATAGGCTAAAGTATCTGAAACTGTTTTAACTGTTCTACTACTCCTGTGGCACCATCCTCCTTAACTCCCCACCACTAGAAAACAGTTCCAGTTAATCTCTTGAATAAAGGGAGATGCCAAGTATACTTGTATAATGACTAAATCACTTTGCAATTAATTACTTTGGGACTGCAGGTATCAGCTATTAGTACATGCATCTTCAAATCAGTTATTGCTATTGTGAAAATGCTTTCATTATATTGTTGACATAAAATAAAACTGTATATAAACTATGTATTGCCATTAAATAAGTTGAGGAATTTCTACAATTTTGAAAAATAAAATCAAGGATGCTGAACGGTTTTTCTAGATAGATTTTGTAATACCTATGGAATTACTTTTATAATGTACTTTAGAATGTCATTTAACCTACTCCCACCAGCAATCCTCATCAAAGCAGGCAGAATTTGACTGATATAATTGAATGAGACCTTTGTGCCATTTCCACTTTGTGTACTTGGGGCTAAAGTTTCTTTTTAAATGTGCCTTCAAATCTGAATCAGGCTTCAATCTGGGATTGATTTAAGATTTCTAGATTTGATAATTGTGCTTTCTGGATTGGAAATTTGAAACTGCCATTATTAATGGCAGGTGGGAGAGAAGGACCAAAAGACTGCAAATCAATCAGTTTAATACTAAGTGACATTTCTGGATTTTGTCCCCAGGATAATGATTTAACACTTAGACAAGGATGAGCTGATCAGAGGGTTGGTATCTGTTTTCTGGCTGAAACAACTAGCACATTTTTAACACCCCAAGCATATCTGAGACATCTAGTTTGTTGAGAAACAGTTCTGAATAATGGCTTGCATGTATCCAAAATACAGTGAAACCCTGATTTTACGTGCCCCTATTTAGCGTGAATTCGGATATAACGCGATGAATCATTGGACTTTTTTTTGCTCTTTCTTATAATGGGGCCAACAATGTATCTATTCTGCAGTAAATGAATGCAAGAATAGTGAGATAGAACTTCTACTTAGGTACAATCAGTGATTCCGTCACAAATCACAACTACTGTGAAAGATGCTTTTTTCCATTTCCGCTTAATCAGTTAGAATGCTGATTTTCTTGAACCCCAATTTAGTGCAACCCTGTTTTTTGTGCGATAAAATTTTATGGACCTCAATCATCGCATTGTAATGGAGCCACACTGTACCTCAAAATATTGATATAAGATTACAAGTTTGTTTGTCTTTATTTTTTGAGAAGTCTGAATCAGACAGTTGGCATCCACCTAAATACAAATCTAAAAGTTTGCACATACTTCCTGTCTGCAAAATTTATTTCCTGTTGATTTTTTTGTGTTATTGAGTCAGTTTTTCCACTTAAAATCTGTGCCTGCATTTATAATGGAAATTTGATATTGAAGTTTTAATTTGAGTAATTGGGCAATCTGAATAAGTGGCTGTGCGCATGTGCCTATTACAGGCTGAATCAGGAGAATTTGTAACGGAAATGATGCCCACGTCCTCTAAATGAATGAAAGGATGTTGGTTAGCAAAAGTAATACACATCGGTATGAGATCAAGGATTGTTTAATGGACAGGAAACAGACCAAGAATAAACAGGTCATTATCACTTTGACGGGATGTGACTAGTGGGTTACTGCAGACATCAATACTTGGGATGCAGCTGTTCATAACATACATATCAATGGTTTGGATGTGAGGACATTTCTAGTTCACAGATAACACAAATCTAGATTTGAATGCATCTTGGGGAAGATGTAAAGAGGATTTGGTGGGCAAGAATATGGTAGATGGAATACATTGGAAAAATATGAAATTATCCACTTTGGGTAGGAGGAATAGATGCAAAGTATTTTTTAAATAGCAAGAGATTAGAAAGTAGATGTACAAAGGTATCTTCATTGATAAATTATTGAAGGTGAACATATAGATACTTGCAGATAATTAGGAAATTTGATGGTATAATGGCTTTCACCATGAGAGGTTTTGAATATGAGAGAGTAACAAAGCCTTGCTTCAATTGTGTAGATTGAACCCACAAACCACAAGGTAAAGGCGGCACCTCCATAATTATACTCGGCGCTGGTGCTGTGGCTGTGTCTTCAGTCCCATACTATAGAACATAGAACATTACAGCACAGAACAGGCCATTCGGCCCTCGATGTTGCACCGACCAATATAAAAAGCAATGCCCCTCCAAACTAAACCATTCCCTTCTCTTCCATGTACTTATCAACTAACCTCTTAAACGCCACCAAACTTGGCGCATCTACAACTGCTGCAGGCAGGGCATTCCACTCCCGAACCACCCTTTGGGTAAAGAACCTACCTCTGATATCCGTCCTATAACTATCACCCCTTAATTTAAAGCTGTGTCCCCTCGTGCTAGCTTTCTCCATCCTAGGAAAAAGGCTATCACTGTCCACCCTATCTAAACCTCTAATCATCTTATATGTTTCAATAAGGTCTCCTCTTAGCCGCCTTCTTTCTAACGAAAACAACCTCAAATCCCTCAGCCTCTCTTCATAAGACCTGCCCTCCATACCAGGCAACATCCTGGTAACCTCCTCTGTACCCTCTCCAATGCCTCCACATCTTTCTTATAATGTGGGGACCAGAACTGCACACAATACTCCAAGTGCGGCCGCACTAGAGTTTTGTACAGTTGTAACATGACGTTGCAGCTCCGAAATTCAATCCCCCTACCAATAAAAGCTAAGACTCCATATGCCTTCTATACTCATACAATTACGACTGCATAGCCAAATTGCACTCCAACTCCATTTTCAAGTTTGCTGATGGCACCGCTGTTGGGTTGGATCTCAGACAATGATGCAATGGAATATTGAAGGAAAGGAATTTGCACATTGACAATAATGTCTCCTTCAATATCAGTGAATTAAAGGAGTTAATCATCGACTTCAGGAAGCATAATGGAGGATATGCCATCAACGCTGATGAAGTGAAAATGGTTGAGAACTTCAAGTTTCTAGGTGTCCAGATCACCAACAATCTGTCCTGATTCCTCCATGGTGATGCTGTAGTTATGAAAGCCCATTAATGCCTTAGGAGGCTAAGGAAATGTGGCATATCCACTACAACTCAGATGCACTATTGGAAGTATCCTTTCCCGATATCTCACAGCTTTATATGGCTCCTGCTCTGACTAAGACAACAAGAAACTTCAAAGGGTTGTGAAGGTAGCCCAGTCTATCATGCAAACCAATTTTCCATCCACGACTTCCTTTACACTTGCCACTGCCTCGGAAAAGCAGTATAACCTCACATACACCAGATATATACTCTTCCACCTTTTTTTATAAAATTGCATATTTCACAACTGACATATATATTACACAATAACATAATAATGCATAGCCTTGACATCTTTGCCCAGAACTGAATTTTAATTGTAGGCAGTTTGAACATCTATAATGTGGTTAATAACCACGTCAATGGTGTTCCGTCAGTCACTTGGATACTTTTTGGCTTATAACAGTTTTTGTTTATTATTTTAAATTGAAGAAAGGCTGGATGACAAATTTCAACAACCACGGGTAAATTTTGTGTAGATTAAAAAAAACTGCTGGAAAATAATTATGGGGATAGGTGGCACAGTGGTTGGCACTGCTGCCTCAACAGGGACCCTGGTTCAATGCCAGCCTTGGATGACTGTGTGGAGTTTGCACATTCTCCCCATGGCTGTGTGGGTTTCTCCGGGTGCTCTGATTTCCTCCCACAAAAGTGAGAATCCTCCCACATTGCAGATGTGTGGGTTTGGTTGATTGACCATGTGAAATTGCTTCTTAGTATCAGGGGGACAAGCAGCATAAAATACTTGGGATTAAGGGGATAGGGCCTGGGTGGGATTGGTGTTGGTATAGGCTTGATAGGCTGAATGGAATTCTTTGAGAGGGTTGTCCTATGAGGAAAGGTTGAACAAAACAGGCCAAACTGTGGATTTTAAAGAATGAGAGGAGATACCATGGACATAAGATTTTTAGGGTTGTGATAGAATGGATGCTGAGAAACTTCCTCTTCCTACAAGCGTCTAGAACAAGAGACGTAATTTTGGGATAAGGCACCTATACAAATTGGATGGGCGGGAGTGGGAGTGAGATTTTCTCAGAGGAGTTTTGCTGCAGTGCTTGGGGAGGGTTTAAACTAATATGCCGGGGGATGGAAGCCTATGTAAGGAGTCCGAGATAGAGGGAGCAAGGAGAAAATGTGGGGAGAATGTTCCGCTAATCAAAAATCAGGAAAAAAGTTAAAAGGAAGGAGAACTCAGTAGATGTTATTAATAGAAGTGTTAGAATTCAAAAAAAGATATAAAAACTAGCATAAAGGCACTTTTTCTGAATGCTCATAGCATTTGAAACAAGGTAAATGAGGTGACAGCACAAGTGATTGCGAACGAATATGATTTAGTGGACATTACATAGACATGGTTGCAGGATGGTCACGATTGGGAGTTAAATATCGGGGAATATCAGACTGTAAGGAGAGACTGACAGGAAGATAAGGGAGGTGGTGTAGCTCTGATATTTAAGGATGACATTAGGGTGGTAGTGAAAGATGATGTAGGTTCTATAGAAAAAAGGTTGAATCCATTTGGGTGGAAATTAGAATAAGGAGAAAAAGTAATTGATAAAGAGTATATAGGCCACTAAATAATGATGTCACAGTGGGGTGAGAAATAAACAAATAACTGATTCATGTAAAAATGGTACAGCAATTATCATGAGGGATTTTAAGCTACCATATCAATTGGTCAAGCCAGGTTGGTCAAAGCAGCCCTTGAGGAGGAGTTCATAGAATGTATCCGCGATAGCTTCCTTGAACAGTATATAATGGAACCTACAAGGGTGCAAGCTATCCTAAATCTGGTCCTACGTGATGAGACAGGAATAATTAACGATCTTGAAGTTAGGGATCCTCTCAGAAAAGCAATCACAGTATGGTTGAATTTAAAATATAGATGGAGTGTGAGAAGGTAAAATCCAATACCAGTGTCTTGTGCTAAAACAAAGGAGACTACAAAGGGATGAGGGATTCACTAGCAAAGGTAGACTGGGAGCAAAAGCTTTATGGTGGGACAATTGAGGAACAGTGGAGGACTTTCAAAGTGATCTTTCATAGGGCTCAGCAAACTTATATACCAGTGATAAAGAAGGACTGTCAAGAAAAGAAATAATCAGCCATGGATATCTATGGAAATAAAGGAGGGTATCAAATTGAAAGAAAATTCTTACAAAGTGGCAAATATTAGTGTGAACTTAGAGGATTGGGAAATCTTTAAATGTCAGCAGAAAGCCACAAGAAAAAATATAAAGTAAAATTGATTATGAGAATAAATTAGCTCACAATATAAAAACAGATAGCAAATGTTTCTACAAATATTTAAGTGGATTCTGATCGGTAAAAGAGTTGCCATGAAGAATGCATCTGTTAAGGTAATTGACAGTTAACTGCGAAACATTGATTGAAATTTTAAACCAGGCAGTTTGAATCTGATTGTTCAAGGCATTGTCCTGAGGAATACACCAGTGAATGACAATCACTTAGTTTGTTTAGCTGAAATAAGCATAATGTGTGCATTTGTTTCTTCTGTCTGAAAAGAACAGAGGTCTGTATGGTTTACACACACACGTACACAAGTCAAAAGAAGAGGAAGTCTGAAAGACACAGTAGTATAGTGGTTAGCACTGCTGCCTCACAGTATCAGGCTTGGGTCTCTGTCTAATGGAATTTGCATATTCTCCCTGTGTCTGCATGGGTTTCCTCTGGGTGCTCTGGTTTCCTCCCAACTCCAAAAATATGACGGTTAGGTTGATTGGCATGATAAATGCCTCTGTGTTAGGGGTTAGTAGGGTAAATGCATGGGGATACAGCCATGATGAGATTGTGATTGTGCAGACTTGATGGGCCAAATGGCTTCCTTCTGCACTATAGAGATTCTATTATAAAAGGATGAGATAGGATGTGAAATGCAGCAAATTAAGAGGCAAAAGATTATGGCCCCAACTTCAAGTCTCTACTCAGTCTGAAAAGTGTAAACATTGCAGTGCACTAATTTAATGGCTGCAGAACTTTGTTGCAACTTTTAAGGTACTGATAGGGAAGGAATGAATAGTCAAATAAACTGCTTTAGTTGATGTGTTTATGACAATCAACAATGGTTTCATGTTCATCATTAGACTTTTAATTCCAGTTTTCTATTGAATTCAAGAGCATTATCTTGGGGCTCTGGATTACTAGTCCATGATCAAACTAGCAACAATGCTACTACCTCTCCAGGTTGTGCTCATGTTTCTGGAGCAAGGTTTTAATCAATTACCCTCGATTCAAAAGACAAGTGTGTTCCCATGTTGATTGATTCAATTAATTGATGCAACCTGAACTGGCCTGAAAGGAATTCCTCCTGTTCTACAAGTAGTCTTGCCTGCTCCAGTATCAGACTACACTTTACACTGTTGTTTCCAGAACATGCTAGTTGAATAGTTCTGTGATGATGACTGTTCACTTCCCCACAAGTGATATTTTAAACATTGCCATTTCCTGCAGTTAGATTACATAGCTGAAAATTACCAAGAGTTTAATATTGACATAATGACCCCCTTTTTCAGTTCCTTCACAAACCACATTAGGTGGTTTTGTACCTACCAGGCATACTCTACTCCTACTACCCTGTCTCCCCCACATCAAACCAAAATGTTGCCTCCACTTATGCACTGTACCTATGTGGGTCTTAGTTGTTGGAGAAGAAATCTCATCCTAATGAGAGGTTCATGCTCATAGCAAAGACCAAAGAGGCTGTCAATTATTAGCAACAGCTTGGCCAACTGTGAAGCTGCCTGGTTTAAATGGTAATACTGTGAAGCTACCTTGGGGCCAGACTGAATTATAGCAAATGTGAAGTGATTGATATTTGATTGATGTTTCATCTTCTTCATGGACAGGTCTTATTACCTGGTGTCTGGTTCAAAGCATCTGATCTATGCAGTTAGAACTGGGAGGTAAATGAAAGCTGGGATTTGGTTGCAGAATTTCCTCTTGGTCATGGGTAAGAATTTAGTCAAACGATGTGATGTGCTCTTATTGTTTTACATTAGTGGTGCAAATCTAGTTCACATCCTGTGCCTGTGCTGCAGTGGTTGTCTTGCTGTTTTTCACTTAATCTGGTGATTCTAAATGGATTATATTCCCAGAATAAAATCTTCAGATCTGTCAGAAAGAATGCACCCAATACTACGTTTATACATTTGGTGACCTTTGTGTGCAGCTGAATCAGGATTTACAGAAACTTTTGAGTATGCAGATACAAGGGCAGTGGGGGGGGGGGAATATTCATTAGCAATTATAATTACCAGCACCAAGAGGAAGGTATTTGGAAAACTATTATACCTAAAGGTTGACAAGTCCCCAGGCCCTGACAACCTGCATCCTTGGGAGTGCAATTAATACTGCCATTTGTTATAATTTTCCTACATTCCTCACAGTCTGGAAAGCTCCCAGTGGATTGGAAAATTCAATGTGTAACATCTTTATTCAGGAAAGGAGGGAGACAGAAAGCAGGAAACTATATGCCATTCAGCTTAACATCTGTCATGGGGAAAATGCTGGAATTTATTATCAGAGGATACAACAGGATGCTTAGAAAATCAATGGGATCAGGCAGAGTCAAGATGGTTTTGTGAAAGGGAAATTGTGTTTAATTTGTTAGAATTATTTGAGGAAGTAATAATGTAGATAAAGGAAAACCTATAGATGTGGTGTACTTAGATTTCGTAAAGGAATTATAGGAAGCGCTACACCAAAGGTTACTACACAAAACAAGAGCCCATGGTGTAACTAACATTATCATGGATTGAAAATTGGTTAGCTAACATGAAGCTGAAACTAGGAAAAATTAGATTTTTGGATTGGCAAGCTGTAACTAATGAGTTCACATGGATCAGTACTGGGTCCTCAATCATTTACAATCTTGAATTAAGAGACTGAATGGAGAGTTTCTAAATTTGCTGAAAGCACAAAGTTAGGTTTCAAGAGGAAACAAGGAGCCTGCAAAGGGATGTAGATAGGTTAAGCAATAGGTAAAAATTTAGCAGATGGAATACAAAGTGGTAAAAAATGAACTTGTCCACTTTGGCAGAAAGAATAGAAAAACAGTGTGCAATGTAAATGCTGAGACTGCAAAATGTATTGCCTCACACGGGTCTTCCTTGAACTTCATTCGAAAATTATTTATCTATTCTGGAGGTTTATTAATACCCTCCTGTTATTTATCGCAATTCTCATCAGAATTGACTATCTCCCACATTTAAGGGGCAATTCTCCTATCCCGACCTGCTAATTTTTTGGCATGTCAGCCATTTTGTGAGATTTGTGCATGCTTTCCCAAGGCGTGTGCATCTCCAGCGTAGTTGAGACCACACTGGAAACCAGCAGGAACAGCAGGTAAGTGATTTTAATCTATTTTTAATGTAATTTAAATTGTCATTGTTTTCCTGAAGGCTGGGCAGTTTGCTGCAGACAATGGTCGAAGGCAAGAAGTGGGGTATGTGGGAATAGCCTTGGCGAGATGTTCATCTTCATCAATGACATGTTGAAGGCTCCAGAGATGTCATAGCTTCTCCACTCTGGGAAAATACTGGACGGCAAAAAGTACTCTGTCCGCTATGTTCCGTGTTTATCTTCTGAGGGGGTCGGTGCACTTTATTGCTGTGGCATGTCAGAACTGTCAATTGAGGAGTCGAGCGCCATATTCTGTTCTTACGAGGGCATCATTCAGTGTCTGGGGGTGTCTTTGTGATTCTCCTCATCTGAGCAGATCCTGTCAATATGGAAGGCTTGTTTGTAGGGATAGCTTCTTTAATGTGTTTAGGGTGGAAGCTGAAGAAATGGAGCATCATAAGGTTATCCATGGGTACAGTAAAGTGCTGAGGTGGCCGTCCTTCGTGGAGATGCGTGTTTCCAAAAGTGCAATCAATTCCGGAGAATAGTCCATGGTGAGTCTGATAGTGGGATGGAACTTGATGTCATCATATAGTTGTTTCAATGATTGTTCATCATGAGTCCAAAGGAAGAAAATGTCATCGATGTATCGAGTGTATTGCATTGGTTGGAGGTCCTGTGAGATGAAGAAGTCTTGTTTGAACCTGTTTATGAAGATGTTGGCAAATTTGATTCCCATGGCTGTTCCATGTGTCTAGATGAAGAACTGGTTGTTGGAAGTGAAGACATTGTGGTCCAGGATGAAGCAGATGAGTTGTAAAATTGGATCTGGAGATTGGCAGTTGTTGGTGTTCAGTACTGAGGCAGTTGCAGTAACGCCATTGTCGTGGAGGGTGCTGGTGTAGGGTACTGAGACATCCATTGTGATGAGGAGTGCTTCTGGTTCAACTGCTTCACATGCGTTGAGTTTCTGTGGGAAGTCTGTAGTGACGCGACAAAGGCTGCGGGTTCTTTGTACAATGGGTTTCAGGATGCCCTCGAAATAGCCAGAAAGGTTCTTGCACAGGGGGTCCCATTGCCTGGTATGATGGAATCGCCAGGCGTGTTTTCTTTGTGTATCTTTGGGAGGCAGTAGAGATCTCCAACGTGGGGAGTACGTGCGATGAAAGCATGGAGGGTATTCTGAAGGTCCAGATCAAAGGTCTTGATCAGTCTGTTGAGTTGGTGGGTTGTTCTTTGGTTGGATCTGCAGGTAACTGTCTGTGGTGTTTTTTGTTGTTTAGCTGTTGGTACACATCTACAGTAATCTGTTCTGTTCAGTATAACGATGGCCCCTCCTTTGTTGGTTTGATGACAATGTTGCAGTTGGTCTTGAGAGGGCAGATGGCATCGTATTGTGATTGGGTCATGTTCAGGGCTGTCTTGTGAGTGCGGCTGATGAATCTGGTGTTGATACATGTCATGACACCCTGGGCATACATGTCAAGTCGAGGGCAGCAGCCTTCTGGAGGAGTCCAATCCGATTCCTTATCCTTTGGTTGCTGCACTGTGGATCTCTCTGTTGGCTGTTCCAGTTCATTGACTGTCTCATTATGTTTGCTGTTGGCTTCTCAGGGTTTGTGGAAGAACTCCTGCAGCCTCATTCGCCTGATGATTTCCTCTATGTTTGCTGCGAGACTGATGGAGTCTATTTTGGTGATGAAGCAGAAACTAAGCCCTCGGCTGAGAACTTTGATTTCATTTGGTTGAAGTGTGTAGTCTGATGAATTGACAATGGACTTCCCTGCAGTGGTACTGTGGTGCCAGGGAAGGCTTTGTTGCTGCTGGTGGTAATGCTAAGTTTCTCAAATTTCCTGTTCTTGATGTTCTTATAGATGGTGTAGTTCCATTGTTGCATCTACTTGGCAGAGTTTTGCAGCTGGTCTGCGTCCTGAGTACAAGGTGAGAATATTGACTGTATCTTGGTTTCTAGGATGCGGTGTTTGTTGTGGAGCTGGTGTATGAGTTGATTGAGGAGTGTGAGAGAGGTGCAACAGCAAAGTCTCTCAGCGTAGTCTGTGTTATAAGTTGACCTGAGTGGGTTCATGATCTGTAGTCCTTTCGGTACTTGTCTGCTTTCATACATCTTTGTAGAAATTTGATGTCTGTGTCAAAATGTGCAATCCTCTTCGGGATCCTCTCCACTTGGAGCTGCCAGTTTGCAGTGTCAATCGTAGTCGTGATGTGGAGAAACTGGTGTTAGACTGGGGTAAACACAGTACGAAATCTCACAACACCAGGTTAAAGTCCAATAGGTTTATGTGGTAGCAAAAGCCACTAGCTTTCGGAGTGCTTGAAGCTCCTTCATCAGGTGAATGGGAATTATATTCACAAACAGGCATATAAAGACACAAAATCATTTTACAAAATAATGGTTGGAATGTGAGTCTTTATAGGTAATCAAGTCTCAAAAATACAATGTGAGTGGAAAGTGCTTTAAGCACAAGTTAAAGGGATGTGTATTGTTTCCAGACAGGACAGTTAGAACATAGAACATAGAACATAGAACATTACAGCACAGAACAGGCCCTTCGGCCTTCGATGTTGTGCCGACCAAAATAAAAAGCAATGCCCCTCCAAACTAAACCATTCCCTTCTCTTCCATATACTTATCAATTAACCTCTTAAACGCCACCAAACTTGGCGCATCTACAACAGCTGCAGGCAGGGCATTCCACTCCCTAATCACTCTTTGAGTAAAGAACCTACCTCTGATATCCGTCCTATAACTCATACCCCTTAATTTAAAGCTGTGTCCCCTCGTGCTAGCTTTCTCCATCCTAGGAAAAAGGCTATCACTGTCCACCCTATCTAAACCTCTAATCATCTTATATGCTTCAATAAGATCCCCTCTTAGCCGCCTCCTTTCTAACGAAAACAACCTCAAATCCTTCAACCTCTCTTCATAGGACCTGCCCTCCATACCAGGCAACATCGTGGTAAACCTCCTCTGTACCCTCTCCAATGCCTCCACATTAGTGAGATTAGTGAGATTTTTGCAAACCCAGGCAAGTCATTGGGAGTTACAGATAGTGTGACATGAACCCAAGACTTGATTACCTGTAAAGACGCACATTCCAATCATTATTTTGTAAATTAAGTTTGTGTCTTTACATGCCCTGTTTGTGAATCACCTGATGAAGGAGCAGCAGCAAAGACTCCGAAAGCTAGTGGCTTTTGGTACCAAATAAACCTGTTGGACTTTAACCTGGTGTTATGAGACTTCTTACCGTGCATACCTTGAGATGGAAGCTCTTAGATTTCCCTCTCTGCCATTGCTCTCTAGCTATTGCAATGGTTGAAACTTGGAGCATGCTTTTGAACATTTGGATTGTTAATATTTGTCTGATAAGCTTGCATAACGAAAGAAGCACAGCGCCAACTAAAGACATCGGTTTGCATTGTCTCCGAGGAAATGACGTGAGCAGGCGAAAAACATTTCCTGCATCTCCACAACTGGGGGAGCAAATAACTTGGGTGTGACTGAAAGGTAATGTGCTGACAGTCTCACATCTCAGAATTGTTGTGTTGGTTGAAGGATGGCAATGGCAAGTTACAGCTCCGATCAGGATTCACCGCCAGCCAGAAGAGTGAGACTCACCGAGAGCTCACACTCCAACTTTGACATTGATTTGAGAAACAGGACACTGTCCGTGAGAATCAGCGATCACTTTGTTCAGACTGTCGGAGGGATTATCTGCCCGTTCGCGATTGCGGGGGCGAGTATTTGTGTCCTCAGGCAGCTGCACGCCATGGCATTACCTGGTGTCCTTAAAGACGTGGCGGAATTTTTCAGTGTGATCTTCGTGGGAATGAGAGGAGGCAGCATCGTGGTCGACTTTCAGGGAGATGAACTAGTTTGCCAGCGAACCTGTGAACAACTTCTCCAAAAACTCCATGCCGAGCTGCTGAAACTGATGCCCTCTGGTAATTTCAGATTGGAGAGGATTCGAAACCCCGCCGAACCTGGAAGTCCACAGGAGCCGCTGGTCTCAAGTAACTGGCTTTCATCATGTTGGGGTGGGGACGGGGGCGGGGGCTGTGCTAGTGGTTTAGTTACATTTCTGATACAGGAGTCAGCTGAGTTACTATCGGCTGGAACTGTTTAATTAAATAACTGGCTTCATTCAGTTTCTGAAACATTTTTGGGGCCATTAAAAAGGGAGGCAACTTTCAGTTCTGGTTGATGAAACAAGAGTGCTTTGGAGCTGAGTGAAAAGAGGGAGGAGGGAAAGCTGAAAGACTTAGTGCAGAGCTCAGGCAGGAATGAATCGTGTGTGCAAGAAGTGTGAACTCAGTAAGAATCTGGCAACACCAATTTTAAATCAAACCGATTTATTTGATAATAAATCTGCGAGCTTTCGACTTTCGTCTTCGTCAGGCAAATGCAGTGTTCTGGTCTGCAATAGCACACATATCAACACAGACAGTCACAGATTGCTGATTAGAATGCGAAGACGAAATTAGAAGATGAAAGTCGAAAGCTCGCAGATTTACTATCAAATAAATCAGTTGGATTTAAAATTGCTGTTGCTAGATTCTTACTGAGTTCTTACTACCCCAGTCCAATGCCGGCATCTCTACTGCAAGAAGTGTGTCGAGCTGCAATTCTGGATTGACTCATTATGGAGCATGCGTGGTGCTGAGGACATCATGGATAGCAGGTTTAGTGGAGCTAGTCACACCCCAAGCAATGGCTGCGCAGGCAGAAAAGCATTGGGTGATCACCAGGAAGAGTAATAGACATAGGCAAGTAGTGCAGGAACCTCCTGTGGGCATTCCCTTCTCAGGAGGTACGCTATTCAATACAGTTGAAAGGGATAGCCTCTCAGGGCAAAGCAGCAAAAGACAAGTTTGTGGCAGCATAGTTGGCTCTGCTGCGTAGTTAGGGAGGAAAAAGATGCAGAGAGTTTTAATGATATTGTCTCAATTATAAGGGGAGCCAAGAGGCATTTCCATGCCTGCGAATGAGACTCTCAAATGATAAGTTGCCTCCCTGGTATCTCAGAATGGTTCAGGTCATTCTGAAGGGGCAGGATGAACAGCCTGTGACATAGGTTAAAAAAGAGATGAGATATTGCAACAGGAATTTAGGCAGTTAGTTGTAGATTAAAGAGCAGGACTTCGAAAGTTGTATTTCAGAGATCCATGTGCCACTAAACATACAATAGAAAGACCAGTCAGATGAATCAGTGATTAAGAATTGGTGTAGGAGGGAGGGCTTTAGATATTTAGATCACTTATAGAATTAGTGTTCTATTGATTTAAGACACCCAGTTGTAACCTGTGCAGTTTGCTGGATTTACAACAGTTATCATCTTTCTTTCAAAAGACCCATTCAATCCAGGAATGTTTTCTGATGGTCTCTCAGAATATTTTTGATTTGGTGTGGTTTAGTTTCATTTCTGATACAGGATCAGCTCACTCTCAGCTGAAGCTGATTAATTGAAGAACTGGTTTGAAACAGTTTCTAAAGCATTGGGTGCCGCAGTGGTTAACACTGCTACCTCACAGCTCCAGGGACCCAGCCAAGTTTGCACATTCTCCCTGTGTCTGTCTGGGTTTCCTCCAAGTGCTGCAGTTTCTTCCCACAATCTAAAGATGTGCAGGTTAGATGGATTGGTCACGCTAAATTGTCCTTTAGTGTCCAAAGATGCATAGGTTTGTGGGATTAGTCATGATAAGTGTGTGGGGATAGGCCTGGGTAAGATGATCTTTCAGAGATTTAGTGCAGGCTTGATGGATCAAATGGTCTCCTTCTGTACTGTAGGGATCCTATGATGTGTTGCACCTGAACACGAATAGTTGCTGGGAGGTTTACTCATGTCAATGAGGAGGTTCTGGCAGAGGTGTGGGACACGAAGTAGATCTGTAGTTGGGAGTGAAATTCAGTCAGATATAGAAGGAAAGCTAGGTTGATTTGGAGAAGCAATGAGTATGAGAAGGCACATGGAAGGATTGGAAGGCTAAATTGCATCTATTTTAATGCAAGGAGCCTGTCTAGTAAGGCAGATGAACTTAAAGAATGTGGAACTATGATATTGTTGCAATCATTGAATCACGTGTGAAAGGACAGGACTGGCAACTCACTGTCTCAAGGTATCGAGGTTTTAAAGCAAGGGATGTAAGAGATGGCATTATTGATAAAAGAGACCATCACCTCAATAATGAGGGGGAGGATGTCTTTGAAGTTCTTCAAATGTGACCATATGGGTAAAGCTTAGAAATAAAATAATGCGATCACTTAGCTGGGATTATACATTGGCCTCCTAACAATCAGAGGAGGATATGTGGGCAAAGCACAGAGAGGAGAGAGAAGAATAGAGTTGTAATAGCATTAGCAATGAGGAGAGGTTGGAGAAACTTGGGTTGTTCTCACTGGAATGTAGGAAGTTGAGGGGTGACCTGATAGAAGCCTACAAGGTTATGAGAGGCATGAACAGAATGAATAGTCAGAAGCTTTTTCACAGGGTGGAAAGGTCAATTACTAGGGGCATAGGTTTAAGGTATGAAGGGCAAGATTTAAAGGAGATATGAGGCAGATTAGTGTGGTGATTTACATAGAGTAATGGGTGCCTGGAACTTGTTGCTGGTGGAAGCAGCTACGATACTGACTTTTAAGAGGCATCTTGACAAATACATGAATAGTATGGGAATAGAGAGATATGGTACCCAGAAGGTTAGGGGTCTTAGTTAAGTTGGGCAGCATGGTTGGTGCAGGCTTGGCAGACTGAAGGGCCTGTTCCTGTGCTGTATGTTCTTAGTAGGGGATTTCAACTTTGCCAATATTAACTTGATTCACCTTAGTGTGAAAGGATTAATTGAGATGGAATTTTAAAAATGCATCTAGGAGAACTTTTTGTGCCAGTACATGGATAGCCCAACAAGGGATGAGCATTGCTGGCCTAATCCTAGGAAATGAAGCTGGGCATGTGGTCAAAGTGTCAGTGGGTTAGTTTTCTGGGGATAGTGACTTAATTTAAAATTTCAAAGTTTCAAAGTTATTATGGAAATGGATAAGGATAGTGCAGGAATCAAGGGGATGATTTTCCCAAAAAAGTTCTAAGACTAAATTCATGGGTAAACTGGTGTAAATCACATTTATTTTCTCAGTGGGAATGCACACTAGAATCTCCCACACTCTGTGCAATGAAGGAGCCAAAATCGTGAATATCATTAAAAGCTTGGGGTGGTTGGAGTCTATTCATGCCAGAATCTGACAGTTCCGGGTCTCAGTGCATGCGCAGTCGCCCTGGATAATCATCCTGCAGTTTACTGGCCAGCTCGATTGCTGGTCAGCCGAGGAAACCCACAGTGCAATGTGATTCTCCTGGCCCACAACGCTAAACAATTAGAGCATGGGGATGGGAGAGCCACCACTCAATTGTCTGAATTGGGAGAAGGCCGATTTCAATATCATTAGACAGGATCTGACAAATATAGACTTGGAGCAGCTACTTGCAGGCAAATTTACATTTAGAAAGTGAGAGTTATTTAAAAGTGAAATAGTGAGAGTTTAGGGCCAACATCTTCCTCAAAGAATGAAGGGCAAAAGCAGCAAGTCAAGGAAATCCTGGATGTCAAGAGATACTGAGGGTTTGATAAAGAAAAAAGAAGCATATGGCAAGTACAAAGCATAAAAAATGAGGGAGGCCCTTCAGGACTATGGACATTATTGGCGGGGTGTGCTTTGGAAAGAATTTAGGAGGTCAAAGATGGTCCACAAAATATCATTGGCAGATAAAATTAAGGAAAACCAAGGCATTTTGTAAGTATGTTAGCAGAGGCAGCATGGTGGCACTGTGGTTAGCACTACTGCTTCATAGCGTCAGTGACCCAAGTTCAATTCCAGCTTCAGGTGACTGTGTGGAGTTTACACATTTTCTCTGTGTCTGTGTGGGTTTCCTCTGGGTGCTCTGGCTTCCTCCCACAGTCCAAAGATGTGTGAGTTAGATTAATTAGCTAATCTAAATTGACCCAAATACTAGATGCATTAGCAGGGTAAATGTGTGTTTATGGGAATAGGGCCTCGGTGGAATTGTGATCAATACAGATTCCATGGGCTGAGTGGCCTTCTTTAGCATTGTAGTGATTGTGTGATTCTATGCTATAATTCTATGATCAGGGAAAAAGTGGGGCCCAAAAAGTAATATGTGCATGGAGCAGAGGAAGAAGCTGAGTTTTAAATGAATATTTTTCATCTTTATTCATTAAGAAGAAGCACATTGTAGTTGGAGATTTCAGTTGGGACAGTGAAGTTCTAGATAATGTTAAGATTAATAAGGAGGAGGTATTAGATTATTAAATGTTTCAGCAGGCATAAAGGTACATAAATCTCCAGCACCTTATGAGATGGATCCCAGGCTGCTATGGGAGGCATGGAAGGAAATTGTAGGGGCCCTGACAAAGGTACTTAAATCTTCGCTGGTCAGAGGTGAAGTGCCAGATGACTGGAAGATAGTTAGTGTGGTACATTTTATTCAAGAAGGATAGCAGGGATAAACCAGATCATTACAACCCAAGTTAGTCTAATGTCAGTGGTAGGGAAATTAATGGCAAAAATTCTGAGGGATAGGATTAATCAACATCTGTGAAGCCAGGATTAATCAGGGATAGTCAGCACAGATTTATTGATAGGAGGTCCTATCTAATGAGTTTTCTGAAAAGATAACAAAGTATTGATGAAGATAGTGCAGCTGAGATGTTTACATGAACTTCAGTAAAATTTTGAATGGTTCCAAATGGAAGACTGGTCCAAAAGGTTCAGGCCCATGGGTTCCATGGTAAGTTGACAAATTGGATCAAAAATTGGCTTGTCAATCAGAGGCAAACTGTAATAGTGGAGAGTTGCCTTTGTGATTGGAAGCTTGTGACCAGTGGTGTACCATAGGGATTAGTGCTGAGATTCTTGCTTTTTGTTCTATATATTAATGACTTAGATGTGAATGTAGAAGATATATTTAGTAAGTTTGCAGATGATATGAAAATTGTTGGTATTGTTGATAGTGAGCAGGATAGTCTTAGGCTACTGACTGGTATTGATCAGCTGATAAATTGGGCAGAGCAATGGCAAATGGAGTTTAATCCTGATAAGTATGAGGTGATGAATTTTGGCAGGTCTAATAAGGGTTGGATATACACAATGAATGGTAGGACCCTAGGGAGTATTGAGGAACAAAGGGACCTTGGTGGACAAGTCCATAGATCTCTGAAGTTAGAGCATAGATAAATAGGGTAGTGAAGAAAGCATACAAAATGCTTGCCTTCATTAGCCAGGGCATAAAATATCGGAGCAAGAAGATAGTACAACTTTATGAAATATTGATTAGGTCACAGATGGAGTATTGTGTATTGTTCTGGTTGCCATACTATGGGAAGGACATTATTGCAGTGAAGAGGAAATTCACTAGAATGTTGCCTGGGATGGAAAGTTTCAGTTACGAGGAGAGACTGCATAGGCTGGGTTTGTTTTTCCTGGAGCAAAGGGGCTGAGGGAATATCTTACAAAGATTACATAATTAGGAGAGGCATAAAGATAGGTAGACTGTAAGAATCTTTTTCCCCATGGCAGAGGTTTCTAAGGCAAGAATGCTTACATTTGGAATGAGGAGTAAGTGATTTAGAGGGCAACTGAGGAAAATATTTTTCACCCAGAGAGTGGTGGAGATATGGAACATGCTACTTGAGAGGGTGGTGGAGGCTGATACTCTTACGGTATTTAAGAACTATATGGACTCTAGATGTAGTAGCCTATGGTCCAAGTGCTGGTAAATGGGAGTATAGATAATACTTGATGTACGGCATAGATATAGTGGACTAAAGTATCTGATTCTGTGCTGTATGGCTCTATAACTATATGATATATGTAATTTACACTTAAGTCTGGAACACACCTTTTCTCTTTGTGAGACAGTGGATCAGTTCCTATATTACACATACCAAGCCACCTGGTGGTCATTTCATGTCCATTTTAAGTCAGTTCAAAGATTCCACATTGAATAGAGTTCATACTTTTAAAGTCACGGTTATGACATGCCTTTACTGGTGTGATGTTACTGTACCTTTAAGAGTTTAAAAAAAAATTGTGCTCACAGGTGATGTCATTGTTGGGAGGAGGAATAAACTGTGGGCAGGTCAGGTAACAGGGGTTCATTTTCAGTTTAGGAGATGGAGTGTTAGCAGCATCAAGCTGAAAGAGAACTCTCTCTCCCTTTTCTTGGAAATTCTGTTGTTTTCCTGAAAATCCTCAGATCCAGTCCCAACAATCTGCTGTTGTTGGGGCTGGATCCGAGTATCTCTGCTGTTTTGAGAAGCTGTGTTGTCTTCAAACTGTTCAGAATGAATCCAGAGAACTGTAGACTTCTACCAAAGAACTGAAGTTCCCTTATTACATGAGTAGTAGACTTTGCTGTATTGAACCTGTTTAAAGGTTTTGTCTATGGCAAGGGTTTTGGTTTGATTGGAACACGTTAGATAGCTTTGTTAAGGATTATACATTATAGTGGTTGTTTTGTTTCTTGTTTGGGGTAATTGATAAAAAGTATTGTCAATTTTCTTACTACACATGTTAACTATAACTTAAATAAATTTTGTTTGACAAAAGCTCCCTAGTGGGTCTTTCGAATCATACCAGAAGTGAAACATATGTTTATCCTAGCCAAATTGACGATACAAAACTTATGATTCAGTTGGACTTCATAAAACATTTTGGAGTTTCTAATCTAACTTGAACCATAACACTGGGTATGATACTGTGAAACATGGTCCTGGATTTGATCAACGGTACACTATTCAAGATGGTGAATCGAAAACTGCACTCCATTTCCATGCTCTTGCTTTTTCCCATTTCCCACTTGATTGCAATTAAAATTTAAAGGGCATGGAAGACATGCATGATCTGTGATGGGGGATGCTGTTCATTGGTGAAACCTGCTGTCAGTTCACTATGGGCAAGCTATGAAAGAACCTACTGGTCAAATAGGGAGGTTCTACATTATGGTGAAAACTTTCTTGCCAACTACTACTTGCTCTCAATAAGTCATTTATTAATGGCAAAGGTAGCACAGGGTTTTCTTTCTTCAGATTTTAATTTCAAAGAACTACAAAGAGTTCACATTCGATTAGTTTCACTTTATTCATGCGTGCATCATCATTACTTGCTTTTCAGCTCAGCCAGAGATGAGCATATCAACACATCTCATAGTTGGCAAACATGAATGGTTACAGGGAGTTAGATATTCCTATTATTGTGCAAGAAAAAATAGATGGGATTTTCTGGACGCGCTCGCTCCAAAACATGAAAATCTTACCTAAGGTCAACAGACCTTTGTTGGCCCCACTCCCCTGGCCCCCTGTCTGCCATCATTCCTGTAGCGGGCCAGATGGGGAAATTCCGGTCATCGTGTTTTCGTGTTCACTCTTCATTGAATATTCGTATTACTGTCCAGTGTTGTACTCAGTATTCCGTGGACATGACTGAACTTGGTGGCTCAGGTGACTCTCCTTTCTGTGCATTGTTAAGAACATTGTCTCATATCACTCATGATAGGGATAACTGGAATGTTGTCTCTGAACTCAAACTCCACAAGGACACTGCCAGCCAACAACCTGAGATGGACCCACATGTGGACAGCACTGATTCCTTCTCTTCTGACCTCAGAGGTGGCACAGGTGCACAGCAGTTAGCACTGCTGCCTCACAAGGACTTGGGTTCGATTTCGGCCTTGGGTGACTGTGTAGAGTTTGCATGTTCATCCTGTGTCTACATGGGTTTCATCCAGATGATCCAGTTTTCTCTTAACAGACCAAAGATGTGCAAGTTAGGTGGACATTCTATGTGTGATAGTTTATAGGGATAAAGTGCAGAGGAGCCTGGGTAAGATGCTGTTTCAGAGAGTCAGTGCAAATTTGATGGGCCAAATGGTGTCTTCTGCACTGCAGGAATTCTATGATTTTCTCACCTTGCCCACAACATACAGGACATCATGCACTTCCCACTTCATGTCCGTATGCCCAGCCTGACCCTCTGCCCTGGCCTGGAACCCTCTTTTGCTCCTGTATGCATCTGAACTGCAATCTTTCAACTTCCTCCACCATCCCCACAACCTCTGCATTGCTTCCAATGCAAGTATATCATTCCCTAAGTAAGGAGACCAAAGCTGTACACAATTCTTCAGGTACAGTCTCACGTACACATTGTACCAATGCATAAATAGGAAGTATTGTTACATTCCATCTCCCTTGCAATGAAGATCAACATTCAAAGAACAAAGAAGAGTTAGCACAAGAACAGGCCCTTTGGCCTGTCCTATTTAGACAAACCGCCTGTATCCATCTCTTCCTCACCTGTCCATGTGTCAATCCAGATTTAAAATGTCACTAATGTATCTGCCTCAACCATATCATTTGGCTGTACATTCCAGGCTACCACCACTCTCTGTGGGGAAAAAAAGCTTCCCCCGTACATCTCCGTTGAACCTTTCCCCCGTTACCTAGAAATTGTGTCTTCTTGTAATTGTTGTTTCTGCCCTCGGAAAAATCTTCCAACTGTTCACCCTATTTATACCCCTCATAATTTTTAAACTTCTATCAGGTTGCTCCCTCAGTCTCTGTCTTTCCAGGTAGAACAATCCCAGTTTATGCAATTTCTCATCATAGCTAATACCCTCCATGCCAGGCAACATCCTGGTAAACCTTTTCTGTACTCTCCCCAAAGAATTGGATACAGTATGTGGCCTAACCAACTTTTTATATAACTAACATAATTTGCCAACTTTTATACTTGATGCTCTGTCTGATGGAGGCAAGCTTGCCATATACTTTCTTCACCACCTTTGGGGATTGAATTTTGGAGCCGCAACGTCATGTTGCAACTGTACAAAACTCTAGTGCGGCCGCACTTGGAGTATTGTGTACTGTTCTGGTCCCCACATTATAAGAAAGATGTGGAGGCATTGGAGGGGGTACAGAGGAGGTTTACCAGGATGTTGCCTGGTATGGAGGGCAGGTCTTATGAAGAGAGGCTGAGGGATTTGAGGTTTTTGTTAGAAAGAAGGCGGCTAAGAAGACACCTTATCGAAACATATAAGATGATTAGAGGTTTAGATAGGGTGGACAGTGATAGCCTTTTTCATAGGATGGAGAAAGCTAGCACGAGGGGACATAGCTTTAAATTAAGGGGTGGTAGTTATAGGACGGATGTCAGAGGTAGGTTCTTTACCCAGAGGGTGGTAAGGGTATGGAATGCCCTGCCTGCTGCAGTTGTAGATGCGCCAAGTTTGGTGGCGTTTAAGAGGTTAGTAGATAAGTTTATGGATGAAAAGGGAATGGTTTAGGTTAGAGGGTCATTGCTTTTTCTTAATTGGTCGGCGCAACATCGAAGGCCGAAGGGCCTGTTCTGTGCTGTAATGTTCTATGTTTTTCCACCTGTGCTGCCACTTTTAAGGATATGTGGACCTGTACTCTCAGATCTCTCTGTGTGTCTGTGTTCCAGATAGTTCTGTCATCTATTTTACAGCCCCCACTTGAACTGGATCTACCAAAATGTACCACCTTGCATTTGTCCAGATTAAATTTCACCTGCCATTTCTCCACCCAATTTTCCAGCCTACCTATATCCTGCTGTATTCTGTGACAATCTTCATCACTATCCACAACTCCACTAACCTTAGTATCATCTGCAAACTTGCTAATCAGACCAGCTATGTTTTCTTCCAAGTAATTTATATGTATTACAAATAACAGAGGTCCCAGCACTGATCCCTGTGGAACACCACTAGTTACAGACCTCCATTCAGAAAAATACCTTCCACTGCTCTCCTCTGTCTTCTGTGGCCAAACCAGTTCTGAATCCATCTAGCTAGTTACCCCTGATCCCATGATTTAACCTTTTGCATCAGCCTGCCACGAGGGACCTTTTCAAATGCCTTGCTAAAGTCCATGTAAACAACATCCACAGTCCTTCACTCATCATTTTTATCACTTCCTCAAAAAAAACTCAATTAAATTAATGAGACATGACCTCCCTCATACAAAACCATGCTGTCAGTCACTAATAAAACCATTCAGTTGCAAATATGTGTAGATCCTATCTCTAAGAATCTTCTCCAACAATTTCACTATCACTGATGTCAAGCTCACTGGCCTATAATTACCCGGGTTAACCTTGCTATCCTTCTTAAATAACAGGATAACATTGGCTGGCTGTCCTTCAATCCTCTGGGACTCACTGTGGACAACAAGGAAACAAAGATTTCTATTGGCAATTTCATCTCTTGTCTCCCTTAGTAATCTGGGATAGATGCCATCTGGCCCTGGGGATTTGTCTACCTTATTGCTTTTTAGTACATCTAACACTTCCTCCCTCAAAATTGTGACTTGCTGTAGAGGGTATATATACCCTTCTGGGACACTGTCAATCAACATGTCTCTCTTGTGAATACCGATTCCGTTTGCCACCCTGATTACTTGCTGAACCTGCATGCTAACTTTTGTGATTTATGTATGAAGACACCAGATCCCTCTGCAGTGCAGCAATCTGGCCTTTCCAATTCCCAGACTCCTTGCAAGCTGCCTTCTGCTGTTCTTCTCCTATGTATGGAAAACCACTCGCCTCAGATAAAGCTACATAAAGCTGACTGCTGCACATCACCTTTCAAAGAATATGAGCTGGGTGCCATTGTATTCTTGTGCATTGGATGTAGTTTAAAAAAAAATTAGGCTAATGAGTATTGGTGCCATGCAAATGTACTATAAGAATGAATCATCACAGGACAGTCTGAGGCTAGATGTACAATCTCTGATATAATCTTTGCATCTTAACCCGCCATGGAAATCAATAATCTGCATCCTCTCTCATCCATTCATCCTGCATATCGTGTTTCCTGTTCCTGTGGGCTCCAATAAAACCCCCTTCCCTCCCCGTCATTGTGTGTGATTCCGGGTGTTATAGTTTTGTAGCAAACTATATGCATCAGTCGTTCATCTATTGCTATGAATCAACATTAGAATCGGAGTAAGATCATAACATCATGAGAAATAGGAGCAGCAATGTGCCATTAGGCTTACTGAACCTGTTCCACCATTTGGGAAACTTATGGCTGATCTGATTGTGGCCTTAAGGTCAAGAGTGACTCCCTTGTCAGTCAAGAATTTATCTAAATCAGCCTTGAACATAATCAATGGCCCAGCCACTGCGGCTGAATTTTCTGACCAATGGAGTTTTCCTCTCCTATTGCAGTGAATGGAGATTTGGCATGTCACTAAATTCTGTGCCTTTGCTGCAGTTGGAGTGAGCATGAATGGACAGTAAGATTGTGCCAGTCTGTTCACTGGGGAAAATAATTTCAAACAGTAACTCCCTGAGAGAAGGAATTCCTCCTCATTTCAATCTTAAATGGGAGCTCTCTTATCTTCAAACTGTGTCCTCCCCTATTTCTGGATCTTCCACATGAGAAGAACATCTGCCCAGCATCTACCCTGTCAAGATCTCTCATAATCTTTTATGTTTCAATAGTATTACCTCTAATTCTTCTATCCATTTCCTCATAAAATAATGCCTTAACCCAGGAATAAAAACAATGTTGGAAATACTCAAGTTTGGCAGCATTGTGGAGAGAGGAACAAGGTTAATGTTTTAAGTGCAATTTGACTCTTCTTTGGAATACTTTATTCCAGGGAGGTGATAGCTGAGTGGTATTATCACGAAATAGTTAATTCAGAAACTCAGCTAATGTTCCGGGACCACAGATTCCAATCCCACCATGACAGATGGTGGAATTTGAATTCAATAAAAATTATCTGGAATTAAGAATCTACTGATGACCATGTTGATTGTTGGAAAAACCCACTTGGTTCACTGATGTCCCTTACCTCGTCTGGCTTAGATATGACTCCAGAGCCACAGCAACCTCACCTGCCCTCTGAAAGAAGACTCTCTGGTCTGATCTATAGCTGACTCTCTAGGTCTGGGCCCCACATCCTTCCTCACCCTCCTTTCCTGGCTTCCCTCCTTCTCCTCTGACCCCTGCGACCCCCCTCCCCTTCCTCCCCCACGTCCCCCTCCTCATGCTTCTCCTGTCCATGTCCCTTTCACCACCATGTCCGTGCTCTTCTTCCTTCCTCCCCTCCGTGCCCCCATCTCCTCCTCCTCCTCCTTACTTCTCCTCCTCTCCCCCCCTACGTTCTTCCTCTCCTCCTCCTCCTCCTCCCCCAGCATCCCCCCTCTTCTTCCCCGCCAAACCCTTAAACCCGAGATTAGACCTTCGACCCTGACACTGAGGACAAGGTGTCAAAACCCTGATCCCGAGAAAGATCCTGAATCCTAACCCTAGGGCCCACCCAGCCCCCCCCCCCCCCCCCCCCCCCCCCCCAACCCCCACCCCCCACCCCAGATCGCTGGCCTATACCCATGCAGCGGGATCGCTCCACATCCACCCTACCGATCCGACTCCCCCACCCTCCCCTTCTGCTTCAACTGCCCCCACTCTGCTCCGAACCCCCTTAGCTCTCCTCTGTCTCCTCCCTCCTCTTCCCATCCTCCTCTCTCCTCCCCTTCCACCCCTTCCCACTTCTTCCCCCTCCTTCTTTCCCTCTCCTTCCTTGGCAAGAAATGCTGGCCAGGCAGTGTCATCCCTGTCCCACGAACGAATAAAGGAAAAAAGGAATCAGCACCTTCTCTGCAATGTTTCCAGTGCAATATATCCCTCCCTAAGAAAGCAGACAAAAGCTGTATCAAATACTTCAAATGTAGTCTGACAGAGCCCTGTACAGTTGTAACGATACTTCCCTATTTATACATTCCATCTGCCTTGCAATGAAGACTAACATTCCGTTTGCCTTCCTAATTACTTGCTGAAAATTTGTGATTCATGTATAAGGACGCGCACATGATTAAATAATGTACTATTTTCATTTTCTTCCTATTAAAGTGGACAACCTCATATTTTCACACATCTTACTTAGTTTGCCAAATTTTTGCCCAATCAACCATTGTTCTGCATCTCTTCGCAAACTTTGAATTGAATAAGAATATAAGAAATAGGAGCAGGAGGAGGTCATCTGGCTCCTTGAGCCTGCTCCATCATTCAATAAGATCATGGCTGATCTTTTTGTGGACTCAGCTTCACTTACCTGCCTGCTCACCATAACCATTAATTCCTTTACTGTTCAAAAATATTTCTATCCTTGCCTTAAAAACTTTCAATGAGGTAGCCTCAACTGTTTCACTGGGTGGGGAATTCCGCAGATTCACACTTTGTGTGAAGAACTTCCTCCTCAACTCAGTCCTAAATCTGCTTCCCCATGTTTTGAGGCTTTGCCCCTTAGTTCTAGTTTCACTTGCCAGTGGAAACAACTTGCTTCTATCTTATCTATTCCCTTCATAATCTTATATGTTTCTATAAGATCTCTCCTCAATCTTCTGAATTCCAATGAGTATAGTCCCAGTCTACTCAGTCTCTCCTCATAAGCCAACCCTCTCAACTCCAGAATCAACCTAGTGAATCTCCTCTGCACTCTCTCTAGTGCCAGTATATCCTTTCTCAAGTAAGGAGACCAAAACTGTACACAGTATTCCACATATGGTCTCACCAGCACCTTATATTGCTGCAAAATAACCTCACTGTTTTTAAACTCCATCCCTCTGGCAATGAAAGACAAAATTCCATTTGCCTTCTTAATTAGCTGCTGCAGCTGCAAACCAACTCCTTGAGATTCCTGCCCAAGGACACCCAGGTCCCTCTGCACAGCAGCATGCTGCAATTTTTTACCATTTAAATAATAGTCCATTTTGCTGTTATTCCTACCAAAATGGATGCCCTCACATTTACCAATGTTGTACTCCATCTATCAGACCCTTGCCCACTCACTTAGATTATCTATATCCCTTTGCAGACTTTCAGCATTCTCTGCACACTTTGCTTTTCCACCCATCTCAGTGTCATCTGTGAATTTTGATACACTGCACTTGGTCCCCAGCTCCAAATCATCTATGTAAATCAAAAACAGTTGTTTTAACAATGGACTCCTGCACCAAAGTGCTGTGGTCATTTTCTTATTCTCCCTTCTGTCTCTGTTTACATCCACGTAAGTTGCATGAACTCACACCTGTTGGCAATTGCAGGGACTGAGGCGCCTTCATTGCTACCTAATTGAGTCTTCATAACTGCCTCTCTTACAGTAACATCCTTCTGTCCTGATGCATCGTAATGTCCAAAGCTCAGACTCAGCAAGAGTGCAATTGTCAAAATAATAATTAAATAAATGTATATGGAGGAAATAGGGGAATTGGGGTGAAAAAGACAATTGTTTAAGGCTAACACTGAGGCTGTGTTTTATGTCCACAAGTTGGATAAAACCACCCCACTGTGTGAAAGGAAAACGCAGAATGATGACTCAGGGCCAGGAAAACAATGTTATTACTCCAATCTCCAAAATTATGGATGGCGAGAGGGCATGGAAATTGAAAATCAGTTCATAATCTATTGAGCTTGCTTCCAACCCAGTTGTCACAATTTTTTGCTGCATTTAATGAACATTGGATGGGAAAATATTTGGGATGCCTTATAGTAGCTATGATGAAGTGGTAAGTGGGTGGAAGCAAAGACCCGCCATCAGGACCATCGCTGAATGTAGCAGGAGATTCGCTTGGGGAAGGTGGCAATGTCTGTATGATCTGAATTCACTTATTGACTTTCTTAAGCCATCCATAAGAGATAGAGACAGACTCAGAAAACAGGAGATCTTTATATTTGTAGTTGGTTTTCATTTGCTGTTTATGTCATAACCCTTCCACCACATGATGCTCTGTAAGAAGTCTCACAACACAGGTTAAAGTCCAAGGCTGGCATCTTCACAACATGATGTCCTACCCACACTCCCATTTGGACATGGAACCATTCCTCACTTCTAATTGGCCCCATTCCTGTCAGAAATGACAAATTAGCACCATCTGATGCTTGATTTGCAGAACTGTAAAGGTTGGAACAGGAGCAGGCTGGAATAGATGGAACTGTCACTTTTGTTCCTCCTCCCTCATTTCACTGAAAAACGGAAAACCCAGTTCTAGGTGCAATAAAGCTGATGGGCCTGGGATTCTATGTTTCTAATGTACAAATGTTCTTTTTTTCTCAAGTTTTCTGACCTCCTCCTTAGTATACCAGAGGAATCAGTTAGTGTATCTTGCAGATTGGATAAAGTTGGGAGGTTTGAATTTTCAGTTCAAAAGCACCCAATCCTGAGTGACTGGCTTTCCAGAACATAGAACACAAAACATAGAACACTACAGCACAAACACATCCTGCAGCCCACAAGTTTTTGTATTCCATACATTTCACCAAAGGGTTGACCTGTACTTCTGTTCTCTTCGTGGGAAGCCTTAGGGTACACAAGTTCAAAAATAACTCATTATAATTTTGATCAATTGAACAGCGTAAGGTAAGAGGCCAGTCAGGAATTGGCCAGAGCTGTTTTCTAGGGGAGGTATTTTACAATGCCAAACAGAATGATCATTCTCACATAAATTATTAAAAGCAAAATATTGTGGATATTGGAAATCTGAAATAAAAACTCAAAATGCTGAAAATACTCAGCAGGTCTTGCAGCATCTGCGGAGAGGGAAACAGAGTACATGTATTGAAATGATTATGACTTCTTCAGAACAGAAGGAAGGTAGAAATAACGACCCTCACATCTACCTTATACAATATATCAGGCTTTAAATAGGGATTAGGTACTTCATTGTGAAACCACTGTATACTTAGCAAACTTGTGATCACTGTGGTTACATTGCAAACTCAAATTTTGACTGGAATACGAAATCAGTTCTCAATTGCCTTAAGCTATGTTCATTTGATGTTTTTTGTAGAGGTGGATTTCGCACGGCACATTCTGAAATTTGTGCATGATGAACTTGAAGCTAAAGTGAAACTCCTATCAAGCGGATCAGTGGATTGGCTTGACATCAATAATATTATAGGAGATCTCAACTGCCTTATTAAGGAATTTGAAGGAAAGCGTGCTAAGATTTCCATGCTGTCACAAAACGGTAAATAAAGTTCAAGTTAAATGCTCTCAGTATTGGTTGCACAGTGCCAGGAACCTGGGTTCAATTCTGATCTCAGGTGACTGTCTATGTGGAACTTGCATGTTCTACCCATGCATGGGTTTCCTCGGGTGCTCCGGTTTCTCCCACAGTCCAAAGATGTGCAGATTAGGTGCACTGGCCATGCTAAATTGACCACTAGTCAATTAGTTGGGATTATACATGGGTAAATACATGGGGTTATGAGAATAGGCTTGGGTGAGACTGTTGTCAGTGCACGTTCAATGAACTGAATGGTCTCTGTCTGTACTGTCAGCATTCGGATTAAGGATTCCACGTCTTACAGATAAAATGTTGAAATTATTTGGCAAAATAAATCTTAAATAAAATAAGGACTGCTGCACAAATTTGAAATTGTGAGAGCAAGGAACTTACTGAAAGTTATGTGGGAGCTCATGGAATTTCATAAAATTAACTGTAGAGGAAAACTGATTATATTTCTGGATTGATTTGGGATGGGAATGCAGGAATTAGGCTGTCCAAAAGTAATCGCTGTATTGGACAAAGTAAAAATCAGAAAGTTAATGGAACATGTGACAAGAGTAATGCACTTATTCTAGGAAACATTAAACTTCGTATAGACAGGGCAAACAAAATGACCAAAAATAATGTGGAGGAAAAGTTCATGGAATGCATTTGAAACAATTTTCGAGAACACTTTGTCAAAGAAGCAGAGAAGGAATTCGTTAATCAGGAACTAGCAGTGTGTAACAAGATAGTTATTTTATGGTAAAGGAAACACCAGGGAAGTTATTGCAATATTAACTATATGAAACTTTATCATAGGTTTGAGAGCAATAAGATCAAATCTGAAAGTTTTAAAAACCAACAAGAAGGTGTTAAAGAGGAAAAAATAGAATACAAGAGTAAACAAATAAGAAATTTAAAAGATTTTTCAAGTATATAAAAAGAAGAAATTAGTGAAAGCAAATGTAACAGGCACCGGTAATACCACCAACTGGAGTTTCTGAAGTTATTAGCTTACATTAACACTGCAATGAAGTTACTGTGCAAATCCCCTAGTCATCACATTTTGATGCCTGCTTGAGTACACTAAGGGGCAATTTAGCATGGCCCATGCATCTAACCAGCCCATCTTTTGGACTGTGGGAGGAAACTGCAGCATCTGAAAAAAAACCTACAGACATGGTGAAACAAGCAAACTCTGCACAGACAATGACACAAGTCGGGAATCAAGCCTAGGTTCCTGGTGCTATGAGGCAGAGTGCTAACCATTGTGCAACTGTGCTGCCTGTTCCCCTCCAAACCACACTTCATCATGATTTACACTTATATTGTTGTTTCTTCACTCTCACTTGGTCAAAATCCTGCAATTCACTCTCTAAAAACATTGTGAGTTTACCTCTGACAGCTACAGTGGTTCAAGAAGGTGGCTCACAATCACTTTTTGGAGGCAATTAGGGATGGGCTATATATTGCTGGTTTTACTAGTAGACCTTATAATCCATAAATAAATTAAAGAGATGATGCATTCTCTGAGACATCATGCCATGAACATGTTAACTGAAGTTGATGCCTGTGAGTTGAACATACATAACTGATTATGGAAATGACTGAGTAGCAAGAGACAGCAAGTAGGGATAACAAGTGGAAACTCTAATTGGAAGGATGTGGCTAGACGTATCCCACAGGGATCTGTATTGAAGTCTCAATTGTTTGCTGTAATTATTGTAAGAATTTTGAGGTTTATATGATTTAAATGTTTTGGGACTGTGTCTCTAAGTTAAGATAAAATGAAAAGGTTTGTATGACCTGTTCTTGGGTCTGCTTAACAACAGTTCTTGGTAAAGACGCTATTAATGATTAAAGGAAGGCCCAGCTTGTTTAGCTGGAAAGAAAGTGTAGATTTGCACACTTGGTGATAATGTCAATAGCAACTGCATTTACATTGGTTAGATTGGTAGGGCCAGATTTGTACAGAATTGTGGAAACTCCACAGATCTTTAAAAAATTGCAGACAGGATCCAATTCTCAATTCCCAGCACCTTCAGTTTTCACTGGTATGAGAGAAGGGTGAGAACTGTGAGATCACATTCCCAAACTTGTTGGCTCCTTTGGAAACCATAGTTTGGATGCAGAAATACTTTTGAAAGATTTCTCCAAAAGTTCCTACTCATGTCCACAAGCCAACTCAAGCCCCTAACCAACTCCCAGTGGCCACTGAGTATCAACCAATCAGATCTTTAATGTATCAATACTGAACTATAAGCACTTGACACTTCTTTATCTTATTTCAGTAAACATTGAGCCAGTGACAAATTAGAAGACAGAAAAAAGCTTGTATACCTAGCATTTTTTGCTCCTGTATACCTGTTTCAATTATGAACTCATTAATGTGTGTCTAGATTCTCAGCCAAGTGTAATTATTAATGCTTATCTTTTTTTAAAGAATTTCACACATGCTATTATTACTATTCATTAGTTCAATGTAAATAATACACTCATGGATACGGAAATGTTATAGTTGGCATGGAGAATATGAGATGCATTAGAGTTCATGGGGGACATAGGTTATTACAAGTTGGCATGGATGGAGCATGTGGCCGAATTAAAAACACAATCTGCTCAGCCATGATTTTATTGAATGGTGTAGCAGGTTCAAAGAGCCAAATGGCCTAATTCTGCCCCAATTTTTTATGTTCTTATGGGTGCAAATTATGCTTCAGCAATATAAAACCCTTGTTAGATCACACTCGGAATAGTGTGAACAATTCCTAGGGCACTACACTTTAGGAAGAATATATTAGCCTTGGGTGGAGTGCACTAGAGTAGAATATAAGTTAGTGTAGTGATGCCTGGACCCCAAAGATTAAATTACAAGATGTAAAGACGGCAGCGTTGGACTGGGTTAGCGAAAAACCTCACTTACTGCGCTGTCTGGAGACAATACACATCTCTTTAACTTGTGGTCAGTGTTCCATCCACTCACATTGTCGACCACTTTAAGACTTGAATAGCAGGTTAGGTGTAAAAATTCACATTCTAATCAGTAATCTGTAAACAGTCTGTGCTGTTTTATGTGCTATTTGAGACCAGAACACCTTATTCACCTGACGAAGAGGACAGTCTCGAAAGCTTGTGAGTTTACTATCAAATAAATTGGTTGGACTTAAACCTGGTGTTGTCAGACTTACTTAAATTACAAGGACAGGTAACACAAATAAAATTGTGTTCCTGGTATTCAGAACTTAAAAGTTGATTTGATTGAAGTTTTTCAAGATATTAAGTGAAACAGATAGGGGGATAAAGAGAAACTATTTTCACTAGTTGGTGAATCTAAGCCTAGAGAGAATAGTTTAAAACAAAAGAAAATAAATGGTGAAGGAATTTAGGAACCACTTCAACATACAAAGATTGCTGGAAGGTTGAAACTCAATTTTGCCAACAGCAATTGATGCTGGACCAGTTGTAAATTTTAAGCCTGAAATTGATAGACTTCCATTGACCAAAGGTGTTCAGGGAAAAGGGGCAAATGTGGGGAAACTGAATTAGGTCACAGTCCAACCCTGATTTCACTGAAGGGTGAGACAGGATAAAGGGTCTAAATGGCCTACTCCTGTGCTTATGTCCCTATGATCCTTGCCCACTTAAGGGACTCAATTGACTCACTGTAACTCAACACCTCATTGCCTTTGGCAAAATTGCAGTGGGAGCAGGGGCTGGATTTAATGTGCCACCTTCAACTTGCTGGCAGGGATAACCTTGAATTCAGCTCTCGATCATGCATTATGACCAATAGGTGAGGCAGATGGAAAGGTTGTCTGGAGGTTGCTGAGTTGTTTGATCAGGGAGTTAGAGACTGCTGGTTTTCTGTGATGTTTGATTTTCCTGGGATAGGACTGTGAGAGAATGGGATGGCGGAAAGAATAGTGTCAGACAGTACAATGGAGTACTTTTACAGCCACAACCTATATGTTTATCTAATATCCTTGTTTAATAATCATACACAACCTACTAATCTTTTTGTTTACCATGAGTAACCATTTTTGATTGGATTGTCTTGTTTGTGAGCGTACTAAACATCAGAGCATGGTGATTGGTCAGATATGTTAGTGAATGAATGTTACTATTGTCCATTGATATCCCTTCATGAAATATTTTTAACAGGAAAAGGAAAAAGTTCCATATTGAATTTCCTCCTGTGTCTCACAGCTGATGATGAAAAGGAATACAGGGAAAACAATAAGTACTTGAAGGTAGTGGTCACCTTTTTTAATGTGTCAGCGACAAAATGTGTTTAAATTTTAGGTAATTTGAACATTTAATTTAATCATTCTTTCTTGATATATGAGTGGAACATAGGATAACATATGCTGAATGGTAAATATTCCATGTTAGAAATAGCTTACTTGCTCCTCTGTAACATTTCCCAGTTAACCCCACTGAGCCATAGCTCATTGTAACCCTCATTCATACCTTTGTTGCCTACACACTTGATGACTCCAATGTCCTCCTGGCTTGACTTCATAAACCTGAACTCATTGAAAGTTCTGCAGCCTATAACTGAAGTTGCAATGAATCTTGCATAGCTATCACCACATGTTTACTGAACTAGTGGCTCTAGATTTGGCAGCATCTTTGTTGGAACTTTACCGGCCCTTTGGAGATGAGGCTGCAAGTTTGTTGACTCTCTCTTTCAGTTGGCAGTTTGAAGAGACTGTAGTGCTGGTGGTGGTTAATTGGCTGCCATGGATAAAATTGCCCCAGGATCCCGCTGCAGACTGCTGCCGCTTTTGATTTTGCAATCAGTCCTCCTCACGACACTGGGGCTGTACACATTCTGCCACCTCTCTAGCTAGGCCTGCTCAGTTTGGCTGGTGATCTTCTCCTGCCACCCAAGGAATAAGACCTTTTGGTTTTGCATACTCTTTGCAATATTACCTCACAGGCTGCATTGGAACACTGTGGTGCAGCATGCTATGATTACCAGAGTTAGCTGATATTATTGACTTAAAAAATCTTTTTCAAGCTGTGTCAGTGTTCTGCTCAGCTTTCTGTTCACTGCAATTGGCATCTCTTCAGACAATTACTTACAGCAGATTGACATTGAATTGCCTCTGATAATAACGAACTTGCAGTTTCTTTTATTACTTTCAAAGTTTAAAGTCAAATTCAAAATGTAAAATTCAATTTGAGGTATGCTCTCTAAGTTGCAAAGAGTTTCCACTCTCGAAATCCCTAACATTTACACTCTATTTACAATGCATTTCTTCTAAGGCTACTGTGTGATCGCTCTATACAAATGCATCAGTGAGTTTTTGGATTAACTTGAGCTGTAATATTTCCAGTATAATGAGGTTAGAAAGATTTAGCATGCAGCCAAAATATGACCATAGCGTCTGTGCATCTGATACCTAAATATCCTCAAAAGATTAGGACTAATTCCTGATATCTTGAACATGGAATTTACACTGCGAGGATGGAAAGTCAAGGACGGTGGATTTTAGATTTTCTTATTGTCAAGAATATCTGAAGAATTAATCTAAAGTTGCTTATATTAAACTTTAAAATTTGTGTTTATGTATTCTGTGTAAAAGTTTTATATCCTACTGGTTGTCTACAAAAGCATCATCCAGTGGGTCCAAATGATGTACTATGTTTTCTGAGTAAGTCGTACTATTTTGGTTTGCTCAGGATTTGAGTAAAATAAACGCCAGTCAAGAAATGGAAAAGATTCCTCAAGTCGTGAGTACCAAATTAAATTTAAATATGTTACAACATTGTTTTGACTATTGTTTGGATGTTAATTGTCATAGAAGCAGGGATTAATTGCTAAGAATATTATATTGAAGATTAAAAAAGATATCAGCTTCCAGGTGGTGGAAGCTGAGGTTAGGGGATTGGTGAAATAGCAGGGAGCACTCAATGCTGTCTTCTCACTGACGCGGTTTCACAGTGGAGAGGGACTGTGAGATGGAGCAGCTACCTCCTCCATGGAGATGGGCATCTGAATTGCCAAATTAAGGCCATAATTATGGACTGTTTTATGAAGCTGCAGGCAGTTTTCACAGACAGAACAGATTTCCAACCTGATCCCATTTGGTGGGGAGACTGCTATCTTCAAGGATTGACGGGCTGTTAGAATCTGAAGCTTGATGAGTCACAAGTAGGAGCATCAGGCCCCACATCCTCAACCATTCCCTCAGAGGGAGTTCCTTTTTGTTCCTGCCTGTCTTCATTATCAGCACCTAACATATCTCCCTGAGGACACTTTAATGTGATGCGTTATCAATGTCTCCTGTCTACATGAACAGAATGGGAATGGAGGGATATAGAAAACTGATTTAAAATGGGGATCATGAGCCTTGGGAGTCCCTGGGAAGTGTGTAAATAGATGATGATATTGATGTACTTGTTTTTATCCTACATGTGCTTTCGTCCACCTTGTTGTCTAACAAGGGGCATACAGGCGATAGGTCATGACAGGGCTGCTCTTGGATTTTTTTCGAGAGTATCCTAGTGCTTCACGTCGTTAGTGTACGCTTGACCTGGACCATTTGATAGGCAACACAACAGCTCAGTGACTATCACTGTGCTGTGCAGATACATGGATTTGGGCCTGTGCCTGTGGGAGTTTGCGCATTCTCCCCGTGCTTGCGTGGGTTTTCTCCGGGTGCTCCGGTTTCCTCCCACATCCCAAAGATGTGCCCTTAAGCTAATTGTCAAAACAAACTCTTCCTAAATTGTCTCAAATTTGGTTTTTAATCCATAGATCTATAAACATAGACAGGGGTCACAGGTAGAGGTGGGAACATCAGGGTAGCGGCGCAGGCTCGTTGGGCCAAAGGGCCTGTTTCCCGTGCTGTTTTGTTCTTTGTTCTTTGTACCTCAGCAATAAATACATTCCTTAGCAGACTTGCTGAGACTTTACAGCTGCAAGCCCTCTGACTGAGCTACCATCACCAAAATAAGAACATAAAAACATAAAAAAAGGAGCAGGAGTAGGCCGTCTAGTGCCTCGAGCTGCCCCGCCATTCAATAAGATCTTGGCTGATCTGAAGTGGATCAATTCCACTTACCCGCTTGCTCCCCATAACCCTTAATTCCCTTATCGATCAGAAATCTATCGAACCATGACTTAAACATATTCAACAAGGTAGCCTCCACCACTTAATGGGCAGATAATTCCAAAGATTCGCTACCTCTGAGAGGAGAAGTTCCTCCTTAACTCTGTTCTAAACTGACCCGGCCTTATTTTGAGGATGTGCCCTCTAGTTCTGGTTTCCTTTCTAAGTGGAAAGAATCTTTCTACTTCTATCCTATCATTATCCTATATGCCTCTATAAGATCACCCCTCAGCCTTCTAAACTCCACTGAGATCTACTCAATCTCTCAGTGGATGTGTGCCTTCAGGCAGTCAGTTTGAAAGCTTCTTCTGATAAGATCATCGAGTTGGTCTCAGCAAGTGTGGCTTAGGACCTGTCATCATTCAGGTCAGAAACTCCAAACTGTTTTGTGAAGTCCACCTGGATCATAAGTTTTGTAATTTGAAATTGGCCAGGGTGAGCATGAGATATTTCACTTCAGGTGTGATTCAACTGACCCATTAGGGAGCTTTTATTAAACAAAATTTATTTTAAGAATACAGTTAATATTTATAGAAAGAAAGATAACAATAAATATTCACAATTATAAACAAGAGTAAAAACAACCATGATATTGTATAATCCTTAATGAATATAGGAAATGTTCCAATCAATGCTGAATAAAATAGAATATAAATTTGGCACTTCAAACATTCCTGCTGCAGTTCTACCATCAAGCCGGCCACAGAATCGGAGCAGGCGAGGGGCAGACAATAGAAATATCTATTGCCCTAGGGCAGGATTTTCCAGTTTCGAGTCTAGGAAAACCGTAAAATCCCAACATTCACATCTGGATGTGACTTCTGATCAAAAGTTGGTTTGTCACAAACTTTAGAAATTGAGTATTCTGATTGTTCAGCCTGACCATAATTTTTGTACTAGTTGGAAACCCAGAATTCTTGTCTATTTTGTAACACTTATCTCTCCTACTCTGATAAGTGAGCCTTTAATCACATTTCTTTACTCTTCTGGTTGCTTCCAAAGTAGCCAAACTGAGTTACAAAAAAACAGATGGAAACTGCTCTTGACTTTTAGCAATTTATAGCATTTTTGAACATTTCATGACTCAACTTGTGAATTTGTAGGAGCAATTTTCCCATTTGCCATATGATCAATACTATCAATGATGGCTGAACAATTGAAGACCATAACTTTGCTTACCAAAAATTGGGAATGAGCTTTTCAGACTCAATTCAACTCTGTGAAGTAAAATATTCCCTCCCACCTGCCTTCCCATGGTTCCTGAACCTTTCAGTCAGCAACACATGTTCAATATCTGTATAGTCCAATATGAATATCTAGGCTCATAAGACCCAAGCTAAGTTATTGAGTATCGGTTGAAGATCTCTCAAAGATCATTTTTAACTTTGGGATATTTAGAAACTCTAGGCTGTCAATTGTTTCTAACAACAATTATGGATAATCTTTATTATGATCATTGATACAGTTTGAAGCACCCACATGCATTTCTAGAAGTTGATTTTGCAGCTATGGTACAAAGTACTTTAAAAATCAGTCAAATTCCAGTTCACTGCAAATATTTACTTTTCTAGTCTCGAAGCTTCGCAAATTTGACCTATAATGGGAACTTGGAAGAAGTTTTCTAATCTCATACAATTGTGGTGAGCCTCATCCAGCTGTATTACATTGAAGATATTAGACATAAAATGAGGCTTCTCACTAAGAGTATGAAGTTATGGGAAATGGTTTTATCATTACCTTGGATAAGGAGATTATCTGTTTTGGGTGACTCAGGCACCTATCAACAAATATTCTCCAACAACTCTCTAGCTGTGTGGATTGTCTCAGATCAATTGCAGCAGTTGACATCTTCTCCTTTGTTTAGGCACTGCAGATCACAGTTGAAATTTCAAGGTTTGAGTTAAAAAAATCTTTGAGAAATCTCAGTTTTAACTGAGATAGACATAAT
This sequence comes from Sphyrna mokarran, assembly GCA_024679065.1. NCBI lineage: Eukaryota > Metazoa > Chordata > Chondrichthyes > Carcharhiniformes > Carcharhinidae > Sphyrna > Sphyrna mokarran. The sequence goes on along the minus strand of JAGIQG010000001.1, from coordinate 100,921,457 downwards.
TGTATCCATCATCAGAAAAACTTCAGATCTTATCATTGTTATAACAGAACAAAATAAAGAAACTGATTGGAATATAGAAGGCAGGAATTGTGAATGCCATGAAATAACAAATATCGCTCTCTGGAGATTGATGGGGCCCCAACTTTTCATTCTCTGAAGAAAAGTCTTGAATTTAGAAATTGAACGATTAATTTTATTATGATCGTTCCAAATTAACTTCAGCAATAAAGTTTGAAGTCACATAGTAATTTGAGTTTATTCAAAGAAAACTGTGAATTTAGTATTTTTTTAAATGAGATAATCTGAATTCAGTGCTTTGGATGAAGAGCAGCTGGTATATCCAACTTTGTGATAATACAATAAGCTTGTCTTTGAGTGTATGATGGCAGTATTCCCATAATCAGATGTTCCGGGGAGGACCAGTGGTCATAAAGGATCCTGGTAAAGGAAAGTTTGGGAGCTCAACTCCTGACTTCCACCATAGTTGAAATGGGTGAACATTCAGGATCTATTCTCACAATTTCCCAAACAACACTCATCAGGGTATGGCAATTCAAATAAAGCATTCAGTTAACTAATCAGCCATAATGTATACCTATACTCTGTCTTCAAAGATCCGAGAAGAGCTGGAAAAAATGAAAGAAGACAAAAGAACAGAAAGCTTTCAAAACATGCTTACAAAATGCAAACGCACATCAACCTTTTCTAATTTGAAGGTAAGTGTTTTATAACTTCATTAAAAATCATAGTTTCAGCTTAATATTCAAATAAAGGGTATGATAGAATACTGGTTATGTTACTGGATTATAATGTGAACCCTACACTATCATTTATGGAATGAGAGTGTCATGGGCAAGAGCAATATTTATTATCTGTCCTAATTGCCCTGAAGACAGTAGTTCTCGCCATTCTATTGTGGTTCTGGGATGGAAAGGAAGGGGTGTGAAGTGTGGGAAATGAGTCAGTCATGCTTGAGAGCCTGCCAACCTTCCATGACAGCTCTTCCAATATTTATTCCTTTTTACTCAACTGAAGATTCCCCACAATGTGTTGAATGGATGAAATCATAGGTAAGGGTGAGCCGTTTGCAGATTGAGAGCTAAAAGAATGAGATGCATAAATACAGCAGAGTTATGTCAAACTGTGGAAGATCTGGAAATGAGGGAGAGAGTAGTGGCAGAGAGTGAAATACTGGTTATGATCACTGGCCATGGAGTCGCAATATTGGATGAAATAGTAATGAGCATTCTAAATCTACAGTCTGACTATTTAAGCTAATTTTGGCAACATCATGAATAGTAAAAACACTGAACAAGGTAGAATTTTTAGACCTGGGTCTGAATTTTATGCTCCCTCCAGGGTCCAATCCAAGGTATCAAGGTCAAGGGCTTGAGTTCCGAGGCAGATGTCGGCAACATATATGAATTTTCAGGAGGTACTTTTGGAAGTTGGTTTGTGTAGTGGAACAGGGTTGGAGATAGTACTGAATTTTGGGGAGTCCAATGGTTTGTCTGTTCCATGTACTTTTGTCTTTTCAAGGTGAACTCTGAACCTTTGAATGCTCAGCAATATTCTAATGCTTTTAGTTGCCCAGGACAGGGGAAAGGGCCATGACAGCTTCAGGAGGAGGCCAGGGTATGTATCATAGGTGTGGTATGTAATTGTGACATTGAGGATCATGGCATCTGTCTTCACGTTTCTCTGAAAGGCGTTTTCAATGTAAGTGGTAAGGGCTAGTATCTTGCTGAAGCCAGCCTGGTCGATGCTAAAGACTTCCTCTACAATTAGGGACACGCGCTGAAGAATGGCATTTAAGGATTTTGTATGGGACCAACAGGGGAAAGATTGAACAGGAGTTAGCCACAAATGTGGAAGCTTTTCTCGATTTTGGTGTTGTGATAGAACATTACAGCACAGAACAGGCCCTTTGGCCTTCGATGTTGCGCCGACCAATATAAAAAGCAATGCCCCTCCAAACTAAACCATTCCCTTCTCTTCCATATACTTATCAACTAACCTCTTAAACGCCACCGAACTTGGCGCATCTACAACTGCTGCAGGCAGGGCATTCCACTCCCGAACCACCCTTTGGGTAAAGAACCTACCTCTGATATCCGTCCTATAACTATCACCCCTTAATTTAAGCTGTGTCCCCTCGTACTAGCTTTCTCCATCCTAGGAAAAAGGCTATCACTGTCCACCCTATCTAAACCTCTAATCATCTTATATGTTTCAATAAGGTCTCCTCTTAGCCACCTTCTTTCTAACGAAAACAACCTCAATCCCTCAGCCTCTCTTCATAAGACCTGCCCTCCATACCAGGCAACATCCTGGTAAACCTCCTCTGTACCCTCTCCAATGCCTCCACATCTTTCTTATAATGTGGGGACCGAACTGCACACAATACTCCAAGTGCGGCCGCACTAGAGTTTTGTACAGTTGCAACATGACGTTGCGGCTCCGAAATTCAATCCCTCTACCACTAAAAGCCAAGACTCCATATGCCTTCCTAACAACCTTCTCGACCTGACTGCCTACTTTCAGGGATCTATGCACATACACACCAAGATCCCTCTGTTCATCTAGACTACTAAGAATCCTACCATTTGCCCTATACTCTACACATTTATTATTTCTGCCATAGTGCATTACCTCACACTTTTTCACATTAAACTCCATTTGCCACCTCTCGGCCCAGCTCTGCAACTTGTCCAAGTCCCTCTTCAAACTATAACACCCCTCTTCACTATCTACCACTCCACCGACTTTAGTGTCATCTGCAAATTTACTAATCCATCCTTCAATACCCTCATCCAGATCATTTATAAAAATTACAACAGCAGGGGCCCCAAAACAGACCCCTGAGGTACACCACTTGTCACCGAACTCCACGATGAATATCTCGCATCAACCACCACCCTCTGTCTTCTATCTGCTAGCCAATTCCTAACCCAATTAGCTAAATCACCCTCTATCCCATACATCTGCATTTTCTGCAGAAGTCTTCATGGGCCACCTTATCAAACGCCTTACTAAAGTCCATATATACCACATCAACCGCCTTACCCCCATCCACCTCCTTAGTCACTTTTTCCAAAAACTCAATGAGGTTAGTAAGGCACGACCTACCCTTCACAAAACCATGCTGACTATCTCCAATCAATTCATTACTCTCTAAATAACTATAAATCCTATCCCTAATTATTCTCTCCAACAATTTGCCCACCACAGAAGTAAGACTCACTGGCCTATAATTCCCTGGAAGGTCTCTCTTCCCCTTCTTGAACCACGGGACCACATTCGCTATCCTCCAGTCCTCCGGAACCACACCCGTAACCAACGACGACCTGAAGATCAGAGCCAGAGGCTCTGCAATCTCCTCTCTTGCCTCCCAGAGAATCCTAGGGTAAATCCCGTCCGGCCCAGGGGACTTATCCAACTTCAAACCCTCGAGAATATCTAGCAAATCCTCCCTATCTACTTCAATACTTTCCAGTTTGCTACCCTGTACCTCAGTGTTCTCCATAACTACATTTACATCACCCTGCGTGAATACCGAAGAGAAATATTTATTCAGTACCTCTCCAATCTCCTCAGGCTCCACGCACAACTTCCCACTGCTGTCTATGACGGGCCCTAATCTTGCCCTAACCAATCTTCTATTCTTAACATATCTAAAGAAAGCTTTAGGATTCTCCTTAATCCTATCAGCCAAAGTCTTCTCGTGTCCCCTCTTAGCTCTCCTCAATTCCCTCTTTAGCTCCCTCCTGGCTAATCTATAGCTATCCATTGCACTAACTGAGCCTTCTAGCCTCATCCTGACATAAGCCTCCTTTTCCCTTTTAACCAGCAAATCAACTTTTTCGTACACCAAGGTTCTCTTATTCGACCATTTCCTCCTTGCCTGACAGGGACATACTTATCAAGGACTCGCAGCAGCTGCTCCTTGAATAAGCTCCACATTCCAGATGTTCCCAGTCCCTGTAGTTTCCTAGTCCAATCTATGCACCCTAATTCTCTCCTGATGGCCTCATAATTACCCTTCCACCAGCTATAACTACTGCCCCCAGCTTCATGCCTATCCCTATCCATCACTAAGGTGAACGTAACCGAATTGTGGTCACTATCACCAAAATGTTCACCAACCTCCAAGTCTAACACCTGGTCTGGCTCATTGCCCAGCACCAAATCCAATGTAGCCTCACCTCTAGTTGGCCTATCTACATACTGAGTCAAAAAAACCCTCCTGCACACTTTGTACGAAAACTGACCCCTCTAACGAGCTAGAGCTATAGCTATTCCAATCAATATTAGTAAAGTTAAAGTCCCCAAACTTTGCCGTTTGTCATTTCTTTGGAATGGTGTTGGAATTTATGACTTTCATGTAAAACTGGGTCAGCCAGGCAAGAGCTCAGGGCACTGGGTTTTTCATAAATTCTGGCACGATATTATCATATCCTCTGCCTTGACACACTGTAAGTCCTTCTTTAGTTCTTCAGCCTCAAAGAGGATGGGATTGAAGTCATTTCTTAGTTGACCCAGGATGTTCCTTCTGGTATTTCTGTCCAGATGTGCCTTAGCTGTGGCAAGTTGGGAATAACTGAGGGGCAGTTTTGAGTGGGTAACCATTGGGCTGCTCCAAGATGACAGATTAGGCAGCTGGAGTGCATGAGGATCAGTTCTGCTACAGTTTCCTCTCTCTTGGTACAGCACACAAGAAACAAATATCAGATGCATATGAATTTATGGAATTGAGAATTATATGAGAGATACCAATTTAGGTAGCTAGATATGACTTGTTTGGGAGCAATGAAAGAGGAAGTATTACTTAGAAATAATTATTGCTATAAATTTAAATGGGTGAATGTTTAAAATGCTGAAAAGGATAACTTTCATGGTTGTATTATTTTCCTTCAATATCCTCACATGTATTATGTATTCAATAGACCAGACATGTTAAGTACTGATCAGGAAAGGGCTGTTAGAGTTAACATAGATGAATCTCTAACTATAAAACCAGTGCTAGGCTGCTTGGAGTAACCCAAAGTTCACCCACCCAAAAGTCATCCACCCAAAATTGCACCTAAAGTTAAATAATTGGTGTGGAATACGAGAAGACTAGGGCCAAAATCAAATGGATACTTTGTTACTCTGTCAGTTGGTGGTCATACAGTTGGAATGCTATGCATAATTCAAAATGATAAGAAGGATATTATTGTCTTGACAGTTTGAGAATATAATGAAGGTGAATTTTGGCATTAGGAAAATCATGAGGGAAAGATTTCCGTGTGAAACAGACAAATTTTCATGATCTTGAAGAGATTGGCAAAATTGATGCAGATAACTCCTTTCTTCAATATGACGTTTAAATAAACACAATTAGAAGTAAGGCTGACAGTAATACAGAAGATTTTTAATCTCCACAGCAATACGGGACATGTACTAGCGATTGCAGGACATATGCAAAATGAAGTTTGCCTAGATTTATTGCCATACACTATTGCTGTCTTTTACAATACAATTTGAATATTATATTGAGCATTATAATACTAGATCATCCTAGGTACAAATTTTCTTTGAAAAATGGGATTTTGTATGTAATTAGAATTAAAGTGAGTGTTTGTCCTAAAATCTGATTAATGTCAATTGTATTAAAGATAAATTGTTGGTTATTTGGTTTAAGATGGAAAAAGCCTTGGAGAATGAGAAAACATCATTTGATACGCTCCGCAATTATTCAGAGACAGGTGCCCTTAGATCTCTCCAACCTTATTTGCTTCCAGTGTAAGTACAGCTTTTCGTAATGAATATGCCTGCTTAAATATATATACTTAATCCTGTGAATATTTTAATATTATAAATATTAATGTGATAACTTTTGACTTTTGCATTTCTGGAAGTGAACCTTGCTCTTAGTACTGCATATTGGAAATTCAATCTGTTCAGAATAATCTACAGCTCAATTAAGAGAATGGTTGAAAAATTGTAGAACAGATCAATGTTGAAGTTCTGAGAATTCAAGGCAATGGAGAAAAGCTCAAGGAAGATGTTGGATGGCAGGTCAGAGGTGACAGCAGTGGGGGTTGCATTGCAGAGGTTGGTACTGGGAACTGAGGGGGCATAGCCTGAGTATCAATAATAGCTGATCCAGGCTGAGAAGGATGTATTGAAGACTGCTTAAAGCCAGGCAAGGGTGATGGAAGGAAGATTAAAGGTGATTGAGGGAGGGTTTAGGTTGATGGTGTCCAGTTCACTGTGCAAGTGTCCACAGATATGGCTACATCCACAAAAGAAAGTACTGTGCAGTGAGCTTCGAGGATGGAGTTCGCTACACTGGGGTGGGTGAAGGTCAAGGTGTGGCTGTTGTACAGAATCAAGTCTCCCATTGATCAAAGGTGATCAGGACGGGAGGCAGGGCCTGAAAGGCTGTGCTGACCAGAGGTCTGCCTTTTGTTCACAGTGCAGGCAAGATAGATCAAGTGCACTCTGGTAGCCCTGGTACAGCTGCAGAGGAACTGGTCAAGTGTTGCCAGGACCATCCAGAAATCCATGCCAGTTGGGAATATCAACTGGTCATAATTGGTTCTTATTGGAATTAACAGTCCACAACTGGTTTTAATAAGAACATCTGGCAATCATAACTGGAAACCAGTTTGCAGTCCCTGTTGTACTGTTGATTTTAACTAGGCCCATTTGTATCTAACTGGAACCAGTTAACTTGTATTATCTTGAATATACCTGGAGCAGCTTAGCATGGAAAGCACAAGAGTCATGGAATACAGCTAGTCACAGAGTGTGAATTTGGGAATTTGGTCAGTGAGGGAATTTTAAGAATTAATCTTTTTCTAAAATCTAGTCTAATTTGCATTTAGAATTTAACTATAATTTACTGTTAAGGCTTAATTTCTTTCAATCTTAGTCAGGGATAGACAAACCCCCCCCAGAAAAGACAGCTGCAATTAGTTAAGTAGATGGCTAGTTGAATCTGATTCTCTTGCTAAGAGTGCTAAGTCATTCCTATAGAATTTCAGCTAGTAGAAGTGGTCTTGCTAAGCAATTAGCAATGGCCAGAACAGCAAGAAGGAAATGCAAGTAGTGGATGAGACAAATCAGGATGCTGATAATCAAGGGCCAGTCAGATAATTGAATATACTGTCAATGGTGTAACTACCTGCAACTTTCAGATCATGAAATGGCTCCCACACATCAATTCACATATTCCAACTGATACTAAGGCCTGTATCTCTCTCCACTCTCAAGTTTAGATTGCATGATGCCCTTATGAGTGCGACTTTGCTGTGACTTCACAGTTCTATCTATTCTTGTTAATGCAGGAGATCATTCATCATTTTCTTTCTGGATCCAGTTACACTTTTGGACCCTATGCCTGCTAAACGCATTAGCGACATTTGTTCCTGCTGCTTTTATCAGACAGGAGGGCTCCCCTGTTCCCTAACAGTCTGCAAGAGAACCCACAAGGAGACTTTACTGACCTATGGGGCCTCTCTTTGTCTGCCGTTAGCAACAGTAGGTTTTTCATAGGATGAAAAATTGTCAGTGTCCTCAAAATAACAGCTAGACTGATGATCCTGATGTTTGGAGAATGAATGTTCTTGGGTGCCCATTAAATATGGTGCCCAGACCTTTGATCCTGAGTAATGGTGGAAATGTTGACTTCCTGCTCGCCCTTTCTGTTTCATTTGCTGTGCTCCTCCCGCAAGAATAACTAATTGACTCTTTGCTGCATAGCCAACTGTCCTGCCTGCAAGCAGAGGTGTCACACATTACTGGTTCTGCCACTGGTAACCTCGACATTACCAAAAGATTTTGCTCTGCATCATTGTTTCCTACAAGGTATTGGAACCCCCCCCTCTTTTGCTCCAAATGTTTCTTGATGTCAATATGGGACTCTGGAATCACAAGACCATGACAGCATGAGCAGGTTTCTCAAAAAGTACCAGCAGCTAATTGACAAATTTCAGAGCCAATCATTAATTTTACCTATTGGCAATTATTAAATTAATTTATAAGAACAAATATTGTTGTATCTTATAGATAATTGCATTGTTGAATTAACCCTGACTTTTGAAAAATCAGTAAGTTAAGATTCTGTACTTGTAATTTATTGTGGAGTTAAATTTTGAAATGCTTTTAGTGAAACGTGACCATATTTATAATTTTTGGTATCATGTATTTTCCAGGAAGAATATAAAAAATATTTATTCAACAACCACAAAATGTGTTGTTTGTTTGAAATATGGTTCAGTTTATCAGATGAAAATACAATATTTCAGTGTTGAAGAACTGCAAGCAATTCTTTACGAGCTGGTGACCATGATAAAAGAAGGTATTCAGATCACGTTGTGTTAAATATTTGTAAATATCCATTGATAGATCATACTCAGGTGTGGTCTTTCACTTAAGCACTTTAAAACCATTAATGATTGTATTATTTTCATTTAACTAACAGGTCATGATGATGATGGCCCTGGTGTGGACGAACAACGAAAAAACACTTCTCGTAAAGCGTTAGAGAAACAATTTTGTCTTCTCACTACTTACTTCCCAGATCACCATTTTAATAAGGTAATGCATTTTAAAAACATTTTGCTTCTTCTGGTTTTCAACAGAAAAGTTGGAAGTCTGATTTTAACCTGTGTTATTTGAAGGATCTATTGCAGAATATTGAAGGTTCATCGTCGATCAAACTTTGTCAAGGTGTAAAGGATTTGGCTGGAACTTGCGAATATTATGTGGGCGAGGGCAAGAATGTGATGGAGGACCGCATATTTATTCGGGTAGGTTTGTCACATTTAACCATTACCACTAAAATGTCCTTGAGTTTTATTTCTATGTTTCTTCTACTAAAATACTGTGACAGAAATTGAACAAAAAGAGGATGTCCTAATGTTACAGATTACGGCATAAAATCATAGAATAAAGGCAATTTCCTGTAGCCCTTCATATTTTTTCTTTTCAGATAAAGATCCAATTTCATTTTGAATGTATTTAAGGACATAAAGGGTTCTAATACTGACATCTGGGGAACTCCACTAAAAATCTGCCTCCAATTCAAATATCATCCATTAATCATAAAAAATAGGAACAGGAATAGGCCATTCGATCCTTCGAGCTTGCTCTGCCATAGCTCATCTTATTTTTTCATGTCCTCTTTCCTGCCCTATCCGTGTTACCCTTGAATCCCTTACTGATCAGAAATCCATCTATCTCAGCCTTAAATATACACAAGGAGTCTACCTCCATTGCACTCTCGGCAGGAAGTCCAAAGATGCACAACCCGAGGTTGTGAAGGTTGTGAAATTATGGCCAGAACTCCAAATTCCTACTCTCACTTCCCTCAGGATCTTGGCTGCATGTCACCCAGTCCTGATGCCTTATCAATTTCAAGTACAGAAGTCTACCCAGAACCAGCTCCATTTTAGTTTTAAACATTTCACATGTCTGAATTACCTCCTCTTTCACCATGACTTGGCAGCATCTTCTTCCTTGGTAAAAATAGACACAAAGTACTCATTTAATACCCAAACCATAGCCCTGCTTTCATGTGTAAACCCACTTTACAGTTGCTAATTGGTCCTACTCCTTCCTTTAAATCGAATTGGTAAGTCACATGTCTTTTGGATATGATTTTTGGATTCATTTTTAATTAGCTATCAGTTTCTATTTAGACTCTCCCTTTGCTTCTCTTATTTGCTTTTCCAATTCCCCTCTGAATCTTCTGATTTTGGCCTGGTTGTCCAGTGTGTTATTTTTCTGTCGTAAGTACACTTTTTCTATTTCATCTTAATCTTTTCTCTTTTTCATTCTCTATGGAACTCTGAACTTGATTGCCCTTTCTTTCCCCTCCATGGGAATATACCTTGACTGCACCTGAACACACTCTTCTTTGAAGGCAGCCCGTTGTTGAGTTAGTGTTTCTGCCAATCTTTGATCTGATCTGGGTCTGATTGGCCTTTCCAACTGATCTGGGTCTCATTATCCTTTCCCCCAGTTAATTATTTAATTATCTTTTCTCTGGGTTGTTCTTTGCCCTTTTCTATACCCATCTTAAATCTTATTATCTTTTTGTCTCATACTATATCTAGTGGCATATAAGGAAGAATAAATGTGTGCCCACATCCATTTCCATAGCTAATTTTTCCTGGAATAGATCAGTAGCCAGTTGCCAGAGACCATAGCTTGAGGGGTACCACTCTGCAACAAGCATAGCTGATCAGGAAACTCCCCATTCTTACTGTTTGCCATATATGTATTTCAAGAATTTACTAGTAGATAGTTACCTTGTTTGACCATGTTATGAATGTACCTTCTGCATCTATCAAATCCTGGAGTAGGACTTGAACCCAGAGATTCCGGCACTAAGACAAGGCATTACTGTGCTATAAGATCTCCTGATAAAATGTTTATTTTATTTGTTTATTCGTCACAAATAAGGCTTACATCAACACTGCAATGAAGTTACTGCAATGAAATTCCTCTAGTCACCATACTTTTGTGCCTGTTTGGGTCAATGCACCTCGCAGCACGTCTTTTGGATTGTGGGAGGAAACCCACGCAGACATGGGGAAAACGTGCAAACTCCATACAGACAGTGACCCAAGCGTCCAGGTCCTTAGTGCTATGAGGCAACAGTGCTAACCATGATCATTGTATCTTAAATGTTCTGCTACTGATTCTTGATCTACTTGACTACCTCATTTCCAAAAACCAAGTTTAGCTGTGTCTCCTTTCTCTCCAACTGTGTTAGGGACCAGATCAGAAACTCCATAGTATATAATGAAGTTAGCCTAGACACCAACTTTATTTGATTTTGGCATTAGGATGAGCACAAGGTGTTTTGCTTCAGGCGTGAATCCCACTAGAAAGCTTTTATTAAAACAAACTTTATTTAACAAAAGTTAGAATATAACAAAATTAATTAGCATATCTTTGGCCAGCTGAAATACTTAAACATGGCAAGGTATAATTCTTAACAGCTATCTATATCTATAGTTATAATTTAAGCAATATCCCCACAAACACTAAATTCTCTTCAGAATTAGCACCAAAAACATACAGGCTCATGTGGATGCAAGGTTTCCAACCTTGAACCCCTCTGGACAGAGATCCAGAAAGACACCTGTTTTCTGATTCCATAGGGAAGGATATATTCTCAAGTGGCAGAACTTCAGGGAAAGAGACTTAGTTTCTGGTCGACCCGTGTTTCCAATCTCCAGAAAGAGAAAGAGCTACTTTTCTCTAAAGATCCCAAGCAAAACTGGCTCAGTTTTCTCCCTGTAAGCCTACCTCCAGTCAGTCTCATGACCTCTTCTGTCAATCAATCTAATTAAGCCCTGCTCTGAAAAACACCAGGGAAGAACATTAAAATAGCAGAACTGCATTAGCCCAGACTAAAACAAACAATCCAGCAATTAGGACCAATAATGTTTCTGCAGCATCAATATTTATAGACAAAGAACTGACGACTTAAAAAATTCCTGCACAGGAAACATGACACAAATACATTTCTTAAAGGCACAATATCATCACAACTAGAAATATACTGCTATAGAAAAATTTCCTCAACACACTTGAGGAATTCCTATCTCTCTCTGCTCTTTAATATATGGCACTCCTAGCCTATATTCAAATAATTAAAGTTCTTAATTATAACAGCTCTATGATTCTTATACTACCTTTTGGTAATTACCTTAGAAATTTGTTGGCCCAAATAAACTGGGCACAAATAATTGAGGCAGGACAGTTGAGGAACAATAGAAGATGTTCAGGGAGATATCGAATAGTTCTCAATTAAAGTATATTCCTGAGAGGAAGATGAATTGTAAAAGGAAGAAAAATGTTTCATGGCTAAAAAAGGAAGTCAAAGAGAACATAAAGGCAAAAACTAGGGCATACCAAACTGCAAATGCTAGTGGTAAGCTACAGAATTGGCAGAACTTTAAGATTCAGCAAAAAGCTACTATAAATAGAATCAAAAGAGTTAAGATGAATACAAAGTTAATGTGCAGCTGCAGCACATAATAAAAAAGGCAAATGGAATGTTGGCATTTATTGCAAAGGGGTCTCAGAATTAAAATAGAGAAGTGTTGTTGTAGTAGTATATGTTGGTATGTTATCAACATCTGGAGTGGTGAGTCCAATTTTGGTCTGCTTATTTGAGGAAGCATTGGAGGCAGTTCAAAGAAAGTTCACTAGATTGATTCCGGGGATGAAAGAGTTGACACATGAGGAGAGATTAAATAGTTTGTCTTTATAATTGCTGGAGTTTAGAAGGATGAGAGGGAATCTGGTCGACATATATAAAATTTTAAAAGGGATTGATAAAGTAAACATAGACCAAATGTTTCCTCTTCTGGGGAATAAGAGGTCACAAGCATAGGTTGGGAAGTGGTAGATTTAAAATTGAGATAAGGAGAAACTACTTGACACTACTATGAACTTGTGAAACTCATTGCCCCATAGCACAGTGGAGTCTGAATTGTTGAATGGTTCAAGGAGGTAGATATATTTCTAATAAAAAAATGGGATAAGGGGAAATGGAGAACAGATGGGGAGGTGGATTTGAGGTCAGGGAGAGATCAAGCATGATCTGATTAAATGGTGGAGCAGGCTCAAAAGGGCAGAATTTGCCTACTTCTCACCTCATTCCTATGTTCATATGTACCTAGGAGTAATATGGAGATTTGTACTTTTGAAATAACTTACAACATAAATCACTAAATATAAAACACATGACATAATATATTTAAGTATGTGAAGTAAGTGGCAAAGTGGTTAGCACTGCTGCCTCACAGCACCAGGGGCTCAGGTTTGATTCCCGGCTAGGGTCATTATTTGTGCAAAGGCTGCCCATTCTCCCATGTCTGCATGGGCTTCCTCCAGATGCTCTCATCGCACCTCCCCTGCCCCCCCACCTTCCCCATAGTCCAAAAGATTTACTGATTCGGTGCATTGGCCATGCTAAATTCTCCTGAAGTTCACCCAAACAGATGCCGGAGTGTGGTGACAACGGGACTTTCATCATAACTTCATTGCAGTGTTAATGCAAGACTAGGTGTGACATTAATAAATAAACTTTAAAATTCACCCCAGCACTATAAGTTTAGATTGTCCAAGCTCCATCTAGTGGTTGAAATTTGTTGGAACCACCTGAAATCCTGTGAACACCTGCACTAACCAACATCTGTCACGAGACAGAGGACAGAAGCTTCAGTTTAGAACTGGAGTCAGTAGGAAAGCCAAGAACACAGCAACTGAAAATTGACCCTTCGAAGATCAGAATGGGAGAAAGTGAAGGCTAGACTGAGATGGGGGGCGGGGGAAGTGCGGGGAGACAGGGATTGTTGGGAAGGAAGGTGGCAGTCAGGGAGCAGCTTCCCCCAATAAGTTGATGCTAGGAGATAAGGGCACCAATGGGGGAAAGAGGGAGAGAGTGGAAGTGGTGCGGAAAAGGTTTTGGGTAGAGAAGGTAATGTCTGTGGTAAATGACTTAAAAGTGAAACTAGCATTGTTAAATGAATATACAGACATTACTTTATTTCCAGTGTTAAAATGAGACATGAAGTGAGACGTGGTGGGATTTTACAGTCTTGTTTATTTTAAAACCGTAAAATTGCACCCAAGTTCAACAGACTTTCGTTGTCTGCCTCTCACCTACCCTGATTCCTGTAGTGGACAGGACAGTAAAATTCCAGCCTTGAAATCTAGGGGATTTTCATGGTAACTTCATTGTAGTGTTAATGTAAACTTGTGACACAAATAAATAAATTTAATCTGAGTCAATATTAAACAGGGACTTGCATATATTTTTGGTACAACTGAGGACCATGACCAGTAGATGCCTCCCTTGCACGCCTTCCCCTCTTGGCATTCTCTGCAGTTAGTTAGTGACTCTAATACCAGAGAGGCAACATACAATCCTGGACTCATGTCAATGGTCTCAGAAATGCTTGTCTGTTCTTCGAACCATCACATTTCCTATCACTATTCTCTTCCAATCTTCTTAATTTCCCTTGCACACTTAAGCTAGTTGTGGTGCCATGGACTTCATTCTGGCTCTGCCACCCTTTTATCAATATTCAGACTGGTTGGAAAATGAGATGTATTCGGGGTCTCCTGCACTACTTACCTGCTTCTTCTTGACGTCTGATGGTTATCCATACCCTCTCTTCCTGCACAGTCTTCAGCTGTGCGTAACCACATCCTTAAATATACTATCTACAAAGCTTTCAACCCTGCAGATGCACCATACTGATACCAGCTGCTGCTAAAACTCCACACCTAGAGTTCAAGCTTCTATATCTGATGACACTTCCAAAACATATGGTTATCTAGGGCACCCACATGAAACAGGATATATATTTCATGAATTGAATACTACTTACTCAATAATCAAAATGACTATTTTATAAAAAACAAACACTAGCTGTTCCTCTTCTGCTAACATCACTTCATATTGGGAGGTACTTAACCCTTATTTTGCAAAGCAAATAGAAAATTTTAATTTCCCAGCTCCAAAGACTAATTTTCTAACTGTGGAGAATCTTTAATCCTAATCTGTCTCATAGTGATCTTTTCCTGCATAGCAATGTACTTTAAGTGTTTTCAAATGCAGGAAGGCTGGGACTTTGCTATATGTTAGTGACTGTTTAGAAGCATAGACTCAGAAAGAATGTTCGCAATGGTGGGGGAGTCCAGAACAGGGGGTCACAGTTTGACACTAAGAAGTAAACTTTTAGAACTGAGGTGAGGAGAAATTTCTTCACACAGAGTGGTGAATGTATGGAATTCACTATGTCAGAAAGTAAATAGAGTCCTAAATGTTGTCTGTTTCAAGAAGAAATTAGGTATAGTTCTTGGGGCTAAAGGTGCAAGGGATATGGGGGGAAAGGGGCATCAGGATATTGAATTTAATGATCAACCATGATCATAATGAATGGGGGAGCAGGCTCAAAAGGGCTGAATGGAGTACTCCTGCTTCTATTTTTTTATGTTTCTATGGATCTTGTAGAAACATGGGGCCCGATTCTCCCATTTCTAGTGGGTCCGCTCGGGAGAATTGTGTGTTGCCATTTCACGGGATTCACGAATCATAGAATCCCTACAGTGCAGATTTGGCCCATTGAGTCTGCATCAACCACAACCCCAAGACAAGCATTTAGCCGTTTGGCTAAAACAAACGGAGTGGTTATCTCTGGTTTGTAACCTGTGCCGTGGGATAGCATAGAAAAGAATAGGGAGACAGAACATTTGAACTCGTGGCTAAAGGGATGGTGCAGGAGGGAAGGGTTCAGGTATTTGGACAGTTGGGGCTCATTCTGGGGAAGGTGGGACCTTTACAAGAGGTCTGCACCTGAACCGGAGAGGTACCAATATCTTGGGGGGTAAATTTGCCAGTGCTATTCGGGGAGGTTTAAACTGATTCAGGGGGAGGATGGGAATCTGAATTGTTGTGCCAGTGTACAGGAGGATGTGAATAGGGAGGTCATGGATAAGGTTTCTAGGTCGCAGCAGTATAGTGGCAAACGGGAGGGTGGTTTGAAGTGTGTATACTTTAATGCAAGGAGCATACGCAATAAGGTGGATGAACTTGCAGCCTGGATTGGTGCTTGGGACTTCGATGTTGTGGCCATTTCAGAGACGTGGATAGAGCAGGGGCAGGAATGGTTGTTGCAGGTTCCGGGGTTCAGATGTTTCAGTCAGAGCAGAGGTGGTGGTAGAAGAGGGGGAGGAGTGGCATTGTTAGTTAAGGACAGCATTACGGTGGCAGAAAAGACGTTTGATGTGGACTTGTCTGCTGAGGTAATGTGGGCTGAGATTAGAAACAAGAAAGGAGAGGTCACACTGTTAGGAATTTTTTATAGCCTCCAAAAAGTTCCAGAGAAGTAGAGGAAGGGATTGCAAAGTTGATCCTGGATAGGTGTGAAAGTAACAGGGTAGTTGTAATGGGGGAACTTTAACTTTTCTAATATCGATTGGAAAAGCTATAGTTCAAGTACGTTAGAGGGGTCAGTTTTTGTTCAATGTGTTCAGGAAGGTTTCTTGACTCAGTATGTAGATAGGCCAACAAGAGGTAAGGCTATATTGGATTTGGTACTGGGTAATGAACCAGACCAGGTGTTAGACTTGGAGGTGGGTGAGCACTTTGGTGATAGTGACCACAATTCGGTTACGTTTACCTTAGTGATGGAAAGGGATGGGCACATACCGAATAACAGTAGTTATAGCTAGGGGAAAGGTAATTTTGAGGCTATTAGGAGAGATTTAGGATGCATAGGGTGGAGCAGGATATTGCAGGGGCTGGAGACATCTGAAATGTGGAGCATATTTAAGGAACAGCTTCTGCATGTCCGTAATAAATATGTACCTGCCAGGCAGGGAGGAAGTGGTCGAGTGAGGGAACCATGGTGTACTAGGGAAGTTGAATCTCTGGTGAAGAGGAAGAAGGAGGCTTATATAATGATGAGACGTGAAGGCTCAGTTAGGGTACTGGAGAGCTATAAATTAGCCAGGAAGGAGCTAAAGAGGGAGTTGAGAAGAGCTAGAAGAGGACACGAGAAGACTTTGGCGGATAGGATTAAGGAGAATCCTAAAGCTTTTTACAGGTATATAAATAATAAAAGATTGGTTAGGGCAAGATTAGGGCCAGTCAGAGATAGCAGTGGGAAGTTGTGCGTGGAGCCTGAGGAGATAGAAGAGACACTGAATGAGTATTTTTCGTCAGTATTCACGCAGGAGAAAGACAATGTTGTCGGGGAGAATACTGCGATACCAGGTTGTAGACTGGGCAGGATTGAGGTTCATAAGGAGGAGGTGTTAGCGAATCTTGAGGGTATGAAAATTGATAAGTCCCCTGGGCCAGATGGGATTTACCCTAGGATTCTCTGGGAGGCTAGAGAGGAGATTGCAGAGCCTTTGGCTTTGATCTTCATGTCGTCGTTAGCTACAGGTATAGTGCCGGAAGACTGGAGGATGGCAAATGTTGTCCCTTTGTTCAAAAAGGGGAGTAGGGACCATCCTGGAAATTATAGACCGGTGAGCCTGACTTCTGTTGTGGGCAAAGTCTTGGAAAGAATTATAAGGGATAGGATTTATAAGCATCTAGAGAGAAATAAATTGATTAGGGATAGTCAGCACGGTTTTGTGAAGGGTAGGTCGTGCCTCACAAACCTTATTGAGTTTTTTGAGGAGGTGACCAAAGAGGTAGATAAGGATAAGGCAGTTGATGTAGTGTATATGGATTTTAGCAAAGCGTTTGATAAGGTTCCCCATGGTAGGCTACTGCAGAAAGTGCAGATGCATGGGATTGAAGGTGATTTAGCAGTTTGGATTAGGAATTGGCTAGCTGATAGAAGACAGAGGGTGGTGGTTGATGGGAAATATTCAACCTGGAGTGCAGTTACAAGTGGTGTACCTCAAGGATCTGTTTTGGGGCCACTGCTGTTTGTCATTTTTATAAATGACCTAGATGAGGGTGTAGAGGGTTGGATTAGTAAATTTGCTGACGATACCAAAGTGGGGGAGTTGTAGACAGCGAGGATGGATGTTACAGTTTGCAGAGGGACATAGATAGGTTGCAGAGCTGGGCCGTGAGGTGGCAAATGGAATTCAATACGGATAAGTGTGAGGTGATTCACTTTGGTAGGAATAACAGGCATATGAAATATAGGGCTAATGGAAGGACCCTTAATAGTGTTGTCGAGCAGAGGGATCTTGGGGTACAAGTACATAGCTCTTTGAAAGTTGGCACCCAGGTTGATAAAGTTGTTAAGAAGGCGTACGGTGTGTTAGCTTTTATTGGTAGAGGGATTGAATTTAGGAGCCGTGAGATTATGTTACAACTGTACAAAACTCTGGTGCGGCCGCACTTGGAGTATTGCGTACAGTTCTGGTCGCCGCATTATAAGAAAGATGTGGAAGCATTGGAAAGGGTGCAGAGGAGGTTTACCAGGATGTTGCCTGGTATGGTGGGAAGGCCTTATGAGGAAAGGCTGAGGGACCTGAGGTTATTTTCATTAGAGAGAAGAAGGTTACGCAGTGACCTAATTGAGGTGTATAAGATGATCAAGGGATTGGATAGGGTGGATAGTGAGAGCCTTTTTCCTCGGATGGTGATGACCAACACGAGGGGACATAACTTTAAATTAAGAGGTGGTAGTTATAGGACGGATGTCAGAGGCAGGTTCTTTACACAGAGGGTGGTGAGGGCGTGGAATGCCCTGCCTGCAGCAGTTGTGGACTTGCCTACTTTGGGGGCATTCAAATGTTCGGTGGATAGGCATATGGATGATATTGGAATAGTTTAGGTTAGAGGGTCCACTGGCCGGCGCAACATCGAGGGCCGAAGGGCCTGTACTGCGCTGTAATATTCTATGTTCTGTGTTCTATCCCATCCACGCCCCACCCCATATCCCTACATATTTTACCCCCTAATCCCTTTAACCTACACATTTCAGGACATTAAGGGGAAATTTTAGCATGGCCAGTCAACTAAACTGCACATCTTTGGGCTGTGAGAGGAAACTGGAGCACCCAGAGGAAACCCACGCAGATACAAGGAGAATGTACAAACTCCACACAGACAGTGACCCAAGCTGGGAATCGAACCCAGGTCCCTGAAGCTGTGAAGCAGCAGTACTAACCACTGTACTACTGTGCCGTCCGGCATGCGCCAGGAATGCATGTGTGTCTCCCAGAGCCGGAGAACAATTGTATTCGAGACCGTGCTGGAAACAGGCAGGAAGAGAGGGAAGTCATTTGAATCTTTTTTTAATGTAGTTTAAATATATTTAGCATGTGATTGCATGGAATTTGCTGGGATCGATAGCATCTCCCACTCCAACAGGAGTATTTCATTCCACGGGGTATAGAGTAGCTCCCCATGTTCGGAGAACTAGCAGGCGAATCCGCCAGAATGAACGGGACAATCGTGGCCCCCAGGGCAGAGGCAGCTGGGCGGTGGTTGGGGGGAGGGGGTGCCTGGGCATGAGCACTGTGGCAGTGCCAGCCTGTGCCCCAGAACTGCCTACTGAGCAGTGCCAAGGGGTAGGGCCTATTGTGGGCATGGTGTATGGGTGATCAGTGAGGATGGGGGGATCCCACTGTCACTCTGCATATGAATTGGTTTGGGCTGGAGGAAGAGCAGTGGGTGGGCTGGGGAATGATGGTCTGCTGGAATTGGAGGGGTATGCTTCCAAAGGGGGTTCTGACCCTGAGGGCGAGGTGATGTCTGACCCCGAGAGGGGGGTCAGTGGGGAGTGGGGGCGGGGATGGGGGGGGGTCTACCAGGGTAGGAGGAGTGGGGGATTGCCACTGCTGGGGAGGGTGGGCTGGACACTGGGGAGCAAGGAGGGAGGAGGGTCATGGCTGGCCTGGCAATTGTTGCTGGAGCTGCAATTGGGCGGTTGGGGGAGGAGGAGCTGCAAGCACTGAGAGGTCCTGTGTTAGCCAGTCATCGAGCTGGCCAGCAAATGGAGTGACTGACAGATCAGCACCACTGCATATGTGCAGAGTTCTGGAATTGTTAGACACTGGGGTGAATAGACCCCGCCCTGCCCCTACCCCTTCCAGGTTTTTAATGATAGTCATGATTGTGATCTCTGCACTGCATAGAGTGTGGAGATTTGGGTCTGAAGTTGCACTGAAGAAACAGTTGTGATTTAAAATGCCTTTCCCACCAATTCAGCACTTTTGGGAGAATCATCCCAATATTCTCCATTATTGGAATTTTAAGCATTTTCTCATTACTGGAATGTTTATACTAACTATTCTGCTCAAATCTATATGGAAAGTAAATTTGCACTCAATATGGAATCTCCTTGGACTGGAGATAGGGTAGGAGATGGGATGTCAATCAGATTCTCTGATTCAGGCTCTCATATACTGAGACTCCATGCTGCAAGTAGACTTGAAAAGTCTCCTGTCTTAATGTTATTCACACAAAGTTAAATGGAAATGTTACAGGTAAAGATATGACAGATCTGGACATTAAGTATGAACTGCCTTTGGTATTTCAATTATTAAAATGACCCATCTGAAATTGCTTACTCAGGAAAACCTGCAGAAATATGTAACCGTGCAGGAAATACCAAGTGCAGAAATAGCCCTGCAGAATCAGAAAATTGCAGCTTTGAAAAGCATCGAGGTTTATGCTCCATGCAAGATCTTGATTGGGAAAGAGCTTCTAGAAGCACCTGGTGTTGATGAATCCGATCCCTTGGCATTAAAAGAAATCAATGAGGTACTGAGTGAGGTGAGTCATGTGAATTAAATTGTAAGATTTGGGGGTCTTGTACACCTCTAAAGCAGAAACAGACTTGCTAACTTTGCTGTGATTGAATTTTGTTGAGAGAGTCAGATGAAGTTGTGACATACCGTGCCTTTAAGAAATGTATTTTAATTATGCTTCTCTGCAAGATCTTGTCAGCTCTGTGTTGTCTGCAGCTGGTGTCTTCTAATTGTTACTGAAACAATATAATGGATATCATTTTGATTTTAATGTGAACTAATGCAGGATTGTGTGGTTTTTTAGCATACCTTGGGATTGCTGAGTGGAGCTTGAGTGAAGATGGTTGACAGGCCAGATGATGTGCCTGGGGACAACTTTATTTTTTGTAGAGCATTCCAAGTTTTTAATTTTGTTTCAGTTGCTGCCAGGAGCTGGTGGAAGAAGGCAGGGTCTTTCTCTCTCTCTCTCTTCAGAGGCTTTCTGTCCCAAGGCTGAGACTTTCAAAAGACCAATTCATATAGGTATTGAAAACTGTAAATCCAGTGTCACATGAGCATTCTTGCTTTTTGTGCTAAGTCTGAATTGGGATGGTTTTTAACTTGGAACAGCAGAGATAGCTAATTGTTGGGAGCTGTATTGTGTCATGTTTAAGTTTCATAATTGGTAAAAGTTATGCGAATTCCTTTTGATATATTTTAATTCTGTTCTTAAATAAACTTTGTTTGATGAAAGCTTCTAAGTAAGTCACTTGAATCATATGTGGAGTGAAACACCTTATGCTCACCCCATGCCAAAATCAATTGCAAAACTTAGCATCTAGACTAACTTCACAAAACACAGATTATATTACATGTGCCAAGAAGTGGATAGCGGAGTGCACAGAGTGTCAAGCCTCTCTCCCCACTCTCTCTCCTTTGGATGTTGTTTTCTGTTTCTTGATGATCCCTGTCTATCTGCAGCATGGAGAGAAAAGACCAGAGTCTCATTTATCCTGACACTTAAACTCTCCCTTTTCTCAATCATCCTTAGCCTTGTGTGCGAGAGCAAGCAGGAATAGTTTCTGTTGAATTTTCTCTTCCCACATCTTGTGGTGTGCGAAGCCAACTTTTATCTGTCTCCATTGCGAGGCTTTTCCTGCAGCAGCTCACCAATCTCTCTCTTTAGGTTATGATCTCTGCCTGAGCTGTGCTCCCCCTATTGTGGTGCACTCTTCTATCTCCCCTACCCCTCCTTGTGGTGATGTATACTCTCATTCCCCTCCCTGTGATGTGCTTTTTCTTTTGCCTTCCTCCTCCCATAGTGTATTCTCTACACCCCTTTTGTGCTGTGCCCTCGCTCCTCCTCTTCACTCTCACCCACTTTTCTTCATCTCCTCTTCTCCCCATGCTGCACTCCCTCCATGAACACCAATCAAATCTTTGAAAATTAGCAGATGTCTTTCTCTGGCAATATTCACTGCTCAATTTCAAATCCTTTCTGAAGTTCTGGTTGAGGGGATAAAGTTGGTTGACGGCACTGAAAATGCTCTTGTACGTTTTTCATTATATTTTCTCTGTGAATATACACATTACAAATCTGAGACTTATTTAATTTGCAGGTTAATTCAGTTTTGTATGTCTCGGACTACTCTTTCACAACAAGTGAAAAGGAAGTGAAAGAGTTCCTGCTTCAGAGTGGCTTTCTTAACAAATGTCTGGCTACTCAGTCAGACCAAAAACTATTTCTTATCGCATATCCTGAAAAGGTAACTCTTGCTTTTTACAGTACTACTTTGTAAGTTAGTTAATTTATTTTAAACCACAAATTACAAATGTAAAGTTCTACTAGTAAAAAGTACATTTTTTATATTTAAAAACAGAAGTAGTTTCCCACCTTTTGTATTTAAGTTTTGATGTGGAGATGCTGGCTGGGGTGGGCACAATAAGTAGTCTCACAACACCACATAAAGTCCAGCATGTTTATTTGGTATCATGAGCTTTTGGAGTGCTGTTCCTCATTCGGTGAGTGGACAATTGTATTCACAAACAGGATATATACAGACAAAGACTCAATTACAAGATAATGGTTGGAATGTGAGCCTTTATAGGTAATCAAGTTTTAGGTACAGATGATGCAAATGTAGAGAGGGATAATCACTGATTAAAGAAGTGTGAATTGTCTCAAGCCAGGACAGTTAGTAGGATTTTGCAAGCACAAGCCAAATGGTGGGAGTTACACGTAGTGTGATAGGAACCCAAAATACCGATTGATGCTGTCCTCGTGTGCAGAACTTGGCAATCAGTTTCTGCTCGGCAATTCTGGATGTGAAGTTGGCTCAGTGACAGGAATAGAGAAAGGTGACCAATGATTGCTTTTCAGACTTGAGGAAGTTTTAAAGTGGAATTCCTGGTATTAGGCCCTGTGCTCATCCTAATATATTTATGACCTAAATTTTGGTGTACAGGACAGAATTATAAGATGTGTGGATGATACTTAACTTGGAAGTATTGTGAATCATGAGGAGAATACCATGGCACTTTAAAAACTTGTTGGAATGGGTGAATAAGTGGTAGATAAAATTTAATGCAATATGTGAAGTGATTCATTTTGATAGGAAGAACACAGATTTTCATAATATATGTATGTAAAATAAAAGGTATAATTCAAAGGAGTGCAAAAGCAGTTGGACCTGAATGTATATAGGTGGCAGGATGGATTAAGAATACAGTGAAGAAAGCATTCAGCATCCTGAGCTTTGTCAGTAAGCACACAGAGTGCCAAAGAAAGCAAATTAGGTAAACTGTATAAAACACTAGGTTGGCATCAATTGGAGTTTTGCACTCAGCTCTCGGTACCAAGGAAAGATATGAAAGCACCTAAGAAGATGCAGAAGAGGTTGACGAGAATGGTTCTAGGAATAATGAATTTCAATTACATGGGAAGATGGGATTGTTCATCTTGCAGAAGAGAAGGTTAAGAATGGATTTGATAGAGTTAATCAAAATCATGAAGTGTCTGGGCAGAATGGATAGAGATGAACTGTTCCCATTGGTGGAAGGACACAGATTTAAGGTAATTGGCAAAAGAAACAATGATGACATGAGGAAAATCTGTTCACTCTGCAAGTGATTAGGACCTGGAATATATTGCTTAACAGTAAAGTGGAGGCAGGTTCAATGAAAACATTCAAGAATGAATTATTTTATCATATGGAAAGGAAAAGCAAAGAGGAAAAGGTTGGGGGAGGGGTGGCAGTGTGTAAATTGCTCTTTCAGAGAGTGCGCACAGACATGACATGCTGAGTAGCCTCCTTCGATGCTGCAACCATTCAATAGACAGATCTATTCCCATTGGATTTGGAGGGTGCTGCCAATGAGAAACTGCCATCCAGAAGAACCATGCATCTTCATGTAGCTGGTGCTGATCCACTCCTGGGTCAATCCCTCCCTACTGTGGTGAGATATCCTGTATTGCCAAGCAAATCTCAATGGATTGAGCAGTGTATAATATTCACTATGGTAGTGCAGAAGAGGTAACTGAGCCATTTGTGGCACCACTTCTAGGATCCAGAGGTGATCCCATTGTTGCTGCCTGAACTACATGCCAGCTTCCTTACGCGGAAGGCTGGTTTCTTCTTGCCATTTCAAAGAAACAGAAGTCTGGTGTAGCATGGAGGAAAACCTGCAGGGAGGGTTTACTAAACCATGGGACCACCCATGTCTTCCCTCAGGTTTGTAATTTGTAGCTTGCTCCCGTAGTTTGTAGTTTGCTCCCATTAGGTTTTTTTACAGCTTTGTTGACTTGTTGTTTCACTTTTAAAGATTTGTGGATCTGAACACAACTTTGTCTGTCTATGCATTTAGAATATTTTGCTATTTATATATTTTTCCTCGGACTATTGTAGAAATATTACTTCCAATTTCTCCTCTCTAACCTCTGTCCAGTTTTGAGTTCCCCTGTCTTCAGTCAATTGCTGGTGACGTCATTTACTGAAAAACAAGAGAAGAGTTTCTGCTAGGGCTCTCTTGCTTGATGTAGAACCCTGGAAAGATATACAGTATAAATAAGCTAACGGTAGATGAATGGAGAACTTCTGAGGTAATTAACCTCCAAGCTGAATGCCATCAATGAGGAAATTATTAATTTATACTTGGCAATGAATAACTGTAGGAACATATCCAGTTAATTAATAAACAAAGTCTGAATATATGAAATTCAATTTTGTTTCTGAAGATGGATAACAGATATGAGACAAGACTAGCTCCTCACATCTTGCTCATTTCCTTAAATTGTTACTCAACAGGAAACTATTTTGAATAGCAAACTGATCCATAAAAATATATTCAACCTGAAATGAAGATGAATTGGTGTTTCTGAAACCATGTCTCACTCAAAACTAATCAAAGAAATGATTAGTCTTCAAAGTAATTTGATTAGATTCAGAAAAAAATTCAAAATAACAATTGTTTTTATATTCTTTGTAGAATCCTTCCTTGAGCTTATCACTTGATCAAGAAAGTATTATGTCCAAACAACAATTGGATCAAAGGCAAAATGATCTCATTGCACTAGAACGATTGTGCCAGGTTTGACTTTTGCTGATCATTTTACGTCTTAGTTAATTGTTGAAGTTTGTGGTATTGAATTTATATTGGTTTGCTAAGAATACACTATAACTAATGATAGATTGTGAATACCTGTGCTTAGAAGTAAATCTGTATACTCCATTGATGACTCAGTGGGATTACCTTTGTTGCCTTCTCTGGCTATTGCCTTAAGCTTTACTGGATTATAAAGCTTCAAACAATGTTCTTGTTCTCCTAGTAGGCACTGAGTTGTGCCTCCAAAATCATATTCTCTCCATCTCCAAGAATGTGCCACCTCCATATTATCACTCCTGCTTCAGTTCATTTGCTGGTGAAACTGTTCGACATGCCTTTGCCCCCTCCAGACTTAATTATTCTAATGCCTTCCTTTCTAACTTCCCATCTTTCACCCTCTGTAAACTTGAATTTATTCAAAACTCTGCTTCCAAAAATGTCACCATTGAGTTCAAACCCCTCTATATCCTTACCCCCTACACTCTGTAATCGATTCTATTCCTAGAATCCTTTGAGAGCTCTGTAATCTGGAATGGTCTTTGCCCTATATCCTTTAGTTCACAAAAATCTATCAATCTCAGATTTTTTTTAAAAAGCTTAACAACTGATCAAGCATTGTCATTTTTAGAAGAGAGTTCTGAACTTCTATTCTTTGTATGTTAGAATATTTCTTGATTTCACTCCTGAACGGCCTGGCTCAGATTTTTGAAACATGCCCCCTAGCTCTAAGCTCGCCAACCAGCAGAAGTAGTCTCTCTGTAATACCCTTTTATTTATTCCAGTGATTAACTAAGTTTGATAAATCAAAAAGGCCCTATTTTCAACAAGCTCTGAGAAAATCTAGTTCTGTGACGTGGGTGCCATGATGAAAGCTTCTATGCAAAAATGCTCCCATACACAGAATCATAAATGATATAGCATAGAAAGTAGACATTCAGACTTTTGTCCTGTGCCTCTGAAAGAGACATTCACTCAGCTCCACTGCCCTGCCCTTTCCCCATATCTCTGCAAGTTATTCTTATCAAGTATCTAACCACTTTTGAAAGTTATTATTGAATCTGCTTCACCACCCTTTAAGCTGGAGCTCACCATATCGCAACACCATATCACTGTGTAAAAAAAAAAAGAATTCCCTTCAATCTGAGCCTTTTGGTCACCAACCCTTCTGCCACTAGAAAGTTTTTTCTCATTGAAGGTGTATCAAATCCTTCATGATTTTAAATATCATGTAAAATCTCCCATTAGTCTTTCATGTTTTAAGAACCATCCCAAGTTTGCTGGACAATCCATATTATTGAAGCCCCACATCAAGGAAATCATTCTAGTAAATCTCTTCTGCACCTTCTCTCAAGACATAGAACACAGAACAGTACAGCACAATACATGCCCTTCCGCCTTCGATGTTGTACCGAGCTATGTCTGAACCCAAGATCAAGCTATCCCACTTCCTATCATTCTGGTGTGCTCTATGTGCCTATCCAATAACTACTTGAAGTTTCTGAAGTGTCGAATCCACTATCACAGCGTGCAGTGCATTCCACACCTCAACCACTCTTGAGTAAAGAATCTACTTTGGACATCCCTCCTATATCTCCCACCATGAACCTTATAGTTATGCCCCCTAGTAACAGTTTCCATCCACCTGAGGAAATAGTCTCTGAACGTCCACTTTACCTATCGCCCTCATCATCTTATAAACTTCCATTAAATCACCTCTCATCCTTCTCTACTCTAAAGAGAGAAGCCCCAGTTCCCTTAACCTTTCCTCATAAGACCTACCCTGCAAATTAGGCAGCATCCTGGTAAATCTCCTCTGCACTTTCTCCAGTGCTTCCACATCCTACGTTTAGTGAGGTGACCAGAACTGTACACAATATTCCAAATGTGGTTTCACCAACGTCCAGTACAGTTGCAGCATAACCCTATGACTCTTAAACTCAAACCCCTCATTAGTAAGCGCTAATACACTATTAGCCTTCTTCACGGCTCTATCTGTTTGAGTGGCAACCTTCAGAGATCTGTGGATATGAACCCCAAAACTTCTCTGTTCCTCCACATTCCTCAGAACCCTGGTGTTGACTCTGTAATCTGCATTCAAGTTTGTCCTACCAAATAAAATCACCTCGCACTTATCAAGGTTAAACTCCATCTGCCACTTTTCAGCCCGGCTCTGCATCTTATCAAGATGTCTTTGCAGCCGACAACAGCCCTTCACCTTATCCATTACTCCACCAATCTTGGTATCGTCAGCAAATTTACTGACCCACCCTTCAGTCCCCTCTTCCAAGTCATTGATAAAAATCAGAAATAGCAGAGGATCCAGCACTGATCCCTGTGGTACACCGTGGTAGCTGGCCTCCAATCTGAAAATTTTCTTCCACCATCACCCTCTGCCTTCTATGAGACATGATATGGAGATGCCGGCATTGGACTGGGGTAAACATAGTAAGAAGTCTCACAACACCAGGTTAAAGTTGAACAGGTTCAATAACCCTTTGGACTTCAACCTGGTGTTGTGAGACTTCTTTCTATGAGACAGCCAGTTACTTATCCAATCAGCTAAATTTCCTTCTATCCCACATCTCCTTACTTTTTTCATGAGCCTATCATGGGGAACCTTATCAAACACTTTACTAAAATCCATATATACAACATCAACTGCTCTACTTTTGTCTACACACTTAGTTACCTCCTTAAAGAATTCATTGCGAGGCAGGACTTACTCCTCACGAAACTGTGCCTTCTACAGCGGACTAAGCTGCATCTTTCCAATGGTCATAAATCCTATTCCTCGGGACCCTTTCCATTAACTTACTGACCACTGATTATAAGCCAGTAAGATTAACTGGCCTATAATTACCAGGGTCATCCCTATTTCTTTTCTTGAAGAGAGAAACAACATTTGCCACTCTCCAATCCTCTGGCAAAATCTTTGTGGACAATAAGAATCCAAAGATTAAAGCTAAATGCTCTGCTCTCATCCCTTGCCTCCCAAAGTATCCTATGATGTATTCCATCTGGCCCAGGGGACATATCAACCACAGGTTTTTCAAAATTGCTAATATATCTTCCCTCAGAACATCTACCTCTTCCATCCTATTGGCATGTATCACACTCTCATCCTCAAAAACACGGCCCCTTTCCTTAGTGAATACTGAAGAAAAGTATTCATTCAACACCTCACCTATCTCTTCTAACTCCATGTACAAGTTCCCATCCTTGACTGGTCCTAATCTCACTGTGGTCATTCTTTTATTTCTCACATAAGAGTAAAAAAAAAAGCCTTGAGGTTTTCCTTGATCCAATCCACCAAGGACTTCTCATGCCCCCTCCTAGCTCTAAGGCCTTTTTTAAACTCATTCCTAGTACTTTATAACCCTCAAGCGACCCAATTGAACCTTATTTTCTCATCCTTATATATACATCCTTTTTCCTTTCGACAAAACGTTCAATCTCCTTTGTGAACCATAGTTTCCTCACTTGGCCATTTCTTCCCTGCCTGCCAGGGACATACCTATCAAAGACACACTGTATTTGTTCTTTAAACAAGCTCCACTTTTCATTTGTGCCTTTACCTGACAGTTTACCTGATATTCCCATCTTATGCTCCCTAATTCTTGCCTAATTGCATCATACTTACCCCTGTCCCAATGATAAATCTTGCCCTGCTGTGTGACCCTTTCCCTTTCCATTGCAATAATGAAAGACATCAAATTGTAGTCACTATCTCCAAAGTGCTTTCCCACAAACAAATCTTAACACTTGGCCGGTTCATTAGCCAGTACCAAGTCCATTGTGGCCCCACGTCTTGCTGGCTTATCCATATTAGACATTGAATCTTTCCTAACACAGTGCCCAAGCTGGGCCTTGATATGTGACTTATAGCTCCCTTGCTTTTGTATGTGACAGGGTTCATTTTAAACATTTCCTGACTACCAAAGATGGCCAAGAGGAGGGGGGGGTTAATTCAGCAAACGTATGAAACTTGACCCAATCCATCATGACTATGTCTATTTCTGTTTTAACTATGGTGGGATGAGAGTCAGTGAATATAATATGTTATCAAGGCTCCATTTCTCAAATTCTGACATCCATTTCAATTTAACCCTGGCTGTGTTGGTTTCCAAGAACTTGCCAAATGTAGCAGATAAGGGAGCCAGGTGCAGCTGCATTCAGCCCATAACTGCTTTCTTAGAGCACAGCTGGTGGGTTGTGGAACAGAAGTGTTACCTCAGCCTTTCAAGCAAATCTTCTACAGTGATTGCTTGATTTCCCCCTTGTCTTTTCTCCTGGTTCCTGCAGATTGCCAGGCTGAAACTCATAAATCTCACAATCAAATAATGAGGGATTTATACCATAGAGTTTGCTGCCAGCAGCCTTTCAATATAACTGGCTATGGGATGGAAAAGAAATCAATAAAGACACTGAGGCCCTGTTGTTCAATTCAACAGACTGTGTATTCTCCTCACTGTAAACATGAGGACTGGCCTCTTTCCTGCCTCCCCAGAAATACTGGGGCCTTAGCTTGTGTTTATAAAGCTAAGAATCTTGTGTTTTTTTTGAAACAGCCTTCCCAATCTTCCTTGCCACCTTCAAATATTTTTTTTTAACCTATACTTCTATGTGTCATTGTTCTGCATTCCTTCTAAAATTGTATCATTTCCTTTATGTTGCTGGCGCAGTGGTTAACACTGCTGTCTCAGTGCCAGGGAATCGGGTTCAATTCCCAGCTTGGGTCACTGTCTGTGTGAAATTTGTACGTTCACCCTGTGTCTGCATGTGTTTCTTCCCATAGTCTGAAAGATGTGCTAGTTAGGTGCATTGGCCATGGTAAATTCTCCCACAGTGTACCTGAATAGGCTCTGGAGTATGGCAACTAGGAAATTTTCACAATAACTTCACTGCAATGTTAATGTAAGCCTACTTGTGACACTAAAATAAACAGACTTCTCGTTTATCCTACTAAATTAATAGTAATCATTGAATGGTGATCAGGGCTCAGCACTGGGGAAATACAAAATAGGCTTAGGGTGAGGGGAGTAAGGTATAATTTGGATGCTAGAGGGAGTTTTTTCACACACAGGGTGGTGATGGTATGAAACGCACTGCCAAGTAAAGTGATGGAGGCAGGCACTCTGGAGTTATTTAAGAGATACTTAGATGGGCACATGAATAGAATGGGAATGGAGGGATATAGAAAACTGATTTAAAATAGGCATCATGAGCTGTGGGAGTCCCCTGGGAAGTGTGTAAATTGTCGATGATATTGCTGTATTTATTTTATCCTACAGGTACTTCGGTCCACCTTGTCTAACAAGGAGCATACATGCGATGGGTCGTGAGAGGGTGCTCTTGGATTTTTTGAGAGTAGCCTGGTGCTTCATGTCGTTAGTGTACGCTTGACCTGGACCAGTTGATGGGCAACATGACAGCTCAGTGACTCTCACTGTGCTGTGCAGATACATGGATTTGGGCCTGTGTCTGTGGGAGTTTGTGCATTCTCCTCGTGCTTGCGTGGATTTTCTCTGGGTGCTCTGGTTTCCTCCCACATCCCAAAGATGTGCTCTTAGGCTGATTGGCAGAACAAATTCTCCCTAAACTGTCTCAAATTTAGTTCTAATGCATAGATCTATAAACATAGACAGGGATGACAGGGATCATAGGTAGAAGTGGGAACATCAAGGTGGCGGTGTGGGCTCGTTGGGCCGAAGGGCCTGTTTCCCGTGCTGTTTTGTTCTTTGTTTTTTAACTGTTGTACAATGGAGGCATCTGGGCAACATCTTTTACTGTAGTGATGAAAATTTGAGATCTTTCCACAGGAAGTGCAAAGAAAAGTTTGATTTTGGAGATGAAAGTCATTTGTTAGTAAAATCATTGGTACTCACTGCATGAATAGAGGGTAGCAACTATTCAATTCTCTATACCTGTCTGCAAACAAAGACAAAATATACTGCTATTAGAAACAAAGCAAAAGAAAAATTGTATCTTAGTCTTACTGACTGTTCTTGTGGTACCATTAAGTATGACACAAACCTGAATTGGCAAGTATTGACACAAGACACCTATTTAAAAAAAAGCGTAATTTTAATTTCTATTGAAATAAAAATCATGAAGTGTATAGACTGAGTAGATAGGGAGCAACTGTCCCCATTGGTGGAAGGAGCGAGAACCAGATTTAACGTAATTGGAAAAAAAGAAACAAGTGACACGAGGAAAACATTTTTTACTAACGAGTGGGTAGGATCTGGAATTCACTGAGTGTGATGGAGCGAGGAATAATCAAGTCATTCCAAAGGGAATTAGATTATTATCTGAAAAGGAAGACGGGTGTCGAACTTTAAAACAGTGGAGTGATTCTAAATGAATTATTCCTTCAGAGAGCCAGTACAGAGACAATGACCTTCTTCTTTAACCATTCTGTGATTCTGTTGGAATGAAAATCTGGCACTTTTTATAATTGTTAACCTTTTTGCAACACTGGGCATAGATTGAAGATTCATTAATGTTTTCTCACAGTGTTTGATTTAGAATGCATTGTCTGTACTGGAGGCAGATTCAATTGAGGCTGTTGAAAAATAATTTGATTGTTCTCTGAAAAGGAAGAATGTGCAGGGTTACAGGGAAAGGCAAGGTAATAACACTAGATAAATTCTCTAAGGGGAGCAAGCACCTATAACAGACTTAATGGCCTCCTTCTGGGCATTATGTAATTCTGTGATAATGCATATTTTCACAATTTTCAGTTATAACTGTGTACATTTTAATTTTATGCATTATGCAATTTTATGTGTCATGCATCATATAATTTTATCTCTCTTTTCTCCCCACTTCAGAAAAGTTTACCTGATGAATTTAAAAGGAATTTGAGCACACCAACATTATATCCATTTTCCTATGCATCTATTCTCATGAAGGCTGTAAGTTCTTTATTTTCTAGAGTACATTATTCTAAAGTAAATGCATATTAATTAAGATTGGTATAATTTTAGAACATGATCAAACACAGTCCTTGCCCAAAACATGTGACTTTAACCACTTATTTCCTAAGAGAAAATTCTGTAAAATAATAATTCAGCGAAATGTTAGGGAATTTATTTTTCCTTAATTCAGCTCATTTAATCTTGACTGATGCTTTCCAGATATGTTTGCCTTGACTTTTCAGGACCTCTGTATCCTAAATTAGCTTTGACAGAACAATTGACAAATTTTGACAGGGATGTTTTAGATCTGGCAAGCCAACCAACATTGATTTTGGTGGGATACCCTAACGAGGAGGTGGTACTGCAAAATCCCAGCCTTTCAAGAGAATAATGGTCTAGCAAGATTTATTGATTTTTCCATTGTAATGTCCCTCACCACCAGCCCCATTTGCAGCATTGTGATGTTTGTAAATGATTCTGGAGTTTTGCCTCCTGGAAGTTTGTTTTGCACATTTTGTGTGAAGAATTTCATGATATCTATTTTAAAGATATTTTCCTTTAGCTGAAAACTGTGTCCCCTTCTTCTACTCCTGCAGTTTAATTTAAATAACATTCCAAGTTACTTTCTATTGCTGTAACAATCTAATTATAAAATTACCACGTTGATCCTCCTTTCCAAGCTATAAATTCCACATTTCTCCAACTTATTCTCATAAGTCTGACCTTGATGCTACTAATGAGTCTTGTGACTCATTACAGGCATACCTTCTCCCAACGCCTCAACTGATCTCGAACAGAGAGCTGTTGGACGCTAGGTACCTACCTCAGCACTAACTGGGGTGTCCGAATCGGACTTATATGGAGCATGTCTATTTCGCCCTGATTTTAGATATGTGGACGTGGTGGTAAAGGGGGAAGTGCTGGTAAAATTGGGCATGCAGCTCATTAATTCAATTCAAATGTATGCAAATATATTTAAATGGCGGGCGTCCCATTTTGGGCACAGTCCCGATCGCAGCAATTTTCGGGCCTTGGTAAAGGGGGTCCCAGTGAAAAGGTGGGCACGGATCACATTACTCGCCTCATGCCCAACTTTACAAAGTTTTCACACCCAAAAACAGGCACAACGCAATGGTAAAATTGGGCCCAATTACTTCGAAAGAGGTATCACCTGAATGATTACCCCAAACAAGTTGTAATTCTTGAATGTGTGTATTTACATATTTACATCACAGGCTATTCACTCAGAATGCCTCGTAGCCAATGTGCTTTATGTGCACATTCTTTTTGATGGTGATTCGGATGGGGAGCTGGGTGGAGCTGTGGTCCATTTCTCCTTTCCCTAGCCAGAGTACATTGAGATCAGTGTAATGCTCCTTGCCTCTTTACCCACTACCACAGCTACTTCAATGATAATTCACTTAAACCTGGCTGGGACTTTCTAGCTCTGGCGCAGATTGAGTAAGTCAATTAACCTTGGCAGCACCCTAAATCACCCTGGCAAATGAGGTCAAAAATCCGGCCACCAGATTGGGAATTAAACTTGTGTGATACATATCATTGAGTACTTTACCACTTAACATAGTACATTTAGCCACTAAGAAAATCCTGAATTTATATTTAAATATTAATATCTAAAAATCTTGTAAGTTCAGATTCTAAATAATTTTAAGCTGCCGATACTTTCAGTAAGTAACAGACTTTCTCCTTATTTCTAGGACTTCCTTTAAGACCCCAAGATGCAAGCCATCAGGCCTTGGGGACTTCTTTGCCTTTTATTCCAATAGTTTACTCACTATTTTTTCCCTAGTAACAGCAATTGTTTTACGTTCCTCCTTTTCATCAACCTCTGCATTAATTGCTGCAATTGGGATGATTCTAATGTTCTCCATCATGAAAACCTCTGGAAATTTGTGTTCCTCATTATTAATTCAGCACTCTTGTCTTCTAAGCAATCAACACTGAAGTTGACTACTCTCTTTTTATATATTAATTGGATCTTTTGCTATCCGTTATAAAATTTTGTGCTGTATTTCTTTCATAATTTACTTTTGCTCTTTTCATTACTGTTTTAGTCACCCTTTGTTGGCCTCAAAATTTCCCAACTGTTCTACCTTTTAGTCTTTCTTCCCAGTTCCCTAAAGTCAGATTTGTCTGTTTGTCTACGTGATTACTTTGATTTAACACCAGAATACCTGTATGGGACTCAAGTGTATTGCCCTTAAATTGAATTTGTAATTCATGCAAGCAATGATCATTCTTCCCTGGAGAATCTTTTACCACAAAATCATTCATTAATCCCATCTCATTACTCAATACAAAATCCAAAACAGCCTACTGCCTCGTTGATATGGCAACATATTGTTCCAAGAAACAATCTCTAATACACTCTGACTGTGCCTTGAGGTTATCCTTGCTAATTTGATTACTCTAGTCAGTATGCATATTAAAATCATTCTTGAGTATTATTATACTTTCTTACAAGTCTCCAGTATTTTCTAGTTTCTACTGTGGTATTCTCTTAAGGACCAAGAGAATTCTCCCATCAGAACTTCTTTGCCTTGCTATTTCTTATTTCTACACAGACTGCTTCTACATTTTAATTTCCAATGCCAATATCATTTCTCAATACAGCACGGATTCCCTTCCTTTGCTAACAAAGCGACACCACTCTTTTTTCCCTTCTGTCTAAACTTCCCAAAGACTCACTATCTCTGGAAATTCAACTCCCAGACTTGATCTTCTTGTATATACGTCTCAGTAATCACCACTAAATTATAGCCCTTTGTCTTTATTTGTATGTTAACTCATTAATTTTATTCCAAATGCTATGTACATTCAGATTCAAAAACTTTGTCTTTTTTTTTAGTTTTATTTACTTTAGTATGATTCTCTGGTGTGATAGGATCTTTGCATGCTCTGTCTCTTCCTTTCATTATCTGGTAACAATTAGTCTCATCATTAACCTCTACTCCTACCTTCTCATTACACTTTGATTTTTTAAATTTCCATGCAATTGAACCCTCTCCCCTTTATTTAGTTTAAAGCCCTATCTATAGCCCTAGTTATTCGATCTACCACAACAGTGGTTCCCAGCATGATTCAGATGAAGCCCGTTCCAGTGGAACAGCTCCTTCCTTCCCCAATACTGGTGCCAGTTTCCCATGAACTCAAACACATTTCTCCCACACCAATCTTTGAGCCATGCATTTACCTCTTTAATGTTATTGCCTCTATGTCAGTGCACTCATGACTCAGGTAGTAACTGTAGGTTATTATCTTTATGGTTCTGCTTTTAATTTAGCACTTAGCTGTGTACATTCCTTCTGCAGAACCTTGTTCTACCTATATCATTGATACCTACATGAACCACGACAACTGGATCTTTCCCCTCCTACTCCAAGTTCCTCTACAACTCAGACGAGCTAGTCTCAACCCTGACATCAAATAGGCAACAAGTCTTTGAGACTCTCAATCCTAGGTACAAAGAAGTGTCCATTCTCCTAACTATACTATCCTCGACTATGACTATATTTCTTTTTCCTTCCCCCACTTGAATGACTCCCTGTATCACGGTGCTATGGTCAGTTTGCTTATTTTCCTTACAGTCTCTGTTCTTGTCTAAGGGAGCAAGAGTCTTGAACCTGTTGGACAAGGGCAGGGCCTGAGGTTTCTGCAATGCTACCTCTTAGATCCGTCATAGTCACACCCTCTGTCCCTTACCACTGACCAAATTCAAGTTAATTAATCCAAGGGATGTGACTGCTTCCTGAGACACAGCGTGCAGGTAACTCTTCACCTTCCTGTTTGAAGCTCAGACTCCAGCTCATTAACTCTGAGCTGAAGTTCATCAGGCAACCAACACTTGCTACAGATGTGGTCACTGAACCACAATAAAGTCCTCCAGCTACAACACATTACCTGGCCTTGCATCCTTATTTTGATTAGTTAAATTTCAATTTGTTTTTAATTTTACTACTGATCTTTAGTATTCACTGAGTGATTTTTCTTACCTGACCGTAAATCTTAAAACAAGTCAGAAAAAGTTAGTTGTGATATCACATAGGCATGTTCACTCAATGTTGCAGAGCTGTTGTAATTTACCCCCCAGCTCTCTGGCCTTGATTTGGTCCTGACCCCACTGATCTGGAGAAGAATTTAGGAAAACAAGACACAGCAATCCCTCCCTCCCCCAAAACCTCACCTCACACTGCATGCTGATTCCATCCTAGGTCTCTTTTTAATATTCTCTGCCTCTCCTGTTTCAGGAACCAGTCTTAACCAGTTTACTGACTGCCCCAAATAACTACCCAAACTACAGCAGCATCTCATATTTGCCATGTTTGTTTTTATTGCAAAGATATTTAAATGCCACCCTTCAATTCATAGAATCCCGATAGTGCAGAAGGAAACCATCTGTTTCCTTCTGTTTGTCATTTTTATAAATGACTTGGATGAGGAAGTGGAGGGATGGGTTAGTAAGTTCGCTGACGATACAAAGATCGGTGGTGGTGTGGATGGTCTGGAGGGATGTCAAAAGTTGCACCGGGACATAGACAGGATGCAAGACTGGGCAGAGAAGTGGCAGATGGACTTCAACGCGGATAAATGTGTAGTGGTCCATTTTGGCAAGAATAATGGGATGAAGGAGTACAATATCAAAGGTAGGAGTCTTAGCTGTGTTGTAGAGCAGAAGGATCTTGGGGTCCGGGTCCATAGGACTCTTAAATCGGCCTCGCAGGTGGAGGATGTGGTCAAGAAGGCTATGGTGTACTGGCCTTCATAAATTGAGGGATTGAGTTTAGGAGTCAGGAGGTAATGATGCAGCTTTATAAGACCCTTGTCAGACCCCACTTGGAGTACTGTGCGCAGTTCTGGTCACCTCACTATAGGAAGGATGTAGAGGCTATTGAAAGAGTGCAGAAGAGATTTACAAGGATGCTGCCTGGATTGGGAGGCATGCCTTATGAAGATAGGTTGAGGGAGCTGGGACTCTTCTCCCTGGAGAGACGTAGGTTGAGAGGCAACCTGATAGAGGTTTATAAAATGTTGAGAGAAATAAATAGGATGGACTCTCAGAGACTATTTCCCCGAGCTGAAATGGTCACTACGAGAGGACACAGATTTAAGGTGCAGGGAAGCAAATACAGAGGGGACGTTAGGGGTAAGTTTTTCACTCAGAGGGTGGTGAGTGAATGGAATCGGCTGCCGTTGGTGGTGGTAGAGGCAAACTCGCTGAGGTCTTTTAAAAGACTTCTGGATGAGTATATGGGAACTAATGGGATAGGGGGTTATAGATAGGTCTGGGGCTTGGTAGGTATAGCTGTGATCGGCGCAACTCGTGGGCCAAAGGGCCTGTTTGTGCTGTAGTGTTCTATGTTCTATCCAGACCATCAAGCCTGCACCAGGCCTTACACCGATAACCTCAACTATTTACCCTGCTAATCCTCTTGACACTAAGGGGCAATTTAGCGTGGCCAATCAACCTAACCCGCACATCTTTAGAGTGTGGGAGGAAATCAAAGCATCCAGAGGAAACCGATTCCTAACAATTAGTACTAAATATTAAGAAGACAAGAGATTAAGAGTTATTCTTTTGATCTCCCACACATACCTCAGCTCCCAAGCTCCACTCCATGCAGCTAGTGCTCTGTGTCCATTCTGTCTGTTGTGGCTATGGATGATACATGGGGGCTGTAATAGGGATATTAGAGATATCAAGTGGTATGGGGAGATGGAGGGGACAGGAAAATCGAGGAGGCATAGAGAATATGAGAGGGAATGGGAGATATGTTGGCATGAAGGAGATATGGAGGTGCATGGGTATGGAGGGATTATTGGGGGTGATTGGTTAGGAGAGGAGCAGGGTGCCAGTGAACCTTGATGATGTTTCAGTGAATGGCGGTGGGATTTCTAAGCTGCCGGTCTTGGCATCTACCCTCTTCTATTCTTTCCCTCCACCTGGTCTGCTTCCTGGTGGTGGCCCTGACTCCGGCCCCTCTTTCACATAAGACTATAAGACATACGAGTAGAATTAGGTCACTCTGCCCATCAAGTCTGCTCCACCATTCAATCTTGGCTGATATTTTTCTCATCCCCATTCTCCTGCCTATTTCCTTGATCCCCTTATTAATCAAGAGCCTATCGGGCTCACTTTTAACATTTAAGAAAAGCTTGGACAGGTACATGGATGAGAGGGGTGTGGAGGGATATGGTCCAGGTGCACGTCAGTGGGACTAGTCAGAAAAATGGTTCGGCACAGCCAAAAGGCCTGTTTTTTTGCTGTAGTCTTCCATGGTAATAGGTTCTATCTCTGTCTTAAAGACACTCAGTGAGTTGGCTTCCACAGCTTTCTGCGGAAGAGTTCCACAGATTCACCACTCTCCTGGCTGAAGAATTCCTCCTCATCTCTGTTTTAAAGGATCATCCTTTTAGTCTGAGTTTGTGCCCTCTAGTTCTAGTTTTTCCTACGTGGAAATATCCTCTTCATGTCAACTCAATCCAGGCCTCGCAGTATCCTCTAAATTTAAATCCTTCTGAATTTAAGTGAGTACAGACCCAGTATCCTCAACCGTCTTTCATACAACAAGCCCTTCATTCTAGCAATCATTCTTGTGAACCTCCTCTGGACCCTTTCCCAGGTCAGCACATCACGAAGGTAGTTTGGCAGGCACTGCCAACAGGAGGTGGGATTGCAAGGTTGGGTATTGTATTGTAAATTCTGTTCCAGTGTGGAGAAACTGTTTCCTCTGATGCATAATAAAAAACAGAGATATAACCATAAAATTAGAGATCAGTTACTCATGAGCAAGATCAGGAAGTACTTCTTCACACAAAAGGTAGTTGAAACTTGGCGCTCTTTCTGTTACAAAGTTATGGAAAAAAACAATTGCCTCGTTCATGATGGAGATAGATTTTTGTAAAGGAGATCAAAGGATATGGAGCAATGGTAGGAAATTGAGTTGATGTACACATCAGCAATGGTGGAGCAGAGAGCTAAAAGCTATTCTTACTATCCCCTTCAGATCCTCCAATTTGAAGGATGTAGAGATTAACTAATTTATGCATCTAATTTAACAGCAATTCCAATTTGTAAGTAATTTTATAAGTGTTCAATGTTATTTCTACTCTTGCTTGCACCAGACTCTTTTCAAAGTAAATTCTATGAAGTTTAATAGCAAACCTAAGTCGGTGACTTTTACAATTTCAGTCAGTTGCACATATTATAGAAGTGTAGATCACAGAATTCACCATCTCAGGCCTTTGGTCTCAATCTTGTGGAGATTGATATGTTGTTTTTTGTCTTTAGAGTGTTCAAAATTTGGTTAATGATGAACCCCTGTAGAGTCAGGCTTGTGTTGATTGGCTATAATTATTGCTAGGTAAATTTGTTTGGCTTTTATAGGCATCTTCCTTTCTGAGAACATTTCATCTCAGTATTTCAGACAAGAATCCAATTGGGTTGTTCTACACTGTTCCTTATTCTGATTCTGAATAATTCTATTCATTAAGCTAGACTAGTCCAAAGTCAATCGTGTACGGTCTTATCAGGATTCCAGAAAGATTCAGCTGCAATTTTGTTTTCAAGAAAGAAGATATTTAGTGATTAGTTATTAATACTTAAGTTAAAACCCAGTTTCTCTAATATGATTATTGTAGTAGTCCATTAATGATTCAATCAAGATTCATTACTTCAACAATCATCTGTTTCAGCATTGTAGTAATTTATAGTAATATAAAATACAGTGATTATAAAAGGGCTTCTTCATTCAGTTGTTAGTATTAAAATGGCTACTTTGATCTTGTTAGTTATTACAGTGAATATAGTATAACATGGTCAAGTTCAACTAAAATTTAATTACCCAAAATGCATTTACAGCAGGGGACAGTGGTTAAAAAAAACCATCAACTTTGGACTAAACTGCATTTTGCTGCCTTGAAAGTGAAAACTTAGATGGGAGATGTGGAGATTCCTGCCTCGTTTGCATTAGATGGCTAAATCTTCTTATGGTTCTTGTTCTTTATCCACCTTAAGGGCCAACTTTAGTGATAAGCTTCTCTGCACCTTTTGTTTGCTTCATATCTGGGAAATAGTAGTTCCTTGAGTCTTGAATGTGGTAAAATTAGCTTCAATTTAGCCTCAACATTAAGCATGGAACTGTGCAGCCTCACCTCCTGTCAGTGTATTCAAAATAATCCTACTGGCTTTAATTCAAATATCCAAGAAAAAAAATTAAGATTAAGAGCTGCATGTTTGCTTGCCATCATTCTTTTAATGTAATGCACTTTATAATCCAAAATGTACTTCCTGGCTCTCAGAATAAAATCATTAAAAAAAAATGATATTGAAGTAGTATGTCTGTGCTGGTCTATGGAGAGCTACCAAGCCTAACTACATCTTCCTGCACTTAGTCTGCACCTGTGCAGATCATGGTTATGAATGTGATACCAGGGTCTGTCTCAATCATCCTTTCAGACAGTGAATTTCAGGTCACTACCATCCTGTAGATGAATAAAAGTGGTTCTTCATCTCCCAACTAATCTTTCTACTAATTTCTTTAAATGCATATCCCTCTGCTAAGATTGTCTCTATTTAGTCTATTTGGAACCCTCATTTTCTATACCTTAATTAAGTTACCTTCAGCATCTACTCCAAAAAAATCATCCCCAGCCGATCCAACCTACCTTCATTGCCAAATTTTTCCAGTCCTAGGCACATTCTTGTAAACCTCCTCTGACCCTCAAAGTTTTGCTGTAATGTGCTGATCAGAATTGTACACAATTCAAGCTGTGCTCTAACTAGTGTTATACACAATTTTAGTGAAACCTCACTGATCTTGCAGGGGATAAAGGGAAACATGCCATATATCTTTGGTTAAGAAAAGATTATCAACCTTGTTATCTTCAAAGATTTGTGGGCATAAATACTGAGGTTCTTTTTTTCCATCCACTACTCACATTTATTTCTACATAAGTTAATGTTGTTGCATTGTATATATTTAACTTCATTGTTGCAGGAACATCATTTGTCTTACTTCACCTGTCAAAATTCAGTGGTCACATTTATAGATAAAGTCTGTGACTAGAATTCTCTGGTTTTGCATGCTCTGCTGCGGTTGTCAGTGAGAATAGAGAATCTGGTGCTTGGCCAAATCTCTGACCACAGCAGTGGGACTGGAGAATCCAATTTGCGGGCAAGGTTGGAGAACTTTGGTTATGAATATATTAATAGATTTGGGATACCTGCCATCCCCTTCAATGACATCATGTTTTTAAACAGACATGTTGCTGTGTTGTTTCTCATTATATGCAGCCTGCTCCACTCTAGATAAAGATAAAGATAATGATTTAATATTGAAGGTCATAGTTAACCACCTAATATTCACTGTGTTCTAATTTTTTTTTCCTTTTCCTTTCAAGGGAGATCCAACTGAAGTGGTGAGGGAACATGAGAAGATGCTGAAACTCACTGGAATGCAAAGTTTTTTAGAGGAAATTGATCATTTTGCATTTGAGTGTGCAAAATCTTCAGTGGAAGAAGTGAGTCTATCATGTATTGAAATAATCCTGTTTGACATATAAGTTCATGTCATTCTTATCTATGGAAACAAAAAATTATACTGTGCATAGCTTTTTATGATTTTGATTCAACTTTAAAAAAATCATTTTTTAACATTTATTGATCAGTTGTGGAATTAAATATATTTAAAAGTGTTTGGCCATCACTTGCAATTCTGGAAACCTAACATAACCTGTGCAGATTTCTATGCATTAGGACTAGAATAATGGTCTCGATCTTCCCACATATTGGACTGGGGTAATCACATTAAGAAGTCTCACAACACCAGATTAACGTCCAACAGGTTTATTTGGTAGCAAAAGCCACTAGCTTTCAGAGTGCTGCCCCTTCGTCAGGTGATGAAGGGGCAGCAAGTGCCCCCAAAACTAGTGGTTTTTGCTACCAAACCTGTTGGATTTTAACCTGATGTTGTGAGACTTCTTATTGAGTCTTCCAGGAAGTAGCGGTCATTGTCGGAATGTTGTTCAGCTTGAGCTTTTCCCTGTCTGGACGTTGCTCTGTCACTCATGTCAGGTACTCAGAGCCCAGGTTCTCCAAAAATATGAAAAGTACTGTCCATTGAAGAAATCAGTTGTAGCACTGTAATGTAAAAGGGAAGATGCATGTGCTTTTGTGACACTAGCTACTATTTGATAAATTTAAAGGTCCAACATGAATGTTCACGGAGATAAATGTCTCCCACAGAGGTGAAGAGAGTCACGACTTTC
The DNA here is from genome assembly GCA_024679065.1 of Sphyrna mokarran. Lineage (NCBI taxonomy): Eukaryota > Metazoa > Chordata > Chondrichthyes > Carcharhiniformes > Carcharhinidae > Sphyrna > Sphyrna mokarran. The sequence continues at coordinate 100,879,422 of JAGIQG010000001.1, read as the reverse complement.
ATAGCATTCTCATGCACATTTGGTTTCTGATGATCTGGAGACCAGAAGATCTGGGCCATTGTGCGAAAAGGATAATGAGCAGCTTTGTTCAATTTTTCATTCACTATTTTCAATAGGCTGACCATGATCCATAAAGCTAGCATACCAATGGCTCTCTCTCAATTGCCGTGATTATCCCATTGCGACCCACAGCTTTTCTGGTGCATCATGGTGGGATATCCGTGTCGCCGGCCTTGTTCTGAGATTTGCGTATGTGCTAGGAACCCATACACATCCCACAGCTCCTGGGCATGGGCATTTTGCCCCTTGGCAGTGCTGGGGGCACTGGCTGGCACTGCAAGGGTGTCAATGCCCAGGATGCACCACCACCCCCACACCTGACCCCTTGGGGCCCTGATTGGCTTCTCCTTTCATTCCAGTGGGGCCTCCTGCTTGTTCCCTGAATGCCAGTCAGACCATGCTGGAAATTGGTGGGAAGGCAGGTAAGTCATTTGGAACATCTTAAAATATGTTTTAAAATGTCTTTTAAATCTAATTATTGAGAACTTCCCGGTCTTGATTGAATCTCCCACCCTGCCAGGAGTACACCATTCCACTAGGGTTTAGGATGGGTCCCCATGTTCGGGGAACAAGCCGGAAATCCTGCTGCAATGAAGGGGAGGGCAATCGGGACCTCGCAGGGAGTCAGGCAAAGGGAGAGGTGGTACACCCTGGGCATCAGCACCCTGGCAGTGCCAGCCTATGCTCCCTAGCACTGCCCAAGGGGCAAAGTGCCCATGCCCAAAAGGCACCTTGGCACTGTCCACCAAGCATAGGGCAGTGCCGAGGGATGGGGCCTATTGTGGGCAGGGCTTATGGACACTCTGCAGACAGGATTGGTCTGGGATGGAGGGAAAGTAGCGATTGTGGCAGGCATCTGCCAGGGTGAAGGGAGTAGGGGCGATCGCCACTGCTGGGGTGGGCTGTACATCGGGGTGCTCCAGGGCAGGGGAGGGGTCAGGGCTGGCCTGGGAATTGTTGTGGGGGCTGTGATCGGACTGTGGAGGGGAGGCTGGAAGGACAACATGGCAGAAGTCCCGGGCTACCAATGATTGAGCTGGCCAGCAAAAAGGAAGTCTGACAGATCGGGGCCATTGCGCATGTGCAAAGTGCCAGAACTATCAGACTCCAGTGTGAATGGGATCCACCTCCCTGGGTTTTTAATGAGATTCCTGACTGGGATCTCTGCAGTGCACAGAGTGCGGAGATTCAGGTGAGAAACTAAACTGTAAAAACAGTCGGGATCTGGAACAGTTTTCCTGCCGATTCTGTGTTTTTGGGAGAATCGCAGTCAATATTTCAATTGGTGCTCAAAATGCATAGAAATTGATGTGTGTGTGAAATTGTCAAATTTGCTCCATAGATGAGTTCCATCTAGATAAATGAGTATTCCTCATGTAATGTGGTGGTTCTAAGAACCATTTTATATTCATAAACAAATTTTAAAAACTTCAAATAATCACGGTATTTTAATTTCATACAATTTAGGTTAAAGACTTGCTTTGTCAACTGGAAAATAGAGCGGACCAGCATAATCAGTATTTCAGAAAAGAAGAATTGCAGAAGATTTTGTGCAACAGAGAGTAAGTACATAAGAAATTCTGTCTTCCACATTTTCATTCAATTTGAGGAATATTGACGACTAAAGTAAATAGATATGAGACCAATTTTATTTTTCCTTTTGTTTCCTTTCTTTCTACCAAAGAATATTGGAATATCGGAGCAAACAGAATCTTCTAGCTCGTTTAGGTAGATTCATCCCTGAATGGAAGATTTTCCATTCACAAATTAGATGCACAAATTAAAAGTCTGTTGTGCTGTATAATACGGACATGATAATGACATTTCTATTGTGCACTGCTTTTCACTATAAATATAAAAATTATTAAATTGCTGTTAAGTCTAGCTTTAGGAAATCATTTTACTTGTTTAGTTCTACCTCAGATCCTTGCCTCTGTAGTTATAGAGGTTCTCTGATCCTAGCATAATTACTTGAATCTCTGCCATCTGGCCTTTACTCTTAATTTCATGTTTATATTCTTATTTATCAATCTTACCATCATTTTAATTCTAATGCAGATCAATGGAATTACTTTCAATCTCTGCCAATGAGGACCATGACAATGTCTTGAGGAATACATCAGCAAAACTGAAGGAAGCAAGAGAGGGATTAATTTTGAACACTGTAAGTAAAGAGATTGTGGGCAAAAGCATGATTTACAGAAAATAATATTTGCCACAATAATGTGACTGATAATCTTCAATGTTGTAGGTTAAACCTTTACTGGAAGCAGCAGCAGATGAAGCAATGGAACATTGGGATCGTAATAAATCACAGATCAACAATATCGGTATATTCAATCCATATTTTAATGGCAAACATCCTGCTTACAAGGTATGTAACAATCAATTGGCTGAATGTTTATTATCAAAAATGGATGGGTTGTGGTTTGGTTCAAGGTTTACATTCAAAAACTGCTTCCACCTTGAAGTTGTCCAATTCCAGTTTTAAGGAAAACAAGTCAAAGGGCAGTGACGAACCCACTCACAAAAGCTAGGCTAAATCTCCCCTCCCTCCACCCAGCTACAATTAAACAATACACTGACCACTATCAGACATTCCCAACCAGCACTGGAATCTTCCTGAATACTAGGGAGGGCATTGATTTCAAGGGTTGCAAAAATGCCAGATGTGCTATTATTGAAAATAAGGTCTTGTTCCATTTGCCTTGAGTGATTGATACTTCTGCAGAGCAGGGTTTCAGAACTCCTACTGATTTGAGAAAGAGTAGAATTTCAGGACATCTATTATCCCACACCCTTCTCTGCAATGGGACAGCCCCCTACACAACCTCCCTGCCCCTGCTTCCCCCTTTCTCATTGGATCCACCAAATCTAAATAGCTTGGTCGCAGCCTTATGTTCCAGGATTTCATTCCTATAGTCAAAAGCTACAAGACATTCAAGAAACATCTACTTCCAAGTTTTCCAGCCTCAAAAACAGCTCCCAACTTCCTGGCATGATTTATGTCTCTGAGCTAAAATACAGACTATTGCTTCAGTTTGATGACATTACTTGTATTTTTGAGAATATAATAACATTTATATGGCATGTTTAATGCTATAATATGCCCTAAAGGGTTTCACAGAAATATAGCACACTAAGTTTGACAACTGTGTAAGAAGATATTATGGCTGATGACCAAAACCTTGCTTAAAGTGGAAAGAGAGGTGAAAAGGTTTAGTGAGGGAATTCCAGAGCACAGGAACTTGGCAATCACCAATGGTGGTTTGTTTTAAAATTGGCCGCCAATATTAGCTATCCTCCATAAATAGCCTTGTCCAACATCTCTTCCAGTCCTTCCATTCTTAAAGGCCAACATTGATCCTTCTGCCAATTAAAATAACAGAGTCACCAGTGGTGCCACTCTATGCACACAAACAGAAAAATCTGTTCACAGCAGCAGGACCAGAGAATCCCATCTACAGGTGAGTTTGACGGCAACCAATGAATGCCAAATTCTCTAACCTTGTTGGCAGCAGTAGTGAGGTATGCAAAACTAGAGAATTCAAGTCATAATCTGATTTTGCATTGAAATACTCGCACATTAATTATCAACATACTATGAGCCGCTAGTACCTGTATTAAGCGGTATCTTTCTTGCTATCAGAGATTTGCTCCAGAATGGGAAATGGCACGTTGCTTTGGCCTCAGTCAAGGTTTTGTGAGATGCACCCGATAGTGAGCTCTAGATCAGAGAGAGCTTGACTGCAAACTGCAGAAGATGACCCAGGGAGGGCATTGGTTTCAAGGGTTGCAAAAATGCCAGTCATGCTACTACTGAAAACAGGATCTTGTTCCATTGCCTTGAGTGATTGACATTTCCGCAGAGGTGGGGTTCAGAACTCCTACTGATCTGAGAAAGACTAGAATTTCAGGACACCTATTATCCATTCCAGCTTATTTGAGATGAAGGAAGTGGATACGTGAAGAGTATGACCATGTTTGAGAGGCTGCCACAGATTCAACTGCAGCATTCATTTAACTGACCACATGCTTCATAGTTGACTGCAGAATATTGAAATCATACAGTAGACCATGATTCACGTTGATAATAGAGTCTTCCACATTTTGCAGGCAGTTCAGGCAGTGCAACGCATTGGGTTATTACTGATGTATTTTTTAAAATTTGTTAATCGGGTGTGGTGTTGCTGGCTAGGCCAGCATTTATTGCTCAGCCCCAAGGGCAATTAAGAATCAATAACATTGCTGTGGATCAACATTATGGCCAGACAAGGTAAAAGTGACAGATTTTCTTCCCCAAAGAAATTAGAGAACCAGCTGGACTTCTTTCAGCAATGGTTTCACGATCACTAGATACATTCAATTCCAGACTTCTACTGAATTCAAAATTTCACCATTGGTGAACCTGGGTTCCCAGAGCATTACCCTGGGTTTCTGGGTTACGAGTTCAATAACAATACTATCAAGTCACTGTCTCTCCCTGTCTTATCTTTCTTTTAAATTGTGTGCATTAAAGTCTGCATCTCTGACCTCTTCAGTCATGCTGAGACATGAGCTCTCCTGAGCACCTGTACATGCTGACCTCTACTCACTCGGTACAGACCCCTCTAGCTCATTATATAAGTTATGTGGATTGTTGATTTCTGTGCTGGTGCTTGGAATGATAAGAGCAAATGACTGAACAAAACTAAATGACTGGACATCATCTTAAGGGTTCTTCTGCTCAGTTTCTTACTTGAGTTATCTGATGGGCCTAGAAATAAGGGAGAGGCAAAAGAATTGGTAAGTGATAACAAGTATAAGTATCAGAAATTGACTGGGATGCTATGTACCTCCAGGCTGTTATAATGAATGTGAGAGTGAGAGTGAAGAGTAGAAAAAAGAAAAGATGTTCAGGACAAGAACAAAAATCTAGATGTGGCAATGCTTACAATAGACATGACATGGGAAAATTCACAATCCCGTCAACGCTTAAGAATATAAGAGATAGGAACAGGAGTAAGTCATTTAGCCCTTTGAGCCCACTCTGCAATGATGAGCCATGATCATATTGAATGGCAGTGCAAGTCAGTATAGTGTACAATCTAACATCTGATTACTCTTATTTCTTGACAGTTAAAGATATATGACATCGCATATGGACACCTTCAGATGCCCAATTTCAAAAAATTCTTGGATGAAACTAGAAAAATTATGGAGCAGTACAAGGTATTTATGCCTTGCATTCTAATTTTGTTGTGTGTTGTAGGAATAGGCCATTTGGTCCTTTTGAGCCTGTTCTGCTATTTATTATCATCATGGTGTTAAGTTTGTTTCTTGCGAGACTCTTCCATCCTTAATACAAACGCAAACACTAACTGCTGTCCGATCCAAAAGTTCTCTTTTCTTACATATGTAAGCTGGCAAGTTTTTGCTACATAACTTATACTCAGTGCTGGGAGTCAAGACTGCAAAGGCGTGCTGAATAATGGGATAGTCCCTCTTTATGTAACTTTTACAATCATAATGATCAGATGCTATTTGATACAATATAGCTAATCACAAGACACTCTTTGTTCTAGTCAGGTTAACCATATCTAAGTTTATATCGTTACGTTGAAAGAAAGAGAACTGTTACCGGGTAAATTTGTTAATCACAGATGTCTTAAGCTTGTCATTTTGAAATCAACTCAAAAGTTCATAGTTGATGCAATGTTAACCCTTTAATATCTCAATGGCTGATCATCCAACTCAATACCCTGATCCCATTTCCACAACACTCCTTCCATTAAATTCCTTTGATCCATTTTGCCCTAAGAGCTATATCTAACTCCTTCTTGAAAACATACAATGTTTTGGTCTCAACTACTTTTTTGTAGTAGCAAATTCCACAGACTTACCATTCTCTGGGTAAAGAAATTTCATAGAATCCCTAGATATAGAAAAGCATTCGGCCCATTGAGTCTACACCAACTCTCTGAAAAAGCACCGTATCTATGCCCTGTCCTAACTCATAACCCCATGCATTGATCATGGCCAATCCACCCTAACCTGCACATCTTTGGACTGTGGGAAGAAACCAGAACACCTGGAGGAAACCCAACCAGACACGGGGAGAATGTGCATCTCCGCACAGAGAGTCTTTCAAAGCCGGAACATACAATGTTTTGGTCTCAACTACTTTCTATGGTAGCAAATTCCACAGACTTACCACTATCTGGGTGAAGAAATTTCACAGAATCCTTAGAGATAACACAGCACAGGAAACAGGCCCTTTGGCCCTACAAGTCCGCGCCACCCATTTTAACACTCAGTGAGTGCCTCATTCCAATCCTTCTTTTACCTACGACTTTTATCTGCATCTCGTGGTAGAGAGGCTTTTGGCGTGGGGGTGTGAGGGAGTAGTGCTAACATTTGTGCAGTCCAATTTCTCCTCATCTCACTCCTACAATGTTTACCCTTTATCCTTAGACTATGACTCTTGGTTCTGAACTCCTCCACCATCGGGGACATCCTTCTGCATCTGCCCTATCTAGTCATGTTTGAATTTTATAGGCTTCTACGAGATATCCCCTCATTTTTCTAGGAATATAGTCCTAATTAACTCAATCTTTTCTCATATGACAGTCTAGTCATCCCACGAATCAGTCTAATAAATCTTCACTGCATTCCATCTACACCAAGAACATCCTTCCCCAGATAAGGAGACCAAAACTGCACACAATACTCCTACGTCCTATATAACTATAGCAAGATACCCCTGCTCCAATACATGAATCCTCTCACTATGAAGGCAACATACAATTTGGATTTTTTTGACTGCCTGCTGCATCTGCATGCTTACCTTCAGTGACTGGTGTACGAGAACACCTGGATCTCATTATACATTCCCCTCTCTCAATTTGTAGCCACTCAAATATTAATCTACCTTCCTGCTTTTGCTACTGAAATGGATAATCTCACATTTATTCACATCAAAATTCATCTGCCATGCATTTGCCACTCACTCAGCTTGTCCAGCTCATATTGAAGTGCAAGGCTAGCAGAAGTCAAGAACCCTGGATGACTCAGGATATTGAGGCCCTGGTCAAGAATAAGAAAGAGGCAAATGACATGCACAAGCAGCCAGGATCAACTGAATCTCTTCAAGATTATAAGTGATGTAGGAGTAGAGTTGAGAAAGAAATCAGGAGGCAAAATCGGGATACAAAATTGGTTTGGCAGATAAGGCAAATGAAAATTAAAAGAGCTTCTACAAATACACAAAGGGCAAAAAGGACAAGGGAGAGTAGGGCCTCTTAAGGATCAACAAGGTAATCTATGTGTGGATCCACAACAGATGTGGTGAGATCCTAAATGAATATTTCTCATCAGTAGTTACTATTGAGAAAAACATGGATTTAGGGAACTTGGAGAATTAAATATTGATGTCTTGAAGAGTGTACATATTACAGAGAAGATGGTGCTGGAAGTCTTAAAGTACATCAAGATAGATAAATCTGTGGGACCTAATGAGGTATATCCCAGGATGTTGTGGGAGCTAGGGAGGAAATTGTGAATGCTCTAGCTGAGATATTTCAGTCATCCATAGTGATGAGTTAGATACCTGCAGATTGGAGAATGGCAAATATTGTGCCTTTGTTTAAAAACGGCTGCAGGTAAAAGCCTGGGAACTATAGGCCAATTAGCCTCACATCTGTGGTGGGTAAATTGTTGGAAGGTATTTTGAGATGCAAGGACGAATTAGGGACAGTCAGTATGGCTTTGTAAGTGGAAAATCATGTCTCACAAATTTAATTGAGTTTTTTGAAGGGATAACGAAGAATGTAGATGAGAACAGCGCAGTTCATGTTGTCTACATGGACTTTAGCAAGACCTTTGACAGGGTACCATATGGTAGGTTGTTGCATAAAGTTAAATTGCATGAGATCAAAGGTGAGATATTTAAATAGATACAATATTGGCTTCTTGACAGAAGCCAGAGGGTGGTTGTAGAGAATTGTTTTTCAAACTGGAGGCCTGTGACCAATGGTGTGCTTCAGGGATCAGTGATGGTCCCACTGTTATTTGTCATTTATATTAATGATTTGGATGAAAATACAGGGGACATGGTTAGTAAGCTTGCTACTAAGATTGGTAGCATAGTGGACAATGAGAAAGGTTATCTCCAATTGCAGCAGGATTTTGATCAGTTGGGCCAGTGGGCTGAAGAATGGCAGATGGAGTTTAATTTAGACAAATGCGAGATAATGCATTTTGGTAGACTGAATCAGGGTAGGACTTAATGGTAAGGTGTTGGGGAGAGTTACAGAATAAAGAGATCTAGGGATATAGGTTCGTAGCTACTTGAAAGTGGAGTCACAAGTGGACAGAATAGTGAAGAAGATATTTGGCATGCTTTGTTTCTTCGGTCAGATCATTGAATACAGCAGTTGGGATGTCTTGTGAACTTGTACAAGACATTGATAAGGCCACACTTGGAATACTATGTGTAATTCTGGTCACCCTATTATCGAAAGAATATTATTAAACTAGAAAGAGTGTAGAAAATATTTAAATGATGCTATCAGAACTTGACGGATTGAGTTATAACGAGAGGCTGAATAGACTGGGACTCTTTTCTCCGGAGCATAGGAGGCTGAGGGGTGACCTTACAGAGGTTTATAAAATAATGAGGAGCATAGACAAAGTAGATAGTCAATATCTTTTCCCAAAGGTAGGGGAGTTTAAAACTAGAGGACAATGGTTTAAGGTAAGAAGGGAGAGATAAAAAATGTCCTGAGAGACAATATTTTTCACACAGAGGGTGGTGAGTATCTGTAACAAACTGCCAGAAGTAGTAATAGAGACAGGTTAATTTTATCTTTTAAAAAGCATTTAGATAGTTACATTGGTACAATGGATATATGATAGAATTCTTCAGTCAGTTTCAGCTTTGGTCATGGTCCATTCAGCTCAGGTGGCTGGACAGCTGGAGTAATATGGGCCTAATGCGGGCAATTGGGATTAGTTTAGGGTTTTTTTTTTGAAAAAAAAGAGTAGCATGGACAAGTTGGGCTGACAGGCCTGTTTCCATGCTGTAATCCTTTGTATTGAAGCATTTCTGCATCCTCTTCCCAGCTCACTCACTCACCCAGCTTTGTATCATCTGCAAATTTGGAGATACTGTATTTAGTTCCCTCATGTATTAATATATATTGTGAATATCTGGAGTTCTAGCATTGATCCCACATGTCATTACCTGCCATTTAAAAAAAGACCCATTTATTTTTATTCTTTGTTTTCTGTCTGCCAATGAGTTTTCAATGCATTTCAATATATGACCTCCAATCTCCTATACTTCAATTTTACACGCAAATCTGTTACATGAGACTTTGTCGAAAAGCCAAGTAAAAAGTCCAAATAAACCACATCCACTGGCTGCCCCTCATTTATCAGGTATGATTTTCCTTTCATAAATCCCTCTGTCTGATTCTCCCACTGTTTTCCAAGTGTTATGTTATAAAATCTTTGAGTCTTAAAATTTTCTGAACCAACAATGTCAGCTGATTGATTCATAATTCCTTGGTTTCTCTTTTGTCTTTCTTAGTCAACAGTGGTATTACATCAGTTACCCTGCAATCTATAGGAACTATTCCAGAGTCAGTGGAATCTTGGAAGATGACCATCAAAGCAGCCACTATTTCTAGGACTACTTAAGTTCTGGGATGTAGAAGATCAGGTCCTGGGGATTAATTCCATTAGTTCCTTCCTCTCACTAAATCCTGTGTTCCCTGATATTTCTGGTATGATATTTGTGTCCTCTTTTGTGAAGACAGAACCAAAGTAAATATTCAGTTGGTCAGTCATTTCTTCGTTCCCATTATACATTCCCTTGTTTCTTACTCTAAGGGACCATTTGTCTTCACTGATCTTTTTCTCAGCACATACCTATAGAAACTTCTATGGTCAGTTATTTGTGTTTCCTGCAAGCTTACTCTCACACTTTATTTTCCCCTTCTTAATCAATTCCTTGGTCTTTTGTTGAAATCTAAATTGCTCCCAATCCCTTTAATCTGTTGTTTTTTTTCTGGCCAATTTGTATGTCTCTTCGATGGATGTAATAACATGTCTAAATTCTCTTGTAAGCCAAGGTTTGGCCATCTTTCCCATTTTACTTTTGCATCAGATGGAAATAAACAAGTGTTGCCTTTTATCCATCTGATCTTTGAATGTTTGCCATTGCCCATCCACTGTCATCCCTTTAAATAACATTTCCCAATCCGTTGTAGCCAAGTCACAACTCATCATCAGAGTTTTCTTTATTAAGATTCAAAGCCCTATTTTTAGAATCAATTATGTAACTCTCCATCTTGATGAAGCATTCTAAAGGTAAAGTTGCCATAGTCCCAGTTAATTGGCGGTGATTTAACCTGAGGATCACCACACCTCAGGTGAGGGGCAAAGTTGAGAAGCTGGATAAATGTGAACTTGTTCACTTTAGCAGAAAGATTAGAAAAGAAGTATGCTATTTGAATAATCTCAACCAGTATGGGAATCAAACCCACGCTGTTGGCTTCTCTCTGCATCTCTAACCAGCTGTCCAGCCAATTGAGCTGAATGGACCCCGACCAAAACTGAAACTGACTGAAGGATTCTATCAGATTATGGTCAATCACCGCCAAAGAATCTCACACAACAGGATTGCCAGTTCATTTCTGATAACACAGTCTGGAATGATATGTTCTCTAGTTGGTTCCTCAAAGTATTGGTCCAGAAAACTATCCCATATACATTCTAGGAATTCCTCTATAGTATTGTGACTGATTTGTCCAATTTATATGCAGATTTAAAGTCATCTAAATGCAATTAAGGAACTGCACACATCTCTGCTTTCATGATTAATGCCATTCTCAACATTAACACTACATTTTGAAGGTTGATATACAACTCCCACAAATTTTTTTTGCCCCTTGGTGTTTTTCAGCTCTATCATATAGATTCCACATCATCGCAGCTAATAACTTTCTTCAGTAGTGCATTAATTTCCTCTTTAACTAGTAATGCAACTCCACCACCATTTCCTTTTTGTCTGTTCTTCCTATTACTGAATACCCTGGATGCTCATTTTCCATTCCTGGTCTCTCTGCAACCATGGTCCCCATAATCTGGACTAATTTGTACCCATTTATTTCTATTGCATGATTAACTCATCCATTTTTATTGTGAATGTTCTGCATGTTAAGACTTAAGGCTTGTCTTTTTAATATTATTTGTCCTATTCACACTATTTTTCACTGTGGTCCTGTTTGATTTTGGCCTTGTCTATCACTTTATTTATTCCCCTCACTGTTTTTTGTTCTTGTCCTTGATTCCCCATCCTCTGATTCATTGATAAATTTCTATGCCCCTATGTTCCTAGTTGTCAAAGAGTGTAAAGATTCTGCAAAATGGTATAGATTTTTTAAGTGAGTGGGCAAAGTATTGGCAGATAGAATATAATGTGGATAAATATGAACCTGTTCACTTTAGCAGGAAGAATAGAAAAACACTATGCTATCTGAATAAAGATTATAGAATTCAATGGTACAGAGGGATCTGGATGTCCTGGCACATGAATCACAACAGCAAGTGATTAGGAAGGAAAACAGAATGTTAGCATTTATTACAAGAGGAATTAAATATAAGGTAGGGAAGTTTTAATACAATTGTACAGGGCCCTGTGTGACTGCATCTGGAGTATTGTGTATAGTAATCTCAATAAGAGCAGTTCATCGGTTTATTGGACTCATTCCTGGGATGAAGGGGTTGTCTTATGAAGAAAAGCCTATACTCTTTAGAGTTTAGAAGAATATCAGGTGATCTTATTGAAAAATGTAAGATCTTGAGGGAACTTGATTGGGTGGATACCTGGAAGATGTTTCTTTTATGGGGGAGAGTAAAACTAAGGGACATGGTTTTAAACTAAGACATTTCCGTTTAAGACAGGCATCAGGAGAAATGTTTTCTCTGAAAGGGAAATCTCTTCCCAGAAAGTAACAGAAGCTGAATTTTTACATTTATTCAAGGGTGAGTTGGAGAGATTTTGTTAGGCAAAGGAGTCTTAGGTTATGGGGAGAGGTTGGGGTGGGGGTTGCAGGATAATGGAGCTCACCCCACAACCAGATCAGCAATGATCTTAGTGAGTCGTTGAGGAGACTCAGAGCCAAATGGCCCAACCTTACTCTTATGTTCATATGAGGATAAGGGAGTGGCACCAGACATAATGATGGTATCCATTTGGCAAAGCTACAATGCATATGAATACTGAACAATGAAGCAGCATGCAGTGGCAAATCTAAGCAACTCTGCAACAATTGATGAGATAATAATAGCTGTGTAACTCAGTTGTGAAAATTGGTGGGCAAGTAAAAAACTAATTGGAGGAGTAGGCTCCATGAACACTCTATCCTTAATGGCAGAACCAGCATGAGTTGCAAAATACAAGGTTGAAATATTCTCAAACATACTTAGCCAGAGGTATTGAATGGATAATCTATTCAGCCTCTTTCTGAAGTATCAGCAACACAGAAGCTAATCTTTAACCATTTAAGTTCACTTTATGTGATGTCAAGATGTATCTGAGTGCATTTTATAAAGGCTATGTCCAACACCATCTGAAAACTCGTGCTTCAGAACTAGTTATGTTTCTAGCCAAGCTGTTTTTTTTCTGTTCACAAAGAGCAGGGCATGTCCAATCTGGTGAGGTACCACCTTGTCAAACTCCAGCTAAGTAATGTCATTGACATAAGGCAGTATTTACCCACTAATACTCAACTTAGATTTTGCCAGGGGCACTCAGCTCCAGACTGATTCCAGCCTTAGTCCAAATCTGGAAAAAGAGCTGAATCCCAGAGATTAGGTGGGAATGGCTGCCATTGACATCAAGCCAGTGTTTGATAGAGTGGCATCATGGCAAACTAGTAAACTGAAATTAATGGGAATCGAGAGAAAGCTTTTCACTATTTAGGTTACACCTAGCATAAGATAATTGTGATTGTGAAGCCAGTCATCTCAGTTCTGGCAGATTGCTGCAAGAGTTCCTTAGGATTGTATCCTAGGTCCATCTTCAGTTACTTCACCAGTGACCCTCCCTTGAAACTTACGATTGCTTAATTTTCAGCTCCATTTGGAACTCCTCAGATAATGAAACAGTCTGTGCCTGAGTTCAGCAAGCCTTGAACAATATTTAGGCTTGACTGAAAAATTCTGCCACACAATTGCCAGACAATGACTTTCTCCAAAGAGTGAATGTCTCACCACCTCCCTATGCCATTCAGTATTATTACCCATTGTTAAATCAATCCTGTCCCCCTCTGCCACCCTACATCAATATCCTGGAGGATATCATTTACCAGAAATATAACAGAATTAATCATAGTAATACTGTGGCTACAAGAGCAGGTCACAGGATGGGTATTTAGTGCTGACTCTCCAAACTGATTACCACTAACAATGCACAAGGTGGGAATATGATGGAATTTTGTTTCCTTGTATGGATCGGTGTTATTCCCAACAACATTCATTCAGCATCATCAAGGGGAAAGCAGCCTGCTGGATTGTTACCAGTATGTCCCTTCTACTGCATGGCAACCAATACGGTTGGCAATTGGATGAAACAATGGCATGGTTAGCGTTGCAGCCTCACAGCACCAGGGACCTAGATCGATTCCAAACAAGATGTCTATATGGAGTTTGTGTATTCTTCCTTTATCTGCGTGGGTTTCATCTGGATGCTCTGGTTCCCTCCCAAGATGGGCCTGGGTAAGATGCTTCTTCCGAGAGTTGGTGCAGAATTGATGGGCTGAATGGCCTCCTTCTGCACAGTAGGGATTGTATGATTCCAGGCTGACTGTACATAAATTCAGTCTCTTTACCACATGTGCCCGACGGTGCAAAAAAAAATTCAAAGTGGCCGTGCATTTAATTGCTTGTGCATTTGAAACAAGATAGCAGGGAATGTTGATTGGCGCAATATTCCCTACCTTAAATGTTCACTTCCTTCACCTTGCAATATATATCACCATAAGATACATTGCAACAACTTATTTACTTCAGCAGCACCTCCCAAACTTCAATCTACTCTCTACAAGAAAAAAGGCAGCAAGCATACTGCTGTTCCTCAAGCCATATGCCATCCTGACTTGGACATTCAATAACAAAGGGATGGAATTGTATCAAAATCCAGGAATTCTTTACTGAACAGCACTGTATTTTCACTGTACATACTTCAGTGGTTTAAGAAGGCAACTCACTGTCACTTTTCTCAAGGGTAAAAACTAGAAATGAAGAAGAAATGCTGGCTTCTCCAGAGACCCTGACATCCATGAATTAATTTTTAAAAAAAGTGATGTGACTTTGCTTTCCTCCAAATGTTTCCATGCCGTGGTTTCCATTTGACCTGCATTTCCATCCACAAATGATCTATTATGATCTAAAGACACTTCTCATATACATCCAATTTCTGGCCATCTGCTTGATCTAGTTCATTCACTGGCACAGCACAAATGAATTAGTACTATACAAGTGTTGACATCATGTCAAAAAAAAGGAACAAATGACTAGTTCCTCCAGATTTTCTATATTAGTTCAACATTAGAAAAGATCATAATGTCCATTAGTCTGTCCTAACCAGCTGAAAGTCCAACCTTGTATCCACAAACCACCTGGCAACACTTGCAGCAACAGGAAAATCTATTTTCCAATAATGGTGCAGTGTATATTCTAGACGTTTCTATTCTTATTTCAATAGTCAATAGAGTATTTGTTTTAACCAATAACATATAATTTCTCAGAAATTATTCAGGCTCTTTTATCCTACAGGAATGTGCCATTCAAAATCTTAGTGGCTTTCTTGCCAAACATTTTGAAAAAGATGCTGACAAAATGCAGAGTTTTGTACGGTTGGTAACTGAAAAGGAATTGAATGCTGCTATTGGCTGGTAAGTGCAAAAGGAGCTTTCTTAAAAAAAAACTATAAATTTAGAATTAAAGACATTTCAAACACCATCTCTTTGATGATGAAATTACCACTTGTTCTGATATTTTCCTGCTCTTCCTCTTAAGGACAGGGCAGAGATGATAGGGATGGTTCCCCTTTTTTCTGTATGATGACAGTACACTGTTGATACCATAGGTTGAAACACAATTGGGGGATGATTGCTATACCATCAACATTCCAGATATGATTGGCTCACTGAAAGATTGATTTTCCACTTTCATGAGGCCAACAGTCAAGTAGCTGCTGACCTTTAAATCTCTTCCATTGAAATGGTGAGGAGCAAAGACTTTTTAATCAGGAAACCTAAATGTCATTAAGTAATTTCCCAATAATATGGTGTGTGACTATATGCCTAGAAGCCACTACAGATGTCACCTGACTTTCCAGAATCTATTTTGTAATGGCACAGGGTCCATTATTCTATGTTGCTTTCTTTTTAAAAATAAAACTCCATTTTTTAATTAGCTTTACAGGCATGTAGTGATGGCTTTGTTGCCAAGGAAAGACAGTTGCAGAATGTCTTTACAGCCAAAGAGCTGTAATGTTTTATACAGTGCATGATTTTCCTAAGGTGCCAGGAATTGTAGTTGGTACTATACACTCCAGTGGTTTAAGAAGGCAGCTCACTACCACTTTTCTCAAGGGTAATTAGAAATGATGAAGAAATGTTGGCTTCTCCAGAGACCCTGACATCCATGAATTAATTTTTTAAAAAAGTGATGTGACTTTGCTTTCCTCCAGATGTTTCCATGCCGTGGCTTCCATTTGACCTGCATTTCCATCCTTTCCATCCACAAATGATCTATTATGATCTAAAGACACTTCTCATATACATCCAATTTCTGGCCATTTACTTTACTTGATCTAGTTCATTCATATTAAGTTTTTTTCCAAGGATATGTTTAGAATACAGATGTTTTTCAGGATGCTGATTTGTCTATGAAAACCTTTAACTTAGTTGCTGGGAAAACAAGATAAGTACTCATTTTAGACATGGAGTGTTTGTTTAAGCAGAACTAATGCATCTGAGTTTACTTATGTTCCCTCTGGGATTTCAGAGTAGAGTTTTGATCAGGCTGATTGACAGAAGGAGTCATGTGCTTAATGCGAGGAGCTAAGCTTGCAGGAAAGAAATACTTTTGCAGTTCCATTTTAAAATACAAGCAGTTGCTGCCTGCATTGCTTGAAGAAACCCTGTATGTCTGTCTCTCTCAAAAACCTTTCTGAAAGCACCAAAGCCCAGTAAAATAAGTCACACCAAGTATGCCTATGTTTTGCTAACTAATTTAAAGAGAGAGTTTAAGTCCATAAGAGGAGTATTACTTGGAACTTATAGAAATAGACTAGTAGTTACAACTTGTATCTTGTCATGTTTGATAATTATTCATTTGTTAAAGGTTAAGTTAATTCATCTGTTATTGTTAACCTGTGTTGTTGAATAAAATTTGTAGTAATATAAGCTTCCCAGTTTGTTAGTAGACATCTTATCCTCATACTAATGACAAATAGAAATAGTTGGGATCTATTCTGGCTTCACAATATCCCTTTGGTTTCTGACCTGGTATCCTAATACATGCAAATCATTTAGATCCTATCTTTTAATCTATTAAATGATGCAGTCAAAAAAAAAACATTCTCTAAATGTGCATCTCTTTTATGACAAACAGCACTGTGTTCTATATGTAAATGGTTGGTTTACTGCTGATGCCCTGGTGTTTTAGCACAATCAGTACTCCCCTATCAGTAATCTGTCATCCAGATATCTCAATGCATGGTAGGCAACATAGGCTGCCTCCCATCACTTTGATTTTAAAATCTGAGCACATGCCTTCAACAACTGCGCTGATATACACCGGTGAAGAGAATCTTGATATTAATGTGTATATATATATCATACCAGTAAAAGAAAACCAAAAACTTCAGATTTTTCTTCCCCTCCTTGTTCCGTTATCCTCGTCACTTCACTCAGTGTGGTTTTTTCATTCCCACTCTTTATACCCGCAGCTGCACCTTTCTGGACTGATTTTTAGGAGAAGTTGACACAGATCAGAAGGTCATGAACCTGAGGCATGCACAGTGACAGGAGTTATCCCAAACCCAATGAATCATAGAATCCTACTGTTATGGGAAATTACCACCAGTCAGACTGGAGGTTCAATAATACAGCTTTATTTCAGACACGAAGCTTTGGGCAGAAAGCACTGGTACTCTGCAGTACTTGGCAGCGACTTTCTCAATAACAAAATAGGAGTGGTTCATTTTTATATTTTAAACTGATTCGGGGGGGGGTGGGATCCTAAGTAGTTGGGGTGCTGAGAGGGATGAGAGTAAGGGGGTTATAGAAGAGAGTTGTAAAACACAGCGGCGTACGGGTGGGGTGGGGCATGGTTTGAAATGCGTATACTTTAATGCAAGGAGTATTCGCAATAAGGGGGAGGAACTTGCAGCTTGGACCAGTACCTGGAACTTCGATGTTGTGGCCATTTCAGAGACTTGGGTAGAGCAGGGACAGGAATGGATGTTGCAGGTTCCGGGGTACAAATGCTTTAGTCGGAGTAGAGAAGGAGGTAGAAGGGGGGGAGGAGTGGCATTATTGGTCAAAGACTGTATCACGGTGATAGAAAAGAAGTTTGATGAGGACTTGTCTGTTGAGGTAGTATGGGCTGAGATTAGAAACAGGAGAGGAGAGGTCACCCTGTTGGGAGTCTTTTACAGACCTCCTAATAGTTCTAGAGAGGTTGAGGAAAGGATTGCAAAGTCAATTCTGATTAGGAGTGAAAGTAGTAGGGTAATTGTGATGGGGGACTTTAACTTTGCTAATATTGATTGGAATAGCTATAGCTCTAGCTCGTTAGAGGGGTCAGTTTTCGTACAGAGTGTGCAGGAAGGTTTTTTGACTCAGTATGTAGATAGGCCAACTAGAGGTGAGGCTACATTGGATTTGGTGCTGGGCAATGAGCCAGACCAGGTGTTAGGCTTGGAAGTTAGTGAACATTTTGGTGATAGTGACCACAATTCGGTTACGTTCACCTTAGTGATGGACAGGGATAGGCATGAAGCTGGGGGCAGTAGTTATAGCTGGGGGAAGGGTAATTATGAGGCCATCAGGAGAGAATTAGGGTGCATAGATTGGACTAGGAAACTACAGGGACTGGGAACATCTGGAATGTGGTGCTTATTCAAGGAGCAGCTGCTGCGAGTCCTTGATAAGTATGTCCCTGTCAGGCAGGGAGGAAATGGACGAGTAAGAGAGCCTTGGTGTACGAAAAAAGTTGATTTGCTGGTTAAGAAGAAAAAGGAGGCTTATGTCAGGATGAGGCTTGAAGGCTCAGTTAGTGCAATGGATAGCTATAGATTAGCCAGGAAGGAGGTAAAAAGTGAATTGAGGAGAGCTAAGAGGGGACACGAGAAGATGTTGGCTGATAGGATTAAGGAGAATCCTAAAGCTTTCTTTCGATATGTTAAGAATAGAAGATTGGTTAGGGCAAGATTAGGGCCAGTCATAGACAGCAGTGGGAAGTTGTGCGTGGAGCCTGAGGAGATTG
The DNA here is from genome assembly GCA_024679065.1 of Sphyrna mokarran. Taxonomy (NCBI): domain Eukaryota; kingdom Metazoa; phylum Chordata; class Chondrichthyes; order Carcharhiniformes; family Carcharhinidae; genus Sphyrna; species Sphyrna mokarran. Next base: position 100,860,816 of record JAGIQG010000001.1, on the reverse strand, counting down.
GAGAGGTACTGAATAAATATTTCTCTTCGGTATTCACGCAGGGTGATGTAAATGTAGTTATGGAGAACACTGAGGTACAGGGTAGCAAACTGGAAGGTATCGAAGTAGATAGGGAGGATGTGCTAGATATTCTCGAGGGTTTGAAGTTGGATAAGTCCCCTGGGCCGGACGGGATTTACCCTAGATTCTCTGGGAGGCAAGAGAGGAGATTGCAGAGCCTCTGGCTCTGATCTTCAGGTCGTCGTTGGTTACGGGTGTGGTTCCGGAGGACTGGAGGATAACGAATGTGGTCCCGTTGTTTAAGAAGGGGAAGAGAGACCTTCCAGGGAATTATAGGCCAGTGAGTCTTACTTCTGTGGTGGGCAAGGTATTGGAGAGAATTATTAGGGATAGGATTTATAGTTATTTAGAGAGAAATGAATTGATTGGGGATAGTCAGCATGGTTTCGTGAAGGGTAGGTCATGCCTTACTAACCTCATTGAGTTTTTTGAGAAAGTGACCAGAGAGGTGGATGGGGGTAAGGCGGTTGATGTAGTATATATGGACTTTAGTAAGGCTTTTGATAAGGTGGCCCATGGAAGACTTCTACAGAAAATGCAGATGTGTGGAATAGAGGGTGATTTAGCTAATTGGATTAGGAATTGGCTGGCAGATATAAGACAGAGGGTGGTGGTTGATGGGAGATATTC